>JAJTJO010000120.1:271590-1471590 GCA_024550625.1 Dendroctonus valens | reverse complement strand
GGCTTCAATCGTTGTTGGTTTGTTCACATAGACTTGTGACTTTAAAAAACCCCAAAGCAAAAAGTCCAAAGGCGTTAAATCGCATGACCTGGGCGGCCAATGCCGATCTCCAAAACGAGAAATAACACGACCAGGAAATGACTCGTGCAGTAATTCAACAGTTTCTCTGGCTGTAGGCATGTTGCACCGTCCTGTTGAAAACACATGCTGTTGAGATCCATATTTTGCAATTTTGGCACAAAATAGTTAGTTAACACTTTACGATAACGAACACCACTCACGGTTAATGCTTGACCAACTGCATTTTCGAAGAAAAATGGTCCGATGATGCCTCCAGCCCACAATTCACACCAAACAGTGACTCTTTTTGGATGCATCTGTTTCTGAACGATCACTCGTGGAGTTTCGGAACCCCAAATGCGACAATTTTGTCGATTAACGAAGCCATCAAGATGAACATGGGCCTCGTCACTAAAGATCATTTTCGTTGAAAAATCACCGTCCAATTGTCGTTGTTACAAAATCTAATCAACGAAGGCTCTTCGTTGTCCATGGTCTTCCGGCTTCAGCTCTTGAGCCAATTCAACTTTGTACGCATCAAGCTCCAAATCTTTTGTTAAAATTCGATGCATAGTGATTGTGGAAGCACCAATTTCCTAAGCTCTACATTTGCACGTACTGCTGCGATATTTTCAGTCGAGCGACCAGGACGAACCCATGTTTCTGTAGTTCCCAGTTTGCTGAAAATTCTTGATTAATTTTCTCACAGTGACTTCAGTTGGAGCATTCCGATGGCCCATAATTGTACGCATTTTGCGAACTGTGGCTGCAAAACTTCCACCACTTTGATAATAATTTTCCACAATGAGAATTCGTTGTTGTATATTGAACCGCTCCACGTTACTTAACCTCCTGCTGTCTACTAACGAACGGCCTTTTTTCTTAATGTCAAATCATGACACTACAAAAGGCGCGCAATTCAAACCCGTCGTTCTTATTGGAACACCTTTTAGATAGAGAGAGTAACGAGTTCCATTTATAACGCATAAGTAAAACAAAATTCAGACCTTTACCTTTAGCAGTTTATTCTACAAGGAACTACTGAGTTTTTTAAGCTTTTAGGCCATCGTGGCAAATGTTTGCATCTTCAGAACTCAGAGGTATTCACCACTGAAGATGCAAACAACGTGAGCTTGCGAAACGTCAGAACGAAATTATTTTCCACGGCGGCCTAAAAACCAGAAAAACTGTGCAGTTATTCGCAAGTAAGAGTAGACCTTCAAAAGTCGTCTGTATTCGTGATATGAAAATTACAAAAAATATTTTTTGACATTAATTCCAAATTCTGGCTTTTGATCGCTGGCAACATTTTTGCATAATCGCTTGACTTAAAAGTCACTTAAAACTTGGCTTTATGACCGGATAGATAAATGGATTTTGCTTTTGACCAAGAAAAGGTCACATCTCAGAAACGAAGCGATTTCGGTTTATGTTAAAGAGTTATTCAACA
The DNA here is from genome assembly GCA_024550625.1 of Dendroctonus valens. NCBI lineage: Eukaryota > Metazoa > Arthropoda > Insecta > Coleoptera > Curculionidae > Dendroctonus > Dendroctonus valens. Next base: position 1,470,080 of record JAJTJO010000120.1, on the reverse strand, counting down.
TTTTATTGCTATAATAAGAAGAACTTGAATAATAAACAACCATAACACTTTTGAATAATCCCATACATCCAATATGAAATGAGAATTCTAGATTCCGGATTTAATGTTATATCGGTTGAAATCAGGTTTTAAAAATATAATATAAATAGTAATAGTTTGTTGAGGTACTTACCAGTTAGGAGCATCGAAGACCCATCAGATGTCATCATTTTCTCGCCGAGTCTTTTCAGCCCTAAAATATCGGAGAGTTAGTTTAGAGGTTTAACTGCAAAATTTTCTTGATTAAATATCGAGCAAATGCTATTTTTAAGTATGCCTTTCATTTGCAATAAATGCTGCAGGTCAGGGCTTTGATTATATGAAATGTACTCGATAATTGCTCACTCATGAAGCAGACCTATTTTAGTACCATGATCTAATAAAATTAAAAAATTAAATTATTTTCTTCCAGGATGCTAGTTTAATTAGTTTTTGTTCATTCTTCGAATCCGTGAAACAATAACGATTTACTGGGTGTTACTTATTGTATTTCCCGAGTTCTGCTACAAAAATCAATAGCATTACATCAACAGTTTTAGTACCTTGGTTGCAGACTCAAAGCTTATAGCGATTTTGAAAAAATCAACAGGATTTATGCACGAATCAATCAGTTCGCCCGAAAACAATTAGTATGATTTAATTCGAGTGGTTCTGCTCAAGTTATTGCAGAATAAACTATTCAAGCTATATATTAATGGCCCGTGTAACATCGGTTATTAATCAAGGTGAGACAACTAAAGCTAAATGTCTGTTACGATTGCTGATAATCCAAGACCAAACCCACATCGGTTATTAATGGTTGATCAACTGGGAACTGTTTTAAGTTCGATTTGATGTCTTCAATTCTATGAGCAGTTGCGTTTATGCGCTAAAGTAGCAAGTAAATTGAAAAGCTTTACCTGATTATATTAGAATTTTATATATAAAAAGTTTAATTTATTTATTGGTTATACCTACTATGTATACTGAAAGTTTTGAGATTCATCTGAAAGTTTTTGAGTTTACTTTCACGAGTACCAACTTTTCTGGAAACGCTGCTGTACATTTTTATTTAATTTGAATGAAATGAACACTTTTTTAAATATTGTTCTGCCGTTAGTAAGTTTTCTTGCAAGAATACGCTTGAAATATCGAAATCTTCAACCTGTTTGAGTTACACTGTCTGCTTTACATTAATCAATATAGAAAAGTTGATTGTTATCGTTGCTTTAATGGACTTTAAACCTAATTTTTACATTATCTAATTATACGAACGTTATTATTACCTCGTGAAATACATCAATGTTGCAAGTTTGCCTTTTAAACTTTGTAACGTCCGAAATTGTGTTATAAATAAATATTTTCATTAGTTTAACGCAAAAGCTAAAATACAGCCAATATTTTTTAATTCCTTTTAGAAATTTTGTGAAATCTAACTTGCATTCTTTAGCGTTTGTATAACGATAGTTAATCTATACTTGAAATACGTTTCAGTGAGCTTTTGAAAGTTCAAATGTGATGCATCTTTGGCTTATAAAGTTGTGCTTTAACATTTTATCAATAGTTTGCTGCAGATTTTCTTCTAGTTTTAGTGGAAAGTGAATGATTAAAGTTTTGTTTGGCCAACTTTTTTATTCGATATTTTGAACAAAAACATTTATTTACAGACAATTGAACATCTAAAGCTCATTAACTAAGTTTATTGCAAGTTTGATATGGGAATTTTATACCCAACAACTTGCATCACATATAGAATTTGAGCTTTCCACCGTTCGATGAAAGAACGTTTTATTTATTTTTTAATTTCAGTGGGAACTTAAATATTTGTTAAATTGTTTTAGTGAGAATTGGGGGTTGAATGAAGTTTGAAATAAATTCATCTAGAAACCGTTTTTAACTAAATTTCTTGCAGGTTGGACTTTGAAACTTCAGTTCGAATGCTCTTTACCTTTGCATAATTTTTTATTTCAGTATCAATAGGAAACTTGTATTTAATTTGAAAATAAAGTAATCGAATTATGAATACATTTTTATATTTTTTTATAACTTTAGCGTTGATGCTTACTTGAACACTCATGGATTAACCTTTAATTGCATAGAATTTTCGAACAGTGTTTTGCAGTTTAAATATTGCCTTTGTACTAGCGCCATGTTATGTACAGGATGTTCTAAAGAGTATCATTGCGGATTTATTGACTTTCAAACTAAGACGCTGAAGAAAATTATAATTTAATGTATTAAATCCTAAAAGCGATAGGTCTTCGATGTACATTTATTGTTTTTTCTATCAAAATTGAAAATGAAGTTCAGTCAACTGAACCAACGACAGTCGACAGCATCAGCACTGGTAAAAATATGCCTCAACTTTATTTTAAAAAGTTCGAAAATCCTAATGATCTTCAACAATATTTTAATGGAATGAACTTGAAATGATTTTTTTGTCAAATATTGATCAAAAATGTGCGAAAAATGAGAATCAATGCATTAAAAACGAAGAAAATGCAATTACATTCAGTTTCTTGCAACAAACTGTTTTGAAAAGACTTTTTAGTGTCATGTTAAAGAGTACCTTCTCTTAACATTACGTTTCTTAAATTAAGTAAATGTGGTGTTGTTTATTTTCACGTAACTTTCTGTATATAAATTAAAACTGCAATTTTAAGCACCAGTTTTTTTTTATTTTATACTTCAATGTATTAAGTGTTGCTCAAAAGGAAAGATCTGGAGAAAAAAAACAATTTCATTCAGTTAAATCATAACTTCGTAGTTGGAGGTTTAACAAGCTTCTCAATTCTGTTTCTCGCAAAAGAAAACTTGTATTTTATTGTGATTTTCGGTAAGAAACACTTTTTGTCAGAATTCTTTTCGAAACTCTTGATTTTTTCGTGGTTTAAACTCAAAACTGCTCTAATTATTTATACTTCATCGTCTCAATTTGCATGTTCATGTCAGATTTACTCAAAATCCATATTTTCCTGTTTTGTTTACTGTAGAATCTTTATCAAACCTTTGCTAGCGGGTTTTTCTTTCGAAAAATCCCAGCTAACAAATTGCTTCCATTGCAATTTCCCACATTTATTATTCCTTAGACCACACGCGGCTCTTCCATGATATTTCCTGAATCGAATTCGATGAGTGTGTGACATTTTTATCAAATCAAACACTTTGTACGATTTCCCAGAGCGTCTTCCCTCTGAAGCGAATCGAAAACCAAAGTTCCAAGAAGCAAAAGTCTTAATTATGCTCGAGCCGTACTGGAAACGTGCTTCACACTTTAGAACCTTGAAAATTGAGAGTTCTTGTTTAGAAAAGTCGTTAGACTGAAAGTACGTTTTTATTTGGAGAAAACGTGCATAATTTTTCTGTACAAAGGATTCAGAACCATGAGATCAAAATTGTCGGAATGGCTCAGTGGAACAGCACAAAAGACATTTGAGCATGAGAACCAGAGATAAAAATGAGAAGGAACTAAGAGCGTTATTTAAGCCCCATAGGGCAGTGGCGCCCCATGCAGAAGTTTTCGAACATGAGCTTTTGTCTTTTGTGTCCATATCTGCTATTGTTGCACTGAGCAATTCCTAGAAGTGTGCTTTCATAAGTCTGAATCACCCTGTGTATGTTGAGAAAATATTGAGCTCTCCGCCAAGCTGAAGAGGCAGGCTATTTTTCTATTTACAAACCAAATCCTAATTACAACTCTCCAAAGCCGGGCATTCTGATATTGAAATGAAATGAAGCTTAAAGCAATAAACCAATCTTCTTATAAGAAACACTAAACCTGAAAATGGAGTAAACTAAGAAAACACATTATAATTCAACATCTAAACAACAACGCACTAAATATGTCAAAGTCCCACTGTCCACAAAAAGTTCTTTCAATATTATCTTTACATCGTCTATCGCCCTTTCTATAAGGAAGATGATAAAAATGTTTTTTTTTATTATAAAATACTTTCAAAAAGACTCTCAGTAAAGTGGTCGAACATATATTAAAAAAGCAGATTTCAAGAAATTCATTGGAAAAATCATGCAATATACCAATTTAGCTCGCACTTTTTCTGAAACAATCATAAAATTCTTGTATCTCGTTTACAAACTGGTAAATCAAATAAGGGAATCGAGGAGGGCCGTATTCTAGCAATTTCAATGCAATACTTTCCAAGCTAATAAGAGACCTAAAAACATGAGGATCAAGAGGTAGCGACAACAATCGAAATAAAACAGTTTCAAAACTAACCGTACAAGTAGCCAATTACAAAAATGTAGTTCTACAACGATAAGCGATCTGTAAAACGTAGGCAGTCGAAATACTTAACACTGTCTTACTTCGATTCAGTTCTCAATAATAAAAGATATTGAATAATTTAAATTTGATCATTTTCTTGAGGCGATACATCGAAAAGATGGCAAACATTGACGTTCCAGCTAAGAACTTTCTCCAATGTTCTTTATCACTCTCCAGTCGATTCTGACTGATAATCAGTCGGTGCTAATTCTCCGTCAATCATAGACAGCCGCAGGAATAATGACTAATTTAAATAAAAGTCGTTCTGAGACACACCACCATATCATTGCATAATTGGATTTTATTTGGTCTTGTTGACCACAGCCAGCAACGAGCGGTAATCTATCAGCATCAGCCAACCTTAAAGATTTCAAGATTAAATCTTAGATTTCTTCTCTTTCAACGGTGAGTGGTATCCATTCGGCGTATGTGAGATATGTTCGCCATATACATGCCCGCATTCCTTCGAACATTGTTTCTCAATAACTCGCTCTATGTCTTAGTTTATGACGGAATGTTGCCTGACTGAATGTGCTATTATTAATTGAGGCCTCAAATTAATACCTCGTTAAATACGCCACTGATGGTACTTGCAGGCAACTTGTGTTCTCACGACTCCTCCGGTACCTCGTCGTAACATATGACGATCGTTTTGGGTTTTTGTATGTATGAAACACAATTGCAAAGCACGCTCCAAACCATTGTTCACTCTGGGCAGACGGAATTTATATATTGGCTATATCCATTGTGTAAAATAATTGTTTTAGGTTTGCATACCGCACTAAGTTACGTTGTTTCAGCAAAATGTCCTATTTTGGTTTAACGAGCCTCGTTTGTAGGTTTGAATGTTAGGCCTTGATATAGTAGGTATGGTTAAATCTAACAGTTATGCCAACAGGACATGCAATAAAGGAAATGTCCGTTTCATCCTAAAACAACTTAAACGTTAAATGAATAGAAACCCACTAGAGGACAAAAGCTTGCTTGTGTTCCCAGCATTTCTTTTCTCCAAGGAAATACAATAAATTTGCTAAAATTCATCATAAAGCAGATACTGGAGTTTTCATTCATCGCACGTATGTTTACTATAGATATGATCTCCGACTGGGCTCTGTATTTGTCGGAATTATGACACGGTTTGTGAATTAAGTTTTTGGTGGTTTGCATGCTTGAAGAACAGGACCAAAAGTGACCTTTTAAAAGATCAAATTCTATGCACCTTCAAAAAAATTCGAAAATGGCGGTTATTTGAAAGAAGAAACAGACTGGTGTTTGCTGCTTCAAGTGGAAAATTGGAGATTTTTCTAAGGACACCATCAAATGTATATTCATTATAGACACTTTCACAAGATTATTTTAATCCGGCACATAATTTATCCAGATTGAAGATAATATTTCTGTTACACGCTACAAAAAGGTGAAATTGGCAGGAATTTGTGAAACAAATGGCGCATACTTTGCAAAATTGCATTTAAAAGTCGGTTCTCAAGTAAATCTGGCGAGATTTAAAGTGAATTATTTTGAAAAAGTTAGAATGATATGAGGATCTCAAACATATTGCAATCCTAATTACTCTTTGAAATTAGTTGAATAACCACGAATTATATTTATTTATTTATTTATTTTTTTAATTATATTACGGAATTGTAAAGTTTTACCCGTTAACAGGATGAACTTGACGCTTAGGAATTCAAGATTCTAGTAAATAAATGAACGTAAGGGGCGTAAAGAGAGATTCATTAAAATATATTATTAGACTTGAACAAGCTGATGTCGTTTAAGAACAGTTAGATTAACTATTCCGAAGAATACCACTTATATCATCAGCATAACATTTTCAGCTGCCTAGATTTTCCATAATATATTCCATCTTTTCCCACTTAGTTACCACCTATGAAGAAGCTGCGAGCTTATTATTTCTAATGATGGTGCTTTTGTTGTATCATAAGGCTTCCGCCCGAAAGAAAAATCGTCCGACTTATTGACGCACATTGTTGGTAGGTAGTTATCTCGTATTAATTGTTTACCACCCGATGCGTCAGGATGGACTGCTTGTTTTCAAGCTTTTTAATCATGTGGAACTTTTAACTAGCTTTTGACCAAAGAACCTAATAGCACTATTCAATGCATTGATCTCTGATTATCTTCTCTGAATTTACAAGTTTATTGTTGGAAAGTTGCAATTGAACAATATACAGAGTAATCCTAAAACATATTTTATCTTTGATACTGATAAGTGGAATATATTGACGATCAGCCGTTTGTGGTCTTGTAGAAACAACTTCTGAGTATTTTAGCAAACTTTTCAACAGTTTTGCTCCATTTTCAGAGTTAAAATATCGGATAAATAATACGCCGGAAACGTCAATCAACAGAAAAATAAATAAATACAAAAGTAACAGATAGCTCAACATTTTTTAAATGTAGTCATACATATGGAGGTCGCAATGAAATCGTATAGGTAAAAGCATCGAAATTTTAAAATACAAAAAATACTCTCTGGCTTCCAGTTCTTTTTTATAAGATTTTAGCTTGACTTTAACAATAACCACCTTACTTTGTGTGAATATATAAGTTGAATTGTGCTGGCCTGATATTTAATCTATTTTTTTTTCGTAAGGAAATAAAAGTTTCCCAAAGCATCGTGAAAATTTTAGTTTTGTCTGAATCGCATAAAATGCCAATCCGCAATGTAACCGACTGTTCAAAGTTTCTTATTAGTTCAGTAAAGAATATAATTCCAGCGCGTCATTTTTAATATGCGTGCCAAAAACCGATGGCTTCGCCATTAAATTATTAATAACATTAATTTAAGTGATGTTAAGTTCAGGAACACTTGTTTAGTGGCGGCCTAGTTATGGTTAAGAGTTGCGCATTTCCGGAGCACCCTGCATATCGTCACCCTAGAGTTACACTGTTGTATTTTACCATTTTCTTGATTTTGAGTTTTCAGTGTAAAATAGTTGTATGTGCATTGGACTTTGAGCCTACAGAGCTTCAAAGTTCTGTCGCACATCCTTAAATTTATATCACCAGAAATACATAGTTGTATCGAGAGTACCTTGGAATTACAAAGTGGTATGTGACACATACAACTTTGTAACAGCAGAAACGAAACAGATATTTAATAAACACGACATACAACTTTGTCATACTCAAACGAGACCTTCTGCATAGCGTGTCGTGCAATAAACAGAAGAAATAGAATAAACAAACATTTTGCTTAAAAATCACTTAAACGAAAGAGAGTGAGAAAACCGGAAACGTGGAAATGTAACGTGAGAAAAGCTGCTCACGAGGCTGGTAAGGAATATGTTTCAATTAGAAAGAAAGTAGTTCCCAAGACGAAAGAAAAAGCATTTTTAATAAGTATTATACTTTGAATGGCAAAAGACTTTTTATATTATCTACAACAAAAAAATGTTGACAAAACATTGAGCGTCACAGAAAAAAAACCGATGCGAATAGTAGAAGAAAAAGTCATTTGCGTATCATTTTCAAATTCGAAGTGATCAAATCCAAGAATGCAAGGCATTTTATCTAGGAACTCTAGCTATCAGTCAAACTCCGGTGTATTCCGCCCATTCCAAGACAGACATCTCAAATATACCCGACACGCCAAAAGTCGGCAAACATATTAAACATAAAATACCTGATGAGGACGTCAATTTCGCGAAACAGCACATAGAATCTTTCCCCAAGGTCGAGTCGCATTATTGCAGGGCTAACACACAAAGGGAGTATCTAGATTCTACTCTCAGTATAAACAAAATGTACAGTCTCTACGTTGAAAGTTGTATCGCTGCTCATAAGAATGCTGTAAAACAGTCTTTTTACAGAAATATATTTTCTAGAGAGTACTTTCATCGTCCAAAAAAAGACAGGTGTGACGTCTGTGAAGAGGTAAAATTAAAGAAAACTGAGATTGCTCTAAGCGAAGAAAAGGCTAAAGAATATGAGAACCATGTAAAAGAGAAAACTGCAACGAGGAATGAAAAAGAAAAATACTAGAGAACGTAAAAATACCCCATTTTTGGTGTTTGATCTGCAAAATGTTCTGCCGTGTCAACTACTATTATAAAAGCAAACTTAATGTATATAATTTAACGGCAATATTGTCAAGTACAAAACAAGTCTACTGTGCTGAGTGGCATGAAATGTTAATGGGTAGAGCTGGCAATGACTTAGCTAGTCCATTAGTTAAAATTTTGGACGCGGTCTTTGCAGACAACAAAACTTCAAAGTTTAATACTTTGGAGTGACAGTTGCGTACCACAAAATCGTAATTCCCTTATGTCCTATGCTACAGCATATTTTTTTACAAAAGAACCCTTCAATCCAGTCTATAACTATGAAATTTTCAACTCCGGGACATTCATGTGTTCAGGAGATAGATTCCGTGCAAGCTGCATTGAGAGGGTTTTAGCCAAAATTGAATACTTTTCACTAGTGTCACTCTTAAGAATTCTTCTAAAGATTAATTCTGCTAAGCCTTACAAGATTATACAGATGCGCACAGAAGACTTTAAAGATTATAAATCATGTACCTCTGCTTTTAATTATAAAGTTATACCTTTTTCAAAAGTGAAAGCTCTAAAATTTTCCAATTCTTTTACCGAGGTAGAGTATAAAGTATCACACCAATTACTAAATTGGGAAAAAAGTTTCAATAAGACCATTACAAAAAACCAGGTCATTAAATGTAATACTAAAAGCCCCAAAAGTTATAAAAGAAAAAAAAAACTCTATCCGCAGAAAAAGTTAAAGCCATTAAAAGTATCTACCCTTGGATGCCACAAGTAGACAAAGAGTACTTTGAAGCAATATTGCCAAAATAATATAAGATCTTTTTCCAATTTGTTTAAATAGTTTGTTAGTTTGGGTCAGTTTAATATATTGCGGTAATATTTATATTTTTGTTAAGCCTAAATGAATGTGTTACAAAGTTGTATGTAGCATTTTATTAAAAATGCATACCTTTTTTGAGATAACAATGTTGTATGTGTTATTTTCAGCACAGAAAAAACTGTAATCTAACAACTTTTTTAATTTTTTTTTATGAAATCGGTATAATAATTGAGTCAATTTTAATAATTAATTATTACAATAACATTACTTGCAGTGAAAGAGGTATGACATAATGTGAAAAATTTCTTTTGCCATATCTCAAAACGAACATTTACGTACATACAACAGTATAACTCTAGGGTGACGATATGTCCCCGTTCCATTTTTTTGTACAATTTGCAGCCCAAGAAACACGAGTAAATTTTTTTGAATCAGACATATCAACAACATAGTGACAAGACAAGTTAGAAGAAGGAAAAGCATTTCATAGCTCCGATTCAACTTGTCTCCTTACTTTAACATTATCTTCTGCCATCTCGAAAATCTCGAAACTAAAAATTGGAAATGCGAACAACCACTTAATTGATGTAGCAAATAATGCCGAGTGCTGCATAAAGATGAACGCTTTGTAAAAAAATGTGAACTTGACCAAAAAGAAGACATCCAATCGCCGAGCCCGTTCATAATAATCGTCATTATCGCAAATATATGTACACACATTATAGGTCGTGACCATCGCTACCCACCGTGTAATGAGGGGGCCCGCCTGCCTGCTTATGGCACCCAAGATCTGGATCTTTTTCGAATCTTTCCCCCTTGTTATGCTGGATCGTGCACGCTCTTGCTGGCTTGCTTCCTCGAAAATTTTATTGCCGATATAATCGCTGAATAATTGCCCAGAGTGTTCAAAAAAACCTTATGAGAATATTGCCTCCACCATGTTTCATCTTGTCTAATCACAAGGTGCCGGGATTACAGGTTTATTTACACACATCGTTAGTCACAGAGACGCCTCTATTAGAATTCTTCGTCGATGTGAACATGGTTTGTGAGCATTTGAAGAATATAACATGGCAACAGTACACTAAACTAAAAGCTGGCTCAAAAAGGAGTTTTCAATATTAGTAAATTTAGTTTCGAAATGTGCAAATATCCTGGGAAATTTATGTGAACAGTAGTAGTAAACATCTTTATTTCTAAAAAAGGCTATCGACCTATCGGTCTTTCTGCCCTTGTTTAATACATGCAGTCTTAATCTAAATAAAAAACAAATATGAAAATTCTCTTATTCTAGGTTAACAATACTATTAAAATAAATAAAATTTCAGTGGCAAGAAGAAATTATTTTATTGTCCACTAGTCCGTTGCGTTTGTAAGTGTTCGAGTAGCGTTAATGTAGGGAAACGGAAGCGGGATTGTCTGGTTGGTCTTGTAAGACAAAGGGGATTCAGTATGGTCCAGTTGTAGGGGTTGTTTGTCCATTTTGTCTGTAGCTGTATGAGTCTTTCCGAGATCTTTGTCATGTTTGTGCGTTCGTATAGTAGTTGGGTGGGGAGGTTGTGTAGTGGGTTTTCGGGGTGTCTTATTCGTGTTATTAGTCTTAGTGCAATTTGTTCTGTTGTTTGTGTATAACGTTTTGTCCTTTCTGTTCCGTTGGTCATGAGTATATGTCCAAAGTCTAGCAAGGGTCTACAAATAGCTTTATATATTTTGGTGGCGGTGTTTGTGCTAATTCCTCTGTCTTTGTAGGTTAGTGATCGGAAGTGTTTTGTTCTCTTTATTGTTTCTGCCCTGATGTTTCGTATGTGTTTAGTGAATTTAAGTTTGTGGTCAATTGTGATTCCAAGGTATTTTACGTCGTTTTTTGGTTGTGTCGTTTGGCCGTCTGCAGTTATTGTAGGGGAGTCAGCGTTGAGTCTGTGGTTTGTGAGCAGAAGTTGGTTTTTTGACGCGTTTGGTGTTAGTCTCCATTTATAAAACCATGTCATTGTGTTGTTTGTTAGTGTTTGGAGTCTTTGCGCTGCTCTCTCAGTAGTTTTGTCATGTACAATAAGTGCCGTGTCGTCTGCGTATTGTAATATGTATGCCGATCTGTCGATTTGATTTTTGTCTGGTAAGTTGTAATTGTATATGTCATGGCAGTATATATTGTAGAGAAACGGTGAGAGCGGGGATCCTTGAGGGAGCCCTTGTTCAGGGGAAAAAAAATGACAGTGTTTTGTCAATTCGTACTTGTAGTTGTCTGTTTTCTAGTAAGTTCTTTATGGTGTGTAGTAGATATGTTGGTGTGTGTAGTTGTAGTTTGTATAGTAAGCCTCTATGCCATACACTGTCAAAAGCCTTGTTAATGTCCATAAACAGGCAAGCTGTCTTTCTGTCAGTTAGGTGGGTAGTTTGTATATTGTTGGCCAAAATAAAGAGCGGATGAACAGTCGAGTGATGCTGTTTGAAACCAAATTGGTAGGTAGGTATATATTTTCCAATCACTTTTTCAAGCCGCTGCTTCATTATGTGTTCAAAAATTTTGCTTAGTACTGGAAGTAGTGTAATTGGTCTGTAGTTGCTCGGTTGTGTATTGTCCAGTCCATTTTTGGGTATAGGGATTATTAAGCCGTTTTTCCATGTTTCTGGGATTTTGCCATTTGTGATGCAGTTGTTCAATTCAGTTAGGATCAGTTTGTGTGTTTCTTGAGTTAAGCTTTTCAAGAGTTTTGCCTTAATTTTATCTTTCCCCTTATGTGAACATTGTCGAAATGTTCCCCATTTTTCTTCTGACATTCCTTGAACCGATGTCTGAAATTTGCCATAACGGACGGTTTCTTGTCGCATATTGTATTTTAGCCGTTTTAGAGAAGCATTCCGGTTGCAGAAGACTTTAAAAGTGCCGTCATAAAAAAGTTCAGTGGCTCAAATCCAAGCTTCATGGGGGCCACTAAACGTCTCTGTTTGACACATCGTGCAAATTAAATGTTTGCCCAAATTTACGGCGCGCAATAGTGACGAAATTATTATTGCGACACAAAAAGAACGCTTTTCCCCGTGTAACGTTACAATGCGGCTAAATGTTCCCAAACCAAAATACTGTTTAAGACCAATCTCACTTTTTCACAAAATTTGCTTCAACCCAACCAGATATTAACAACTTTTTGCACCACCTTGTGCAACCAACCAACCAAGCAATGCAAATGGGAATTTAAAGCTTTCAATACTGTAAAACTTATTGTTTTCTTGAGACAAAGTCTCAAATAAGTTTCTCACTGTGTACATATTGGAAATATATTTGCACTTATTGTGAGACATTTTATGTCTATGTTTATTCTACTCCCTGCATGCTCCCAGACAACACTTTCAGAGGAATGCCGTCAATTTTCAAAACAACAATTTTGTAACACCCCGAACAGGATGATATATGATGACACACATAAATGATACACACAGGGTGGCCAACCTCAATCGAGACTTTATCTCAGGCAAATTTTAATAATTCCCCGTCGAATAAAATTAGTTTCAACTAAAGAGGGTAACCTGAAAATGTTACATAACAAACATATATTTTACTGAATAAATTGAACCCTTTTTGATATACCTAATGGGAAAACATACGAAACTGTGACGCAAAATTCAAAAAATTTTAGGTCCGCTTAATGCAAATGTACTGTTTCTGAAAATGTATACAGAATGTCCGACTCACTGACTTCCGTTTCAAATTAAATAACTTTCGACTCAATTTTATCGCTTATTTCAAATAGGACACCCTATTTCTTTTTATATCCTCAGGAGTAAAATTTTATTGCTTTTTAAAAAGTATTATAAGTCAAAATCAACCCTTTACGAAGTTTTCCATATGAATGCGATTTGTTACACGAATCATAAAAATGTCTTAAGCATTTTGGTAAACTCTAGATTGCGCAACTTTGCCCCAATTTAACCAATCTCGTATCTTATATGGTTACCGAGATCCCCATGGTTGAGCTCCAAAAACGGACACCCGGTATAGTGTTCCATTAAAAAAAACATAAGTTTGACATGTGTCTTTTTATTGAAGCACCCTGTATAGTTGGAGCTAATTTTAAAATGTGGCGCACTTAAAACTATATATATTACGAACGAACAGTTGGATTAGAAATAAGTACCTACCTATTAGCTTCCTTTTAAATTAAAGTCTCAAATAAGGTGGCCACCCTGTACATGATACAATGAAAGACACGAAGATCTGTTTGATAATGAAGAATGAATGAAAGGATAGTCAAAAAACAAAAAGTCGGCGACACGAATGCAAAGTGAAGAATTTAGACTAAAAACTCTCGAGAATGGTACTACATAACAACTATTATCTGACAAACCCAAAGCTCAAAATTTTACTCTCACACACCTTCAAGCGCTACAAATGCAGCAGTAGCATGAAAAAATATCTCCAAATTAACCCAACATTTTCCAAATACACTACACAACCGCTTCCTGACTGATCTAATCCTGTATGTACGACATTTGAAACATATAAGCAGCAATAACTTTGGTTCCTTCGTAATAATTCCGATTGGATATGTTTTCGTTGGCTTCCCCAGGATTTGAACCACGACACGCCAAAGGCAACATCACAATGTTCTTTTCGAGCACCCGATCTAGAACAGTGACCGCTTTTCTAGCTCTAGACTCTCTGATCATATTCGGATCTTCTTTATAAATCTGAAAGGACATGCCATTCAATTCAACAGCCGTAAGAAGACACCAAGCAACCCAACTGGAAAGCCTTTGGAGGAGAGCAGAAAACAAGACAGTCATTAGTCGAATAGGTCGAGGAGATGCGACAGACGAGAGTTTACAAGAGGAAGCTTAAAGGTAATAAATCACAGGCGCTAACGTATTCAGATAAAGCTGCAAAGGTGCAAACTCACCTGAATGACAGCTCTTCGGGCTGCATTGTAGCACGGCAATCTGAAGTTCTCAAACCAGGGTCTTTTGGAGTCGAGTGTCTCACAAGTAACTATATTTTTAATGTTGTTCTCTTTCACCACACTTTTAACATGAGCCTTGACGAGCTTTTCCACTTTGTCCACGACCTGCCTAGGCACTAGTTTAAGGGTTACGATTTTTTTTATCTTGGAAAAGTCCTTTTTATCGCACACGCACTCGAGGTTTTCGAGAATGTGGATGCTGGGAAGCCGCCAGAAACTCATCAACAGCTTCACTTGATCCCAAGGTTTTTTAAAATCAGGCAAGGAATCCCTGATGTCATCCGCATCGAAGTCCTTGATGTTTTCGTAGACTTTCTCCTCATCGGGAGTTATCTGCTCCACGTACTCTCCAAAGTGTTTAATCAAAATCTGTTCCTTTTCGTCTACTAAGGAGTTTACAATTGCTTTCATGTCTTCCTTAATATCAACTTTAGAGTCCTCAGATTGACTAATGGCAATTTCAAAGTGAATCATACCTGGAAAGAAACAAAACCCAACACAATACAATAAACAAAACCACAATGTGTGTTGAAGTACTTACCAACACATCCATAGATTAAGCAGGGATGTTTGCCGCCAATCCACTCGGACTCACATAAAATCACGCTGTAAACACCAGCAAAAAAGTCTTGCACTCTCGTGGGCAAAAAAGCAGACAGCCCTAGGCTGTTTTCATGGTTCATAAACTCAATAATGAACTTGACATTGATTGGCAAGGGCATGTCTGATTTCTGGAAAGCTTGGATCACGTGAAACCACATCATCAGTGGACCTATGAAAAGTACAATTAGAGGCGGTAGTCCCCAAAAATTTCCAGATGGAGTGGATTATAGACAAGCAACTTGCCTTTGCCACAAGAGGCCCCATTTCCGAAAAATATGTTGTTCTTATCGGTCAAGGTCCAAGGATCTGTGTTCCAACTGGCCATGTCGGGTTCAGGGACGTCCAGATGCAAATAGACACAGACCTAGAGAGAAGATTAGTTCCACATTGAATTAGATTGGATTGCCCTCCACTAAGTTTTGATTCCATGTTGAATAGAAAAGTGAAGAAGTTACAAAGGTTATGTAAAAATCCCCAGAATTGTTGTTCTTGGGAATAAATGGAATAAAGGGAATAAGATGAATATTGCGTAGAACTGGTTGGAAAGCTGTTGTAACGTGGAAAGCGATTGGAAAACTGAAACTGGTGAGTTTTTCGGGTTTTTAGGCCGTCGTGAAATGGATTTTCTTCCTGACGTTTCGCAATGCGTGGCTTGCATCTTCAGAGGTAGTTTGCAACATACGAGCCTCGATGCAATTAGAAGATAAACCATATCTTTTAGGGTGCCCCACACGAAAAAATCTAATGGCGTGAGATCGGTTGAATGTGGAGGCCATACAACCGCACCACCACATTCATCTTCCTGGATAATTCCAGTTTAACCAAGCTTTTTCGTTTTCACAAGCTTATATTTTTTTCGTGCTGGGTTTCCTAAAAGATGGGGCCTAAGATATGGGGAATTTTTAAATTTAAGTCTATTAATTTGCAATTAAAACGTTTTTTGAAAAAAAATCGACTTCAAACAAGAGTACCTTTCTTACGTAAATATGAACAGAAAATAATTTTGTAAACCAGATTGATAGAGTTAGGCATAATCAAGTTTTTATAATTTAAAAATCTAATAATAATAATGTCTTGATGCACCCGATATAAAATTGGCGAAAACTTTGATGTGATTGAATGTGGTATTGCCATAAGCCCCAGAATATAAAACTTTTTTACATAATTTTAATTATTGGGTGATTTACTTTTTTAAATATAAAATAAAATGTTAAGTTTGTCACCCTGTATCTCAAAAACAAAACGGTTTCCAATATATGTTTATATATTTTCATTTCAAAATAGGAATTTTTATCCCCGTTAAAGTCCGACTATAAGCTGACTCACCTTGTACAGGTGTCCCGTATGTGGATCAAAAGAAAACGATCTGTTCTTTTATTCAGAAAAAATGTCTGACTCCTGCTATTGATGGTTAAAGTTCTTGAAAAAAAAAATATGATTTTTCAAATATCGGGAGAATGGTACGATGGATTTTAATGAGTCTCGCTGTGAATTTATCCCTATGTAAACACTCATGTTTTGATGAAGCAACCGAGTTTTACCGCTTTGGGCAAGTGAGGAATTCTTAAGTGTCTTTGTACAAAAATTGCCAGAACTTTTTATTTCGTCGCTGGAATCAACTGATATTTTTGAGTTGATGCACTAATCCTCGTTTGACATTTTTGTCCTCTTTGTAAAATCTTGAAGCATTTATAGTTTCTGCGCGAAAAAAAATATTTCTGTTCTCTTGCCAACTGACAATTTTAGATATTCAATAGCTTTTTACATTAACAAAACTGACATTAAGCTTTTTGTAATATTGGGAAAACGCTCAGATGGGTTTTAATGCAACTTGCGGTGGATTTGTTCCTACGTAAGGCCATATTTTGCTAAAATATCGCTTCTTCTTTGCATGAGTTTTCTGATGAACGAACTTCGGACGAAAACGCTTCCAAAAGACGACCGACAAAAGGAGACAATTTTTTTTTTGCAAAAACTACGAATAATAATAATAATAATCTATATTTTTCAATAGACTATCGGCCCACGGCCTTTCTGCCCTTGCATATGTACAAGTATTTGTGTCAATTTTCTAACTTAAACTATTTAACTGTAAACTTAAAGTTATTAAAAAAAGCAAAAAAAAATCTATGTCATGTCTTTTCATCGTCTAGCAGGTTGGTTCAATCGTGTTGGAAGTGTTCAAGTAGTGTTGTTGTTGGGAAGCGGAAGCGGGATTGTCTCGTTTGTCTTTTGAGGCAAAGGGAATTCAGTAGGGTCCAGTTGTGGGGATTGTTTTCCCATTTCGTTTGCAATTGGAGTTGTCTTTCGGTTATTCGAGTTATTTTTGTTCGTTCGTAGAGTAGTTGGTTTGAGGGGTTGTGTAGTTGGTTTTGAGGATGTCTTATTTTCGTTATTGATCTCAGACTGTTCTGTTGTTTGAATGTGTTGTTTAGTTTTCCTAGATGCATTCGCTGTCAGTATATGCCCGTAGTCAAGCAGAGGTCTACATATTGATTGGTAAATTTTTGTACTAATTCCTTTGTCTTTGTACGTCAGTGATCGGAAGTGTTTTGTCCGTTGAATGATTTTTGTTCTTACGTTCCGTGCGTGTTTTGGAAATTTTAGTTTTTGGTTCAGTGTCATTCCTAGATATTTTGCCTCTTGTTTTGGTCTAGTTCTGTTGTTATTGATGGAGAGTCGTCTTTAATTTGGTGGTTTGGTAAAAGTAGTTGGTTTTTCGTGGTGTTTGGTCTAAGTCACCATTTGTAGAACCAAGCAATTATATTGTCTGTTAGTGTTTGAAGTTTTTGTACTTCTTTTACTGTAGTTTTGTCGTGCACGATCAATGCAGTGTCGTCGGCGTATTGTAGTATGTAAGTCGTGGAGACTGTGATTGTATATGTCGTGGCAGTATATATTGTAAAGAAGGGGTGATAGCGGGGATCCTTGCGGGAGTCCTTGTTCAGGGGAGAAAGCAAAGGAGAGGGTGTTGTCTATGCGTACTTCTAGGTGTCTGTTTGTGAGTAGGTTTCTGATTGCGTGAATTATGTATTTGGGGGTTTTAAGCTGACAAAGTTTATTTAAAAGTCCTTTGTGCCAGACACTGTCAAAGGCCTTATTGATGTTCATGAAGAGACATGCTGTTTTCTTGTTCGTGAGGTGAGTTGGTATGTTGTTGGTTAGTATAAAAAGTGGGTGAACAGTTGAGTGTTTGGGTTTAAATCCGAATTGGTATTGTGGTATGTGTAGTCCAACTGATTATTGCAGTCTATTTTTTATTATAAACTTGCGTGCATAGAAATCGGCCCACAGTAAACTTTTGATTTTAACTATATATTTTTTTTAAACTATTCATCAGATCAAAAAAAGAAATATGCTGTTTGAAAGACAATTTAATATGCTTTAATGTGAATACAAATTTATCAAGAAGGCTTGTAGTTTATATGCGTAGCAACCGGTAAACAAATGAAACGTGTTTGTGGTGATTGAAACGAAAATAAAAAAATTGTCAAATTTTAAAATTATTGCGTTTGAAACTGAAATTTACATATTAATTCGTTTTTGATAATCTCAATAGTGTTTAAGTGTGTTAGTTTAATGCATACTACACCACAAAAACCCGGACAAGTTATTGCTTTAATCGAAAATAGACTTAGTCAGCGAGCTGTTGCTAGACAATTGGATATGACACGCGCAGCGGTTCGAAGAGTGTGCAAACGTTATGAGGAGACTGGGTCCTTTCCTAGGCGACCTGGAACAGGCAGAAGGCGATTTACAACCGCTCGTGATGACCGATTTATTGTGTCAACAACATTAAGAAATCGTCACCTTAATGCCGTTCAAGTGCAACGACAGCTCCGTGAGGTGCGAGCAGGGGCTATTAGCCAGTGGACAGTAAGAGGAAGACTGCAGGAAAATAATATGACCCCTAAAACACCTGCTATTGATCCAAAACTTACTACAGCTCATCGGAAAGCACGCCTGCGTTTTGCACGGGATCATCTGAATTGGACGTTGGAACAATGGGAATCTGTTCTGTTCTCAGATGAGATCAGAATATGCCTCCATGGTAGCGACCGAAGAAGGAAAGTGTACCGAAGACCAAGAGAGCGATTTGCAGATTGCTGCTTTGAAGAGCGGAGTGCTTATGGAGGTGGTTCCTGCATGATCTGGGGTGCAATTTCTATGGGAGCACGAACCGACCCTGAGGTCATTCGTAGGGGCGACCGTGTTCACGGAAGAAGAGGTTTAACGGCTGTTAGATATACCGAGGAGATTTTAGCAATTCATGTGGTACCTTACGTCGACTACATTGGATACGAATTTACTTTTATTCATGCCAATGCCAGGCCGCACACCGCAAGAATCGTGCAATATTACATTGCAGAAGTCGGATTTCGGGTTATGGAGTGGCCAGCATACAGTCCTGACCTAAATCCGATCGAACACTTATGGGATGAGCGAAAACGAAGAATTTTGAGCTAGACCTTTATACCCCAATCTCGATCCCAGAGCTTATTGTTGCAGTAGAAGAAGAGTGGTTTAACATCCCTCAATAACAACGCAATAGCAAACTTGATTAGATATATGCCTAATCGTATGAGAGAAGTGATTAAGGACAATGAGGGTCATATCATTATTAAAAAATTACTTGTTAAGTTCTTAACATTGTCAATAACCCTATTAATGTTCTAATCATAAAAAAAACTTAAGTTGCTTAGATGCTATTAATTTCACTATGTTAAACATAGGGTACCTCACAATTAATTTATGCTCACATTAAAGCATATATTAAATTGTCTTTTAAACAGTTATATTTCTTTTTTGATCTGATGAAGAGTTTTATAAAAATATATAGTGAAAGTTCAAAGTTTACTGTGAGCCGATTTCTATGCATGCAAGTGTAGTTTCAAAAATTTTACTCAGTACAGCGAGTAGTGTGATAGGTCTGTAGTTTTCTGTTTGTGTATTGTCTAGTCCAGTTTTAGGAATTGATATTATTATTCCTGTTTTCCAGGTATCTTTTATCGTGTTAGTTTCAATACAGTTGTTGAATATATTCAGTATGTGTGTGTGTGTGTGTTTGTGGAGTTAGATTTTTCAGTAGTTTGCCTTTTATATTGTCTTTTAGTTTTTTTTTAAACTACCATTACTACAAGATTTTTCAAAGAGCTGAAAAATGTCCAAAAAAGATTAGTGCATCTACGCAAAATCAATAACTTGATTCCAGTTACTAAATCAAAAGTTCTGATAATATTTGTACGAGAACACCCAAGAATTCACCACCTGCCCAAAGCAGAAGAAATTGGTTGCTTCATCAAAACATGAGTCTTAGGAACATACGAACAAATTCACAGCGAGTTTCATTAAAACCCATCGTATAATTCTATCGATATTTAAAAAAAAATTTTTGAAGAACTTTAACCCTCAATAGCAGAGGAGCCAGACTTTCTTTTCATAAAACTTGTGTCAGATTATCTTGTTTTGAGCCAATGAACGTCGCAGTACCCTTTTGATCATGTGCTTACTGGCCACCCTATATATTCATTCATAAATATACTGGGTGGCTGTTTTCCAGACATTCAATTATATCGAATGGAAATAAAAGTTACTACAATTATTCTATATGCGCAAAATGTATTGCAGCGCAACCGTAGCCTGGCGGCTGTAAGTAAAAGCTTTAGGCTTGAATAAGCCAGTTTTAACTAATAATCGATTCAACTTACCGTTTTCTTATCGAGGCAACTTCCCAGAGAGGCCAGAATGACCGAAGGAATCCGAACTTTCTTGCCATCCAGCATGTAATGGCCGATATTGAAGCATTCGTATTTCATCTGCAGCTTCTTCAACCATTCTTCCGTAAAGCTGATCATGTGATCTACATCATCCCTGTATTGCAGTTTACCCGAAATTGACTTGAATTTAACAATTTCCGCCAAATCGTCAAAGAATTGAAGCCGATTGGAGTCGATATATTGGAGAATTAACAATAGATCGGGCTCGACTTTGATCTTTTTACTCGTTTTGGCCGCATAATATTCACCATATACTGCGTTGGTCGTTATGGTCTCACTATGCTCAGTTCTATATGTGTGGGGGTACACCATATCTTGCTCAGCTAAAGTTGGTGAAGAAATGGGAAGTTCACCAAGTAATCCGCGTAGAAATAGGAGAAAATGAAGAGAAATGTCACCAAAATCAGTTCGATTGACATTGAACACTTTGGTGATCAACCGGAAACGCTAGAATGTTACCTGGTTACTAAGCAACTAAACAAATGTAAAAAAGTCAAAACAGTGTCTTTGATTTCGGGAAATGAAGAAAAAGTATTTTAGAAACATGTTTTGAAATACAAAAGCACTCAATAAAACGTAATTTAAATCAATGTGAGTTCAGTCTGATTGAAATGTTAATTTCAGGTAAATATATCACGATATTTAAAGTTTTAAACATACATATAAAGAGGGCTGGTGTCAACTTACTCCGTTCTTGATAAAATGGCGACTTGTGTAGTTAAACGTAATAGAATGCGGCGTTTCATGCAAAAACAATAATTGATTATTATTAATTAACAAAGGACTGACAAGGGGATTTAATTTAATAATCTTATAAAGTTAATAAATTAATACTTTTAAATTATAAATGTGTTGCTGCTGGAATTAATAAGCTTCTGCGCTATAAATAACACGTCAATTAATCAACTGAGCTACTAATTACATTTTCTTAAGTTTAATTTTACATAATAATTCATTACAGACAAAAATTGGCTTAATTTAATTTAAACTTCAGAAATTAAGTAAGTACATTTCACATAAAGCGTAAATTAAACATCAACGTTCCTTACAAAGGCGCAAAAAATATCGGCGCAATTGAGAGCAGGATTTAACCATATATATTCTGTATAGACAAGTAAAAAACTTAATTAATTGTGTTATTTTATATATTATTTAAACAATAAAATTGTTTCAGATTTAAGCGCTGATGCCAAACTGCCACCACCCGACGTCAATCAACCCCTCTCACACATTGTCAAAATCGAACCAAAACAAAAATATAGCAGTGATTTTTTTGAATTATTCAAAAAATGTGTAATATCGGCATTAAAAAGAGTGCCTGATAGTTTGGGGGGTTGTTTTGGTGTAGAAGAAACAAAGTGGTTCGAAATGGCCCAGTTATTCACGCAGGAAATTTTCGAATTAAAACCCCTGGTTAAATCAATCGATTTAAAACTGTGTACAGAGAACAGACATCGGGTGAAGCACATTTTAGCATTAATTACCTGGTTAGTAGAATAATAATAAATTGCCCCTATACGCCTAAAGTTCATTAGATTTTGGTCTGAGCTAAGAGTTTTGTCTGAGCGCACACTTGGAAGAAATTAACTCCTACAGTTTTCACATACTGAAGAAAGGGTAGAAACTGTTCTGAACTGAAAAGAAGTAATTTAAATCATTTGAGATTTTAGTCAGTATTCCCCCACAAAGCATAATAATTCGTATCTGGACACCTTAGAACTTCTATTAAAAATTAGTGGTAAAAATTCTCCCCTATTAAACATGTGGTTTTTGGGAGGTTACATTTGAGTAAAATGTTCATCAAAACATTATTCGAGTTGAGGATTTTACCAGAAGCACTTGCATCAATGTTGAAGGGTTAAAATAATAATGCAATTTAAACAAGCAAAGCATTTTTTAAGATTTCATACATACTGCTGCTGATCCGTTCATGAAATTTTGCTCAGCTATTTTTTCTTTGTCTTTCAGTGATAACGAAATAGTGCTGTACTACTCCTATGGGGATTTATCCCCGGTAGTGAAAATAATTCCTTGGTTTTCTGATAGTAGCAAAAGCATACAAGCAGCTTGTCTGGATCCAACAGCCACTTGGTTACTGATCACTTGTAAGTAGAATAATTGGTCATGTATGTCATTTTATGTGATACATTGCTGTGATAATCACATTGATATAGCATGCCGATATTAGTGAATTATACGTACATTATCACGTCTTTGTCACGTGTGATAGCCCGGTTCGGTTTTGGTTGGCAAGTATCAAAAAGGACTTTCGATTTTAATGTCTTACCGAATTCTACAAAAGCGACGATCCAATGACTGAAATGCACTCAGTAGAGGTAGAATCTTATGAGATAACATAATTAAAAGAATCGGAGAGGGTGCAGGTAACAAAACTTGAGTGGCTGGTGTCTTTCCATATTTTGTCCACATTTTCTTGGGGGCCTGTTTCGTTCAGCCGGTGCGATTCCCATCTCTGATTTAAAAAGAAAAATTTTCGTGGTTGCCCCGAGTGGCTCAAAGTTAAGTGGGGCCGCTTTCAAAATTGTGTTATTTTTCTTAAGCGTTTTTTAGTATCTTTTTTGCTTCAACCTTTAGCCCATTGTTTGATTTCAGACATTTAGGCAGACCGTGCTTTAGAAGTTTATCAACTTGCAGTTGCTTTTGAAACTTCAAATTTTATTTGCGGTCATAGCGATCATGCCGAAACACCATATAAAATGCAGTTACCTCTCCAGCTATACAGGGTGTACGAAAATTGGCACCTACTTTTCTTATTTCAGGTGCAAACCCCTAAGATTCTAAACCAACTGCAACTTGGAAAACATATAATGTACGCTCCACGTAAATTTCCCTGTATAATTTAACTTACAACATCCCTTATTGATCCTATAGGTTTGGACAGTTCCTTGTATATTGTTCCCGCTCTTCATATAGTGGACAAAAAGCAGAAAATCGATTGCAAGTGGTCTTTAACCGACGTGACCGCCTTCCCCAAAACCTCTAATTTGCCAAATTTGCCCACATGTTGCGTATGGTGGCAAACACTCGAAAGCAATCAGAATGCCTTAATCGGTTTTGATACTGGACAGATACTAGTAGTAAGTCTGACTGATGGTCGGGTCTTAGGCGGATGCCATGTAAATGAGCCCGTAGTGAAATTGTACATTTGTGTGGATAATGTAAAGGATGTTGTTTCATTGTTGGTAAGATGCTGATGTTTGCATACGAGGACAGCAATTTATATGCTCAATATTTTTTTCGTTGGTTAGATTAACTGTAAGTCGGGCAAAGAGTGGCAACTGATTTTAGAGCACCATTCCAATGGCTACACTTGGCCAGTGGAAACCACTAACGTGAATCCCGATGAGTCAACGAAATGGAAGTTTGACACTTTTAAGCAACTGGGGGTTGACAAACTAGTATCTTTACGGTAAGAGCGCCTGCGAAAAGATCATCTCATGAAACTCTAGATGTTATTTATAGGCAAAGATTGGCGCCTCGAAAGGACAGCCAAAATGACTCAACCAATGAGTCGTCGTTTTATTCCGAGTTGGATTTCTCAACGTCTACATCTGAGAGTTTCCCAGATACTCAGTTACTGGGCGAATCGGCTACCGTTCTGAATATCTCGAATTCAAACCCTCTCAAATCGCATGAGGGTTCTCAAGGGAATTTGGAACGGCAGTTAATTCCCCTTTTCGCTGACACGAATATGCACCCGCAATATTGTAGAAACAGATCGTATTTATCAGCTTTACACAAACCATCTGGACTTTTAACCGTGAGTTTCTTTTTTAAAATTAGCCAAAATCATGCCCCCAATGTTTGATTCAAGGTACATTGCGAAGACAATGAGAAAACATTAGTGCACCATTTCAAAGTACCGCCCAGAACCGACTCTGTGATAATGACTGATAATCTGATTTATACTCTGAATCGTGATATTAATGTTATCTCTATTATCAGTCGGCAATTGGCAGAGACTGGTCTAGATGGAGAATCGGTAACTGCATATTTCGATCTTCGGCAATGTTTGCAGGTAATTGAATGTTCTTTTAGGCTTTCAGTGACGATTCCCTGGTTGCTCAGTTCATGATCGACAACGAAGAAATCATCGCCTTCTTTAAAATCATGGACATGAGTGTAGATGTGGCGCCGAGCAAAAATAAATACATAAAGAATCAGTGTTTATACTCAACAGACATCTGGTTCTTGAAGCAAGCCATAGATACTTGCATGGTAGTTACCACTAAAAATGTTTACAAAATATTTGTTAGGTAAGATGTAAATTCTTGTTTAATTAGGAAGTTTTGCTTTGTGGTTGATCCCAAGGTAGTGATGTTTAGAGCATAAAATGGAAACGTTTAACGTCATTCCAGAAAGTATTTTGATCGATATTCCAGAAATCATTGAGCAGAAATTTTCAGTGTTTGCTTTAAACTGTAGAGCAATTCATGGAAAATTAAAAAAAAATGTATGGTTTAATTTGTGGGGGTAGTTTTTTATTCAACAAGTGTGAAATAAGTTCATAGAACAGAAAATACAAGCGGACAATCAACACATATACAGTGGACTAAATAATGTCCAATTAAAAACAAACAATACTGAAATTTTAAATTAAAAAACTAAACTAAAGATTAAGAGTACTCTAAAGCATGGCAATCTGTTGTAGATAAGTTCTTTATGAGACGCATTAAAATGAGGCGCATTTATGTTTTCACTCTTTTTGTTGGTAATTTCGGCTCAAAAAATGTGTCTTAAAATTACAGAATTAGAATTTCCTCAAGCTTTTTATTGCAAATTGATAAATGGTGCTCTTGTTTCACAATAAAAAACAATTTCTTTATCAAAACTTAATCAAGAACTATCACCTGCTGTAAAATGAGGCAAAATACTCAACGAAAAGTCTTAAAAAGTAACAGACAACTTGCATTGGCATCTTTTCAGGCTTGAGTAAAATATGTGAGTGGAGTAAACAGGTTCTGAATTAAAATATGTGAGTGGAGTAAACAGGTTCTGAATTGCCTCAACTTAAAAAATGGGGGTGCGATATGAGAATTCTCAATTGGTTAATAATATCTCAATAAGTTAGAGACTCTAGAGTCGCCTTCATTGTTTTGTCTCTATAGATAACAAGTGGGCTTACTAATATATTTTTGAGTTCTTATGAGCGGATAATGTTTGTGGGTAGCGCAAGATAAAGAGGGCAGGAGGAGGAAGAAAAAGTGTACAATAGGAAGATAAAATAAATTAAATAGAAAAGAATTTGCTAAATAAATTTTCAACATTGCTACAATATTTTCCTGGAGTTCTTTGTAGTAATGAATACCCTGATAGTTCTGCCTCAATATTAATTATTTCTGTGTTGTGCGCTGGTTCTTTATACTTGTTGATTTTGCCTAGCCACTTCCTACCTTGGTTGAGTTTAGTCTTGCATGGTCCGTACTATGATTCGCATATACAAATCGTCCACCATCTTCGATGTTTAATTCCTGTTGATAAAATTGTGTTTTTGTATTGTTGTTTGAGGTCGAAAAATAGCCTCAAAGTCAGTCATCAACTGGCAACGGCATATTTTCGTTCAGTATTTGCTTAACATCGGTGATTATTTCGATTCCATTGCGAGCATTAAAATCGCTAATACTTTTTGTCGGTCTATCAGGTTTGTTGTCTTCAGGTGCGTAATCGACAATATACTGAAATGTTTGGAATCGCTATTCAGTTTAATTTGCATAATCTTCGAGGATTTGAAGAAACACTCTTCAATATTCTGAACTTATTTTTGACAAATCGTTATTGCTTTTCCTTCTTATGCATTTGTTTGTATCTCTATACCATTATACTCTATTGTGAAGTTACCCTAGTATTTATGTTCATTTTCTTTCATCTTTTCTCGATGTAAGATACACTTTTATGGTTTTTACATTTATATAAATACTCGATCAATGTTCTTTGATCTTTGTTGTTAAATGATTTTATATACATAAAATGTCCTGTTCTTTAAGCTGTGTTTTGTAAGGTTTGTTGTCTTAAATCAGTCTTGTTCCCAGTCCTCAATGCATCTAAAAAATGTGAATTGTATCAATTTATTGTAACATTATGACACTTTTCTTGTGATTTCCTCGATCTTCAGGCGAGCAGTAAAACAAAAACTTTGTTAATTGTGTGTGAAAATGTTGTCTAGTTCAGGAAATCATTATGACCAATGGACTATTTATCTAAACAAGCAAAGAGTTTTGTGAATATGTCTAATATTCCCAAAAAAGTGGGTACTTTGAAAGTGAAATCTTCCAAGCAAACGGAAATATTTGAGAAACGATTTATTTCTTCCATAATGGACCGTATAATGCTCATTATTATACTTTTAAGTCCATTTCAAGTTGCAGCAGCTAAACATTATCGTCCCTAAAATCATAGTGTTGATTGATCCCCGAATATCCGTCGTACAGTGCTTAGAGAATCACCATGTATGGCCTGTCCCTTTTTTGTAGATATTCTCCAGTGAAGAGATTTATCAAATACGTAATTGAAGAAAATGATCTTGAAAAAGCTGAAAAGCTTTCCTACATATTTGCCCTCAATTTGCAAGTACTACTGGAATATTGTGGTGATTTGATGATCTCTCAACGCTCCTACCATTCAGGTTTGTGTGACTGTTACTGATTTCAATAATTTTTTGGATTTGATGTTTTTTAGGTATCATTCTCTACAAGCAGGCGAAAGTTCACTTGTTAAAGCGCGTTCTAAAGCTGGCAGTTTCCGCTGACTGCAAAACTGTTTTGAAATTCGTTCACTTGTGTTTGAGCGGCAGTAGAATAGATATGAATATTACCACCCGAATACATATTGGTAACGTTGCTGTGATGGCCTACGTTGAACTGCTGCTCAGAAGCAACAGCAATGTGCAGGTCAAAGCGAATCATACCACGGATTTTATGTAAGTCTCATGGCATTTCGGGGCTGCGTTTAAAGCTCCGTTTTTCAGGGATTTTTTGGTGCATGAATCTCACTTCGACCCGATTCTGGCTGTGAATATGACATGCCAGGCTGGACATTGGAACACTGTGAGCCTGCTGTCGAAATCCAGAGGTCTTCAGTTCGAAACAGTGATGGCTTTTAGCAAAATACTTCAGAACCACTTTTCTCCGAATCTCTCCAATTTGGATTTTCTATATGCACTCTCTGAGCCCACGTTGACGCAAAGTTTACTTGTACTGCCACAAAGTGCACAGGCAAGTTATGATTTTTGCTCATTTTGTGCGTTTATTTGGCAAATTCGTTTAGATAATTTTCCAGTACATACGTGAAAACTTGGAGGCATTTCCCATAGAGATTCTCAAACGATTAATGATCCAATTGGATCCTAGTCAACCTTGTGCCATGCCATTTCTTCGAGCTATATACCAAAATGATAAAGATTCGTCAGGCACCGATTCCAACATGGACAACTTTGACCACGAGGCTGTCGATGGCTGTACAACTGTGATGAAAGATCTAGTGGAAACATTCCTTTTTGTGATATTAAGTTTAACTGCCAGATTAGGTACAATATGGTGGGTTCAAAGATGCTCAAAAGGCCACATTTAACGAAATTGCTGTTGAGTAGTTTTGATTTAGGTTTATTGGAGACTACAGTACCTGTAACCAAACAGAAAGAGGAAAAAATAATCAATAGACTGCCCGATTTAAAAGTGTTGAGCTGCGGATACCAACATGCTGCAGTTATTAGAAATAATTGCGTCTACACTATGGGTGTAAATGCTGCCGGATGTCTAGGTACAGAAGAGACCAATGGCAGGAGAAATTTTAAATCAAGTGGCTTTGTTTTTAGGCGCGGGGCCGTTGCTAACCAATACGAGTGGGCCTCGTTTGGTGAATACCCTACAGGATTTAAAAGTGACTGCGCTATCAGTTACCTGTGGTAGAAAACATACTTTGTGTGCAACTGACTGGGGGGTGAGTTTTGTTGTTTTTTCGCAGTTTGTGTTCTGTTTATATACACAGGGTGTCCCATAATTATGGGGCATTGCGTAAGCACCTGATCAAAACGGTACTGCCATATTCTTCGACTCGAAAGAAGACGATTATTGAGAAAAAATGTCCTTGTGGCTCCTCGGTTATTAATGGTCAAAGTTCTTAAAAACGTGTTTTTTGTAGACTTGGCGTGGTGCATTTTATCTCGTCATATTATTTCTGAAAATAAGGAAGGTATTGTAAGACGTTGAAAGCCATAAGAATGAAATGTTTCACAAGATTGGATAAATAATAAGATTCTGGAAGGTTCTCAGCAAGGGCCCGGACCGAAACGAAATTACTGTTCCGTTCCAGTTTCGGTCCAAGGCAAAATTTAAAACTTCGGTTCCGTTACGGTTTCGATTTAGAAAATAATTTCAAATTCGGTTCCGTTCCGGTTCCGGTTTTTTTTGTTCCAAAATCGATAAATAGCAACAAACGAGGACAAAGATAAAGACTACTCTAATTAGGAATCTCACGACCTTTTTCCT
The DNA here is from genome assembly GCA_024550625.1 of Dendroctonus valens. NCBI lineage: Eukaryota > Metazoa > Arthropoda > Insecta > Coleoptera > Curculionidae > Dendroctonus > Dendroctonus valens. Next base: position 1,441,090 of record JAJTJO010000120.1, on the reverse strand, counting down.
TGCTTGTTGTATTATACAAGATAAAAGATGAGCAAACCATCCACTGCTTCATACGGTACTTCGGCTGGTTGTATGGTAGGGGGTAGGAGGACCAGCAACCCCAGACAATATTAGATACAAAAATTACTTTAATCGTTGTATTTTTGAAAAGTAATTTGTTAATGAATTTTCTGGTTTAGCGCGTTCTTCTTTCACTCTTATTTCCGTTTAAAGATTGTTCTTCCTGGTTCATGTCTTCACACTCTTCACCATCTTTTGAGGAGTTGCTTTTGTCCAAAATTCCAATTTCAAATGTTTCGTTGTTGGTGATCGAAGAACTAAAATAATTCAACTTAAAAAAGAATTTTAAAAATAGTGTATAAACGTACGGTGTTTGTTCTTTACGATTGAAAAGTCGGTTGGTCCTCACAAATAATTATTCCTCTAAAATGTTTTCTCTAATATTTGACCTCGAAGGCGGCAACAAAAATTTGAGTCCTGCGAATAACCTCTCAACACTAACTTGAATTGCCGGTACGCTTAACAATACTTGAGCAAGCATGTATAACTCGGGATTAAGCTCATTATTTTTCTTCCAGAAATCAAAAATCGTTTCATTTTTCAGTAAGCGTATCCGGCTTTGTTCCACTTGATAGGAATCTAAAATATTTTCAATTTTGTGAAGGGCTACGAATGAACCTTGTGAAGAAAATTCGTGCTGATTAATTCCTTTTAAAAATTTTTGATCTGAATCTTTGTCTCAAAAAGGCTTCCATTTCATCGCTTGATGAAGAACTAGATGATTCCGTTTCCATATCGTGTTGGTCAGGGTCAGATTTAGAATTAGAAGAATTGCACTCTTTTAAGAACATCAGTCTAGTCCATAACGACTTTAAATGTTATTTTGCTTTTTCTACTGGATTGTCGTCTAAAACAACCGTATACCAATAAATTGTTATTTTATGATTTATACAAGATCTTGTCATCTCGGACAACTAGCCGCAAAGAATAGTGCTATATTTTCTCCCTTTGAGAGCGTCGCGGCGCCGACTATTAAAACGATTCCAGGAACTAAAAGAAGTGCCGACCCTTTGTCGGCACATTAACAGTGACACTGCGGCTCGCCAGAACACAGAAACGTATTTTTATATTCATTTGCGGGAGGGTAAATGATTATTTTCATTTGCTTGTAAAATTTACAGTAATTTCTTTCAAACGTTACAAGCAGAACCGAAAAAAAACCGAAATAAAATATTGCGGTTCCGGTTCAGCACCTAACAATGTCTTAATATAAAATATGAGTTCTGTTTTGGTTGCAGACCTTTATAGGAAACAATTAACACCACCAAAGAAGGCGGAAAAATAAATCGCCGATAATTTGGTAGCTAAAAAAGTTTTAAAAAGTAGTTTTCTCACCACTGCCTAGACCGAATACCCAAGAAGAAAAACGTCTTTTATTTAAAGAGCTAAAGCAGGAGACAGGGAAAGTCTCTTTGTGTTGGATCTCCTGGCCATCTCCCTATGCGCAGGGTTTTTGTATATCGCTCCTAGTTGCAGATTTTACTAGATTTTCGGCAACATGTCAAAAAATCTATTTTACACTTGCTAAATGCAGACCGGTTGATGGCCATAGAGAACTTTTTATAAATAATAACTTTTTGGGCATTGATGTGATCATAACGTTTAAACTTTAACTTGTCTGGATGGCAAGTTCTTGAGTGACTTGGAACGAAAACATGCAGAACTTTTTCCTTTGTAAATGGATGTTTTTCCTTTGCGGTATTTATTTTTATTTCGATTAAACATTAATCCTGGCCCGATATGTTCGCGCTCGTCGAAAGATATGGAAGCATTCATGAAGCATCTGATAGCAATTTTTCGTTTCTTTGTAGGTATTTGCTTGGGGATCAAACAGTCACGGCCAATTGGGTTTAGGGCCGCATCTACAAGAAACGCCATATCCAAAACTAATTTCCGCAATTTCACAATTGAAAATTGTTGATATTTCTGCGGGTAAGAGAATATTTTGACGTTGCTACCAGTTTTCAAGCCAATTACTCTCAGATCGGAATATATCTAAACATCGTTTTAGGTCAATATCACAGTTTGGCTCTTACACATTCCGGGAAGGTTTATTCCTGGGGTTGGGGCATTCACGGCCAATTAGGACACGGCTGTTGTGATAATGAGTATTACCCGAAATTAGTTAAATTTGATTCTCCTGTGAAACAGGTGGCGGCAGGTAGGTGATTTGCAAGCAATTTTCCTATCATCTTCACCTGCACAGGTTTTTTTATTCCCTATTTAGGACATGCACACAGCATTATTCTGACATGCGAAGGAAAGGTGTATGGGTTCGGCTCAAATGTGTTCGGTCAGTTAGAGAGCAACAGCAGACAAATGGATTCGAAAAAATGCACGACACCCACATGGGTGGTCATTATGCCAGACATTTACGTTCCTGTGGACAAAATTGTTACTTCGTACTTTCACAATGTGAGTATAGCAATTGGTGGTTTGAATATTGATGGGTAAAATATAAAAAACATTATGACGTCCGAATTTTGCTTTAAGGCTTAGACTGGGCGGAAAAGTTTTCATTTAATAACCTTATTTAAGGGCATATTTATCCATTTTTTCATTCACAACGTTCATGCACCCCCTTAATGTGCAGGCTTTTTGATGTGTCATTTGCGCCTCTAAGTCTAGCTGATAGATTCGAAACCAGTTCTGGGGGAACCAGGAACGAACTTGATTTTTATACTTGCTTGAATGTTGGCTTTTCAGATGGCAGTAACAGCGGACCAGAAAGTGTTCATGTGGGGCGCCAGTCCCGAAGAAATGCGCTTCCATCAGCTAAGAAGCAATTCGAAAAACGCCGAGTTTAGTGAGTCTTGGAAATCCAGCATCCAAATGTATGACTCTAAGGCGAGGATTCCTATTAGAGAAATTTCAGTGGGTAAGTGCAAGCACTTTAATGCGTTCTCTCTTCTGTTCAGTTTGCTACATCTTTTTGTTCACCAGGATATCGTCATTGTGCCATATTAGACAAAGGACGCATTTACTGGGGTAAAAACAAAGATGAAGAACTGACGGAGCCCAATCTGAACGACCAATCTGAAAGATACGAGGACATTATTGGCCACAAGTTCGATCATGTTTCGTGTGGCTTGGACTATACGATGGCCATTGATCAAAATGGGCAAGTGTTCGCTTGGGGAAGTCCCGCCATGATAGAGGTGAGTCCGTCGACTAGATAGCTTTCAGATGTTTGTTACCAGCTTAGGTGTTTCAGACGATTCTAGATATACCGGGGGATGCGATCCGGAGGAAAAAATCGGACGAGCGAATGATCATGTTGAAGGGCACAAAGCGATCTTTTAAAACGCTATACGTCCACCCGATCTCGAATAATTTACCTATTGAAATTTCGCTGTTACCTTCGATAGTCTTCACTTTCAACGGAAAGAACCATAACTGTTTATTCCGCACTAGTCCCTTGCCTCATCAAGTTCTACTTCGGGATAATGATCCTGCGGAATTTTACGATCGTCAAAAATCCATCGGCCGATTGGATTTTAGCCATATTTATCACGTGCCTAAAGTAACGGTTACCCAGAAGACCATCCACTACGCGTTGAAGATTTATTTAGAATTGTATGACATAGAAAATGTCCAAATGAAAAGTCTGGAGCTAAGCAATTTTCAAGTGGCCAGTAAGGTCTCGTTTTTGAACGGGAACTTTGTGGATAGTTTGGGATTTACCATTGAAGCCTTCAAGCGACATATTGTGAAGTCCGATATAGACCTTCCATCGCTATTCACCTGCAAAGATTCGTATGATGTTACCGAAAAGGACCAAGGCATCGAGTTGATTGTGGAAAGCTTGAAAACCGAGTTGGACAGAGAAATGTCCAGTAATTTATCATCCCCAGCTAGAGCCTTGAGTTCCAGTTCCTCTTTGGACAGTTTGCGTCAATTTGGAGAGGAAGGCGGACAGGAAAGCCCCTGCGAAATTGATATTCGTCAAAACATTACGAATTATCTTCATTCCGTTAACAAAGGCTCCTCGCCTACTGCCACCCCCAAGTTGAACGAGAGCTACAAAGATTTATTAATGGAGAAATCCATTAAGCAGCAGGAGCTTCAAATAAAAAACAAACAGGCCAAAGAGGTTCTCGACCTTGCTTCTCACATTGTGGAGTTCTACATAGAGAAAGTCTATATTTCTGAAAACCACATACTGATGCAAAACATCCTTTTAAAGTGCATCGAATTCTGGTTATCGAATAATCTTCCCATAGTGATTCTCGAAAACATTCTATTGAAAAACCTGGACAAGTATTTTTATCCGTTATCGATTTTACTATTTTGTAAAAACTTTGATGTAGAAGACGTGATCTTGCCCAAGGATGGCGAAATTTTGCAGATCAGTTCTTCGCGATTTTTGAAAGAATTTTCCACAAAATTTTGTTTGCACTTGTGCTCGATGGTGTTGGAAAATGCCAATAAATCATAAAGCGATAAATATTTTTAAGTGAAAATTATCGCTTATTTTTACGCGGTTTTTTATCTTTCTGCATTGAAACTTTTCGTTTTCGTTAGTTTACGTTTTCAGTAGGTCGTTTTTTTATTATTTCGTATATTACTGATAGTCCTTCACTTGCTCCCAGAAAGATAATCTAAACCCTGTATCGTGAATACGTTTACTCATACTTATTGTTGTGTTTTTGCTACAACTTGTTAGTTTACGACTCGAATACTAATTAGAAGACTGTTTTTATTGATTGTTGATTTTTGTTGCAATTATTCCTAGTAGGTTAACAATTTATTTAAGTCAAGTAGTTTAATTGACTAGCTGTAACAATAAAAAAAGTAGTAATCTCTACCCATGAAAGAATCGAGTTGCATTTTCACGCACATTATAGAAACTTTTTTAGAGCGATTTTATATGATGTATTAGGGAGTTTGCCAGCTCCCAATGTGTTGCGCTTCAGTTTTTGTATCCATACTCTTTGAGAAAAAATCTCGACGTTATCTAGCAGTTTGGAATTTGTTTGCTTGCTGGATGAATCAATCATGTAATGGAACCTATATTTTTATAAATTTCCTGTAGCACATGGCTTAATAAAGAATTGTTATGAGGTGGATTGTTTTTCAATCAATTAGCAGTTGAATGTTGAACAACTGAAATGGTGTTTAAAATCAATTTTTTTCTTGACTATTGCCCGAAAACTTAGCGTGCTTTGAGAAAACTGATTTTCCTCACATCACAGGCTCGAGCTGTAAGAGGAAAATTCCAATTAGTAGTGAAATTAATTTAGAAAATTTACCTTAAAACAATCTGTAGCGCTTTCTTCATTGACGTTGGGGTTTAAAAAACATATTCAGTGTTCTTCATAGCATTTTTATTTGTGCTGAAATAATACTCGGTAATTTACACTAATAAATAAAAAACAAACTAAATACAAATATAGTAATAAAAATGTAACATAAACAAGTCTGAAGTAGAAAACGTGAAGTTTACAAGTAAAAGAAGATACAAATATATAGCATAATAATTAACACCAATCAAAGGCATTAAGTACAGATAAGGCATACTTGAAAAATTACATTTAATTAGTTAGTTATCTTAACTTTATTTTATTCTTTATCTCAGATATTCTTATTTAGTATGTCGAAATCCGAGAACTAACCTATACTTTTACAGCTCAGCGGGATTTTGCCAGCAGCGCCCTAACTAATGATGGAAATATTAACACAGCTCTATATAAACAAGTTAAAATCATTTAAAAAAATTAACGAAATATAACTGTTACATTGACATAACTTATTAGTTGATAAATATAGTCGATATAAGAGAAACCTTCCCATAGCAGCAAAGGAGTGAGTGATACTTCTTACTATTCTAGAAGACTCGATAAGGTCTGTTAGGATAAAAAATCATAGCGCCTGATTAGGTATGGGACAATTGTCCGAAATTACATTATTTTCTTTTGCAACTCCATTTTGCTTAGGCTGCTCTATTCTCGTAGTTTTTGTGGTTTTCGATGTGGTTTTGTTATCGCCAACCTTCTTCGTCACTGTTGTGCTTCGAAAAGTCTAAAAATGAAGACACCAATACAATGGACATCGGCCATAAAAGTCGATTAAAATTAATTAAACAGATGCATTCATTTACTTTTTTTCTGTGGTATTGTAATAAACGACAAGTAAATGTTGCTGAAATAAAACGGAACTGAAATTTAAAATTGACAATTCCAAAATAATTTAAGGTGGTAAATACAATACATACAGCATGTCTCGGAAATAAGTACCGTAATTTCAGGCGTAAATAGACCTTGCTCAAATATTTAAAAAATTCCAAATATACAAGGGTCCGCAAAAGCGTCGTTTTCGAAATACAGGGCTTCAAACTGTACTTTGAAAAATACAAATTGTAAATTTCTGCAAAACAGTTTTATAAATTTTATTGAAAATTTGGAGGTAGTGAAGACTGTAAGAAGTGCTTATTTTCAATTTTTAAATTTTTACCAGTTACATGCATACAGCTATGCGATGAAAAATCGTACGCCACTGGTTTTATGAAGAATAAAAAATACATCTTAATTGATTGTTCAATGCTGAAGAAAAACTCTTTTATTTCTGTCGTACGACCAACCGTTTTCCGACAAAAAAAACATTTTCATAATGAAAATAATCTACGGGCAAGCTGCAAAATACTTCATTAGCGCTGCTAAATAGTACTAAACTATTATAAAAACATATTAAGTATTTTATAAATGTAGGTAATTCTTAAAATAAACTGTTTAGTTCTTCAAATGGTTCATAACATCATAAACTTTCCAAAAACATGGAAAAACGGCTTAATAATCCCTATACCCAAAAATGGACTGGACAATACACAACCGAGCAATTACAGACCAATTACACTGCTTCCAGTACTAAGCAAAGGTTTTTGAGTACATAATAAGGCAGCGACTGCAAAAACTGGTCGGAAAGTACATACCATCGTATCAGTTCGGACTCAAACATCAGCACTCGACTATTCACCCACTCTTCACTCTGACTAACAATATACAAACAACCCACCTAACTGACAGAAAGACAGCTTGCCTGTTTATGGACATTAACAAGGCTTTTGATAGTGTCTGGCATAGAGGCTTACTATACAAACTACACACACCAACATATCTACTACACACCATAAAGAACTTACTAGAAAACAGACAACTACAAGTACGAATTGACAAAACACTGTCATTTTCTTTTCCCCTGAACAAGGGCTCCCTCAAGGATCCCCGCTCTCACCGTTTCTCTACAATATATACTGCCATGACATATACAATTACAACTTACCAGACAAAAATCAAATCGACAGATCGGCATACATATTACAATACGCAGACGACACGGCACTTATTGTACATGACAAAACTACTGAGAGAGCAGCTCAAAGACTCCAAACACCAACAAACAACACAATGACATGGTTTTATAAATGGAGACTAACACCAAACGCGTCAAAAAACCAACTTCTGCTCACAAACCACAGACTCAACGCTGACTCCCCTACAATAACTGCAGACGGCCAAACGACACAACCAAAAAACGACGTAAAATACCTTGGAATCACAATTGACCACAAACTTAAATTCACTAAACACATACGAAACATCAGGGCAGAAACAATAAAGAGAACAAAACACTTCCGATCACTAACCTACAAAGACAGAGGAATTAGCACAAACACCGCCACCAAAATATATAAAGCTATTTGTAGACCCTTGCTAGACTATGGACATATACTCATGACCAACGGAACAGAAAGGACAAAACGTTATATACAAACAACAGAACAAATTGCACTAAGACTAATAACACGAATAAGACACCCCCAAAACCCACTACACAACCCCTCCACCCAACTACTATACGAACGCACAAACATGACAAAGATTTCGGAAAGACTCATACAGCTACAGACAAAATGGACAAACAACCCCTACAACTGGACCATACTGAATCCCCTTTGTCTTACAAGACCAACCAGACAATCCCGCTTCCGTTTCCCTACATCAACGCTACTCGAACACTTACAAACGCAACTGACTACTGGACAATAAAATAATTTTTTCTTGTCATTAGAATTGGAAAGTTTATTTAATAAGATTATTAACCTAGAATAAGAGAATTTTCATCTTTGTTTTTTATTTAGATTAAGACTACATGTATTAAACAAGGGCAGAAAGACCGATAGGTCGATAGCCTTTTTTAGAAATAAAGATGTTTACTACTACTGGTTCACAACTTTTCCCTCATTGGTTCATAATGTGAAATTTCATCTTCAAAATGTTTGTTTTTTCGGAAACAGAAATAAAAGGGTTCTTTTTTCTTCAGAATTGAACAACCAATTCAGACGAATTTTTATTCTTCAAAAACCCAGTGGCATAAGATTTTTTTTCTTCAAAAATATCCCATAACAGAGCGGTATGCACACCACTGATAAATAAAAAAAAATAAAATTGAAAATAAGCACCTTTTACAGCCTTCACGTTTGGCGCCCTTATTTTGAAAACGAAGCTTTTGCGGACCCATGTATATTTGGATTTTTTTCATATTTGGACAAGGTCTATTTTTCCCTGAATTTACGGTGCTTATTTCTGAAACACCCTCTATATTAAAATTATAGTAAGGGGAAATGTGCTACAAGACACAATCGTAAAACCCAATGTACTTGTAAATTCGACTTGATTTAAAATTATAAAAATTTTGAGAACAATTATATCTTTATACATAAAGCATAAGCATTCACTTTCAAATGCAAAACACTTTCTTTGTTTAAAAAAGAAAATAATCCCGAAAGGAAACATTGCCGATTAATTTTGTATATAATTAAGTAAAAAAAGGTTATTTTTATGTATAATATTTTAGGAATCCCAACCTTAACCCTATTGGAGCATCTCCAAGTATGAATTTTATAATTTTTTTTGTCATAGTTTATTAATATCATATACAAAACGTTGGAATTCAGGGCAGAAAAACCGATAGGTCGATAGCCTTTTCTTAAGAAATAAACATTTTTTACTACTACTACTATTTTAGAAAGCATGAAATTTAAAAAGCAGCAAATATAAACTTTACATTTTAAACATTTAACTCTTAATTTGCCTTTGCATTGCGAAAATTTACATCGCTCTTTTTCCACTGTCCAGTTTAACCCATGACTAATAAATATCTAACTGTTTTTTAATGCTTAAGCTTCGACATCTTTCTTTTGGTATAGGCCAATTTTAATTATTTGATCGTTCCTTTTTATGGCTATTTGGTAGGCCTCTATTGCACAACTCCATGGCCAGTTCAGTTTTGAATGTGAAATATATTTTTTGTGCAAGTTGTTTTAAAATTTTTTAATCTAATATTCAGGCATATACGACAACCATGTCAGGCATATGATAAAAAAATTAGTATATAAAAGTGTATTTCATACAGAAGTGTATAAAAAAACAGTTTATACGGAGTAGTTGCAGTTGCAAAATTTAATCGGAAAACGTTTTCCAGAAATTGAGCCTTTATTTGGAAAAAAGGTTGCGTAATTCAAACGTTGTAAGATTGATAAGGAAGGAAATAAATATAATCTAAATCTTCACTTTCTACGGGGAACTAGGAGCTTTCGAAGTTACGTCCTCAGAAAGTTTCAACTTTTTTCATTTTGTTTTGAAGTACATGTGCTTAAATCACAATTTATTTATTACAAAATGATATTTAGAAAAAAACAGTAGCTATTACTTAGGCAAAAATGGAATTATCAAGCACTAAAAGTCGCACAAAAACACGTTAAAGAAGGTCCCGAGAAATTTTATGTTATGAGTTTTATTTAATAAATTATTACAAAAAATGATATTGTTCCCGTATGGGTTACATCTAGAATAAATGGGGCAGCCTGAATTTCCCAAACCTACACTCCTCGTGTACGTTTGTAAACATTGGCCAGTAGCCTACGGTATGTTAAATATACAAGCCAAAAGCCACATTTGATTGCTATTAAAACGTGCCTAAACGCTTAAAAAAAGTTTGCGTTTCGGTTATAACATTTTGGATTCACGCCTATGGCGGTTCATTCATGATTTATCGATGGATAGAAACCAATGATGCTCCCAAACAAATCGGGATTTAAGAATGACTAGCTCCGTCCCTGTATAAATGTCTTTGGTTTTAACCTACTGCGAAAACAAATTGGTTTACGCTTGTTAAACTGAATACGAATAAAAACACAAACTTGGCATGATTTAGCAAAAAACATCCTTAAAAAATTAACAAAATCATGTGCTTCTTACCTTGACTTCCAATTTATTGACCAAAGTAGAAGTATTTTTCACGGTGACATGACTTGAAGGGTGTCTTGTTACCGTTGTACTAGAATTAGCCGTCAGCTTATTGGCACTATCTTTCTTTTCCTTTTCCAATTCAGCCCTTTTCGGAGCAGTTCTAGTGAGCGGCACACGAGGTTTCGGCGAAACGCTAGTTAGAGTTGCAGGCTTGGTAGAAGTTTTGGGAGCCAACGTTGTTTTAGACGCCACTGTGGTCTGAAAAGAACAGCAAATTAAGTCGTTTTCAATATTTTCTAACAGTTATCTGATCCCACCTTGGTAGTTGTATTAGTTCGGGCAGTGGTTGCTGCTTTAACAGTAGTTGTTGTTGCTGTCCTACTCGCTGATGAAACTAAAGGTTTTGGCCTGGCCGCTGGAATAGTTTTGGAAGGTGCAGCAGGCTGCGCGGCCGGCTTACGGGTAAGTGTTCGTGGTGCCGCTGTAGGTTGAGAGGAACCATTCACAGCGTTCGTTTTCGATATATGGTTCGTTCTAGGCGCTGCTGTCGCTGGTCGAGTAAGTGTTTTGTTCACTGGAGCCTCACCAGTTGATCGGGCCGCTAAAATGACAAATAAAATTCAAAAATAATAAAACCAGGCTCACTTAAATAAAACCTACTGCTTCTTGCCGTTGTTGAAGAGGGTTTGGTATTGGCAACAGTCTTTGGTTTGGATGCAGACGGAGACGCCGCAGTTTTCGTTATCCCTGCAGGCCTGGATGTTGTTCTGTAATTGTATTGTTTCGACTTGCTGACAAACTCACTCAAATATTAAAACATACCCGGTTTTTGCTGGAACTTTAGCAGAAGGCCCAGGTTTAGATGCGGCAGTTGATGTTTTGCCCAACACTCGTCTCGTTCCGGGACTCGCAGCAGACTTGGATTCTACTTTGCCTGAAAGCATTTAGTTTTATGCATTGTTGCGGCAATCGTACTAACCTACTACCTGTCGGCTTTTTCGCGGATGTTGGTTTCGCGCTTGGCTTGGCTGCAGGCACTTCAAGGGACGCCACTGGAACTACTGGAAGAGGTGAAAGCACCGGAGCTTCGGCAGATTGTTCAACGACAACTTCCCCGGATATTTCTGGTGCAGGTGTCTGAATTTCAGGTGCTGGACGCTCCAGTTCAGCGATTGATACATCCAGGATTTCCAAAAGGGGTACTTCAGGTTCAGAGATGTGCACTGGTACTTCCGGTTCGGCAACTTGCCGTGAGATCACTTCCGGTTCAGGCAGTCGTGGGTTGAAAACATCTTGTTCAAGAAATTGCGCGGAGGGAGCTTCAGCTTCAGAAAGCTTTTCTGGTTCGGGAGTGTGTACAGAAAAAACTATTGGTTCAGGAGTTTGTACGGGAGAAACTATTGCGTCGGGAGTTTGTACGGGAGAAACTATTGCGTCGGGAGTTTGTACGGGAGAAACTATTGCGTCGGGAGTTGGTACGGGAGAAACTATTGCGTCAGGAGTTTGTACGGGAGAAACAGTCGCTTCAGGAATTTGCACAACAGGTTCTTCTACTTCGGGAATTTGAACCTCAGAAACTTCTGCATCAGCAACTTGCAAAACAGGTTCTTCTAGTTTAGGAATTTGCACCGTAGGAACTTCTGCTTCAGGAATTTGCAAAACGGGTTCGTCTGTTTCAGGAGTGTGCACGGCAGAGACCTCCGCTTCAGGAATTCGTACATTAGACTCTTCTGGTTCAGGAACGTCCAAAGTAAGTTCTTGTGCTTCAGGAGTTTGCAAATAAGTTTGTTCGGGTTCGGTGACTTGCAAAGACGGCTCTTCTGGTTTCGGAATTTGTAAAGCAGGCTCTTCTGGTTCAGGAATATGTTCGCTGGGAATTTCTGGCTGAACTGCCGAAACTTCTAGTTCAGAGCTATCGAAAGCAGGCTCCAATCTCGAGGGGCTCGGACTTAAAACTTCTGGTTCAGAGAACTGCAAGTTGGAATCTTCTGGTTCAAGAACTGAATTGGTTAGCGTATTAGCTACTGCTATTTCAGATATTTGTTGGCTTTGCGCAATCATTTGATCGGCACTTTCTAAGGGAGATGTTTCAATGAAATCAGTGTCAGGTTCAAGTTTCGCCTGACAAACTGGCTCAATCAGCACCTCGGTTTCAACCTGGAAAACAAATGAATAACCTCAAATGAGTGTTTTGTTGCGTGATTTGCAATTTACCTTTGGCTGAAACACTTCTTCCTCGGTCGAGTTAGCCGCAAAACTGTCCGTTGCTGCATCTTCTTTGTCAGAAATATCCAATAAAGGCGAATGTGATTTTATTGAAGACAACTGCTCAATAAAATCATCATCTTTAACAGAAGACGTAAGTTTCTCGTCCTGTTTGTCGTCTTGCGTAAGACCCACAGGAGACTGTGATTCTAGAATGATTCTTCACATTAATACCGCTTAATAAATAGCAGAATAGTTTTACCTTGGCTTATACCTTCTTGGGATGATTCTGGTGCTAGAAGATTTTTCGTTTCGCTTTCTGTTAAACGAAGCTCTAAAGAATTCGTGTTTTCTGTGTGATTGTAAAATGGCTCTTCCAGTCCATCATAATCCATCGTTCGATTCAAAGGTGTTGAAATGATTTGCGGTTCTCTATCCCTGTTGTAAGTTCCAATTTCATTGTTCTCAGAAAAGGTGTCCAAGTCAGTCGTCTGGATAATGCTATTATCGATTGGTCTACTTTCTAAACAAAATTGCTCATTTTAAGATTGTTCCTTATAAAAAACCTTTCAAAACTCACCTAAAGAACTTTCTATAGATATGGTGGAATTTGTACCGTTCCCAAAAGAAGGTGAATTTTCCTTATTGTTCATTAAAACACCGTGAATAAAGTCATCAACGTTCTCAGGCAGTTCGTGAACTTTATTGAGATCGTTCTCATCCAGGAACGGATTGGGGTCGCCTTGTTCAGCATAAAAGGAAGCAGACATAGAATCGGCTTCTTTGTTTGACATAGGCAAATCGGACTCAGTGAATGACAAATTGAAGGCATCTTGTGTGTCGTCTCCAAAGTTAGCCTGGCACAAATTATTCGTATGAAAAGGGGGATTTGTTTAAAAAGTACAAACATACTTTAGTAGAGATTGCCTCTGATTTGTCTAACACTCTTGGAGTAAAAGGAGCGGCACTAGGCCCAAAGTGAAATTCGTCGTTTGGTAGTTTTGAAGGCGTACTAAGTGGTTTGAACTCAGTAATATCATCCAAACTCATTCCTGCCAAGAGACTTCCAAGCGCATTCGATCCTGACTCGTTGCCTTTTCCCTGAAAACAAATTAAAATTTTAAAATGAAGTTCCGTTTTCATCTACACTAGGGATGAGCAACCCGCGGGCGATTTTTCACGCTTCTTAGTAGTTTTTTTATACTTATGTGTAACAACAGATTCTGCGGAAAATGAATTGGAGAAAACCTGAAAACAAGCACAAAATAAAAAGCATGACTTATCTCCCAACGGCATTCAAAAATGCACTTTTTTTATCATTTCCCCTCTTGTTACGTCTATCTTGAAACACATTGTATACGCGGGGATACAATACGATCGATTATTTGTTAATACTTACATTATCAAAAGAGATAGACTTTCGAGGCCATTCCTTGAAACAAGTGGGTTTTTCGGGTTTTTAGGCCGTCGTTCGGTAGAATTTCTTCTTGACGTTTCGCAAGCACGTGTGGCTTGCATCTTCAGAAGTGGTTTGCTTGAACGCTTAACATCAGAACAGTGTAAGCGTTCAAGCAAACCACTTCTGAAGATGCAAGCCACACGTGCTTGCGAAACGTCAAGAAGAAATTCTACCGAACGACGGCCTAAAAACCCGAAAAACCCACTTGTTTCAATACTTACATTGTCCATTTCAGACCCATTTTCATGAACATCACTGGGACGTGACCGGACTTCACTTTCAAATTCTAATTCACTGGGTACAATCCCAACGAATTGTGAGGGCCCTTTTGGCGATTGCGAAATGACCTGCAATTTCCAAGGGTGATTTTTTCGGGAAACTTATTAAATAATTTACTTACCTGATCGCTCAGCATTGGCCGACAAACTGTTGGAGATGGAATACTACGAGTTGGGGAAATTGGTACAAATTCCGCAGCATTCGGGTTTAGTTGAGACATTGTGTCGTCTTCTTCTGAACTTTCAACGACCTAGGAAAACAGTGCTGTTTTAGACCGGTTTTTACGTAAGATTCTGATTATTTACCAGTAATTTTTCGGGCTTCTCTTCGTCTCCTTTGATGTAGTTCCACTCGTCTTCGGAATCGCTTTCAGTGGGGTTTACTTCTAGGCCCCCAACATCATGTGCTGATGATTAATAGAAAAAAAACACTTATTATCGTCATTTGCTTGAAAATTATCCAATTCATCAGTTAGTTGATTAAATTTGCGAACAGAAAGTCTGAAGGCAACCAAAAATGGGGCACGTTAAAGTCTAGTCTACCAGAAATGGGAAATGGCGTGCGTTTTTAATGAGTCACCCACCTTCCATCAGGCATACTTCGAGTCTGTGATTCCAAATAGAGAGTATTTATGCGCGAATAAATTTAAGTGAGAAATTGCAGTAAATATATCATTTGCAGTTATTTAATACTGTTTAATATTCATGAAGTAGGTGAGAAATCGGTCTGAATTCTGGCCATAAATGGCATGATATTAGCAAGAGTTTCAAAATATGGCGTTTGGATTTTGCTTATTGCATTTTTAATGCAAATATCCAACGTCTGCCCACAAACCGACTACTAACTAGTGAAGCCCACATCATTTCGCTGAAAAAGATCAGATAGTCCGCCTATTTTAACATAAAGTGAAGCATAAGGGATTAAAATTTATGTCTTCCACTGTATGAAGTTGCAATATATTTTTAGAGTGCCACCTTTTATTAATAGCAAACTGGAAAGGTTCTGACAGAAAGTTCCAACTGTCTTGTACTTCTTAGAATAGATTAAGCCATGCTAAATATACCTACATCTGAGGTTTAACGCACTGAAGACAACACAAGATGTGGCTCTTTGGAGACAAAAGCAGTTGAATAATTAACTGGCTATGAAATGGCGTAAATCGAGAATGTATGAGGAAACCGTCAAAGCAAATCTCCAATATCGATGGCTAAAGACCGGCTGAACGGACTTGAAATGACTTCCAGCAAAGGAATGCTAAACGATAGTATATTTATGCCACGCTTTGATGTACTGGGTATTACAACCTGAAGAAAAAATATTGAAATATGATACCTCAGAGTAAATAAATGATGATGAACTTGATATGCATATTTTCTTTTAAAGCTGTGCTTTATAATATGATAGGAATTCCAATCTCGATGTAGTTAAGGCCATTTAATTGTGCTACAGAGCAACATACGCTCTAAATCAATTCATACAAATCAAACAATTTGTTTTTTCCAGATTTCTTTACGCTTTTTGTACATTTAAAATGTTTCTTTCATAACATGCACAATGAATACGTTCGTTTATCTTTTCCCCCGTTGCTACTGGAATTTGGTATGTAAACAACTGTGAGTAAAGCATTTAGTATTACACAACTTAACAATATCGATGGAATTCAATTAAACATCGACAACCTAAAAACACATTTTTTTCTTTTACCGTAATCCTTTTACCAAATTCCATTCGCATTTATTATTGTATACAGGGTGGTTCCTTATTGCAAATTAACGCATCAGTAGTAGTAAACATCTTTATTTCTAAAAAAGGCTATCGACCTATCGGTCTTTCTGCCCTTGTTTAATACATGCAGTCTTAATCTAGATAAAAAACAAATATGAAAATTCTCCTATTCTAGGTTAACAATAGTAGTAGTAAACATCTTTATTTCTAAAAAAGGCTATCGACCTATCGGTATTTCTGCCCTTGTTTAATACATGCAGTCCCAATCTAAATAAAAAACAAATATGAAAATTCTCCCATTCTAGGTTAACAATACTATTAAATAAATAAGATTTCAGTGGCAAGAAGAAATTATTTTATTGTCCACTAGTCCGTTGCGTTTGTAAGTGTTCGAGTAGCGTTAGTGTAGGGAAACGGAAGCGGGATTGTCTGGTTGGTCTTGTAAGACAAAGGGGATTCAGTATGGTCCAGTTGTAGGGGTTGTTTGTCCATTTTGTCTGTAGCTGTATGAGTCTTTCCGAGATCTTTGTCATGTTTGTGCGTTCGTATAGTAGTTGGGTGGGGGGGTTGTGTAATGGGTTTTGGGGGTGTCTTATTCGTGTTATTAGTCTTAGTGCAATTTGTTCTGTTGTTTGTGTATAACGTTTTGTCCTTTCTGTTCCGTTGGTCATGAGTACATGTCCAAAGTCTAGCAAGGGTCTACAAATAGCTTTATATATTTTGGTGGCGGTGTTTGTGCTAATTCCTCTGTCTTTGTAGGTTAGTGATCGGAAGTGTTTTGTTCTCTTTATTGTTTCTGCCCTGATGTTTCGTATGTGTTTAGTGAATTTAAGTTTGTGGTCGATTGTGATTCCAAGGTATTTTACGTCGTTTTTTGGTTGTGTCGTTTGGCCGTCTGCAGTTATTGTAGGGGAATCAGCGTTGAGTCTGTGGTTTGTGAGCAGGAGTTGGTTTTTTGACGCGTTTGGTGTTAGTCTCCATTTATAAAACCATGTCATTGTGTTGTTTGTTAGTGTTTGGAGTCTTTGCGCTGCTCTCTCAGTAGTTTTGTCATGTACAATAAGTGCCGTGTCGTCTGCGTATTGTAATATGTATGCCGATCTGTCGATTTGATTTTTGTCTGGTAAGTTGTAATTGTATATGTCATGGCAGTATATATTGTAGAGAAACGGTGAGAGCGGGGATCCTTGAGGGAGCCCTTGTTCAGGGGAAAAAGAAAATGACAGTGTTTTGTCAATTCGTACTTGTAGTTGTCTGTTTTCTAGTAAGTTCTTTATGGTGTGTAGTAGATATGTTGGTGTGTGTAGTTTGTATAGTAAGCCTCTATGCCAGACACTGTCAAAAGCCTTGTTAATGTCCATAAACAGGCAAGCTGTCTTTCTGTCAGTTAGGTGGGTAGTTTGTATATTGTTGGCCAAAATAAAGAGCGGATGAACAGTCGAGTGATGCTGTTTGAAACCAAATTGGTAGGTAGGTATATACCCTCCAATCACTGTCGCAAGCCGCTGCTTCATTATGCCTTCAAAAATTTTGCCCAGTACTGGAAGCAGTGTAATTGGTCTGTAGTTGCTCGGTTGTGTATTGTCCAGTCCATTTTTGGGTATAGGGATTATTAAGCCGTTTTTCCATGTTTCTGGGATTCTGCCATTTGTGATGCAGTTGTTCAATTCAGTTAGGATCAGTTTGTGTGTTTCTTGAGTTAGGCTTTTCAGGACTTTTGCCTTAATTTTATCCTTCCCCGGTGCAGTGTTCTTGATGTGCGCTAGGGCTTCATCGTACTCTATGTCTGTGATCAGTGTGCAGGCATAGTTTGGTGAGTTGTTAAAATAGTTCAAGAACCAGTCGTTGATCAAGTTCCAGTTGTCATTGTCGAAGTTAGGGTTTGTCGATATGCTGAAGGTCCTTTGATAGTGTCTGGCGAATGCGTCCGCTTTCTCTTTGTCTGTGTAGCGTTCTATTCCGTTTTCGTCAATTGTGTCAGTAGTGCCAGTCTTCCTGTATTGCGCCAGTTTCTTAATTTTTCGCCAGTATGTTTTGCCTTTGTCCTTCTGTATTTCTTTACATGTTTCTAGCCATTTGTCTTGTCGGTATTGTCCAATCAGAGTTTTAATGTTTCTGTTAAGTTGGTTCATTGTCTTTTTTAGGTCGTTATTTTGAGTGTTTGTATATAGTCTGTACAGTTCTCTCTTATGTTTTATTAGTCTCAGTATGTATTTGGGTAGTGTATGTCGGTAGAAAGCATTTTTTATTTCCGGGCTAAATTTTCCTGTGGCTAGTGAAAGTTGTTGTTGTATGGTTTCTATTGAAATGTGCTGTGCTTGTGATTGAATGTAGTCATGTATATGTTGTTTCACTTTGTCTATGTCAGTCTTTGTTAGGTTTAAGTTTTTCTCTATAGGAGGTGTATTGGAGATTGGTTGCGTATGTTGTAAGTCTATGTTAAACGTAATACATCATTTTAACGTAACGCATCATTTTCTTCATTACGGCGGTTTAAAAGTTACACAGTGAAAGCTCTGCCTGCGGACAGCTCTAATAAGCGGACATTTCTCTTAACCGGACATTTTTCTTGGAACCGAATTTCGTCATATGGTTTTCAATGTACAAGACTTTCTTATAAGCGGACATTCTATTAAACGGACGCGGACATGATATTTTTCGCGTAAGGAAGTAAGAAGCTCTCACAAGCGGACACGAAGCTCTAAGAAACGACCGACAAATAAAACCGTTATCGAAAATAAACCATTTCATTCGGGTAATTCCTTCATATATTTGGTAATTCCCCATTTTAGATGTGTTGGGAGGACGTTTCCAACGCAGATGAGACCGAACTTTTCTTTCGTGCATTACCAGACAAAAATTTAACATTCAAGTGAGAAATGCACCCGCGGTAAGTTCTCTAAAGAAAGACTCATCATTTTGTTTTGCGCAACCATGGCTGGTGAAAAGGAGGATTTTTCGTCATAGAAAAAATGAGCTCTCCATTGTGCTTTGAAAAATATGGCTATCAAGGATTTGAGAGCAATGTGGAAATCAAACAAGAAAGCGTCGATGACCCGAGAGATTATGTCAGAATTGTTGTTTCAGTTCGATAGTAAGAAAAAGAAAAAAGAGTGCTTTTATTTCTAGATAAGATTTCTCGTGAGCTGAAACTGAAAATAGTGAGGTATATTTTTGCCCCCAAACACCGCTTTTATAAGTCAGCCCTTGGACCAAGGCATCATTAAGAACTTCAAATTTTATTATAGAGATCTTATTCTAAAACATGTTTTAACTAAAATTGACGCCTTCAAATATCTGCCTGAGCTGTGAAAGTCCATTAATGTATTAGATTAGAGGCTTTATATTTCATAAAGACAGCATGGAATAAAGTAAATTCTGCGACAGTCCAGAATTGCTTTATAAAAGCTGGATTCAAGAAGACTGCAGGAGAAATTCCACAAGATTATAATCCAGAAGATGAGCTGGCTTTGTCACTAGTAGCTGGACTAATGCGTCAAGCCTGTGCTTTGAGGTGTAAGTGATCCACAAGCATAAGGATTTGAAAACATGGACCAAATGGTGCAGACTGAAGAGGAAACATTTCATCCTGATACTATCGCTCTTTCCATAACTGAACTTTCCATGAGCAATCAGAAGAATCCCTCAAGGATCCCCGCTCTCACCGTTTCTCTACAATATATACTGCCATGACATATACAATTACAACTTAC
This sequence comes from Dendroctonus valens, assembly GCA_024550625.1. Lineage (NCBI taxonomy): Eukaryota > Metazoa > Arthropoda > Insecta > Coleoptera > Curculionidae > Dendroctonus > Dendroctonus valens. The sequence continues at coordinate 1,421,402 of JAJTJO010000120.1, read as the reverse complement.
CAGACAAAAATCAAATCGACAGATCGGCATACATATTACAATACGCAGACGACACGGCACTTATTGTACATGACAAAACTACTGAGAGAGCAGCTCAAAGACTCCAAACACTAACAAACAACACAATGACATGGTTTTATAAATGGAGACTAACACCAAACGCGTCAAAAAACCAACTTCTGCTCACAAACCACAGACTCAACGCTGACTCCCCTACAATAACTGCAGACGGCCAAACGACACAACCAAAAAACGACGTAAAATACCTTGGAATCACAATTGATCACAAACTTAAATTCACTAAACACATACGAAATATCAGGGCAGAAATCAATAAAGAGAACAAAACACTTCCGATCACTAACCTACAAAGACAGAGGAATTAGCACAAACACCGCCACCAAAATATATAAAGCTATTTGTAGACCCTTGCTAGACTTTGGACATATACTCATGACCAACGGAACAGAAAGGACAAAACGTTATACACAAACAACAGAACAAATTGCACTAAGACTAATAACACGAATAAGACACCCCCAAAACCCACTACACAACCCCCCCACCCAACTACTATACGAACGCACAAACATGACAAAGATCTCGGAAAGACTCATACAGCTACAGACAAAATGGACAAACAACCCCTACAACTGGACCATACTGAATCCCCTTTGTCTTACAAGACCAACCAGACAATCCCGCTTCCGTTTCCCTACATTAACGCTACTCGAACACTTACAAACGCAACGGACTAGTGGACAATAAAATAATTTCTTCTTGCCACTGAAATCTTATTTATTTAATAGTATTGTTAACCTTAGAATAAGAGAATTCTCATCTTTGTTTTTTATTTAGATTAAGACTACATGTATTAAACAAGGGTAGAAAGACCGATAGGTCGATAGCCTTTTTTAGAAATAAAGATGTTTACTACTACTACTCAGAAGAATCCTTGGCAATTGTACCTAATGCTTCACTCATAAAATCGTATGATAAATGTAATTTCTCTTTTAAAAACATTTTCAACATTGCAGTATTCCACAAAAATTTCAAAAAACGCGCCAAACAAGTATTTTAGAATTTGTTAATAAACCGTCACAACAACATTCTAGGTTTCTATGTTGAAAAATGTTATAAAACATTTTAAAAGCATAAAGAAGCTGAAAATAAATTTTGCTTTTTAATTAAATACATATCTCTATTACGCGGACACCTCCCATAACCGGACATTTTTTGTGGAACCGTGACTGTCCGCTTATCAGAGCTTTCACTGTATCTTAAATCAAAGATCGGATTGTGCAATCGTCCTCAAGTCACAATAGATAAAGCAAAATTATAAATAAATTCTCTATTATCTGCAGATTACAACTTTGCGGCCAAATGTAGAATGTATCAAAAGACAAATAAAATCTTTAATAATTAATCCAAGACCTGTTTATTGCACTATACGTAAATTTGATCATAGAAACTTTCAATTTAGTCTTCATTCAAAAAATGAATGACCAAATGTCGGGAAATGAGGCGTTTCCATATTGCAGGATGACAAAATGTAAAAACTATTTTGATTTTGCTTGAAATTCATTGACTCAAATGTGTATACAATGAGAAAAACATTTTTTTTTAAATTTTAGTTCAATAGCACACAGTGAAATGCTCTAATAATTTTTTAAAGTATTAATTATAATTACTTAATACTAATTTTGATGGTAAATTAGTGTAAAACATGTTCACATTTTGATCTCTGTACTAAGGAAAAGAGTCATTGGCAAACATTTTCGTATTCAGATTTTTTTTCAGCATTTTTCTAGCAAAGTTTCTAACATACTGAAACTGGTGAGTTTTTGGCTTTCAGGCCGCCGTGGAAACTGATTTGTAACTGACGTTTCGCAAGCACGAGTGGCTTGCATCTTCAGAGGTGTTTCGCGTGTAAGCTTTCGAACGAAACTCCTCTGAAAATGAAAGTCGCTCGTGCTTGCGGAACGTCAGGACAAAGTGATTTTCCGCGAGGTCTCCTGACATCAAATTTACATACTAAAATGTAGATAATTCATTTCTTATCGGCTAAATTACCTGGTTGATGAATTACGTTATTATTTATTTTATTTTAAAACCTTTGATTAACAACAAATAATTTCTGGGAGTTTTAATACCTTTTTACACAATATACTTTAAGTAGGAATTCAGTTTGATCATATTTAAGTGTAGTAATTGTTTGACGCATAACAGTTTTGTTCGAGTCGCTTCTGTTTTACGAATTAATTAATACGTTCAGAACTCAGTGCAGTTTTTCGATATAATTCGACACTGAAGGGGTTTTAGAACGTACTGGAAGAGTACGAAAATAATTATGAAATCCTCAAGATTTTAACAGTTAAAGATGCAAATTAGACATTTTAAGAGATTAATCTGGATATCTGCATCCAGTTTCGGAAATGTTGAGTTTAAAATGTGAAAATTTCCCATTTTGTGCAACTTTTAAGCCTCTCTCGCATGTTTTCCTATGAAACAAATCATTTGTTTGTAAATTTCGTGTGGTTTCATAACATGTTCATCTGCCAATGGCCTAATGGAACATGTGATTTGACTAAAAGCAAAAGTAATATGTTGGTGCCAATTGTTTGTAATTTATTCAGTTTCGTTGTTTATTTATGCAGCAAACCAGAATTTTACTGCTGAAATACGGTTACACGATCACTTTCACTTGAATTTATGAAACAGCGTTAAACGTGTGCAAAAAAACTTAAACCGGCCTATTTACAAAAGGATTGTAAAGTTCATTTATGGCTAAAAAATCTGTTTTAAAAATGGATTTATTATTTTAATTATTTTTTAAATTCTTTGTGCACCCTACAACTGCGCAAGCAATGACGTCAATTTTGAGATACAGGGTGAGTCGGGATTAAAGTACCATATGAAATCCGTGGATAAGAAATTTACATTTGAGCAAAAAGTTCCTGTAAATGCAAGTTAGGAAAAGCTGGGTTTTTTTGGCACTAGAAGGTGATAAACATTAAAGAAAAAATACAGTTTTAAAGATTCCTCGAAAACAACCGTTAGTGTTTGAATCAAATTTGGCAGGTCACCACACGGTACTGAATCACAGTTTTTGCCCTAAATAAACAAATATTATTATATTATTTTCATAGTATGTCGGCAGCATAGTTTCTATTGCGTGGAAAAATTACAGTTCAAAAAAGATCTATTTTCGATAATTTAGTTTTTCAATGTTTATTTATTAAATCTAATTTCATCCCTCATTTTTCAAATCAATCAATCATTTAAAACAATAAATTGCTTCGAACCATAATTTCCGGATTCTCCACTTTGGGTAACTTTCAGCATAAAGTTTCCGATTTTATGCTCTTCAAAAAAAGGCTTTTCTAAAGCTCTCTCTACATAAAACGATTGCGTTGGCAATCTATAAATGCGTCAAGACATTTTCATAGTATTTTGGAAATATTTAACTTATCCAAACATACAAAAACTGGATAGTCATTACTAATTATATATTAACAAACAAGTGACGAAATACCTTGAATGCGTCTAAACTGTTAAAGATACTGTGATCCTTCATTTTGCATATGCAAAAATTATTTTCAAGTATACAGGTAGTCTGATCAAAGCTCTGTCGGCATTAACTTTGGTAAGCTAACATCTTTTTGGTAAGCAAACCATCTTAATAGATGGATGATTTACGAATTCAATATATGTTTTCATACGGATTTGAAAGCTACAGAAAGGTCCATCTGAATCGAACAAAAGTCATTGAGGATTTAAAGAGGAAAATGCGCCAGGAAATACGAATTCCTCCAGATACTTCTGGAGGAATTCAAAAATAGTTGCAAAAATAGTAGTTTCAAAATTCTCCTATTTATAGTTTGTCTTAACTTAATATAGATCACAGTGGTTTCCAGAGGGACAACCTGGATTACATCAATTCCACACAAGAAAGCTTCAATATGCCTTTGGTTGAAAAGAGTTTTAATTTAATTAGGGAGTTAAGGAACTGAAAGCAGTGCAGGCATTGATTTCCCGGCCTAGGGCAACACTTTCCCCAAAGAACCGGCAATTTATTGCTCCCGAATTCCTGGAAGCTTGTTGCCAGGCATGGAATCGATTCGGAGTCTCAGCCGAGAGGAACGCAGTCTACACAGCGGCAAACTGCAGCTGGATTTTTGCACCGTCTATCGCAAAAGGTCTACAGATGCAAAAATTCGAATCGAGCCAGCAGGCAGGGATTAAATAGAATTAACAAATCGTCTCTGCTTTGGGTGGAATGCCGGGATATTTCCCGGTAATTGACGGCAAAAACTCCCTGAAAAATGAATCATGCAGCTGATGGCTGAGGGGAGACAATAACGAACGCCTGCCCCAACAGGTGGCTGATTATCGGGCCGCTCCACCCTTGTAGGACTTGCAATTCAAAAAGGCTTGCAAGCTGGAATGAATTTGGCCATTAGTGATCTAAGTCAATGCGCCGTTCAGGAGTGTGAAGTGGGCCATACAGCCTTGCAGAATTCAAAGGGTTCACGACCAGATGCTAAATGATTTGCCTTTGGTAAATACCAACAGAAAACAACCAATATGGAACGGTTGACTGGCAGGAAACAACTTCACCTCAAGCAATATAACATTTCAAGTACATACCTACAATAAACATCTGCATATTGATAGGAAATACATTGCAGAACTCATAAAAAATATATTGTCTTTGTTACAGGCGCTTGAAAGGCGTTTTCTAGGCGGAACCACATTTCAAACTAGAGCAAACGGTGACATTGTGTTGTCAATACCTCTTCCCACAGTTCCACAGCCTCCATAAATCCATATTCGATGGGAATACATACAATTAGAAGGTGGGCTTTAATTAATGTCAGCAGCAATTTGAAAAAACAAGAACACATTCCAATTTTTACAAGGGGGCTCGGCCACCAAAGGAAAGAACAGTTCGAATGCTCAAATACGGATTTTTTAATGATCTCATTGAGGCATTGAGCAAATTACCCAATGTGATCTCAATATGAAATTGCACACGTTGCCCACAACTTAACGACCCTGCATCTCTTCAGAATGTTGGTCTATTTGAATCTAAACACAATAATAAAGGTGGTCCGAATTTATTATACCTACGAGTCCTAACAGCACGTTCATGTAATGTAGCATTGGGTTCAAAACGTTCTTCTAGAAGAAGTGGTGGCTCTTAATAGTGAAGTTTCGAACAGTGTTTATTTTTTTAGTTTTTAACGACCCAGCGTTTAGAGTATGAATGAGAGTTAGGAGCTTTCGGTGCTAAGAAATGCATTATTCCATATACATACATATATAATACGTGTCCCAAATATTTCATTACCCTTACTTGTTCGATTGAAAGTTTGCATCTTATGGGTTCCTTCGATATCATCATACATTTCGGTTTTCATTCTGATATCTTCATATTCTATTTTTCGGTAGCTTTGGGGAATGCAAATATAGTTTTTTGCTGAATACTGATTATTAACGTTTTACGGCTCTCTTCAGGCCTGAGAAGGTTGGGCTAGCTCGAACCATGCCCTATTTTACCCCGGATTGCAGATCAAAAATTACGTCGTCTTTTGATCTCACTTTTGATCTATTGCCGCTGTTCTGGGATTTAACTATATTTATAGCATTGTTTGCAACTATTTCTTCTGTTCAGAAGTGGGCATTAGTGCATTATCAAGTCGATATAGCACTGGTAGATGCAACATTTGAATCATTCAAAAAATAGAGTAAAAAGTCCTTGATTGTGAAAACCGAAAAGTGGTGCAATATGTTGCAAAACGAAGCAAATACACCTAGTACAATGTAAAGCAACGATTTGATGGCCTTAAATGTATGCACCCAAGATGGTACCATCGGGTAGGTAGAATATCCGATCTGCTGATGATTTGTGTGAAAATCGTATAGGTAAATCTCACAGCACCTTCAAAGTGCTGCTGTACTTTTAGCCACTATTTGGAATGCTTTAGAGGACGTGAGCTTGCACAGTTACTCTTAAGCTTGCTGAAGAGCTAACCTCAATAGAGTGTAACGGATGTTGAGGTCGACAGAACGAATTAATGAAATCGTCCTACTGTCGGGGTTCTCCCAAAAACATCTGTGCGAGGCAGAATTAGCTCAAAAGCACTGTTAAAAATTCTTTGTCCATTTCACCATGACAGTTGGCAATAACCTCAAAAGCTTCAAACGTCGTCACTCTGACGATGCTTTTGGGGCCTCAGCAAGGCCCCTTCGCTCATAGGCAAACGTTTAGCGTTAATCATGGCTTGTAAACAATAGCGTATAAACGAGAAAATTCCCCTGTTATCTAAATGCATCCAGCAACGGCTTGAACACAAATAGAATTCTAAAGGTATTAAAAATAGGTAGATTAAAATAGTAAACACTGTATAAGTACGGATGTGTTTTAAACGAACTCGAGATCGAACCGAGTAATTGCATAGAACTTTCGGCTAGTTGTCGTCCATATTATGGGAAATACGCGTTTGGAGGACTAGTAAAGTCCATTCGAAAGGAATGTGATCAAGACAGTATGGGGATCACAGGATTATCTCTAGCGATTATTATCAAATATCCACTTACCAGGGACGTACAATAGTAGAAAAATGATCACAGACGAGTTGCAATTTAAATTGAAAACATTAGAAAAAACAGTTGTATAAAACAATTCACCAAAACAGAACGTAAGCCGCACAAAAGCAACGCAAAAGCCGGTTTACGACTGAAATGTACCAGGCCGGCTGGGTTGTCAACGGCGCAATCGTGTGCGCTGCAAGATGAAAGGCCTACTATAGGCAACCAGTCGGTCGTTCGGCCTGTTTTCCCGGACTATTTTTGAAAATTATCCCTCAATCAGCCATAAGGCTGTAATATTTATTAAAAAATATACAGTGTTTACAAAAAACAAAAAAAACAACACAAACAACCTTATTAATTTGTTGAGTTACAGGGTGTTACTTTCTTAATATAATAGTTTTTTGTTTTTGTTTTAAGTAATTACAGTTAAAACCTTTTCTTGCTACTGATATAAATAAAGGCCACACAGTTTTGGTAACCGATTTTTTCAAATCAATTAGTTTATTTGCCCTCTCTTTTAATTTTGCCAATTGGCCCCTCATTTGGAGACTAACATTCGCCTTTGACAATACCCTTTAGTTAATTGAGTTTTTTTTATTTTTTAATAAGTTTTTTAATGACTAATAAGAGTGTATTTTGAGCGAAACATCTCCCTAAAACACTTTTTCGTTGCTTGTCCTCGGAGTCACGAAGTTGTAAGTGTTTTTTAATATTTTTTACATTGTATTTTTCGGGGAAAATTCTCGTCTCTTGCATATTTCTCGTGAACTGAAAAGTTTTCGAGCAAATTGGCAAAATGTACTCGATCTAACGTCGAGATTTGTGTGGACTTTTTGTATTTTATCATTAATCCGTTGTTAGATTAGCACACTTAAGTTTTTTGCCAAAAATGTTGCAACATGAACACAGAGCTATTTTTTTAGATGACTTATCAGATGGCTGGTGCTTGCAAGATAAGAAAGGGACATGTGAACTATTTTCTGTTATACAGTGCGAGTCTCAAACATGGAATAGATTCAGAAAATCTGGTCTTTTGAAAATTTACTCGAACACGTCGATTAGTATTTTAAATTGCGCCCTTTTTGATGCAAGTTAAACAGCGTGGTCCAAATTTGCGATACAATCTATCGATTGCTTTTTAAATAGCAATCCTAACTTTTAATGACTAAATATCAAGTATTTATTGATAAAATTTTTAACTTAAGATTAGTAAGTAACAAAAGTTCGGTTGCCATTTTAAAAAATTGTAGATTACGTCATGAAAAACCCAGTATAAAATGTTCTTACTCCAAAAAGAGCCCAATCAAAAATAGTAATCGACGTGTCCGGGTATTTCCAAAAAATACTATCTTCAGTTTACCGAATTTGTTCTAAATTAGAGACTCGCACTGCACACTGAAGTATATTTTCAATTTCCAATAAGCTGATAAAATATGTACTTTACAATGTCTATATTGTACAGGGTGAATCAGTTTATAGTGGCAAGACTTTGGTATTCGATAAAACATCTTATCTTAGACTCAGTTCATATAAACATAAGTCCAAAAACTCTTTGCTTTTTATACAGGGTGATTCAAAAGTGGCGTCATTCCTTTTAAGGGGTTATAGGGGCTCACTTGGAGAGTACGAGAAAAATATTCAAAACATTTTTTTCGAAAATTTCCAGAAGATATTAACAGTTGAAAATCGAATTTCAACTTTGTTATTAAGCATTATTTTAAAATAGTTCCATGTTTGCTTGGTAGCCTTTTGGAATACTTAACCATTCGAAAAGAAAAATTACGATCTTTGCTTCAAATTACGAAAATTTTTGATATTAAAAAATATCTCTTCTACAATTTTTTGATGAAAAGTCAAAGCGGCAATGATGTTTTTGTCATTAACAGAGAGTTACAGGTAGATAGCCTTTGTCAATAATAACAAGCATTTGTCAATCTGTGACTTACTTTGAAGCTCCTTTCACAAAATGTACACCAACATCGAATTTGCGGATATGTGATTTGTTATGGGAAAATGCCACACTAACATAGCAGAAGGTGTAAGACCTTACACCAGCAAAGGGCTAAAGACACTGGACGATTGGCTCCAGGAATTGACGCAGATTGTGGACGGTCTGGAGGTGCTCGAGTTCCAGACACAGAGGCACAAGTATTGGAGATAATTGCAGCAGAGCCTTTTCAGGAGTGCTCGGAGCATTGCACAACCACTGACACTTTCCCAGGCACCGGATAATTGTCCCTAAAACTCCCCAGAGGAAGGGCCACATTCCTACCATGTATGTAAGATACACAGGACACAAGGACACATTAACTCTCTAATCTTCCGAACACCGGTACAAATTGAGCAGGAGTTAATTAACCGAATCCGAGAAGCTGATCAAAAGGTGATCCCAGACTGCGGCGAAGAGTGCACAATAAAGTGATAGGGGAACAAACATGTCTGGAGTTAAACGGGCAGAACTTCGTCAACCTCTTGTGATTTAACAACTTAATTGTATTTTATTTGATCAATATTAATCATTGATACATAACCTTACACAGGAGATGTTTGCTTACATGTGAGGCGAGTTTAGGTATATCACTCATCTGCCCCAAAAAGGATGGCAGCACTGACGGCAAATTGACAGAGTTATCCTAACCTCAAATAAATTAATATTTCAATAATTAAGAAGTAACAGGTATTTACGTAATGTTAATTAGGCAGATTACCTTGAAAAGCATCGTTGCCGTAATTCTGATCTAGTTTTTTGCAAATAGCTCAGTTTTTGATAAGAATTAATTTTTTTACTATTTTTCCTGTACTCCCAAAACACCCCCAGACAACACCTCCAGAGGAATGACGCCACTTTTGAATCACCCTGTACACAGGAAGTCAATTTTTTCATTTTTTTAATATCTTTTCATTACAGTTACTCTTATTTTTTCCCCACATTATTTATGATGGTTCACACATTTCGACTAATGTAAACGACTTGATAACGTACAAAGGGATATTTTCTTAGAGAGAGTAGCAAAAATGTTTACAAATTTCTAGAAATCACCGAATTAATGAAACTTTTTGCAAAAAACAACAGAGTTTTCCAAAATTATAATTTTCAATCCAAACTTTCAAAAAATTACTTGAAGCTTTTCCAAATCTTTCAATTTTTTGCCAAAGAAGAGTTTGCTGTAAGCAAAAATCAATGCCCTTTTACTGGCCTAACTACACCAAAAATTTCGAAACCTTTTCACTCAAGCCTATACATTAAAGTGACAAATATTCATTTCACTGTTTGCTGTAAATGAACATTTTCGAATTTTGCTCATGCTTTAGCCCAAAAAATCGTTTTTCCCATGTTTTAGTAAAAGTTTATTCCAAATTGTCCTGGATCTAACTTCTCATCAGTTGGCCAAAAGCCCTTAAAGGAACAACGTAATTAAGAAAAAGAGGGAATTTGTTCACAAATAAGGAATTTCGCTGAGAAGCAAATCGATAAACATTCAAAAATTTGTTGAGCAAAATCATTCAAATTAATATTTTCTTTGAGTAATAAAGGTTCTATTTTGTGGTTTTGATTAAAATGAGCAAAGTTGTCCGGTCTGGTACGAGAACCCATTTTACATTGGGAAATCGCAAAAGCTATTCTCAATCTCTAGATATCACGGAATTAAGGAAACTTTCTGCAAAAAACAGCACAGCTTTTCCAGAATTCGAGTTTTTAGCTGCAAACTTTTAGAAAATGACTTGCGGCCCAAACTTTGTGGCTTTCAAAGCCTTTCTAAATTTGTCCAGTTTTTGGCCAAAGAAGGGTTTGCTGCCAGCGAAAATCAATGATTTTTATTGGCAAACTAAACCAACAATTTCGAGAACCTTGCACTTAAGCCCAAATTCAGTAAAGAACCAAACATTCGTTTCACAGCTTGTTTTAAATCGAAAAATGTCGATCGATTAATAGAAAAAATCACATTAAAAAATAAAAAATTTTGCTGTGCAGCAAGCCAGTGGACATTCGAAATCTTTTAGTAAAAAATCACTCAAATGAATATTTTAGAGTAATCAAGATTCTATAGGAAGATTTTTTCGGTGTCAGTACGAAAATGCATTTTACAGTGCGAAATCGCAAAAAGTTTTCCAAATTTCTAGAAATCACTGAATGAATGAAACTTACTGCAAAAAACAGCATAGTTTTTCCAGAATTCCAATTTTTAATCCAAACTTTCAGAAAAATTCCTGAAATTACATCATGTAACTCCGAAACTAAGTGGAATGATTATAAACCGCGAGTTGGTGTATGTTTTTTGTGAGACGCCCTGTATATATTTAAATAAGCAAAAATTCTGAATGGTTTAAAAAGGTGAGTAGCATATTTCTTGAATTTAAATATATGTGTTTACTTTTGTATTTTGTGTTGATTCCATTTGATTTGATATTTAGTAATTTTGTTTGTAAATCGAAGGAAGGCATACGAAACATCAGGGCAGAAACAATAAAGAGAACAAAACACTTCCGATCACTAACCTACAAAGACAGAGGAATTGGCACAAACACCGCCACCAAAATATATAAAGCTATTTGTACACCATTGCTAGACTATGGACATATACTCATGACCAACGGAACAGAAAGGACAAAACGTGATATACAAACAACAGAACACATTGCACTAAGACTAATAACACGAATAAGACACCCCCAAAACCCACTACACAACCCCTCCACCCAACTACTATACGAACGCACAAACATGACAAAGATTTCGGAAAGACTCATACATCTACAGACAAAATGGACAAACAACCCCTACAACTGGACCATACTGAATCCCCTTTGTCTTACAAGACCAACCAGACAATCCCGCTTCCGTTTCCCTACATCAACGCTACTCGAACACTTACAAACGCAACTGACTACTGGACCATAAAATAATTTTTTCTTGTCATTAGAATTGGAAAGTTTATTTAATAAGATTATTAACCTAGAATAAGAGAATTTTCATCTTTGTTTTTTATTTAGATTAAGACTACATGTATTAAACAAGGGCAGAAAGACCGATAGGTCGATAGCCTTTTTTAGAAATAAAGATGTTTACTACTACTACTCGAAGGAAGGAATCGATTGAAGAAATTCCATCGCAAATAAGATTCTACTACTCAAACTCCATTTAGAGGCTGAAAATCTTCGATAATTTATTACAACGTTCCAAGTATAGCAAAATCCCACGAACAATCATTTAACAAAACCAAATACACGTATGGTCAATTCTGAACGGTTCAATTGGATTGAAATAAAATTGTTAATCGACAAATCGACATGATACAGTTAGGAACGTAATACTTACACAGAGCTACCGCTATTTTATTATGCACTGGAATGCCAAGTACGTTCTTTTAGAAATATAGTGCTGAAGATGGAGAGACGGGTGGCAAAAAGACTACAAAGTATAACTTTTCGAATGACTCAATGAAAATAGTCGGAATTACTACTGCCTTACGGCAGGGCTGTTAAAATAATCTGCTCGCTGTGCTTTTTTACGCTGAAGAACTAGTTTTAATAAAGCCAATTAACTTAATTACAGTTAGAGGATTTGAATGTTAAGTAGCTGCACATTTGAATCTCCTAGTGATTATTATCGTTGTGCATTGTTGGCAAATTAAACTTTAATGGAAAAATTCCTAAGTGAAGATAAAAATCAATTTTCAGCTAGACTGGTAGAGATTTCCTAAAAAAGAGCAATAAAAGGACAAAGCTGCAAACGTGGTTGGAATGGGCATTGTCACCTCACAAGACGCTAACTGTGAAAGACGTTCTCAATTCTCCTATTAAGAACCGTTTACTACTGGGAATCAACGTTAATTAATTACTTATACAATAAGTGTTCTCGAGTTATACTGGGTGGCTCAGATATTGATTTGCGGGTTTTTTTTGTCAAATTTTTGAAAAATCGGTGTTGTCCAACGATCAACCGCTTCGATTTAGTGTCTGAAAAAATCCTGGAAACTCCCAAAAATTTCCTATTAAAGTGCGTTTTTCCACACTTCAAGTATCACATTTTCGCTTTCGAACCATATTGTTGAATTTTTGTTTTTTTCTTATCAAATTTTTGAAAAATTCGTGTTTTCCAAAGGCCAATCGCCTCGCCTTAGTAACCGAAAAAACTCTGGAAACTTCCAGAAATTTCCTATTAAAGTGAGTTTTTCCTCACTTAAAGCAGCGGCGTTTCTCTTTCGAGTCATATTACGGGACAGATTCAGGGATTTTTGGGTTTTCCTTGACGAATTTTTGGAAAACTTGTGTTTACCGACGGACAGTCGACTCGCCTTAGTAACTGAAACAATCCTGGAAACTTCCAGAAATTTCCTATAAAAGTGAGTTTTTCAAAAAACGTCAGCCAAGGTCAGTAGGGGTGCCATAACTCATGTTTCAACGTCCAAAAATCGTGCGACTGCCGACAAAACACAAACTATTTTGTCTTCAATCGCATCTCCTCGCTCATCGTATGCCTATGCTGTATGCCCAGGGTAATCTAATACCGTACATTTATGTTTTCCGCGTTTATTGCGTTGAATCGCATCGCCCCGGTCGTCCGCCGGTGTACGCGTTCACTAATCCATTGCGAGAGCGTAAAGCCGCGGCAGCCGCGCGAGCCAAGCTCATCCGCGGCAAGAACGAACATTTGCCGCGCGAGCTATTTCAGTCAGAACTTTTTACTACAGCGCGGCTGCCTCTCGCGGCAAGCGATCCAGCCCAAACGTTCAGGCACAACAATCTGTTTGAGGTTAGTGTGTTTGATATTTGAGCGATAGCGATCGCAGTTTGGTGGAATAAGACTTTGCAAGACTTGAGATATGAATGAAGACATTGACGACACAATAAAAAAACTTACAAGAATGTCAATTATGGAATTTGAGCATTTAAAATTATTAATTGAGCTTTTAGCAACTCTAGATTTCTCTCTTCTATATGATGCCTGAAGAGTACTCATTTTCTTTTTTAGCTCAGGAATTGGTAAGTCCATTATTGAAACATTCTTATTTTGAAAAATTTTTTGCCACGATTCAACTGAATAAGATGCCGACACTTTTCATTGTTCATGATTGTTGTCGTTTTGCCGCGAGAGCCAATTTCAACTACGCAAAACCGTCCCAATTCGAAGTGAGCAACTGACTGAAACACCTTTGCCGCGGGCCAAAAAAACGACAGAGATTGGCTCGCACCGCGGCGTGTTTAGAGCGCGGCAAAATTAATTTGGCTCGCGCGGCAACTTGATATCCATCAGGCACGGCTGCCGCGCGAGTCAATGTTCGAGAGTTTGCCGCGCGTAGTCGATACACAGCTTAAGGGTTTTGGGAACTTGGGATCCGACCACCTGACAAATTCCCAATAGAAAAATATTGTTTTACCTGATGTAAGTGTCACATGATTTGTTTTTCAAAGCAGTTGATTTAATTTGTAACAAGAATTAACTAACGCCCTAAACTATTATGCAACGGAGCAATTCCCGATTAATATTTTTAGTTCCCCTTTTGCTGCGAACACAAATCAATTCCAATCAGACAGAAAAAACGACAGTTGCTAGATCATAAAATCTCTATTAGATTTGCCAGGGCATTTAATCGATTTCATGAAGACAAATGCACACATTTACTTTTATACAGGGTGGTGCGTGACGAATGGGGCGTAGAGTAACTTCATTTTCTAGGCGTCGGATAATAGGACCACAGCATTAGACTGATTATTTCTGAGCAGGAAATAAAAAATATACAGAAGTATTTCTTAATTTATTTATTGTCAACAGGCAGATGAGTGAGTCATATTTTGAATATTTACCAAATTATATTTTTATATTATTTTTCTTATATCAGGTGATTCAACTACGTGTGCCTTTCTGGCTGAAATCGTCGCTGCACGGCACGAGATTATATGCAATTGTGCAAGTTATGCAAAAATACTGATTTTGACCTGATTTGTACTTTTTTATACAGTGAGTCTATTTAAATTCGTGCATCAAATTTAAGAATTGATAGAAGCGTTAGTTTGAACCGAGAGTTTTTTCGCGAAGTCCAAGTTGCCGAGTTAATAGTTTGTTCTAAATCTTTTTTTCTTTCTAAAGTACGAATTATATAGATCTTTGAATGTGTGCTGTGAAGGTTCAATAAAATTTCCTTTACTAACGCTGGATTAATACCAAAATTGTCTTCTGAAATTTTGTTTTTCCTTAACAATCGAATTCTTCCCATGCATTTGTTTGCATGCATCCATTCATTTGTACTCAGATTTAGAGAAATAATAAATTGCAAAATCACACAACTTAAAATCGGTATTAAGCATCTTTCGTCAATGCCAAGTCATGCCAAAAATCCAAAATTTCCAATAAATATTGGGTGAAACCTGTTATATACAGGGTGATTCTACGAAGCTGCATCGCCTTATTATTTCTTCCAAGAACCAAAGATAAAAATTGTTATAAATACAAATGAGAGGTACGCTATATTTTGTAACCCCAAACTAGTATACAGGGAAGCTCATTACTGAGGTGCAAGGCCCAACAATATATTTTTTAAATGAAACCTTGTATATATATTCATAAAAAAACACAAAATTTACCACATATTGTGTATAACATGCCTTTGTCAAAAATCGAGAAGTTTTCGGAAAATTCAAAATTTTTTCAAAACTCACAAAAACGCAGAGCATTTAGTAAATTTAGTGTAATTTTGTTGATTTTTAGGACAAAACAATGACTACATTTTGGAAATGTTCACAAACTGACGCAGTTTCAAAAAGATTGATTACATTTTGGTTTCAGGTCAAACGGAACGTACAGGGGGATTTCAAAAAAATTATAAAAAACGTGGCTCAATCTTCTCCCCATAATTTATCATGGAAAATAAAAGATTACGGTACAAATTACAAAAAGATCTATTAAAATCGGTTAATTGGTATAAAAGTTAGAAGACTGAACTTTACCAAAACAAAATACTTTTTCGATCTGAGTGTATAATATATAAAAAATGTGAATTTAGTATTCTTTTTAAATTTTATACAAAATATACAATGTTGCATTAAACAAATATATTTTTGTATCCTGTACCGCAGTTATGAGCTACCCTGTATGGTTTTTTTGCTACTGCAAAATACAGGGCTGTTCTTAAATAAGTATCGCAACGGAAAACTGTATACTCATGAAAAAAAACACATTTTTTCTCTTCCATTTTTCTCCTCGTTTTGTCGTTTTGAGATACAGGGTGTCAAAAAATCAATTTATTTTTATATTTTTACCAAGTTAGGCACAGCTTGAACTACAGGAATGGGCGTTTGTATACACATTAGCACTTTTTCTAGCTAGTTTTTCTATCTAGTTTTTCGCACCCTCATCGAACTATTATTGGATCTGCCAGTAGTGGAGATTTTAAAGTACCGTATGGGTTTTCCCCCTTAACTTAAACACCGCTGGAAAAACTAGCATTTTGATAGAAAATGCTGAAGCGCCAATGAATTTTACACAAAAAGAGTTCTCATGGTTTCTTGCTCTAAAGTTAACCGTTTTGAATAAAACTGGCTTTTTATGAACCGATAGAAACGTTTTCCTAAAGATATTCATACGATACCTTAAAATCTCCACCTCACGTTGAATAAACTCGAATAAAGTGCAAAAAAGCAGCTATTAATAATGTAATAAGTAGCTAAATGTCAGTACAATAGGTTACTGACATATTCGTAAAATAAAACAAAAAAGAAATACAATTTTTGACAAACTGTATCTCGAAAACTAAAGCAGAGAGAAAAGGTGTATTTCTCGATGAAAAAAAAATAATACAGTTTTTCGTTGCAATATTTATTGAGAACCACCCTGTCCATCCTCTAATTATCCACACCTCTGGTTTTTAAGGAACAATGTGGGGTGTCGCAAAATAGATTTAATTTTGGTTACCTGAAGACTGTGCATTTTTTTTAACATGTAGGAAGACCAAACGGCTTACCCTAATTGAATGGGAACTCAAATATAGTTTTTTATTTTTAAGAAAGTCCGCGCGAGTATGATTCTTATTGTTAAAATAGCTTAAATTTACATCACTGGTGGAACTGAAAAAACATCTGTTTTATCGCAAAATATACCATTGCTGTTAAATGTTCAAGCTTGCACTATTTCATTGAAGCATTCGGTTCGGATTCATATCGGTTTTAGGAATATGATTTTTTTGAAAAACTTGCAGCACCCTTTAAATCGAAAACTAAGCGATTTCAATATTACCAAAGTAATTTTGGTAATGTATAACATCCAGCAAAGATCGTATTTACCTAGAAAACTACCTGTATGTATTTTATGTTTATATTAGTTTGATATAGTGATTGTTGTAAAACTTATTAAATTTTTGACGAACCAAATCTTCGAAAGTTTGCTTATCTGTATTTTCGTTATATAAACATTCATGAAATATTACTTGGGGCATTTTATGGACGTTTATTGCATGAAAATTTGCCAAATAATTTATTTAACTGAAACTAAAAACAAAACAATTAATAAAAACGACAAGAATACAGTAAAATTCTGCTTATTTTTATCGATAGCTTCAACCTACCAAATGTTATCGATGTTGCTTTTACACTCCTTTTCAATAGTAAGTATTTATTGTTTACTTTTCTAACGGGCGTTGGATCGATGTAAAGACAAGAGTTGTTTTAAACGTACGTAAACGTATAAAAGATAAAAGACTTTTTAAAATCGCCGACGTTTCGATACATTTATTCACGCATCTTCAGGCCACTACAGATAACCGACAAAAATTGACCGCCTCCTAACTATGCACAATAATTTGCTTTTTGCCGCCTCTTTTAATAATCTTTGGATTATACTTAAAAATGTAATAAATATTAGGTAAAAAAAGTCAAATTTTGTAATTAGATTGAGTGCCATGAAGCTGCCTGAAGAAAAATTGGAAAACGTCGGCAAATTAAAAAACAAACTTGTTTTTAGAATGATGCAAATACGGCTAGAGAAACAAACGATACTAAAAAAACTTATTCTAAGAATAAGAAGATATAAAGAATCTTATTAAAAGCTTTACTAAAATCCGTCATCTCTGCCACTGATAACCTTTGTATAAAGATTTGCCATTTAAAATAAGACAGTCACAGTCGCAAATTAGGATTTTTGACTACTTGTAATCAGAGTGAATACGCAATTACTGAGTCATAAAGCAAATGCAGATTCTAGATAGTCAAATCACAGCTTTCAGCCAAACTTGTCTGTGTTTTCATAATGCAGTGCACTGAAGCTTCTATCTGAAAATCAGATGTACTCAGATGTTTCTAGAATTTTAAGATATTCTTGTTCGATGTCGATAAATCGACCCGTTCTGGAGACACTCTCAATTTAATCAATCAACCAAACAGTAATTCCAAATTGATCTGTTCATTTAAGTTAATTACTAAAGAATTATTCAATAATTAACAATTAAATAAGTAACTGCGCAAAATGTTCTCATTGACCTTAAAAAATTTAAATTTTCTTTAATTAAATACTGCTTCAATCGAAATGAATTGCCTTTTTCATTCTTTCGAAACGAATTCTAGTTGTGACATTCAATTTCTTCCTTGAAAAGGATATAAAGTCTAAGAGGCTACGGCGGGATTCTAAAGTCGAAATCCGAGCGCATATTGGCTGATGAAATTGGAAATATTTCTAAAACGGGCCGGTTTCTTGATCTCTATAAAGAAGCCCAGGAACCAATCAGTCTACCAAATATGCCCTTCAAAATCCCCATATAATGTTCAAAAATTGAATTAAAAGGCCAATTATTCAATTAAAATTGTAGACTTCAAGAAACAATTTAAAATTGAAGGAGCAGCTTGAACATCCTGGCCTGTATTATGCAAATGAATTACATCAGACTACGGCAATTTTCCCCAAATCTCATTAACGTAACATCAACAATCTGCATAACTTTTTCTACTCTCACGCCTCACTCATCTGGCGATTAGGAACCACACTGTATAAGAAATACACTTTAAAGCAGTGAAAGCAAGTTTTTGAGCAAAAGAGTTTGAGTTGAAGTCCACTAGAACTAAACACTATTTCTCGATTTAGTGTTTTCAATCAAGGAAACATGTTCATGAGTGAGGAGCTTTTGCTTTTGAGAGCCCTGGATATCTCAGCGCAACAAAAATATTTAAAACTGAACCCACGCAAAGAACTAAATTCTGACTTAGTGTTTCAAACGCATCACCAACCGTCATCCACCCGATACAAAACACAGTCTAAAATGCACGGCGTTGTTTAAACTAATTACTATTTCAGACAAACTCGGGCATCCTCAACTTCTTCGTCCCACGTATGGCGTTAGAATCATAAATTCCTTAATTATATGAATGCCATTAGTCATACTAAACCAGTACAACCATTCATCTAAACCAGCCAGAACCATTTACGGCAAATAATGATTACTGGTTTTGAGAGCATAAAGTTGGCTGGATGTATGCTTGTGATGCAACAACCACCAAAAGGTGTTTCCATCGAACAACCGGAGAAAGTTGCATGTTAAAATGCATCACCCGATCTCACCAGACAGGAAACAAGTCATCAATGCCTTTGACTCTTGGACGCATTCTTATTCCAAATAAGCTGGGAAAGTTTATGGTTGCAGTTTACTAATCAACCAAGGCGTTACGCAAGAAACAGCGCAAACATGGACGGGAGATTATCTAATGCAGAACTTCTTACCTGGATCTGCAGGCGGTGTAGGTGTTTCATCTCTGCTGACAGCCAGAATTTCGCTATCAGGATCCAGCAGTTGGTCCTTGTTCAAGAAGAGGTTGAATCCGTCATCGGTTGGATTGTTGTTGGCCACTTCAGAGAACGACTTTTCCAGGTTTCGTATACTGGAGATTTTCACGTCTTGCAGACCTGGAAAATAAAAACAGCTCTAATTAATTTACAGTTTCTATTGCTAATTGAGTGTTTGAAGAAGCAGTGGAAAAAGCGAAAAACATGACAAACAGCTAATTTTTTACTTTCTTCATTACTGTGAAGAAGGGAGGAAGATGCCATTTGATCACTGCTTTATTTTGTTATGTAATGTAATTTTATTTATGCCTTTTATTGCCTTTACACTTTCAAAAAAAGTCAATGCCTGAACTAGACATGTTTAGAAATTTTAAATATTTAGAAAAAGACACTCGGAATGTGCCGATTTAGAAAACAGTGCTTTGTAATTTTAGCATAAATTGTCGCTTTTTGCGGACGTAAATGCAGCGCATTTACTTCAAATATCGCAAAATTATTCAAACTGTATGTATAATACATTTTATTTTACATTCAGTAAGATTCCCATTCTTAGAAGTTAGGAATATCAGATAAAGGAATCGGTACTTTAGAACATACGTGGTGTAAATCTGAAAACGTCCCACCCTTAATATCTTTCTTGCAGCTAGAAGGGGGACACTTTAAATAAATATTTTTAGCCTTCTTGTTTCAACCCCCTAGGAGGGATAGATGTCACCCTTAGAATCTTAAATGGGAATGGGGGTCCAGCGGCACATTGTTTTAAAGGGCCTTCAATTCTCCTGTGTGAAGAGATTCTCGTGTTTGGAAGTTTTGCTTCCTGTATCGGAAATTAATGTTATTACCGATTCTATTACCCAATTAATAATGAACAATCTAAACAAAACTGTTAATTTTTTTTCAAAAATCAGTAGTGCAAGCATTCAAAAAGTTGCTTACTAAAAAACTTTAATAAAAACATTTCCTTTGAGCAACCATAAAATGATTTAAGCTAAAAAGGTTTAATTGTGAATACGCAAGACAACCTTGCAAAAACATGTACAAAATTTGATAAAAAAACTGGATCAAAATATATTTTCGTCTGATTCAGATTTTAAAAACTTTTTGTTATACATTTAACAAATAATTTTGCATTCATATATGTGCATTTTTTTGCTAGAGAATAAGCTCAAGCACTTATGTACTAGGATTTATCTGTATCATTTAGAAGTCGTTTTATTGCAGTTTTAAAATAAAGTAATTTTTTTCTAAGATTATTTATTAAATAAAACAAAAACAGGAAAGTAATTCTCAGACTGTGTTATTTAAACAACAACCATTATTCTCTGTGAGTACAGATTTCGAGATGTGCAAATCTCAGGCACCCTCAGAACCGGTTTCGAGCCTATTAGCTCTCATCAACTGGGGGTTTATAGGCTCGAAACCGTTCCTGGGGGCACCTGAGCTTAAACAGTCTTTACTTGACAATTAATGTTTAATATCGTTTTCAGTACTTGTGAACTATGCAATAACTTACTTTAAAATATGGGAGTTAGAAGCGCGTGTTCTTTTCTGTACATTCGCTACGCTCCTGATGAAGTTTTTGAGATATTTAGACGCTATTAAAATTTAATATTAATTACTCCTGGAGCTTATCAAAGTTATTTTGAGGAATTTCAGGGCATAATTAGGATTTGAGTAACATAGACTCATTTGCGAGAGAAATTCCTCTGGCAATTTTTTGTTTAGCTTTGTCTTGCTTGCATAACATACAGGATAAAAAATAACGCCTTTATATACTCAGAAGAAGATTAATTTGAACAGCTACGGGGCGTTCACTAACTGAAACTAACCCAATTCTCCCATTATAGCCGATTAGCGTAAAAAAGATTGAACTTTTTCTGCTATTGCAGATTAAACAGCTCGATGTCGAGCGAGTTGCATGATGTAGAAGTATATAGTAAGGTATTTTTTTCATGAAAAGCCTACACTTTTGCCTTAACGTGTCTCAAAAACTGATTGAATTTTTTATTCAGTACTGAAACTTTATAAATATTATCCTTTTCGTATTTATGAGAGTTTTTCGGGCACAAATGCATCAAAATAATTTTTGTAAATCTCTAAATTAGACAACATTTTTTAAAAACTTTAGTAGTGGACTTTACCCGAATAACAATAATAAACTACTGACGTCATTAAATCAACTCTGGCCTCATCTATTAGTCTCAAGTCTTAATTATCAGTATTTATCGTTTTGTCTTTCTTATGTACTTCCTGCTTTTTCCATGTATTTTTTAGTTATGTGTGTTGTTTTGCCTTTGTTTGTAAGGAAACAAGGTTTTTACCAGATACGAAACCGTTTTCGGCCGAAAAAAGTTGCTACAAAAAAAAACACAAAACGTGTCTAAATCATACAAAACAATATAATACGTACAAGACTGAAAAAGCAAGAGTAAGGCAAAAAAATTGTTATAAGATCTAAACCCTGTAGCTCACTTAGTGGCGAAATCGCAAATTGTTTTAAAACCCTTAGTGGGTTTTGATTGAATGGAACGAAAAGAACCGATTCCAAAACGGCGAATAAAACGATTCTGACAGCCTTTTATCAATAACTTTTCTTTCGTCTCCGCAGTTTTTGAGTAAGTAGTTTCTGTGGGTCTTTTCTGCTGGAATCGACGCTCTTTTATCACGGCATAAACATATTTTGTTGCCAATCAATCAAATAAAATACAAAATATATTAAAAGACAAAAGATTATCTAAAACCATACAGAATACAAATAAAATCGTTTTAAGAAATCAACACCCTGTGCATGGAAGATGCCCATGGTGAAAAATAAAAAGAGGCTTCTAGAGAGGGCAAAATTGAGTAATCGCTGCACGTTTTGTTCGGTATAAAACGTTTGATTACTTACTTTTGGCTAAATCATCAGTGAATGTTTTTTCCTTGTCGATGGGTGAAAATGCGTCATCCACAGCGTCAACATTAGTTTCCGGTCCAAAATCGTCGTCAAAGTGCAGCTCTGAGGTTGACTTTTTGGTTCCGTTAGATTTTTCTGAGTCAAAAATATATTGGGTCAAATCAGCAACTCACCAACAATTAAAGCACGCAATTGTTCCACTTGAGGGGCGGATATTATCACGCAGAACTCTACTAAGATTAATCCAAATATTCTTCAAAAATATATGTATTTTCCAGTCCGTTTACAGGAAACTCATTGCTATTTATTGCAATATACAGAGTGATTTTTAGTGTAAGAATGTTAATCTGAAGGATTTCTTCGAAATAGGTACTTCCACCGTGTCTACCTGGCGAATGATTCAAATGGAACAGAACGAGGGCGAACGGAATACGGAAACCCAAAAAATAAGACAAATGAAAATACAGTGAAACATTTATACAGGATGTTTCAAAAATATTTGTGCCGCATTTGTGTGTGATTCGATGTTATTTTCTGAAATGTTTTCAAAAATTTGACTAAGGTTTTGAAGTTTGACGTCGGATTTATGCGAATGTATGGAAATGCATACCCCTGTGGGGTTGCTAGTCCTTCATCGGGCGCCTTCCCATGTGGCGGATAGGGGAATGCCTCCTAGATATAGGTGGTACCGAGGAAATCAAATACTCGGGGCGGACCAAAAAATCAACCGCAACAAAAGCAAATACAAATAATAACCCTTTCGGCCTCCCAATACAAATAAAAAACCAAACTAAACTGCGAAATCGCCTTAAGCGACTAGCAAAACAAAATTCAGACTCCTATCTCAACTCACAAGCCAACAAATTAACAAATAGTATTAAAAAACAAGTTGCGGAAATAAAAAATAATCGTTGGCAAACCTTCCTGGAAAGCCTAGAGCCCGGTGATATTTCGTTCTGGAAATTAGCCAAGAAATTCCAAGGGAAATATAACACTAATTTCCCAACCATACATGGCAAGAACTGACTGGTCTACACCGACGAGGAAAAGGCGGAAGCCTTCGCCGACTCGCTGGAAAACCAGTTCAGGGTGAACTACTCAATGGGCGACGACCTGGACTTTGAGGAACAGGTCGAAAAACACGGACGTCACATAAAACACAAACAACTAACGGAACTAGACGAAACAATCCCACCCGTTACGCTGGACGAAACTGAAGGAAAAAATAAAGGCACTAAAAAGCAAAACAGCTCCAGGCATTGACAGAATCCCTAACAGGGTGATGAAAATGCTCCCGGAAACAATCATGCTGCAGCTCCTAACCATCATCAACAGTGCCTTTGCCTTCAGAAAATTCCCGAAATGCTGGAAAACAGCGGCAGTGACACTGATCCCAAAACCCGGCAAAAACAAAACTTTCCCCCAAAATTGGCGACCAATTAGCCTTCTCCCCACTTTCGCCAAAATCACAGAAAACTTCTTTAAAGAAAGACTCCTGGAAAAGCTAACGGACCCGGACCACGGAATCCCCAACGAACAATTCGGTTTCATGAGAAATCATGACGCCGAAATGCAAGTGGCCAGACTGGTGGAAGACGCCAAACGGGGTCTCCGGGAGAAAGCCTCCACGGGGGGTCATTCTCCTGGACATCGAAAAGGCGTTCGACAAAGTCTGGCACGAGGGACTAACGTGGAAAATGGCAAACTTCTGCAAGTTACCAACCGCCTATACACAATTTGTAGCAAACTTCCTAACCCACCGAAAATTCAAAGTCCAAATAAACAACAGACTATCCTCACTAAGAACGGCAGAAGCAGGAGTCCCACAAGGTTCCCCCCTCTCCCCAATTCTCTATAACATTTTCACCGCCGACATACCAAAAGATCCTGCCGCTGAAATCGCCCTATACGCAGACGATACCTGTATATACTACACCAACAAAAACCCGACATACCTACACGCAAAACTACAAAAACAACTAAACGAACTGGAAAACTGGACTAACACATGGAAAATAAAAATTAACACGGAGAAAACACAAGCCCTAATGATCACAAACAAACAGACCAACAAACTGAAACACATAACCTTGGACAACAACGACATAGCCTGGGAAAAACAAATTCAATACCTTGGAATCACTCTCGACAAAAGACTAACCTTCACTCCCCACATAAAAAACAAATTAGCCAGAGCAAGAGCGGGAAAAGCCGCCCTTTACCCGCTTCTCAAACGTACCAGCAAGCTATCCCTGAAAAACAAACTCCTTCTCTACAAACAAATCTTCCGACCCCAGATCCTTTATGGCACCGCCGCCTTTATACAAGCCAGCAAAACAAACCTGTCCCAAATCCAAACATTCCAAAACAAATTCCTCAGATACATCACAAAAGCGCCCTGGTACGTTCGAAACTCGGCAATACATGAGGACCTGAAAATGGACACCATCAGGCAATTCCTCACTAAAAAGCATAGCAAATTCAAAACAAAAGTACAAAACCACCCAAACCCAGTGGTAAAATCCACATTTGAGACAAACCATGGCGAACACCGAGGAAATCGAGCCCAAGCATCTATTATGGCTCCCGTGGAATGGGATCTCCCATAAGCTAATCACCCCACCCTCTCCCCTCTCCCCCACACCCACCCCTTGACCGCTTCAGTGTTCGTATTTTTTTTTACTTATTTATTTATTTTTTTTTTTGTTTTATTTTTTTTCTCTCGTTTCTCGTTTCTATAACTGCAGAGGCACAAGGGCAAGGGGGTGCTGAATGCACCAATCAAAAATTCAACCCAAATTCAAAATCTAGGTTTTATTCATTCCAAAGGTTTATTCATTCCAAAATTATTCATTCCAAAATTCTAGGTTTTATACCAAACAAGCCAACAAGGCTCCAAGAAGGAGCAAAAGTCCGAAAGGACTAGCTCTATGACAAAATCCAACACATCCGGACCAAAACTAGCACCGACCGAACAGTTACCGGTATAAGTTACCCCCTCTTGCCAGTAAACAGCCACGGGTGGAAGAACTGGCAAGTAGTAGGGCAACTCATTGTCTTTGGAATCGGGAAAAACATGATTTCGAAGGCATATGAACTAAGATAATTAGTCAACGGCAGTGGGATGTGGAAAGCCACGAGATGACTACCACATTAAAGAGCTATAATGCTATGCCTATAAAATCTAAATGGCAAAAACCTACAGTGTAAAACCTACCGCACATGGAAATCGGAACCCAAGAGCCGGCAGGGAAGGACAACGGCAAAGACAAGACAGTGGGGCCTTCCAGGTCGACAGTACGCGAAAACCCCACTCTCCGCAAGTAAAAACTGCTGGAAACTGTCACCAAAAGAACAAGGTGAAACTTAATCTATACGATGAAATTGTGCACATTGCCACATGGCATGTACGTAGTTTATTTATTGGAATTGGAAATGCGCAGGATGAATATCAGTATCCTAGGACTTAGCGAGGTACGATGGCCGGGATCCTGTGCCCAAAAAACAGACCATGGGTGTCTTTATTATTCTGGAGGAACAGACGGAGCGCACAGACACGGAGTCGCAATTCTGGTGACTTCAGAAGTGGCTGGATCGGTCTTAGATTTTGTCCCCCTCAACGACCGAGCCATGCTTATAAAAATACAAATCTCGCATAGGTTATTGAAGATAATTCAAATATATGCCCCTACTGGAGACAAGCCTGATGATGGCGTGGAACTCTTTTATAACAATATTGAAGAACTGATGCGGACAACAAAGAGAGGTGAAATAACGCCGGTCATGGGAGATCTGAACGCAAATATTGGAGCTGGCCAGGAGGCTGATATAGTCGGTAAATACGGACTGGGGAATAGAAACACAAGAGGCGACAGACTTGTCCAATTGTGCTCAGAGCAGGACTTAGTAATTACTAAAGTCGCAGGCATGCTGCGAAGAATATACAGGCAACCTGCCTAAAATAGTGAAGAAATATGAAGAAGATCCTTGATTATCCAAAGAACACTCACCATTTGATTTGAAGTTATCAGTCAAATTGAGCAGAAGTCCATCGTTATTCTTCTGCAAATTGAGATTGTCGGTGTCGACGTCCAAAGTCTTCAATGAACCGTTCGAATTGGTGAACGGATTATTCGCGTTATCCAGCCCTGTTTCCATATTGTTGCTGGTTAATCTGGAGCCGTTTTTACTGCTCCAGCGCTGAGCCTCTGCAGCTATCTGATGAAGATCTCTGAGGAACACTACGATGACCGAAATGTTGTCCAAGGAACCGGTTGAGCAGGCACGTTGAACTAGATGCTGGCTGATGTGTTTAATATCGGCTGAAACAAAAGAAAACCGTGGTTCTGAGCAAACATGTTTTGGGAATTATCCCGTGACAATCTAATCTTTATCCAATAATAAGTAATATCATGGCATTTAGAGGATAATTTACTGCAGAATGGTGTAATATCTTAATTGATTGCGATAGCATAAAGCCGGCAAGTGACGCAGCTGAGACGACACGGATATGCATTTGGATTAGTCGCAAAATAATAATTATTATTACTCTAACAGTAGATGTTGGGAATGAAGGCAAATAGGAGAAAAATTTCCCAGTTCAGCTTTGTCGTGCTCTAATTGCTGTGCATGACCGATCCGAATTGAAAATACATTGGAAAAGAATGCACCGCGTTTGGTATGTGAGTGTTGGAGGAGCGCTCGAATGCACATCGAAGGAATGATTACGATAATAATTGGCACTTGTAAAAGCGGAAAAAATGTATGTCAACCACAGAACGCTGGCGACAAACAGCAGTTGCAGCAGTGCTAAGACAATGTAAAACCGCAGCGCAGCCTCTCTTTATGCATTTATCAGATGCCTAACTATTCTAATTTCCGTAGGAAACTGATTTATTCTTGGGCCGTGTCGTGGAAAATGTTCACCATCACCACCATCATCTGCACATCTGATTCGTTTCACATAGTTTACTGAACCGGAGCGCGACTTTTATCAGCTTCCTGAAATCGGCAAAACGCGCCGAAGAAGCGATGAAAACCGCAATTATTACCTGTCAGTTATAATCAGCAATCATTATATTTAATTTAGTGTACAGTTCAAGCAAGACTAAGATCAACTAGTTGAATTGCAAGCCAACATGGAAAAATATGGCATAGAGGAAGAAGTGTGGGGTGATTCCCTACAAATGGGCACAAAAAATTTAATAATCTAAAAGTTTTATATGAAACATCCTGTATATTAAACTCGGCTGAATGCTCATTAATGTACCTAATATTCAAAATGTGAGACCAGTGTGAGATATATATACAGTGAGTTCCAGAAATAATGTATAAATTCATTTAAAATTCAGCGGATAGTTTTCTGGAAAAAATCTCGGACTCGTCAATTTTTATTTGTAAATGTGATTTTTTTATACCAAGTTTATTTATATAGGCCACTAGTAGACATGAACGAGGATATGATGTGGAAAGTAGTTAAGTCAATGAAGAATAATGTGTGTCTCCGTTACCAGCCCCATGAGCCGTCTCTAAGGAAAAGTCCTTCAAAGTTTAATAGAAGAAGAATATGAACACCAAGAAGTTGAAGAACAGGCAGGTTTTCGAGCGGATCGCTCATGCATAGATCATATCTTCAGTCTGACCCAACTAACCGAGAAGAAAGTAGCAAGAAACGGAGAGGTATGCCTTCTTTTTGTGGATCTTACGAGCGCATATGACACCGTTCCCGTACAAAAACGATGGCAAGTAATGGAGAGATCCAAGATAAGTTATACTTCAGGAACTGCCTTCGAACCATTTGCCGATTCTCATGCAAATTGGACCAAACAACGTCAACAGTTCCACTGCGACTAGAAGGATCACCAACTGGCAAGATTTCCAGAGAATATTGGAAAGCACCACCAGGATCCATCAGCCCACAACAAGGGAACACCTGGACCAGCCGAAAGACTCACCAGGGATATCAACAACGCCCTGGCAGCCTCAACAAGTCTATCCGTAGTTCCGATAGCCCAAATGGACCCAATTCCTCCCTGGTTAAAATCCAAATCAGGGAGAAAAACCGGATAAAACACAGAGCCATACGAACGCAAGACCCACACCTGAAGAGACAAGCCAGTCGCCTCCAGAATGCGATCAAGGAAGACATTAAAATCCTTCGATCGCAACTCTTAGAAGATCGCATGGACGAAATAGAGGCTGATGAGTCAAGAAGAGAACTGTGGAAGCTGGCCAGGTGCCTCACAGCAGGACCAAGGAAGCCAATACCACCAATCCAAGAAAACGACATCACCACTGTGGATCCCAAGGAAAAAGCTGAGCTCTTTGCCACCCACCTAGAGCTCCAGTTCCGGAAACAGTTGATCACCCAGAACAAGGGAGGAGTCAATGAGCTGGTAGCCGCTCACCTCCAAAACTGGCAGCCCACCAAACCCAGAAGAATGACCAAAGAGATCATCCAGGACATCATCAAGGGGGCCAAGAGAAAAAAAAAGCCTTGGACACGATGGAATCACAAACGAAGTCGTCAAAAAGCTATCGCAACCAGCTATTCGGGACCTTTCCACAGTGGCAAATGGAATCTTGGACCTTCAATATTTCCCAACCACCTGGAAGAAGGCCTAGAATAATGGTATTGGTACCCAAAAAAGGCAAGAACAGGAAGCTGATCACGTTCCACAGGCCCATCAGTCTACAGCCTACACTGAGCAAGGTCATGGAGATGTGTATCCTGAACCACCTACAGGATACAAAAGAGGACAAGCAAGTGCTGCTGGATGAGCAACATGGATTCAGGCCGGGACACAGCACAAACACTCTCACCGCCCTGCTTACAACAAGAATCCTGCAGCAGTTAAACCGCCGACGCAATCTAGGAGCCGTTTTCCGGGATATGATAAAGGTGTTTGACAAGGTTTGGCATCAGGGCCTAATTGCCAAGATGATCAAGGCAGGGTTTCCTGAGTACCAAATCCAGTTAATCGGCAGCTACTTGTCTGGACGCAGCTTCCCAGTCAAAGCCGATGATCAGATGTCAACGATCAGAACGATAATGTCAGGAGTACCGCAGGGGTCCGAGCCGGGTCCCCTGCTATTCAACATCTATATGGCAGACATTCCAACGACCAAAGAAACGGAGTGCTACGTCTACGGCGACGATGTAGCATTCACTGCGATTGGAAAAGGTCCTGGAATCAAAGCTAAACTCTAAAGACATCTCGTCAAGATCCAGAAATGGAGTCGGGCTTGGAAAATGAAATTCAGCCCGGAGAAGACGCAAGCCATAGTCTTCTTAGCCGGAAAGAAACCACTTCCAAGCCTACTAGAGTGAGGAGGACGAAGGCTACCATGAAGGTCCAAGATTACATATCTTGGGCTTGCCAAAACAAGATACCTGCTCCATGCCTACTATCCAATGCTGACAGGAAAGCTCCTCCTGCGAACCAAGGTGAAAGTTTACAGACAGCTGATACGCCCGGTGCTGACCTATGGATCGCATGCCTGGTCCACAGCCTGCACCACGCAGAAACAGAAATTGGCAGCTCAGCGAAACAAGATTTTGAGGATAGCAGCAAAGGCTCCCTACTATGTCAGAAACACCACACTTAGGAGAGACCTGCAGACAGAAGACCTGCTGGACCACATCAGGAACTTAACGTCAAAGTTCCTGGATAAGGCCCGGCAAAGCAAGAATTCCACCGTCAGGGCTTCTTGCATCAAAAAGTTCCGGGGTGACCGCAGACCTCTCCCTGCGGACACAGCTTAAGAAGAAGACGTGGATCAAAAGCGATGACCAGTTGCTGCACCACATCGAGGATCATGTACTAGATATAAGTTAGTTTAGGAAGCAAGAGAGGATGTATTAGGTTAAGGTAGATTAAGTACATTGATGTTCAATATTAAAATGATGTTAGTTTTTAAGGTACCCGTAGATTAAGTAGCAGTAAGAAGGTGTACGAATTCTTCCGCTGTTTCAACGTATTCAAGAGAATAATAATTTACCTAATTGCGATTAAACTCAAACACTTTCTTAATCGCATTCGTTCTCAACAAAGTAATTTTCGCCTTTCTAATTTCCGTTATTGAATCATGATAACTGCCGAATTGACGTTACAATCGCTCTGGGCCCTCAAAAAAATTCCTCCAGCCTCACATTTATCTTTGCATTAGTCAATTTCACCGAGGTCAACAGCCTGCCTATTTAATAATTATTATTATCTGCAATTTAGCTTCCAGCTTAGGCGAAATTAAATAACACAATATTTAAATGCGTAACATGGTATGAGTCAGGCAGGACTGGTGATGAAACACCCAGACACACAAAGCAACTTTCGCATCAGATGGAATTTATCGTGCCTTGGAATTTAATTATATTGCCATTTATGCCAAATCGCACATAAAATTAAGACGTACTTGTGACGAAGAATCATTTCGCCAAAAATCAGCAAACATTAATTATAAATAAGACACAAAGCACACAAGACTTTCAGTCAGAAGTCTTAACTATCTTAATTGTTAAGTGGGACCTTCGGTTTTTCTTTGAAGTTGTTACTTTAATATGTTTGTATTGTATGTGAATAATAAATAAAATCTTAGTACATGGATAAAATAAACTGTTACATAACGAGCTCAGTAGAATCTCCAAAAGCTTTAATTAGAATCTTGTGGTGTTTTTCTCATCGATTACAGTTGCTTCTGATCAGATTTTTGTTGCATCTGCAACGCTCCAGCTAATATTATCCAAATCTTCAAAAAAGATCCTAGTTATTGTAATGGAGTAAAGTTAATTCAAGTTGCGACCATGAAAGAAGATGACTTTAAGTTAACTGAAGGTTCTATAATACAACTTTCATCCAAGAGAATCAAACGCCTTTAAATTTACCAAAGCAATTATTGATGTGAATTATGAAGATGCTCTTTGAGGGGCTTTTGAAAAAACTAATTAACAAAGTAATTGAACAACAACTGTGTGATATTTGCAGCAGCTCCAATATAAGAAAAATCGATATTATCAAATCTTTGAGAATCGTATTTTAAACATCTGCGTCGAGCAAATCACCTCTGAAGATGCAAGCAACTTGTGCTTGTAAAACGTTAAGAAGAAATTCTTTTTTACGACGGCCTAAAAGCCTGAAAAATCCAGCAATCTGAAGAGATGTCTAGAAGAGTTCTTACAAACAACTAGGACCATCTGGGGCTGCATTTTTGAATAAAACATCCTGTTCATCAAATGTTCAAATATTTTTTAATCGATACTCAATAGAAGGAACATGGCTTAAGCCACTCCAAAACCTATACAAAGCTGATTTGGGAGGGCTTTAGTTTGAGGAATGTTCATCAGGACCAACCTTTCTAAATTTCCTATTTCGGATTATTCAATCTCAAATCGTTGTATGGAAATGTTCTACACTTTTTAAAATATAGCAGATTTCACAGGTCTGTTAGATGCACTTTTCCGTTCTTGATGTTACTTATTATTATTATAAATCATTGTCCTTTTCATATATTATTGGGTAGAATCATTCAGCTAGCACACATTGCCACTTAGCCTATTTTCCTTGTTTCATGAAAATTAATTTAAAAATTTTTTAAAAAATTAGAAAAAGTAACCATAATTATTGAATGATCTTGACAACATTCCCTTACATTTACGAAATTTAAGAAAATGCATCTTAAGAGATAAACAGGCTAAATGCTTCTGAGATGTAGTTGTATCGAAGAATTCAAAAAATAAGTTGGACGCATTGGATTACAAACAAAATTATTATGCAAATGAGGAAGAAAAAAAAAGAAATGACTGCTATAACGAAAGGCAAACTGTAATATCCAGGATATACAAGGTGGTCCAATTGCTAGGGACCACTATTGCTACATTCCAAACCGTAATAGTTAGCTTTCAGCTAAATTAGGCAAAAGTTGCCACTTTGTTTATAATTATTTAAATATACTGAAATATAAATATAATGCAGAAAAGCGCATTTTTTTACTTATTTTACCTGATCAAAAATTCCACTATTAATGCAATATTTAAATTCTACAGCACAAATAAGGATCATGTCGCCTGATGTCTCAGCTCACAATTTCCCATCTTTGAGAATTTCGGGTCAAAAATGTAAAAAGAGACTCTCTTCCCGTCGGAAAAACAAACAAAACTTTAACTAATGGAAGCTTTACAGATTAAATCAACTTGGAATTAAACATAAAGCAAATATGAGCATAATATTTTTGTCTTGATGGTGCTTAGTAGAAACCAAGAAAAAACATTTGGTAAATTAGTGATAAAGAGTTCAACGTAAAGAATCCTGAAAAAAGCAACTACAGAGACTGATAAAAGTACATAAATTTAAACTAACAAGTTGGAAAATTTGGTGTTCCATCCAAACGATAAAGTACTAAAACAAAATTGCTAAGATAATATGTCTTCCCGGTGCTAGAATAAGTCGAATCATAAAATAAACAGAAAGGCGGAGACTAAATCCTTTCGAAATGTGGTTGTAACGAAGGATTCCCAAAAGAACTTGGACGGGTAGAATCGCAAACACCATTTTAATGCAGCGGATGAAGAAAAAAGTTACAATTACTACAAAGAAACGCAAACTGCAATATGCAGGGTGTTCCGTAATGCACATGATCAAAAGGGCACTGAGACATTTTTTGGCTCAAAAGAAGACGATCTGACCTAAGACTTTAATTCAGGAAAAACGTCCGGATCCTCTGCTCTGATACTCGTATTAATGGCCAAAGTTCTTCAAAACATTATGTTTTTTTAAATATCGGGAGAATGGTACGATGGATGTTAATGAAACTCGCTGTGAATTTGTTCCTATGCAAGACTTTTGATGAAGCGACCGAGTTCATCCGCTTTGAGCAAGTGAGGAATTCCTGAGTGCCTTGGTACAAAAACTACCAAAACTTTTTATTTGGTGGCTGGAATCAACTCATTTTTTTTTAGTTTTACCAAAACACTCAAGAATTCCTCACTTGCGCAAAGCGGATGAACTCGGTTGCTTCATCAAAACATAAGACTTACACAGGAACAAATTGACACCGAGTTTCATTAAAATCCATCGAACCATTCTCTCGATAGTTCAAAAAAGATCCTTTTTTTGAGGAACTTTGATGCATGCTTCATAGCAGAGGAACCAGTAATTTTTTCTTAGTAAAAGTTTCTCAGATCGCTTTCTTTTGATCCAAAACATATCGCAGCACCCTTTTGATCATGTGCTTAGGTAGATATAACTCATAGGGAGAAGAAGCGTCGGAAGATGATGATATTCCTAGTTGCAAAACTAGCAAAAGGAGTCAATTGCTACACAAATCAATTATTTAGATCTGTTGTATGAACAATTCTAGAGATGTTGATGACTGCAAACCTTTAGAACAAATTTAACCCCTTGAGGAAGACGAAACTGTTTGCCTGTTAGTTACTTTCAAAAGTTGCTAAAAAGAGGCTTAAATTAAAGACAGTAACTAGACTAAATTAACTAAATGCACCTGAGTTTTAAGTACACCTGAAAGTGTGCTTTATCTTTAATAATGAGGTAAGCTTCCCATACAAGAAATCGAAACAGATCAGTTTTCTATACACTCACATATACAACTATAGCAGATAAGCAGCGTAAAACATCCATTCCAGATGCACATTTTCCAAGAAATGGACAATATGCAATTGGGTAAAAGAAAAGTGATGAAATACTCAATCTAAAACTCTAAAAAATCACAAGCAAATCGTACAGACACACGAATGCATAAGAAAAAATAATAATGGAAACACACATATTCTACCTGAAAATGTAGAGCAAAGTTTGGTACTTTCTGTTTTTTCTCCTTCCTTAAGTATGGAACTTCGAAAACTCATCAAATCAAAGAGCTTTAAAAAGCAACTACAAAGACTTTAAAAAATGTAAACCAAAAAGTTGCAAAACTTCCAATTCACATTCTTTTGTGTTTGGTTTTTTGCCTACAAACCTCTGAAAAGAATCGAAACGTTTTTAAAACACACACAAAAATCAGCTCAAGTAGTGAAAATATGCAATTCTTCAACCAATGCCCACCAACACTCTATTTGACCCTCGTTAACGCAGAGAAGCGATGAAGCATTCCAGCAAGCAACAGCCCCGTTTAGACACTTTGGCAATGAGAATAAATTAGCAGATATCTAGACACTCATCAAAAACAATTAGCCTAATTAAAAGTACAATTTAAAAGTGGTATAAAAAAATGGCGTGGGCGTCGCTTATCGCACATAACGGAGGTTTCGCCCAAGAGGGAACAGTGACGCACCCATGCAGACTTTTGTTTACCTGCAAAACGTGGGGGTGAGGCGCACGAAGCCTCCAAGGTGGGACGGTATTCGTTAATGGGCGCTTGTTATAATGGTACAATGGGTAATTATTTCGAATTGTTTATCATTTTCCTATGAGTAACTCAAACTGACTGCGATTTCTTAGGCCGTTGGCTTCTCAGCTGATTTTTCTAGGGTAGTTCCTGCTGACTAATGCGCCCCAATTAGTTCAATTGGTTATTTAAAGTAAGCGTTTTAATAGCTGCTGCCATTTTTGTGCAACAATTTTGGCCCTGAGTCCTCATATTAAGTTCTATGGATCATCGATGTAATTTCCCCATTGATTAGACCGAAAATAGCTTTCCATTACATCGACTGGCGATGATCATTAATCTCCAGTGGATTTATGACCGTCATTACACTTCGTTAGATCAGTCGATTCCGCACCCACTGCCTACTAACCAAAGTTATTAGGTTTTCTTGTCATTGATTCCAACTCCATCTAGCATCTAGATGGATGGATATTGTCGAATTGCTCAATCGTGTCTACGATCATATTATGAACCATGTGAGGCCATTTCAAGAAAAAAAACTGTTCCCAGTCCTAAATACTCAGGCAAATTGTATGTTACGATAAACGACTTAGATGACTATCTGGTTTCTTTGGCTTTTCTCACAGTTGTCCACATTGTTTCTTTCTAAGCACTGTTATTTCCTGGTTTCTACTGAAAACGCCCATGGATTCTTTTAGTGAATACCCGCGTTGCTTTTAAATGAAGAAACATCCACACTTTTAGTTGATTTGGTGTTTTGCCAATACATTTAGGTTTATTGGAAATATATAATTTTCTCCATTTATTTATTATACATTGATAACGAATATGAGTCTCTTTGTTATTGGTAAAGTAAATTATTTATCAAAACGCAACAAGAGATCGGATACAAATACAAAATAATTTAGAAATTTCACCTTGTCACTTCGAAATCAGCTCCGCTTTTGGCTATCGTTCTTTAAGTATTATGTAAATTAATAAAAATAAAATAAATATAAATAAAATATAGAAGAATAGAAAAATGTGAAATATTGTCTCTGAATATTAAGCATTTTTGACAATAAAATTTAAGTTTAAAATAAAATCCTGGCATTTTTGACAATATTTTTTGTGAGACTCTTAGATCCAGTTAAATGAAAACGCTTTATTTAATTTTGCTTTTATTTTGTCAATTGATCCTGTACTAATCTCGTATAAGCAACCCACTGTAATATGGGACGACTATTAACTTTAAATTAATGCTTGATCTTCTTCGGATAATGTTATTTTTATTTCCGTTACGTACATACGGTTTTAATCAATTAATTACATTTTCTGTATTTTTAATTTCATCATAAACTTATCTTTCTGTGAGATTTTTTCAAACTGTAGTTGGTTGTAGTTTTAATTCCAATTTAAAATAAAATCCTGGGTCGGTTTCAGTCATTCATATTATTTATTAATTCAACTCATTGCTAACACGTTTCGGTGTCTTTCGCCACCATCATCAGTTTGTATGTGTAGTTGTTGCTACCTTCAGTTTTGGCATGAAATTCATTTTTCAATGGACTAACACTAACCTGGAAACAACTTTGAAACGCGATTAGTCGGGAAACCACTGAAAAGAGAATTGAAGGCCCTTTAAAACGATGAGCCACTTGTTAACCACCAATTAAACTCAAAAGTTTTCTGGTAAGTTTTCCTTTTTTCCTTTGCCATTTACAAATTAATAAAATTAATTCGATTTAAGCATGTTTCCTAGTGCTACATCTAAAGCAAAATTAGGTATTATTAAGACCTACAATATATACTGCCATGACATATACAATTACAACTTGCCAGACAAAAATCAAATCGACAGATCGGCATACATATTACAATACGCAGACGACACGGCACTTATTGTACATGACAAAACTACTGAGAGAGCAGCGCAAAGACTCCAAACACTAACAAACAACACAATGACATGGTTTTATAAATGGAGACTAACACCAAACGCGTCAAAAAACCAACTTTTGCTCACAAACCACAGACTCAACGCTGACTCCCCTACAATAACTGCAGACGGCCAAACGACACAACCAAAAAACGACGTAAAATACCTTGGAATCACAATTGACCACAAACTTAAATTCACTAAACACATACGAAACATCAGGGCAGAAACAATAAAGAGAACAAAACACTTCCGATCACTAACCTACAAAGACAGAGGAATTAGCACAAACACCGCCACCAAAATATATAAAGCTATTTGTAGACCCTTGCTAGACTTTGGACATATACTCATGACCAACGGAACAGAAAGGACAAAACGTTATACACAAACAACAGAACAAATTGCACTAAGACTAATAACACGAATAAGACACCCCCAAAACCCACTACACAACCCCCCCACCCAACTACTATACGAACGCACAAACATGACAAAGATCTCGGAAAGACTCATACAGCTACAGACAAAATGGACAAACAACCCCTACAACTGGACCATACTGAATCCCCTTTGTCTTACAAGACCAACCAGACAATCCCGCTTCCGTTTCCCTACATTAACGCTACTCGAACACTTACAAACGCTACGGACTAGTGGACAATAAAATAATTTCTTCTTGCCACTGAAATTTTATTTATTTAATAGTATTGTTAACCTAGAATAAGAGAATTTTCATATTTGTTTTTCATTTAGATTAAGACTGCATGTATTAAACAAGGGCAGAAAGACCGATAGGTCGATAGCCTTTTTTAGAAATAAAGATGTTTACTACTACTACTACTAAGACCTACATGAAAAAAAATGGATAACTGAAGACCCAAATAAAAACCCTGCTCAAAACTATATTTTTTCAAAAACTACATGTTTATGCTTCTTTAAATAATTACAAAAACATTTCCATGCCACTTACAAGATGCTTCCATGCACAAAGAACATTTCACAGATTTGGATCCCATAATTTACTTAATATTTTTAGATAATCCATGCACAGAAATAGCAAGATTAAATAAAAAAATGGACACATAAAAAGCGATTAATTTAAAAAATCCGTTCAACACGCGAAATAATTTTTCTTTAATGTGTGTGTGTGTGTCCCATCTTGTATCAGTTTCCATGCAGTCATGGACATGACAGTGTTTAATGGTGTCTATTTATAATTGCTCTTTATGGCCATTCTATTTATATTAAGCACAAGACAGGACGACGGAGCCGCATTCGAGGGACA
Organism: Dendroctonus valens; assembly: GCA_024550625.1. NCBI lineage: Eukaryota > Metazoa > Arthropoda > Insecta > Coleoptera > Curculionidae > Dendroctonus > Dendroctonus valens. The sequence continues at coordinate 1,383,604 of JAJTJO010000120.1, read as the reverse complement.
TTTTGAAGAGACTAGCGAGTTAAGAACATACTTCTGAAGACAGTGATCACTTTTTCTCCCTATACGATAACGTCTTCTGGATTGGCTCATGGTAATTGTAATGGATATATTATGTTAGCAGGACGACAGCTAAGCTTTTTAATTCAATCTGATAAAGCTTGATGGTCATTTTACCACGCAAGGTTTCGAAAGCTGGTTTAATATCATAGTTGATTGTCTTTTTAGCAAAACATTTCCCATTCGAATGAGATGCGTTGCTGTCGGCGTTTCCGAGGGAAAATTGTCAATTTTAACGCGGATATGGCTCGTTTCCAAGGTTTAATTTAAAACGCCTAATCTTCGTATTTATAATTGGAACATGAGGGAGCACTGGGAAGCAAATTGAGATATACGGAAATGGGATTTGTCTAATTGCCTGTTCTCAAACTATTTTAACGAGTTTTTTTTCTGTTTTCATTAAAAAATTCAGTGTTTTCCCATTTCGCGTGGTAATAGTTGAAATTAGCAAAATCGTAGTTAAAGTTGGAGAGAGCATAGCAAAACCCGGAAAAAGTTTGAATATTGTTCAAGTAAATTTAACTAAATTTGCATATATCGAGTTCTAAAATCCGCTCATTTTTCCGTACCTGGATTCAGTGATTGAAAATTGCCATTAAAAAAAGTTACTGCAAGATGGTTAAATGAGGAAACCTCTTTCTTGGAAAAACGACGTTACTTTCTGTAAGGGAATTGTCAAATGGTTATAAATCTGAAATCGGCACCCAAAATTTTCGCTTGATTAATGAGAAATTACTATTGCAGCAAAATGAAGAATAATTAGAACTTTGCTAATAAAATTGGATGAAAACGGCTTTTCTGTATGTAATAAAAGTTTTACATAGTCGGGCAGGAAGTTTCCTTTATCAACATCCAACTATTTCAAACGGCTACATTAAAAAAACTTTACAAAACAATTTTAAAATAACGGCTACACTCAATGAATAAAACATTTATAAATTCGGGCGAGCAGTTTCCTTTATCGAGTTCTAAAGTTCGCATACAGATGCTTCGCTTGGTTATTGAGAAATAGTTATTCAAAATGGCCAAATGAGGAAATATTAACAAATAAAATTTAAAAAAGTATCACTTAATGTAATGAAAGTATTACAAAGTTGAGCGTAAAGTTCTCTCTGCCGTCACCTGAAATTCGCTGCCAAATAGTTCGTTTGATTATTGAGAAACGACGATAAAAAATCAGCTGCAAAATGGCTAATGAGAAAAACTTTACACATAGATTTTAGAAAAACTTCCTCACTCAATATAGTGAAATTAGCAGGAAATTGAGCGACAAGTTTCCCTTACCGGCATCTGAAATTCGTTACGAAATAGTCCGCTTGATTATTGAGAAATGGTTATAAAAAAAGGCTGCAAAATGGCGAAATTAGCATAACTTTACAAATACATTTGGGGAAAGCCAGTTCACTCGATGGATCAATTTTTTTTAAAAAGTCAACAGAGACGATTTTAGATTTTACAAAACGACCTCTTTCACTATAATGAAAATTCTACAAAATCAAACGAGAAATATCCTCTATCAATTTCTAAAATCCACTTAAAAAAATTCCGCTTGGCTATTGAGAAACTCATTTTACAAAAGAGAAGTTTCCCAGCATCAGCATCTGAAATTCGGTTCCAGATAGTTCGCTTGATTATTGAGAAATGGAGAGAGAAAAAAACTGCTGCCAAATGGCTAAATGAAGAAAGTTTTGCAAGTATATTTTAGAACCAACTACTTCACTCAATGTACTGATTTTTTTACAAAGTCAGGCGAGAAGTTACCTTAATCGACTTCTGAAATCGACACCCAATTATTTGGTTTGGTTATTGAGAAGCGACTTTTGAAAAAGGCTGCTAAAAATGGTTAAATGACGAAAACTACACATACATTGTAGAAAAACGAATCGCCTGAATGTAATGAGTTTTAAAAAGTCGATTCGAGAAGTTTCCTTTACCGACTTATAAAATTCACTCACAAATACATCGCTTGGTTATTGAGAAATGGCTATAGGGAAAAGTTGCTGCAAAATAGGTAAATGAGGAAAACTCTGCAAACATATTTTAGAACAACTAGTCCACTCAATGTAATGAATGTTTAAAAACTCGATCAGAAAGTTTCCTTTATCGACTTCTGAAATCGAATTTTGAAAAAAGTTGCTAAAAAATGATAAAATGACGAAAACTTTACAAATTCATTGCAGAAAAACTAATCTACTGAATTTAATGAAAGTATTTAAAAGTCGATCGAGAGGTTTCCTTGATCGACTCATAAAATCCACTCACAAATAAATCGCTTGATTATTGAGAAATGGCTATAGGAAAAAGCTACTGCAAAATGGCTGAATGAGAAAAATTTGCAGCTGAATTTAAGAAAATCTACCTCACTCAGTGTACTCAAAGTTTCCGACGCCAAACGATTGGTTTCCTTTAGTTACGTTTATAAAATACGATCAGTAATATTTCGCTCGTTATTGAAAAATGGCTATTAGAACATGCTGCTCTAAATAACCAAATAAAGAAAACTTTACAAATAAATAGTGGAAAAACAAGTTCGCTCAATGTAATGAACGGTTTCCGAAGTAGAACGAGAAGTTTTCTTGATAGACTTCTAAAATTCGCTCCAAAATATTTCGCTTGATTATTGAGAAATTACTATTGCAGCAAAATAGCTGAATCAGCAGAGCAGAACTTTGCTAATAAAATTGCAGAAAAACTGCTTTCCTTTATGTTATAAAAGTTTTACATAGTCGAGCCAGAAGTTTCCTTTATCAACATCTGAATTTCGCAGCCAACTATTTCAAACGGCTACATTAAGACAACTTTACAAAAACTTTTCGCTCCACCGGTTCTACTCAATGTAATAAAAACTTCTTAAATTCGAAGGAGAAGTTTCCTTTGTCCAATTCTAATGTTTCGCTTGGTTTTTGAGAAATACTAATTGAAAATCGTCAAATAAAGAAAACTTTACAAATACATTTTAAGAAAAACTGCTTCACTCAATGTAATGATTTTTTTTTAATCAACCGAGAAGTTTTCTTTATCGATTTCTGAAATCGTACCACAACTATTTCGTTTGGTTATTAAAAAAAACGGCAAAATGGCTAAATGAGAAAAACTTTACAAATACATTTTAGAAAAACTATTTTGCTAAATGTAGTGGAATCGCCACAAAGTTGAGCGAGAGGTTAAGCTAGAAAGAATTCGCTTCATTATTGAGAAATGGCGATAAAAAAGAACTGCAGCAAAAGGCCTAAATGAGGAACACTTTACAAATAAATTGTAGAAAAACTGATTTACTGTATGTAATGAAGATTGAGTGAGTTTTACGAAATCGAACGAGGGTTTCACTCTATCGACTTCTGATATCTGCACAAAAACATTTCGCTTGGTTATTGAGAAATAGCAATTGAAAAAGGCTGCTGCAAAATGGCAAAAAGTGACGGAAAGTTTGCAGCCAAATTCAAGATAATCTACTACACTCAATGTACCCAAAGTTTTACGACGCCAAACGATTGACTTCCTTTATTGACTTCTAAAATCCGATAAGAAATATTTGGCTTGGTTATTGCGAAGTGGCTATTGGAACAAGCTGCTCCAAATAGTCAAATAAGGAAAACTTTACAACGAAATAGTAGCTAAACCTTAAGTTTTAAAAACCTTAAAAGTTACCTCAATGTAATTAAAGTTTTCCAAAGTAGCACGAGAAGTTTTCTTTATCGACTTCTGAAATTCGCTCCCAACTATTTACCATGGTTATTGAGGAGTGACTATTGAAAAATGCTGCTGCAAAATTTCTAAATGACGAAAACCTTTTAATAATAATAAATAAAAAAACTCACTCAATGTAACGAACATTTTACAGAGTCGAGTGAGAAAATCGATTTCTAAAATCCAGATTTTTCCCGAGTAAAATGCACTTATGCACGGATGGCTTAGTAAAATGGCTAAATCAAACGACACATAAGCAAAAATATAAATCTATTGAAGAAAAAAATTACGCGGCATCTAAAACATCTCATAAATTTGAGCAAACTAGCTGGAAGAAACAAACCAGATTTACACGACCTAATAAAACGCTTCCATCATCGGAAAATGACCCATAAAAAAGAGTACAGCAAAATTGGCAATAAAATTCGCAAAGTACAAAGAACCATAAAAATGTTTCCTCGTTTCCCACTTGCAAATCTCCTTCTGACACCTCCGTTCAAGCGTCTGCTGGTTTGGCGAGCTTTTAATTGGCCCAGGCACCACTATCGTTTATACGATCTGTCAGAGATGCACCAAGAAACAAGATTAACTTTCATTGCATACCATAATCTGATCATCTACCCACTCTGTTGACCTTTTCATATTGCTTCTGACCTCAGATTCGACAGATAAGTGCGAACATAAAACGGTTAAGTATCGTTTCGTGTATTCACAGAACGCCAAATGGCAAAAAAAAATTTACAATGTTCTATCGGACGTGGTCTGATCATTAGTCGATCGTAATTACGAAGATTTATGTATGCAAACTGGGGGGCGACAAAAATTGCAACCTGCATTCGATATCCAGGAGAGAAGCTAATGTTATCACTTTCAGCTGGAACAACTCCCGAAAGCGTGCAGCTCTCCTAAATAACTAACCCCAGCCCAGATGCTTTTTGTGCGTGTATTTACTCAGGCGGTATAAAGTGAAGCTAAATATTTGTAAATACTTAGGCAGATAATTCAGGAGAGGCATTTGTTTGCACTTTGGGAAAAATGGAGCGACGATGCGACAGAATGCGTTTTTATCATTAAACAGGGAAAAAGGAATAACAACGTAAAAATAAGAACATGTTTGTTATAGAAGAATTTAAAACGAAATAGGAAAAAAATTGCAACAAAGTAATTTTTACAATCAAATCGATTAGAATCCTTGTAACAGAGAGTGTAAATGTATGATTTAAACGGTAAAAATGTCGCTGAAGACATCAAGAGAAATAGCAGAAGAACAACAAGAAACACGGGTTTTATTGCACCAAGCTCAATATTACAATAAACATTACATAATATGGGAGTTAAAGATACATGTAAATAATTTTTTAAAGAATATGAACTATTAAGAGTGTATGGTGTGTAGCTGCATGATTGTTTATTGTATTTGCATTCGAAAAAAGCACATTTCCAAATGAAATGAAAAGTTTTCCGTTCTTATAAGTCGTGAACCATTGGAATTGCTTCTGACGTTTCGCTCACATATGCGGTAAACATTATCGAAGGCGATCAGGCAACGGCAAAGTTGTCTTTCGTGCCTCCATGTGGCGAAAGAGACGGACTCATAAATTATGCTTAAATAATATTTGATTGTAGACATTTTCCTGTAAAATGGTTCATTTTATCGATTCCAAACAAGACTGTAAAACGGTAAATTAATTGGAAAAAATATGCATGGGATTGGCAACGCGAACTGTCTCAATATTGCGATCGGTGTCTCAAGCAGCAAAATGAGTTTCAAAGACGCTATTTTAAGTGCCTTAACTAGTAGGTACCCATCATATAGAAAAGTATCAAATTATACTAAGTTCTTTAAAAGTTATTTAATTAAAACGATTTTCAACCGCGCCTTTTCGAAGCCAATATCTTGGTAGGGAGGGAAATTAAATGGAATTGTTCTTTATAGAAATTGGTCATGTTATTTTGACGCCCTGTATATGTATGTTATGTCTGTTTATTTGTATTGTAGATGCTAAATTTGAAATAAATTTGTTGTCTATTTTATTCCATTCGCTCGTATCCAACTAGATTTTAACTTTAAGCGACAAAAAGTTCGCTTTTAAACTGCTCATACAAACACCACAAAACTAATTCCAGATGCTGAACATGCTCCAATCCAAACCCATAATGTGAACTTAATTGCTATCTTGATTACCTGTTTCTTTTTATAAATCTAACAATAAAGCCGCAATTGAAGAGGAAAAAATTGATAATGGATATTGAAGCAATGAGAAAAGCAGAAAACCCGTTTAAAGCTACAAAAGTTATTTTGGAAAAACTAACAATTTATAAAACTGGAAAGCAGATTTTGCTTGGTAATGTTGGTTAAGCGATTAGAATGTTTCTAGAACACTTTTGTATTCAGTGGATTTCTGTATAGTTTTTATGACGGAGTTGGCAGAAAGACGCATATCTAGACAAATGCAGCATCAAAACTTATAGGGCGTCCCAACGATAGAGTAAAATAAGTTTACACTTTTTTAGAAATAAAGATGTTTACTACTACTATTCAAAGTTATACAGAGTGCGTCAGAAAAGTTGCAGCGCAGAAAACATATTTTTTAATGGAACACACTATATTTCATTTCATTTTGAATTGTTATATGAATTTCAATTACTTTTTGTTAAATATATAAAATATGAAACAAAATTGGATAGTTTTTTCATGCTGTTGACAAAACGAACATTTCTCTGTCGCGTTTAGACATGCATTTTTTAAATTTGTCAGGAGAAAAGACTGTTAATGTTAATATCTAATTTGCAAAATATTTGTCTTTTAAACTGCAGTGCGGTTTTTGATCTTGACAATAGGTTAATTTGGACGATAATTATGACCATGGTGTAGTTTCAAAGACAAATATTTTTAGAACGAAATATTAATACAATATTAGACCTTTCTCCTGTCCTTTTTTGAGAAATTTTGCATTTATCAGCGGCATAAAAATGCGAATTTTCATCGTTAAAGCCGAATAACTAAAAAACTATCAAATTTTAAAGAATCCAGAATTAAAAAATAAAATAAAGTACGGGGCATTATAAAAAAGTTGTTTTCCGCGCTGAAACTTTTCTACGCACTCTGTATAATTGTAATAATGTTGAAACAAATAATTCCGGTTAAGCGTAAAATTACTTTACTCTATCGTTGGGACACTCTGTACATACCAATGGACTACTTGACTACTGGGACTTGATTGATTTGCTAACTTTAAAAATTAAATTCTTAGGTAAGCAAACAAAAAAAGTTTAAAAAATCTCTGAAAATACACAGAAAATTTACATTTTCCACTAAATTACTGGAGCAAATGTAAAAGTTAGACACAAAATCAGAGATTGAAGAGTAGAGATCCCTTACCCATCCACTTTTTATATCTCATAAACAACATTAGAAACGGCAGTTAAAATAAAAACAAAATGCTGATGGAAAAAGTAAATAATCACAACCCAAATTCCACAAGCTCCTCTTGAATGATGCTTTTCTGTTACATCCATTCACACGTTGGCTTTATTCCTGGAATAATCTTGTTGAAAGTGAAAACCGCTTATTAATGGCTGGAAACTAAAATTGCAATTTGATCGAGTGGCTCGTATTTTCAGACGCTCCTCCTCCAGATCTGGGCCTTCGCGTAAAAATAGCAACAGAAGAGCTAAAGGAGTCGGTTGCTACTTGCTCTTAAACAAAGCTTAGGAGGCGATTTACAGACAGTCTACCAGTGTGAAAAATGGTTATAAATATCGAGGCACAAAGGAAGGACTAAAATTCGTATAAATAGATTTACTCAGTCGTAAGTATGGTTTATTGGACACTTTCGTTAAGGGGCGTTTGTGGTGGGACGTGACAACGACATATGGCCGAAGAAGTCGTTTTCGGTATGTAGTGGCCATATGGCTTCAACTTCGGTCTTGATTCGAACATGCATGGGATTAGAGGATTTTGGCAAAGAACCTTAATGGGTACTCTGCCATGACAATATCCTTTGGTTATAAACCGTAAAACCTGCGGTTCAATAAACCCCGTTTAGTCACCGTTCGCTGCAAATAATCCACAGGTGGTGGACTGTCGCAAAGATTTCCTCCGCCATGAGATTATTGTCTGATCTTCGACTGAATTGACCCGGTTTTACACTTGAAAGTAGCGATTTTAGTAATTGCTCATTTATTTTACGACAATGTTGTTGTTTTGAAAGTGAAAAACACTTGCCGGGAAAATATTCCAAACAGGCGACAATGTTGACGAGTTGCCAAACAGACTGAAAGTTGTTCAATTCATCGGCTAAAACCTGGCAATTTTTCAATTGTTTTATTTATTTATATGTTTGTTTACGCATTTCCTAGCATTGGGCCAAATACAAGTTTGCACTCGGGCTATTCGTACGAATGCCAAAAATTTCTCAAATGGTTTTCATCTAAGAAGTGAATTTTGGAGAAAGCTTTAAAAGAGGAAACTTCCTTGTTGTTTAGTGGTCTAATTTGTTTTGAGGTCTTAAGACATTGAGACTCAAGTTGCGACAATAATTATGGCCAGAGTGCACTCAACTCTTGCAACCAATGATAATCCTCTTAAGGAAACTTAAACTCCTTAAAACCCAAAAATGTTAACCCTCTCAAACAACAATCCTCCAGGATCTGAAAATGATACGCATAGCAATGAAGCTGGCAAAATGTACTTTCTATGTACTCCTCATGTCTTCACTAGGCAGATCTCTAGGAAACTTAAAGTCGTTCAAATGCAAAAATTTCATCCTTCTAAAACAACAATTCTGCAGGAACTCACCGAAAATGACCCGGATAAACGACTCCAGTTTTGCGAACAAATGATGAATCTACTGGGCAGAAATGTTACAATCGTAAGAAAAACTACTGTTTTCTGATGAATCAACGGTTATGATAAATGGTGAACTAAATTATTAACACAGACAAACCGGCACTGGATGAGGGAAGGCTACACTCAACATCCAGAAGACAATGTTTGGGCAGGAATTGTTGGCAAGGGAGGAATTTGACTGATTTTCCTCCACAAAATTCTTAATGGGACGAAATATTTCTAATCCGGATGAAACCGATATCCCGAATAGAGACATTTGGTTTCAACCAGACCTCCTCATTTTGCAAGTCGTGTCCTTGAGTATCTGGAGGGTAAATTTACAGGCAGATGGATTGGAAGGAAAAAATACCAATTGAATGGCCTCCCAGGTCTCCGGATTTAACACCAATGGACTATTTCTTATGAGGGTACTTGAAACGCACAGTTTTTAAGACCACAATGGAAAACGTTGAACTGTTGCAAACAACTACTAACTAATTTCCGTCAAAGTAATTAAAAATGTTCAAAACGAGTTGAAGAAACATTACTGAGTTGCAACAAATTTATTTGATTTACTGAATTTATTCCCAGTTAGACTCGCATAGATTATGTAGGTTTTTTATCTTCTGTATAACAAAGAATAAGAATGTGGTCAAACAAGGTTGCACAAATTTCAGCAACCGTAACTGATGATTGTACGTAAAAAAATACTAATCAGCCGTAGCACCTTCACATATTGCAGAAAAAATTATAATACATGATACCCCAGAGATCAAAGCTCACGAACCAAATCACTACATTCCACATATGATAAGAGAAAAGATCTCTGCAAAGAGGAAAATAAGACGCGCCTTGTGATTATGATGAAAAGATTAAAAAATCTTTTAAATTTTCTGAAAATTGAAACGGTGCCACCCATGGGCGTAACGGGGAAGAGGCAAGGGGAGTCATGCCACTGAAAAGAGAATTGAAGGCCCTTCAAAACGATGTGCCACTTGACCCCCATTCCCATTTAAGATTCTAAGGGTGACATCTACCCCTCCTAGGGGGTTGAAACAAGAAGGATAAAAATATTAATTTAAAGTGTCCCCCTTACAAATAAAATTGACATGTTTTTTCGATTTTTGATATTTTTAACTGTAAGAGAGATATTAAGGGTGGATTAAAAGTTTTGGCTTTTCCTCATATCGTAAATTAATTTTTTTTATTTCTTTGTTATTTTGTGTCCATATTTCTATTTTATGTAGCGCGGATGCTACTAATCCCTTTATTATTATTATATCTCTCTATAGCTCTATCCCAATTTAGTAAATTTCAGCTCCATTAGAAAAAGTTTACTAAAACATACAACGGACAAGGTGATAGAAGGCAGCAGAAATAAAGCAAAAATAACATACACATAAACAGTTTTGCTATTCCAACTTGTGAAAACAAGCCTACAACTGGTAAAGCAATTAATAGTCCGCTTTTAAAAATATGCAAAATCTGGCAGTATAGAGAATGACTGTAGAATAAAGAATCCAAAGTTTTCTCGACTAAGTGACAAAAGCTGAAGGCACTTTTCGACATTTTGACTTCGAGTATAAAATTTTTCAAAACATGATGTTTAGATAACTAAAAAGATCAATCTAGGCATTTTTCAAAAAAATTTGCAGGTTGATTATACTATAAAGAGTATTTGAAGAGGTTTTATGATCTCAAGTAGATGATTCTCTAGAAACTGAAGATACTTTTTGCCATTGTGACTTCAAGTATCCAATTTTCGATAACGAGACATTGAAAATGTTGCTAAAGCAGACAGCTGAGAGTGTTTATTAATTAAACAATACAAAACGTATGTGAGTCAAAATAGCAATGAAAATGTGGAAACACAATTTTCGTGGCGAAGCAACAGTTGTTTATGTTTTCTTGAATGTTTATTCTTCAATTAAATGATATGAAATAAAAACAAGCTTTGCTATTCGAACTTTGAATGTAAACGTTTTTACATACAAGGTGAATGCAGCACCAGAAGTACAAAGCTTTCTCTGCCGAATTTGGACTTTGAGTAGGTACCTAATTTTTTAAAATATGATATTGAAAATTTTGCCAAAGTAAAACAAAAAGTTTGCAAATAAGAGCAAGGAAATGAAGAGAAACTAAGATACTAAAACAACGATACAAAGTTTGTCATAGAAATGTTCACAAAAATACAACTTTATTGCTATTTCTCCTATTGGAGAATTGGAGTAAATTTGGTTTTGAAATAAAATATGAAAACGCGCATCAGGCTTGGTAACTGAAAGATAAAAGTTGAATATTTATTACTACGAAATAAATAATGAATAAAAATATAAAAAAAAACAAAAAAGTGGAGTACAAAATTTCGAAAATATGATATTCAAGCTAAGGATCAATTTAAGATTAGTTTGGAATTTTTTTCTAAAACAGGCACCCAGAGGGCGATTGAACTATTAAGCGTATAAGGTGTTGTCTAGAAAAGGTATCAAAAATGAAACTTTGTTGCTATTTCAACTTCAAGCCCCGAAAACATCCCTGCAAGAAGTTCTGGAATAAAGCTGCGACTTTAAAAAAGCCACTGCAACTCAGAACTACCGGGTGATTGCATAAAACTCAGTATTAAGATTTATCTACTACCAAATGACAGACAACAAAGGTTTTCTTCAACATTCCAATATGGATATTTTAAGTTTTTCAATATCTGCTGGTTGCCTGGTCAAAAATAAAATTCTGGCTTTAAAATTCGCTGAAATTAACAAATTACGGGAAGTTGCTTAAAAAATTCCACAATATAAGCGCCTGAGCCGATTAAGACAAATTACCACTAATTGGGAAATTTAAAAATAGCCACATTGAACCAAAACAATTCGCCGGTTAAAACCAACTAAAATAAACTGTGGAGTCTGTGTTTACCAGGACCGTTGAAGCTCTTTAACCTTTGATTAGCATATTTTGATTAAATTTGCCATTCACGATACCGGCATTTAAATAGAATGTTGTAAAGTGCGTTTTTTTGCTTCCTGAGCTCGATACAACAACAGAAACAACAGGAAGGGCCTACTTTCGTGTGTTCAAATGTTTTCCATTTGAATGGGCCATTTTTAATTCCTATTCATAATATGCCTAATGGATCAGTCATTTCCCCTCATTACTCGCTCGATAATTGAAGAGTTTTTTAACGCAAAGACGAAGTAACGGTTCAGCTGAAGACATCAAAAATTGAAATGCATACCAGCACGTACTGCAATAGAGGCCCATGATGGATGACATGCATATTGAGCAGAAAAATGCATCATGAGCGACGTGCATTTCTACTTATAGATGGTTTATTGTTAACGCTGATGGATCGTGTCATTGTTGAAACTTTCGATGCACTTTTTGCCGTTATAATCGATCTTGGACTTTCACAAGAATTTTCGTGCGATCTTATCAAAAGAGCTTAATCAGGTCATAATATGCTATGCCCTTCTATTTAATGTGGACAGTTTCGAAAAACTATGCCAAATTGGGAAGAAAATGAACAGTTATTTCGGAACAAAAGCTTCAGGTTCAGCCAACCTGTAAAAGAATTGGCTGCATTAAGCAGTGACCTCATGGGAAGTTGGGAATACGTGCGTTTCTTATTAAGGATTCGTATGAGTAATGGCACAACACAAATGAATTACGAATGGAAAAGTTGAGTTTATTTTCGCAATTATTAGAGAGCTACTAACTGTGTTACTTACAAACAGTAAAATTTTTATCCAGGGTCTATTATAGGCCGCGATTGGAAATCAACCGTCTGTAGCCGTTAAAGATTTGAAAAAAAAAACAAAATCATTCCCATTATCACTTGCTCGCCTTTGCCACCAGATTGTTCAAGTAGTTTTTGCGAAATACTGAGGTTATCGTGCATATGATATCCCTAACGAATCCGTATATTTAAATGTATGTAGCGTTAAAATGCCACAGTTTATAAGTCTTAAAAATAAACCGACATAAAATAAAACGTAATGAATCACGATGAAAGTCGAATGATGTCGCGCCTGAAGCATTTCTCGTACACTTACGAACGGACAAGACATGAGAAATGCTGTCAGAGGTTTAAAAATACCCGAAAAATGTATGCTCGATGCTGGTAAAAATCGGGAAAAGCAACCAAAAATTCAACGAGAGGATAGACTTTTTTATGATAAACAGGCTTAAGAAAATGGAGTTTTGTTATGTAGGTGTGTGGGTGAATATGCTGGCTTCTATTGAAAATCTAGCAATCACAAGAAGCTTATAATTAAAGTTGGGTTTTTAGTGATGTTTTCACATCTTTCCTTGAACCTTTAAAGTAGTTTATTATCTTCAAACATGAATTTTTAAAATCGTTTTGCAGGATTTCAGACTACAAAAATAAAATTGAAAAGTTAGTATTCTAATTATGGCCACATAAATGTTCAGTTCCTTGTAGCAATATTCCAGGCAACATGTTCGAGCTAGAATATGAAATGCTGAAAATTTCAATTTTTCCTTTTCTAGGACAAGTTTGCTAAAAATTAAAGAAAATAACTAGTAAAAAGAAAATGGCAAAGGCAACAACAACAATTTGTCTCTTTAGAGTACTTTTCATAAAAACGATACTTGAAAAAGAACCTAAAAGAAACCTAAAAAGAAAAACCTTGAACCTTTGAAAAGAAACCTAAAAGCTGGACGAAAGTGGGCCAATAAAGTTTTTCTACAAAAAAATTGTCTGTAACGGTAACTGTAATATAAAATGTTCAACTCGTACTTACTTTGACTAAAAACTTTTTGGATAGAAAGGCAGAAGTTTGCAAAAATTGAAGAAAACAACCAGAAAAAGAAAATGGTAATGACAGCAAAGAAAAGTTGCCTCTTCCAACTCCTATTAATAAAGTTAATACCTCATTAAGTGGTGAAGCTTAGAAAAGAATCGTAAAAGCCCCTTTGAAGTCAAAATGTGCCCATAAAGTTTCCTTAAGAAAACATTGTGTGTAGATGCAGAAAACAACCACGAAAGTGCCATGCATGTAAATAAAGGAGGATTCAACTTACATTCGCTTAGAGAAAAAACTTTTTGAATAGAAAAATAAGAGCATGAAAAACTGAAAATCGCAATTTTTGCTTTTCCTGCACAAGTTTACCAAAAATTGAAGAAAACAACCAGTGAAATCAAAATTACATAAAAGAAAATGAGTTTATTTAAAGTTCTATTAATAAAGTTTGAACCTCATTAAGCAGTCAATCTTTGAAAAGGAAACTTAAAGCCGAACTGAAATTAAAATGTGCCACTAAAGTGATAGTAAAAGAAGTGAAAAAAATTCGTAATTCAAAAAAAAACTTAAAACATTGTCTGAAGCTGCAGAAAACGATCACGAAAGTGACCTTTGTGTAACTCAAAGAGCAAATATTTCTTAATATAAAAGGTTCAACTTACACTCGCTTGGAGAAAAAACTTTTCGAATAGAAAAACAAGAGCATGAAAAACTGAAAATCGCAATTTTTACTTTTCCTGTACAAGTTTACCAAAAATTGAAGAAAACAACCAGTGAAATGAAAATTACAACAAAGAAAATGAGTTTATTTAAAGTTCTATTAATAAAGTTTGAACCTCATTAAGCAGTCAATCTTTGAAAAGGAAACTTAAAGCCGAGCTAAAATTAAAATGTGCCACTAAAGTGATAGTAAAAGAAGTGAAAAAAATTCATAATTCAAAAAAACTTAAAACATTGTCTGAAGCTGCAGAAAACCATCACGAAAGTGGCCTTTGTGTAACTCAAAGAGCAAATATTGACTCAAAGAGCAAATATTTCTTAATATAAAAGGTTCAACTTGCACTCGCTTTGAGAAAAACTTTTCGAATAGAAAAACAAGAGCATGAAAAACTGAAAATCGCAATTTTTACTTTTCCTGTACAAGTTTACCAAAAATTGAAGAAAACAACCAGTGAAATGAAAATTACAACAAAGAAAATGAGTTTATTTAAAGTTCTATTAATAAAGTTTGAACCTCATTAAGCAGTCAATCTTTGAAAAGGAAACTTAAAGCCGAACTGAAATTAAAATGTGCCACTAAAGTGATAGTAAAAGAAGTGAAAAAAATTCATAATTCAAAAAAAACTTAAAACATTGTCTGAAGCTGCAGAAAACCATCACGAAAGTGACCTTTGTGTAACTCAAAGAGCAAATATTTCTTAATATAAAAGGTTCAACTTACACTGGCTTTGAGAAAAACTTTTCGTATAGAAAAACAAGAGTATGAAAAACTGAAAAGCGCTATTTTTGCTTTTCCTGGACAAGTTTACCAGAAATTGATGAAAACAGCCAGTAAAATAAAAATGACAACAAAGAAAATGAGTTTATTTAAAGTTCTATTACTAAAGTTTGAACCTCATTAAGCAGTTAATCTTTGACAAGAAAACTAAAAGCCGAACTGAAATTAAAATGTGCCACTAAAGTGATAGTAAAAGTGAAAAAATTCTTAATTAAAAAAAAACTTAAAACATTGTCTGAAGCTGCAGAAAACCATCTCGAAAGTGACCTTTGTGTAACCCAAAGAGCAAATATGTCTTAATATAAAAGGTTCAACTTACACTCGCTTTGAGAAAAAACTTTTTCAATAGAAAAACAAGAGCATGAAAACCTGAAAATAGTATTTTTTGCTTTTCCTGGACAAGTTTCACAGAAATGGATGAAAACACCCAGTAAAATGAAAATGACAACAAAGAAAATGAGTCTATTTAAAGTTCTATTAATAAAGTTGTGTTGTACCTCATTAAGCAGTGAATCTTTGAAAAGGAAACTTAAAGCCTGAATGAAGTTAAAATGTGCCAATAAAGTGAACGAAATGAAAAAAAAAACTATATTTTTTTAAAGTCAGACAATAAATGGTCTGTAGCTGCAGAAAATAATTAGAAAAGTCACCGTTACATCACGATTTATTTAACATTTGCTTATACTCATCAGTTTAATGTTAATATATCGCACACAGTTTCTATCTTGACGTACTTAAATGCGAGTTAGTTCACAAAAAGACTGGATTTGTTGTCATGTTGCGTTTATTTTATTGACATTAATAATTTATAATTTATTCTTATTAATAAGGTTTTTAAATATGATTTATTCATTTATAATCGATATAAGTCAGAGTTATTAATGTAATTTATTCATCTAATATGTATATTAATCACATTAATAGGTTCTAAACCATTTTGTTGAGGGGACGTTGCGCGTGATTAATTTCGTATGGTTAAGGCGGGACGGGATGATTGCGCGTGATTCCCTTAGCACTTTAATCCAAACATAGACCAACGATTTTTTTTCATATCACTTTCATTAACACACTATCTATGTTAAATATTTTCCAAAAAATCAACTTTAGAGTGTTTGAAAATATACTCCAAGTCCCACTAATAACATACACGAGTGGTGATCCCAAAATCAAGTTTTTTTAAAATTGAGATGCAAAAATTAAATAAAATTTTATGAACAATATTCGGATTAAACAAACATAAAATTGATGCAAAAAATGTATACTTATACCATTATTAATTTTTTTGAGGAAGAATACTGAGAAATCGCATAAAAGAAGTAAGTTTTGCTTTAATGCAAGAGATGTGACGAAACTCAAAGGACACACATCCTGTATATTTTAGGAGGACGAAAAACAAACTTTCTCCAGTTAATGAACAATAGATAGAAAAAATATTTAACTTTTAGAAGATATAATGATGAGAAATCGCATGTAAGAAGTACTTTTAGTGATAAAAATATTTCACAAAATCAGAAATTACAAACAATTAAACAAAGTTAATAAATGAAGACAAACTTTTCCTAGTTCGAGGGACAATTGAAACAAAAAAATATTTTACTTTTACTGGGCCGAATTCTGAGAAATCGCATGAAAGAAAAATTGGCTTTTAATTAAAAAATGTGACAAAAATTGAAAAACAAAGTAAATAAATGGAAAGAACCTTCCCCATTCCGTGTATTGAATAATTGAAAGAAAAAATATTTAACTTTTAGGGGGAGAATACTGCGAAATCCGATGAAAGAGATAACTTTTGCTTTTAATATAAAAATGAAACAACAGAACAAACTGCACTAAGACTAATAACACGAATAAGACACCCCAAAACCCACTACACAACCCCTCCCACCCAACTACTATACGAACGCACAAACATGACAAAGATTTCGGAAAGACTCATACATTTACAGACAAAATGGACAAACAACCCCTACAACTGGACCATACTGAATCCCCTTTGCCTTACAAGACCAACCAGACAATCCCGCTTCCGTTTCCCTACATCAACGCTACTCGAACACTTACAAACGCAACTGACTACTGGACAATAAAATAATTTTTTCTTATCATTAGAATTGGAAAGTTTATTTAATAAGATTATTAACCTAGAATAAGAGAATTTTCATCTTTGTTTTTTTATTTAGATTAAGACTACATGCTATTAAACAAGGGCAGAAAGACCGATAGGTCGATAGCCTTTTTTAGAAATAAAGATGTTTACTACTACTACTACTATAAAAATGAGACAAAACTCGGAGAACACAAACAATTAAACAAAGTGAATAAATGAAACAAACTTTCCCCAGGTCGAGTGGTGATTAATAAAAAAATATATTTAACTTCTAGGAGCTAGAATGTTGAGAAATCGCGTGAAAAAAACAAGTTTTGCATTTAATACAAAGAATGTGACGAAAATCGAAAAACAAAATCAATTAAACAGTCTATAAATAAAAAAAACCTTCCCCAATCCGCGTAGTGAATAATTTAAAGAAAAATTGCCTAAAAGCTGCACTTAAATAAAAATCTGCTAATCAAGCAGATTTATTCAAAACACTGCTGCTGCAAAAAATAATTAAAGCAACAAATAAAAGGACGATTGCCGAACAAAAACCACAAACTTTCTCATGCAAAAACGCTCAATTTCCACTGATTCTTTGAGAAAATTATTCTCCACCTCCCAGGAAATAGCGATTAATTTCGACCCGAATCTCATTCAAAATATTCCCTCATTTTACTTTAACATTTAATTTCTTCTCTCAGCTTCAAGAACGTGGCTCTTCACGTTAATTGCAGTCCATCTGATTTTTGCACAGGTTGCACAGAACAAAAGCGTTGTTTTCACAACAAACATAAGAAACTCAGGCTGGCTTTCTGCTTGACAACCCTAATGCAAATTTAATGGCTGCAAATTGTGTCGTTTTCACGTTAGTCTCACATTCATCGGGTGCAGCGGTGTGTTGAAAACGGAAAACGTTGTAAAATGCACCGGGGTTTTTGTATTGTTTCAGCTCCTAAACGCATCGTTGCATTTTCAAAATCTTGAATTGATTGAAAATGCTTTGAAAAATCCCCCTACCTAGCTAAAGACGCGAAAAATCGACAATAAACATTCGAACTTAAGCATGATTAATGTTTGGGGCTTTTCACGGCTATTTTTAGTCGAGAAATTATTAATTTATTATGTTATTAGCGACGTACGGTTCCTATCTGGCGAATTAATATTGGCGGTTTGTTTTGAGTTTTGCTATCAGAATTAATGGAAATCTGATAAAATGCCTCGAACATGACTTTCGTTGACTTTGTTCACGCCTACATGCAATAAGGCAGATAACACACAGGGCCAGATCGATTTTTTTCTATTATAAGAGCGTTGTCGACCGGCTTTCGATATCCGAACCCTGCAGAAATTAGTCAATGAATTGATAAGGATTTATGATATTTTCCATATACAGGGTGTTTAATAATAACACCAAAATATGTCAGGGATGAGTTGAGGAAATCTTTTCGCTGACGACAATGGCATATACTTTTTGTCCCCAATTTATATTTATATTCGTGCTAATGAGCCGGTTTTCACAATTTTCTTGGCTGTAATATGAATTTCTCCGTGGTAGCATCGAAAGCTTTCTAGCGAATAAAAAAAATTAAAACCAGCAGTTTATTCAGCGTTGTATTTGCATACAAAGTGACGAAACAATAATAAAAAAAACGAAATAAAAAGCTTGCAATACCATATGGGTGCCAGCGTATTCTTCGCATAATTGTTGCAGTCTTTTGATAAACATTAAAATGTATACGATGTAAAGCATAAACCGAGGCCTTGATTTCGATAGAAATGTTGAAGCCTCTTCTTTGCCGTTTTTTATGGCGGAAACTTCCGCCGAACAAATCGTGTTTTGCATATGCAACACCAAAGCAAGAAAACGAGCCAAAACTCACATAAAAATCAGTTTGTTGATAACATATACATGGTGTTTCTTGGTAGATGTATGTATTGATCCATAAGTACATTGGTTTTTATCCCAAGTGGTCTAACGACATACAAATGAAGCATGTTTATTTTTTGTAAGAAATCCGTACGTCAAACGAAAAAAAACACAAGAGACTATATTTTCTCAGAAAGGAATGAGGGCATCAAATTATGTTTGCTTTCTGGAAAAGCAGTGTCGTATCACTTTTCTCATTAAATTTGATTCAGTACACATCCTGAATGCTAGCCACTGGCAAGACTTAAAAATAGGTTTTCACACAAATATTTAGAGTCATATCAATAGTATTTTTGCAGTACAATAACAATTTTTCTACAATTTTGGATGAGATTACGCCTGGAAGCCATAAAATAGTAGACCATAAAGTTATATTTGCATCCGTCGCTGACTCAAAACCAAGTATGTATTCAAGCTATTTTTAATCCAAGAATGCACTACTTTGAGTCAGCGATACATGCAGATAAAATTATAAACGAGTAGTTGGTCTTTCGTGCCAATTTTACAAGTTTTACCTACTAAGTCACTGACTCAAAACAAAGTATTCAAGCAAGTTTTAATCCTAGAATTCTCTACTTTGGGTCAGCGAGATATACAGATAAAACTTCGAGTCCGATATTCTGCAAGCTATTTCTGCATATGTTGCCGACTCAAACCCACTTAATTTTTATGACACACTTTTATGACTAAAATAATGTGCCTCAATCACAATTGTACAAAAACTGCCAACATTATTGTACACAAAAAGACTAACACCTTCTGGATATACGGATATACGTTCATATGAAGTTTTCTTTTCAAAATGGGTACTAGAGTAATGTCTCTGAATAATGGCTTGTTGTTAAGAAACACCCTATATTGTGTGAAAAATTCCCGGATCTTAAATCTTGTTTTTCAATATTTGACACTAGCAAACGAAAAGTAGCTTTAAAAACTTTCCTCTTGCTAGGAGTTTGCCACGTTCGAAAATGTACAAACGGTCTCAATTCAGATTATCAAACATCAGGTGAGAAATGGACGACGATAATACCGGTTCTGCAAAAAAACCACTTTGAAAATCGTATCGTTGCAGGCGGAAAATTTAAAAGCTCCATCAGAAACACCATGCTGAATTATTTGCACACCCTAATGAAACACTCTGTATATGTGCATATAACGGCAGGCCAGTGCCTTGGAACAGGGTCATTCATATTCTCAGAAGGTTTCTTTACTTGTCTAACGCAATCCTGGATTTCATATGAATGTATAGTTTTAGTAAATCGCTGTTTAACATTTCGGTGAACAACAGCTTGTTTATTATTTTTTTTATAGGATAATTGCGTTTCGATCACAAGAAATAGCCTCAATAATAAATATTGTCACGCTTATTAAAGCTGCCTTACCTTGATACACTTTAAAGGTGAATTATTTTGAATTACAGCAAAAACACTTTGCACCTATATTTGCCAGAAATAAACATACGATAACACTTTTATTGTCGGTTAATTTTTCTGGAAAATCGCGTAAATGTTGCTTTAAAACCATCCAGGAATTATAGGATTATCGTCTATTTTCAGCTAATTCTAGATTACGCCAAATGTGTGTCGAACCGGTGTTTATTAATACAGATTTCCATTGGAACGTTCCATACAAAATTCGACAATTTGAAAAATACGGAAGCTCAAAAGTTCGATAAAACTTTCAAAGCTTCAGAACAACTTAAATTCGTTGTTTCCAACTGCGTTTTGCAGTTTTTATTAAAAGACGGCAATTATGATGCATCGAAAGTTGGAAAACGTATTCTGTGCAAGAAACAGTTTGAACAATAGAATGGAACCAGTTGAAAAGGGTCCAAATCGGTCTGAAATATCCGTAAATCGACACCAAAATACAACAAATGTAACACCGAACAACTTTTGTCCTGATTCTCAAAAATCCACCAAAATCAACATGACGCTGAAGAGTTCAAAGATGTTAGTTTTTCGTTAAAATAGTTATTTCTAAAAGAAGTTTAGAAAAATTAAAATAAAGGCCATTTTAAGAAAAAGTTAAGCTTTCAAAAATGTGTACAAAAAAATACAGTGAATTTGAAAACAAGTTGCAACCATCCTTCTAAACCAATGTTCGTCAAAACGGATAAAATGCTAAAGAGCATAAATCGACAAAAAAGCACTAAGTTGAAAGTGTAAAAACGCAATTAATTAGAGCAGCGAAGAAAATGTTTTGAAACATGTATTTGAATGTTTCGCTTCCAATTACTAGGGCATAAAGACTGCATAGTAACAATAACTTTGTAAAACAAAAACTCTTGAAGGATCGGCGTAGAAAACTATTTCCCAGCAAAATTTGAGCCGTTGTCTATAAGCACGTATTATAAAATCCAATCATTAGCCACTTTATGGCATGCTAAATGCCACTTGTAAAAGAAACACGAAAAAAATTGAGTGCTGGTAACTAAATAACCGAAACACTTCTAGACTATAGCGGCATGTTCTTCATTAAAAACACCAAGACTAATTACACGTAGCTGTTAAAGTAATAATTAGGAATAAATCGTCGATGAACGACTTGAACACAATTTCCAAGATCGGTCATTAGAGACTCAATAGCAAATGCTGTTATTAAATAAATTAAATTGGAAATTTTTGCGAAAAATCAATTAGTGCGTTGAATTAATTAATTGTTAATGACTAAGAATCAAAAATTGTTAAATCAAAGTATTGCATTAATAAAAAAAAACAGCTTAAAGCGCACTAAATTTACTGTTCAATTCTTCTTTAACAAGCACCAAAAAATTAATTAATTCGCCGCCATAAGAAAAAACTCCTGACTTTTTTCCTCCTTCATTGTGAAAGTTTGCCAGAATAAGTGAGGCCGTCACAAAAAAACCCTTGCAAATTTACAAGATCAAAGGCCGCAATCAGGGCACAGAACACAATCACAGTGGACCTACCTGGGGGGCCGAGAAATATCCTGCAGTTGGTTCAAGTAGATGAAAAAACAACCCCGAAAGTGTCGCGATATTCACGTGATCGTATCGAGAAAGCTCCGCAAGCTCGCCGAGAAGTTCGACTAACTCGTAACAGGAAACTTGGCTGAATTCGCCGGTCGCCAGATGAGTCACGGCAGCGCAACCAAATGAAAGCTTGAATACTACGGGGGCTTCGTCTAGAGCTGCGCGTTTTCTACAGTTACAGGGTGGACATTTACTCGGACAAAGCATATTATTTCGGGACCCCTCGATAAGCCTCATTTACCCGCGGTAGGCAGAAAAGCAAACCCTATTAACTAACACTAGCAAGCTCGGAAAGTCTTCTTCTGCTTCAAAAGCTTGAAATTTGTCCAACGTTATCACTTATTGAATTAAACGGCAAGTTTGAATCCAATTAAAGCCATCCAGGTGTTTGTAGAATTAACTGAACAGTTAAGTGTTATAAGTACATTCCTTTTTTGTCTTCCCTTCAACTCGTGCACATCACATCCATCAACACACATTCTCAACATAATTCCCCACAAACTTGAGCATGTTTTAACTGAATATTGTATTATTACCTGCCACATTAAATCTGCATTTTCCTCTCGAAGATTGGTATTATTCATGAGGTGCTAATGAGTCGAGAAATAAGAAGGATGAGGATCCTCAAGAATGCATAATAAAGCTGCAGCTGCAACTTAAAGTAAATGTGCAAAGCAAACAGAAATCGGCAAGTGAGAAGGAAATATAAATATTATCTTTGCGCACACAGTGTTAACTATTTTTGCATCAGCAACAACTTAAGAGGCAAATTCAAGTTCTTTGGCCAACAGGCAAGCACAAAGTACAAAAGCGACTCTAAAGATTGAAATATCCTGTATATAATAGAAAATCTACTACGAAATAATTAAACTATTTTTTAACTTTTAATTAACAATACAAAAAGTACAAACAAAAAAATCATACTGATAAAGGAATTAATAAATATATAGGCAAAAAACGGATGCGATGTGTGTTGACCAGTGCAAACGGATACAGTGGTCCACTTAAGAAATACAGAAATAGGTCGGGAAATTTTACTTCTGGTAAGTGAAAGCCAAGAATCCAATATATTTTATAATAGCAAAATAGTTCCTATTCCAGATTTATTAATGGTATTTAAGATGAAGAGTATGTACTAGCTATTATTATATAGGGGAAAAACTGGATGTTAAGAGCCCGAGAACGACAAAGGTGGAGACTTATGGAGGAGGACTACCTACGTTCAGGAGTGGACGTATACAGGCTGATGATGATGATGATTATTATTATTATTATTTCTACTCAACGCATTTTGGTTCGAGTCAAGAAACTGAGTTAATTACAAAAAAACTTTTTTCAACAGAAAATATATCCAGCCAGAAACAGACAAAACCACTAGTTTCATCTTAGCGACAGCGAAGTGTTTAAACAAAAGTTAGCTAAACACAATTGAATTTATATGAAGCTAAACAATCACAACACAGAATAAAAAATGTAATCAATTAAATGTAGGATTATAAAATGTATTAAATCAACATAGAACTTAATAAAGAGTAAATAATAAATACAGTTACTTCCTGTAGGAAGCAAGAATGTAGTTAAAATTTTGCACGCAGTAAACAAGTACAAGACAAATTCACTAGAAAATGAAGAAAAACAACAATCAATTTGACTACAGGCAGAACGTTGAGTTTATTTTCGAATATAATAGCTCGTGAAGTTGCAATTAAAATTTTTAGTTTATAAAAGGCGATTTTAAATGCGTAAATTATAATCGGATAAATTACGATTCTATCTATTTTTCTATGGAAAATTACAACGGCAACTCATCTCAGCTTTAAAACGTATTTATGGTTAGTTTTTAAAGGCTGCTCTTCAAAACTTAAAATGTATAGAAATGTCAAACATGCATAAAGTTTACCTTCTGCATGAAAAACACGTGGAACTCACGTTGATTTATTACAAAGAAATTGACTTTCCGAAAAAATGAACGTGCCGGCAACTGATCAGTTTTTAGCTGAAGTCATACTAATGCTAAATTTCATAGTTTTTTAAATAAATAATTCATTCCAATGTATTCCTGGGTTTCAGTCAATTTTATTGTTTATTATTTAAAATGTTACAAATACGTTTCGGTGTCTTTATCCACCATCATCAGTTTGTGTATATAGTTGCCTTCAACTTCACATTTGACTGGTCACTCTTAAATAAATAATGAAATGTTTGGCGCAGAAACCATAAAGAAATTCAGACATTCTTGTAAGCAACGAAAACTGATGTAGAGAAGTGAGGTTATAACGTGAAATTAAGCACTTGTGTATTAAATGGTGTAACTTTGTGGAAAAACTTATGTAATTACATCATTGCTTTCGGAACTCTTTTAATAAAAAACTAAATTTACCTTTCTTGAGTTTTGACGAATTTATACTTCTAGTAATATCAGTAAAATTTTTATATTTCAATTTATATTCTAAGTTGTATATTCACGTAGTAAATACTTGTTATTTTAGCCATAAAAGTTAATGAGAAAATCGGCAATGCCCGGTTCGATCAAATGCATTGTTGCGAAATTTCTGTTTCAGTTTTTTGCGAATATCTCAGCTTGTTGCCGAAATTCTTTTTTCTACTGTTTTTTCCTGTACTCTCCTACATTCCCGGAGAGGAATGATGCCAACTTGAATCACCCTGTAGATGTTCCATTAATAAAATCAATTAATAGCCAAATTGAAACAAACATAAAACCGTTCATAAAACGACAAGCTTCTAAAAATTGGAATTGAAATGAACAAAAAATTGTACATATTTTGTAATTTAATACACAAAATTCCGTCCTATTATCTCAACATCACAGTTCCATCATTAAAATACACTGAAAAATGTTAAGTATGAAACCATTATCACCTAATTAAGCAGCTTCTAATGAATAAAGGCAATAAAACGGAACAACAACCAAAAAGTGCCAAACCATTAAAATAATTATTTTTTACGATTTTACGATTCGACGATTTATGAAAATAAAATTTAAACTTTTCAGATACAAGAAGAGTTTTCTCTTTTTTAAGCCTCTGTTCATATCGTCCTTATCAAAAACTAAAAAAACATTCTTCGCATCAATGAAACGACCGGAAAATAATCAAAACGCCCTAAAAAATTAATGTAAGAAACTGGATATAAGACAAATATCCAGGTATCTTTAGGAAAAAGCCAAAAAAACCCAAAAAAGAAGAATTAATGACGAGACACAGTTTTATTATTTCTGGATTAATCAAAATGCAAAAACAAGAAAAAATAAGAATGCAAAAGAGGAGACAATGAGAGAGTATAAACATCACTATTTCAAACAATATTTTTAATTACATAAGTAAGTTGACCTGTTTCTTACTTAGATTGAATTCTCAATAATAAAACGCCATTTTAGTAGCAATTTTAAAACCCAACAATCCAGCTTGAAATTGTTGCAATAATTAAAAATAAAAAAAACATATTGTTGTGGTAAATGATCAAAAACAATCAGCTATAAGTATCGTGCAAGTAACGAATAGAACAACGATAATAATCCAATAATTGCAGTGGTAGACAGTCACATGGTTCAGGGCCCCACTTTATTTCCTATTTCATGGTCGAAATACTTGCTCAGACAATAAATCGTTTCTTGATCTTTAGTGGGCTTTTAGATTGCTGGAAATATAAAATCGTACCATGAAAGTCTCCATTAATAATGTTTTGACTCGCAAGAAGATTTTACAAGTCCTGTTAGATTTTACTAGCATACTTTCAGTTGCTATTATGCTCGAAGATTGCAGCTCAGTCATGTGAAAACGACTTAGTAACTTGGTAAGAAAGATACATAATTATTAGCGCATTTGTACTCCGAAAGCTCATTCATCAACGTAACTGAAGAACGGCCTTTGCGAGGGCTTGAATTGCAACTAGCAACAATGTTTAGATGGTTTAGTGATTGATGAACCTTAATTAAAGGCCATTTTTTGAATGCTTATCAAACCAAATTGGCAGAAAAAGTAAAATTCTCCAAACTATGTATTGACAACAACAGTGAGCCAATTCACTGAGTCATATTTAATAACGAGAAAAACAGTCATGAACTGCAATATAATCAATTATATTGATTATCGATTAAAATGGTTATCTGTCTCCTAATTGGAGTTAATTAGGCAAGGAAATTGCAACTTTTTCCGCTAACAGCAAGTCCAATATTAACTTACAATTAAGCCACGATATAGACCATATATTAATGAAAGTCAAATGGCGATCTAGAGATATTGGATGGGATTGAAACAAATTATTAACGGTTAATTAATTACTACGATATTTTTCTTTCAATGTTGCACCCTGTAATTCAGTTTAACAGAAGAAATCTTAGCCAAGATCTTCAAGTTTTTGATAAAGATTTGCTGTAAATCTGAGGCTTTTTCCTACTTTTTCTACTGAAAAACGTTTTATTTTGCTGCCACTTTCGATTTATATTTGACGTTATTTAAATCAATTTAAACAAATCCATTTTCAACCAATTGAAAGCAAGTATAGTACAAGATTAAATGGGAAATTACTTTAACCACTACTGAAAAGTTTTAACTTTAATAAATTAATCATTGAGCCAGCCATTTCTCAGCTTAGAAATCATCAAACGAAAAGAAAAACTGCATTTTACAGCGCAGGAAGACCTTGATTTAGTGCCATGTTCTAAAGGTCAAAGGAAACCCTTGCCCAATAGAAGGATTAAAAACAATTTTTTTCCTGAAAGTCAAAATACTGATTTAAAACAAAAATGCATTCCAAACTATTACAAAGCTCCAGAAGTTGACAAAATTGAAAGTGATTTTCGCATTTTACAGCAAAAATTATTCCTCATAGGCAAACCATTTCCCTCTACCACCATTCAACGTTATTTGTACTCTTTATACAGCAAACATAAAAGCTTTATAGAGTTTTAAGCTTATTTAAGCCCACTTGTGATAAGCTTTAACCAAGCTTTTGGGCATTAAAAGCTCTTTTAAAATCAACAGCGTACTTTTAGAGTCAATTGCAACAAATGCATTTAAAAAGGCATTTAAATACACAATTTAGGTGATTTAAATCCCGTGCAGCATAACCTTAAGTAGCAGCAGATTAAAGATATTGTGTTAAGACGCATTGATGTATTGACGGTATTTTCCTATATATAAAACATGGTGAAAAAGACGTTTTTAAAACCTTAGGGCATCGTTATTTCATAAATAAATAAAGAGAGTAAGTAAAGTTCCACAGCTTCTCAAGAAGCCTTATTGGCTACCACCTCCCTCTATCTCTATCCTAAAATATTTCTATTCCTATTTTAGCCGTTTTCTATCCTTTGGCATGGATGATTTTTGCCTCTTTCAAATTTCATCACTGACTTCGGTTTTGCGCAACTCGATACCAATTTAAGCCTGCGACCTTCTTTATCTCGTCGTACCATCTTTGCTGGGGTCTTCCATCACTTCTCTCTTCCCAAGGTCTCCATCTGGTGATATATCCGCTCCAGTGTTCTGTATGTCTGGCCACGTGTCCTGCCCATTGCCATTTTAGGTAATCAATTCTTTTTATTATGTCGAAGACTTGGGTTTTTCCCTTATCCGTGTATTTGTTTTGTGGTTTCTGTGTATTCAATAGTGTCTCTTTTACCCTCGGTTATCAGTTTTCTTCTTTTCTCTAGGAGGTGTATTGTTTCTATCAACAGTTTGTCCGGCGTTTTCTCTGGGGGGCCTATTATCTGTTCTGCTGTTTCTTTTATAATTTTTGTTATTCTCCTATTTCTATTATCCAATGACTCTTCTGTTTTTCCCCTCTCTAGGGGAATCTTGACCTTGTAGTGGTGAGAGGGCTAAGTAAACTTTATCCAGGAAGCGATGTCGGCGGTAGAATATCTTAGGGCCACCCATGCCGATAAGGTCTCGAAGATATGAAGGTGAAACCCACGCAGCGTCTGACCCAGAGTGGGCAGCTGCAATCAGCGTCTGTTCTCCAGATTAGGAGCGGCTGATACAAAAACTCACCAAGACGCCCGGCAAGCGTGGTGTTTTAATTGCCAAAACCTTTCAAAAAAAATGTGTCGAGCTCAAAACGAAATAAAGTACCCCAGGTGGGTACCTCACAATCCCACACCGATATCTCGATCAGCCTCGTGGATTCTGGGGGAGGCAAAAGAACGACACCCATCAAGGAAAAACAAAATAATAATGGACCTAACAAAGCTATAACGAATTGTTTGTTAAATATTGCAACTTACAAGACAAGATCAACCGGAACAAAGGAACGTCTGGTTAAACTAGAGTACGAATTAGAGAAAATAAACTGAGACATTGTAGACTTAGCCGAAACAAGGAGAAGAGGAGAACAACAGCTCCATTAGGATTCAGGACATACTATGTTCTACAGAGGGAACGACCATGATAGCAATGGAGGAGTTGGAATATTAATAAATAAAAAACTGTCGACACACCTGAAAATCCTGAAATCAATATCTGACATAGTAACATATGCCGTAATCAACATAAACAAAAATATAACTTCTTCACATGATGATGACGAGGTGGAAACGACATACGAAGACATAGCGAGAGCAATAAGAGAGAATCCAGCGACGCACACTATTATGGGAGGCCACTTTAATGCAAAAATAGGCAGGGGAGCAGAACCAACGGAAACATATATAGAACAGTTCGGACTGGGCACCCGAAATGAAAGGGGAAAAATGTTAGCAAACTTTCTAGAAAAAGAAAGACTTTATCTGATGAATATTTTTTTCCAAAAGAGAGAGAAACGCAAATGGACATGGAATAGCCCAGATGGACAACCCAAAATCGAGATCGACTTCAACACATAATCCAAGACGTATATGTAGTCAATCAATTCAACACCGGCAGTGATCACAAGATGGTAAGATGAAAATTACTCCTAAACACAAAAATGCAAAGGAAAAGAAAGATGGAACAAACGACGAAGGGAGGAAGCAGAGAAACGATAGCGGAAAGAAAGGAATCACAAACAAAAGCTGAATGAAAATTTTTCCATTAAAATATGTCTATACCTTACTAATCAAGAAAGTAAAATGCTTAAAAAAAGTTAAACATCAACTTCAACTGGCAATATCTCTATGTATATATCTTATTTAGACTAAGACTGCATGTATTAAACAAGGGCAGAAAGACCGATAGGTCGATAGCCTTTTTTAGAAATAAAGATGTTTAGTACTACTACTACTATCTCTATGAAAACTTCCGGCCAAGAGTAAACTTACAAGGCTATTAAACAGTCTTAGAACAAACGTCTTACACGGTAAGATGCTTTGAGTCTAAAGAAAGAGCTGCAATTTAAATTTTTATTTTAATTTAGAGCTGATTCTAGATTCAGATAGTGTTCAGATATAGTAGTAGTAAACATCTTTATTTCTAAAAAAGGCTATCGACCTATCGGTCTTTCTGCCCTTGTTTAATACATGTAGTCTTAATCTAAATAAAAAACAAATATGAAAATTCTCTTATTCTAGGTTAACAATCTTATTAATAAACTTCCCAATTCCAATGACAAGAAAAAATTATTTTATTGTCCAGTAGTCAGTTGTGTTTGTAAGTGTTCGAGTAGCGTTGATGTAGGGAAACGGAAGCGGGATTATCTGGTTGGTCTTGTAAGACAAAGGGGATTCAGTATGGTCCAGTTGTAGGGGTTGTTTGTCCATTTTGTCTGTAGATGTATGAGTCTTTCCGAGATCTTTGTCATGTTTGTGCGTTCGTATAGTAGTTGAGTGGGGGGGGGGGGGGGGGTTGTGCAGTGGGTTTTGGGGGTGTCTTATTCGTGTTATTAGTCTTAGTGCAATTTGTTCTGTTGTTTGTGTATAACGTTTTGTCCTTTCTGTTCCGTTGGTCATGAGTATATGTCCAAAGTCTAGCAAGGGTCTACAAATCGCTTTATATATTTTGGTGGCGGTGTTTGTGCTAATTCCTCTGTCTTTGTAGGTTAGTGATCGGAAGTGTTTTGTTCTCTTTATTGTTTCTGTCCTGATGTTTCGTATGTGTTTAGTGAATTTAAGTTTGTGGTCAATTGTGATTCCAAGGTATTTTACGTCGTTTTTGGTTGTGTCGTTTGGCCGTCTGCAGTTATCGTAGGGGAGTCAACGTTGAGTCTGTGGTTTATGAGCAGAAGTTGGTTTTTTGACGCGTTTGGTGTTAGTCTCCATTTATAAAACCATGTCATTGTGTTGTTTGTTAGTGTTTGGAGTCTTTGAACTGCTCTCTCAGTAGTTTTGTCATGTACAATAAGTGCTCAGATATATTATATTTGTGTTCAGATATATTATATATAGATTTTTTATAAAAATAAGATTTTTACTCATGGTCTACACGGATGTCTTCAAAGAAGATCGACGGTTCCGCATTATTCCAAGTTCTTCAACATGCCATAACAGATCTCGAAAGAGTCGAAAAGGCTTTAGGAACTTTAGGATTTATCAAAAGCATCCGACTCTATTAATATTCAAAGGCAAAATAAGTGAGGGCCACTCCTCCACTCCAAGAGACATCCAGAGACCAAAATAGTAGAAT
Source organism: Dendroctonus valens (assembly GCA_024550625.1). Lineage (NCBI taxonomy): Eukaryota > Metazoa > Arthropoda > Insecta > Coleoptera > Curculionidae > Dendroctonus > Dendroctonus valens. Next base: position 1,353,199 of record JAJTJO010000120.1, on the reverse strand, counting down.
AGAGAAATACACAGACGATACGAATCTACACGACTGAAGCAAGCAATTTCAATGAACTTCCAATGCAAGATTCTCAACATTGGTGTGATGGAATTTATAGGTAGTTAAAGATCGAAAAACACGAAAAACCAACTTAATAACGAGAGATCAAACGAATGAATGGCTGTTAAAAAAAAACAAATTAAATGAATTAAAATTCGGACAAAAAGTGATAAAAGTGACAAGACTTTGCTCTTGTGCCAGCACATTGATTTGAATTTAAGCTTTTACATGCACAGAAGCTTTCAAAAAAATTACAACTGCTGTTATGGTTTTAGAAAATTAACGAAATATTTAAAAGAAGTCAACTTGCGATTTTCAGTCCAAAGTATTGATTGAAAAAAGAGTAACAAGGGTGATTTATTGAAAGTTGAAGAAGTGGATTTAGAGGAGACAAAGGGACGATTATGGCGATCGGTGCCCATCGCTATAGATGTTTAATATATTTATTTTTAAGTTAGTTATATAAATCGATTCAATTTAGGAAGTTGTCGGTCTCTTGAAAGGATTTTGTTACACAAAATATTCTCAAGAAAAATGGCAAATGAGATCGAATACACAGATTTTTTTCCCTGAAGCATTCTATGAGGCAAATAAACCGTTATTCTTAGAGGCGCATTTCAGTTGGTCGGTATTCCAATCAGGGGGGCTTTTTGCCAACAATTTTTTTTAAATAGGTCAACTAATTTATTTTAAAAAATCGGTGAACAAATTTTGTTACGCTTATTTCCAGACACACAGTTGAGTGGTAATATCCAGATCCTATCCAATGTAAGTTGGTGGTGAGTGAGCGCATTATACATCAGGTGATGAATTTCACCTATCTGAGGGTACAGGTATCGAGCAGCAGCAGTACGGTGAGTGAATGAGGTGGACACCCAGATCAGAAAAGCCGTAAGAGTATCAGGATGTTTGCGAGATATAATTTGGAAGAACAAATATATGACCACAGAGAGCAAGACACGAACTAATAAGACCTGCGTCAGGCCCATAATGACCTACGCCGCCGAGACAAGAGCTGAAACGTCTGTTACCAAAAAAGAAAATGAGAACTGCGGAGATGAGGATCCTAAGAACAATAAAAGGGACCACATTGCATGACGGGATACGCAGCGAGAACACCAAAGAGAACTGGGAGTGCTGGACGTTGTCAGATGGGTGAGAGAGAGACGCCAGTGTTGGAGAGACCACATAGAACGAATGAGTCCAGACCGAATTGCAAAGTGGGCCAAAACACAAAAACCAGAAACAAGGCGCGCAGCTGGCAGACCCCCAAAACGCTGGTATGTAAGCTCAACATCAGGATCACAGGAAGTCACAAACAAGAAAAAGACACTCTGTTGAGAGATTTTTGAAACTGGTAATTTAGGGCGATTAGGCCTTCATGGAAAAAATATCTGTCCGGATAACTACAAATTTCCCTCGAAAGATTGAGCCAATGGTCTTAAGCAGTTTATGTGTTTTTGAGTTTTTCAATTTCTTTTTGATTTATCAAAGACTTTCGCGGCCATTGCTTGAAACTGGAGCGTTTTTCGGGCTTTTAGGCCTAGATGGAAACAAATTTTTCCTGACGTTTCACAAGCACAAACGGCTTGCATTTTCAGAGGTGGTTGCTGCGCCAAGAAAAGAAAAACAGGAAGAAATTATTTTCCACGACGGCCTAAAAACCCGAAAGCTGGCCAGTTTCAAGTAATGGTCGTAAAAGTCCACCTCTTTTTATACGTTTGCAGTGTTTTACGGCTCTCTTAGACGATTTCAAATCGTGTTAAATTTACGATTTATCTGAGTTTACAGAACGATCATCAATCAATCAAGCTCTACAGTTTTTCTAATATACTAAAACAATGGCTGAAGCATTTGCCACAACAAAATCAAACAACCAAAAAGCAAAAATAAAATTGTTGTTCAGTTTCAGCTCATGTTCTTGAGCTAAGCGAAAAATCGAACCTGTACTGGCAACAGTTATTTATTGTTATTAAACAAGTTAATACGGCAAGCAAACCGAAACCGTTTTCAAACTGCACACATTTATGATTGTTTTATGGGAAAATCCTTGTACAGGTAATGGTGGCACATTTGATGACTCAATCAGTAGATGAACGATGCAATTGCGCAACAAAATTTTAATGTTGTTTTGCTGTTAATAAACCTCTTCCTCAAGTACAAGGTTCCAATGGAAAAAATGCTTTCACAGTTATTTGTGCTTGAATGAACCGGCGTTTTCCCGTCTCTTAAAAACCCCATGTTCTTTTTGCTAATTAGCGTAACGAAATTCATAGATGAAACAACTAATTGTTGCAATTTCCATCTAGAAAGCATTCTTGCTGACTAATGTTGCGCTTACCGGCCAAATTGGCACCCAGCAGGCTTCAAAACCACCTGGAGGTTGAACACCTTTAGTCAGTATTCAAGGGCATTTTGTATTTAAATTATCGCAACTCACGTGAATGTTTTGCGTTTTATATGACCAATTAGTCCAATTAATGTTAAATTCGTAGAAAGGTGAACCTTTGCTTGTAGGACACTAACAGTATGCTGGATTATATCGTAAATCTTCACACTTATCTATAACAGGTTTTAATATACAATCAGTGACTTAATTTCCAGAACAAGTGTTCCAATTATGTTCATGTCTAGGCATCAGCGAACGTAATTATTTCTTTATCAAAAGGTTGGTCCATTTATTAGCAAACGACCGTACGTAATCGTAACAGGCTATAAAATATTATGGCCCGCAGGGGCCAAACTAGAACGCATTGTTTCTTGAGCATAATTTAACTCGCTGATCATATTCTGATATTAAGCAGCGGGTTTAGTTAAAAGAACCAGCCAGCAACCCTCAAATAAACGCGTTTCGAGCCTTGCAAAAAACCTTGAACGCAACAAGAACGGAAAAAAATCCTTCTACCAGTACGAATATGCAAAATGCAACTGTATGTGCAAACCCAGTAACCCAGAATGAACCAAGTCAAGAAAACTTAACCGCTCAGCCCGCAGCTTAATGGCACGAAACATTGAAATAGTTTTAACAATTTAATAATGTTAATACTTTTAATGGCAGACATATGTTGTATGGAGTCTACGGCGAAGTCGACGCATAAACCGGCTTATTTATAGCAGGCAAAGTGACTAATAAGACGTAAATTATTCGCCGAATATTAGTCATAGTCTACAAGAGATTGAGGATTTCTCAGGAGTCGCGTTGATTGGATGAAGCCGATGTGTTTCAAAGTAAATTAGGAGCAAATTTAAAAAAAAAATATGTTACGATTCTGAACGAAAGTTGTTCATTCTTCAGCTTCAGCAATTTTATAAATTGTATCTCAAATTTTGTGACTTACTTATAATTGTGTTTTTCGTGTTTCGAGTATTTCTTTTATTGAGTATTTAACTGAAATAGGAAGAATTTGATTTGAATTGATAATAATTTCCTTATTAAAATTGTTTTGCTATAAAAACACACCTTCAAATTGATTGATCATCCAAAGCAAGTAACAAAAATACTAAAAAAATGAGGTGAAATAATCCAGAGGATGTCACCAGAAGGTGAAATAAAGAATTAGGTTTTCTGCCAATTACTCGGCCCAGCAACCAGCTCAGAAGATGCAAGCCACTCGCGCTTGCAAAATGTCGGGAAATTTTTTTATGACGCCTCCGGCCAGAAAAATTGACCAGCTTCAATTCAAATAAAACGTGTTAGTAACAATTATAATAAAATGTCAATCATTTCTTTGTCTCCATTGCGGCAAGGTTTTTAAACACTAGTAGTAAACATCTTTATTTCTAAAAAAAAGGCTATCGACCTATCGGTCTTTCTGCCCTTGTTTAATACATGCAGTCTTAATCTAGATAAAAAACCAATATGAAAATTCTCCTATTCTAGGTTAACAATAGTAGTAGTAAACATCTTTATTTCTAAAAAAGGCCATCGACCTATCGGTATTTCTGCCCTTGTTTAATACATGCAGTCCCAATCCAGATAAAAAACAAATATGAAAATTCTCCCATTCTAGGTTAACAATGTTATTGAACAAATAAGATTTCAGTGGCAAGAAGAAATTATTTTATTGTCCACTAGTCCGTTGCGTTTGTAAGTGTTCGAGTAGCGTTAATGTAGGGAAACGGAAGCGGGATTGTCTGGTTGGTCTTGTAAGACAAAGGGGATTCAGTATGGTCCAGTTGTAGGGGTTGTTTGTCCATTTTGTCTGTAGCTGTATGAGTCTCTCCGAGATCCTTGTCATGTTTGTGCGTTCGTACAGTAGTTGGGTGGGGGGGTTGTGTAGTGGGTTTTGGGGGTGTCTTATTCGTGTTATTAGTCTTAGTGCAATTTGCTCTGTTGTTTGTGTATAACGTTTTGTCCTTTCTGTTCCGTTGGTCATGAGTACATGTCCAAAGTCTAGCAAGGGTCTACAAATAGCTTTATATATTTTGGTGGCGGTGTTTGTGCTAATTCCTCTGTCTTTGTAGGTTAGTGATCGGAAGTGTTTCGCTCTCTTCATTGTTTCTGCCCTGATGTTTCGCATGTGTTTAGTGAATCTAAGTTTGTGGTCGATTGTGATTCCAAGGTATTTTACGTCGTTTTTTGGTTGTGTCGTTTGGCCGTCTGCTGTTATTGTAGGGGAATCAGCGTTGAGTCTGTGGTTTGTGAGCAGAAGTTGGTTTTTTGACGCGTTTGGTGTTAGTCTCCATTTATAAAACCATGTCATTGTGTTGTTTGTTAGTGTTTGGAGTCTTTGCGTTGCTCTCTCAGTAGTTTTGTCATGTACAATAAGTGCCGTGTCGTCTGCGTATTGTAATATGTATGCCGATCTGTCGATTTGATTTTTGTCTGGTAAGTTGTAATTGTATATGTCATGGCAGTATATATTGTAGAGAAACGGTGAGAGCGGGGATCCTTGAGGGAGCCCTTGTTCAGGGGAAAAAGAAAATGACAGTGTTTTGTCAATTCGTACTTGTAGTTGTCTGTTTTCTAGTAAGTTCTTTATGGTGTGTAGTAGATATGTTGGTGTGTGTAGTTTGTATAGTTTGTATAGTAAGCCTCTATGCCAGACACTGTCAAAAGCCTTGTTAATGTCCATAAACAGGCAAGCTGTCTTTCTGTCAGTTAGGTGGGTAGTTTGTATATTGTTGGCCAAAATAAAGAGCGGATGAACAGTCGAGTGATGCTGTTTGAAACCAAATTGGTAGGTAGGTATATATTTTCCAATCACTTTTTCAAGCCGCTGCTTTATTATGTATTCAAAAATTTTGCTTAGTACTGGAAGTAGTGTAATTGGTTTTTAAACATTTCATTGCGAATTACCCTTCATCTATTTTTCATATTCTTTTATTTTCTGCGTGCACTTACAGAGTTCTCTGGATGGAAAAATTAGAAGAAACGAAATTCGCGGCAAATATTGTGCAGAATAAATATTTAAAACCAACTGGAAATATTCTACACAAACATGCAAAGAGGGGACTATAAAGATTGCATCAGCAAAAGTCAATGTAAGGCGAAAAAAACCACAGAACGTTTTAATAAATAAATGATAAATAATTTAAATTGAGGATCAAACGAGGGTTATGATAATTTAAATCAAACGTGCAAAAAACCGTGCCAGGGGCCCATTATAATAAATTTTAATCATTTCGTTGCTTCCATTGGATCAATTTTTTTTTATATTTCATTTCGTAGGTTTTTGATGTTCTTTCATTTCCTACACGAACTTAAAGTATTTTCAGGTTAACAAAGAATAAAAATGTGGCAAAACAAACTGTGCAAATGTTGCACAAAATTTTTTTCCAAAACCATTTTTTCAAAAGTTGCAGACTGTGCTGAATGCGAAGTGAAAAAAAGACAGAACATTTAAATAAATAAATGAAAGATGATGGTCATAGCAATGCAAATGTACCTCAATATTTCGCGGCCGCTTCTTGAAACATGTGAGTTATTCGAGATTTTAGGCCGTCGTCGAAAAGAAATTTGTTCTGGCGTTTCCCAAGCACAAATAGCTCGCATCTTCAGTCATTTTTTCAAAAATTGCAGGAAAAAAAAGGAAAGCGTAGAAATAACATCAGCAAAAAGCCAGTGTAATGTGAAAATGAGACAAAACCGTTAAATATATAAATTATTAAATGAGTTTTATTAAAATTGCGGATCAAGAGAGGGTCAAAACTATTCAAATAAAACAATAAAAAGATGCAAGTTCTTCTGGACCTTGTTGGAGCTTCAATGAAATAACTCTAACACTAGCGAACAGACCAAGAACCAAATAGGAACTAAATAAAACCGACATGAAGAATTTGCCAGTTGGCTACCGCGACATTCCAAAGTAAAGCATCCGAACATCCCAATGAGATTCTAAATTAAACCATTTCTTGACTGTTTTACCACGTTTTTAATACTGGCGAATATTTTCTGTACTTTTTGAAAGAAACAAGGCTGAACGGTTTAATGGAGTGATTTGCATATTTCCGTCGACCCGGATTATTTGATTAAACAATCGCAAATCTACACAACAATAAGACTTGGTTTCTTCGAACAATGTTTGCCGGGTTTTAATGTGAAACTTTAATTCAGCCATTTTAATAATTTATAAAATACAATTTTCAATACTCCCAAATCGGGCTCGTCGTCAAAAGAGGTAAATTCTTGGAAACTTGTAGCGTTTTAAAACAAGAGCCGGATTCAGTTTGCCCCAATGTTACTTTAGGTATTATCGGGTTTTGTTAAGACGCATTTAGAGTGGAAACCAGTTTGTAAATTTGTCCGGAAGCTTTTTTTATTTTATTTCGAACCGAAGCGGGCACATGGCCAAAATCATTTTACCGCTGTCTTTCCGGTCTGGAGGAGTTCATTGCCCAACTAAATAATATTTAGCAATGTTGTAATCATCTTCACAACGACTATAAAACAATTTAATAACTAACGAACTTGTTGATAATTACTAATCTACTTTACTGAGGTAACTTTGTATGACCTCTACTTTTTTTTACGGTTTTTAATATGGATAAACCAACCATTCGTGTGAAGAATTTCAATTTTGGTAAGTGGATCTGCGTGTTATTATTATTTTTATTATCATTGTATTTTTTAAGTTGCATTTTGCACCTGAGTCGTACTGCGACTAGTTATAATTGCTTAATAAATCTCGTCCTGGAATACACTAGTCGTGTTGCTTTCAATTACCTAATTGTTTAATTTTTCGAGCACACCCTAGTGACATCATTTCATTTGATCATTTGGACTTTTACACTACCTGCAATGAACAGAATCTGCCACAAGGGCCCGAACTCAAATCCATAAGAATATAGAAAAACACACTAGAGCAACAAAAATAACGGAAATAACTCCTACTCAAAATATAATCAACCAAAGCGGCGGCTTTTAAACCTATTGGATGGTTTGAAACTTTTTGCCTGTTTTTTTTTTCATGAATTGAAGTTTTGAAACCAAAATTTCAAGAGTGGTTAACATCAGTTCTTGATCAGAGCATTTTGCACATCACAAAATCGAATTTAGTTATCAAAAATTGGAACCAAATTTCATAAAAAATAAGCTGTTTTTGTGAGTACATTGAAGTGGAGTGAGTGTTAAGGCCAAAGTGGTAAATACGTTTTCAATATACGAATTAATTCAAAGGCAAATGCAAAAAAACAAAGTGCTGTTCATTAAAATGACATGAGAATAAAAAACGGGTTTATATTAACATTAGTTTGGCTCAACAAATCGTTTTTGTTTATGAGATTCAGTGAATAATAATATTGGTTTTTGTTTATTTCATTTAATTACACATCAAAAATTAGCATTTTTTTATAAGAGAGATACCTACATTTAAATATTTAAAAATACTTTCTAATAATTCTTTATAACTATGTAATGAAATTAATAAATAACTTAATAATAAAAAAATAAGTTTCACTTCAGAAAAATCTCAAACTGCAAACTCCCTATGTTTTTTCTGAACGATATTAACTTGAAATAAACTTGATTATTGAAAACCTAAAGATGTAAGTTGAAGAAACTGTTCGCTCTTTAGAGTTCGATTCTCCGATCTACGAATTCCGAATTTCTGAAACCAGGCACCAAAAAACACAAAAAAGCAAAAAAAAAAGATTATTTATTATCATTCTATATGTTTAGTTAAAATATGAGCAGCAGATACAAGATCTAACTTTCTCTATCGATGGACCGATATCAAGCATGATTATTTACAAAGGACTTTCGATAGATTGTGGTACTACAATTGTATCTATCTAATCTATCTAGTTAGCCTTCTTCGGTCCATCTTTGGACATAGGCCTCCCCCAATCTTTTCCACTCTTCCCTGTTTGTCGCCATGTTCATCCATCTACTTCCAGAGTGCTTCTTCAAGTCATCTTCGTTTTCTTCATCTCTACTTCTTTTATTTTCCCAGGGTCTCCAGTTTAGGATACATTTGTTCCATCGTTCGTCTTTTTGTCTGATATTGTGACCGGCAAATTTCCGTTTTAATTTTGCTATCTCTTTTCTAACATATTTTACTTTCGTTTTATTTCTTATCCACTCGTTTCTCTTTCTATCTATCAATTTTACATGTAACATTTGCCTTTCCATTGATCTTTGTGCTTTTGTTACTTTATCCATGATTTTTGTGAAAGTGTCCTTGTTTGGGATACATAGGTGAGGACAGGGAGTTAATTCTTTAGGATGTAGCTCAATTTGGCGAATTGCTGTCCAACCCAATCAAACTCATCTCTTGATTTCTGCTGTTTGGTTTTCTTTGTTGAGTTTAATAATTTGTCCCAGATATATGTATTCATCGACTTGTATTTTTTCTTGCTCTATTCTGATTGTGATGTCTTCATCAGTGTTCGTCATGGTTTCAGTTTTGGCGTAGTTCATATTAAGACCTACATTTTCAGCTGCTGTGTCCATTTCTTCCAGCATTTCCGTCAGTTCTTCTTTCTTATCTGTTATCAAGACGATATCATCCGCGTCTCTTAGGTTGTTCAGGTGTTGTCCACATATTTGTATACCTTTTTCTTCCCAGTCTAATTTTTTAAAAACATGCTCTAGGGCCTGGTTAAAAAGTTTAGGTAATATTGTGTCGCCCTATCTGACACCTCTTCTTATGTGTATTGGTCTTGTTCCCTCATGGATTTTAATTGTCGTTGTTGCGTCGCCTAGTGGTTAGTATTTTTGTGAGAAGCTTATAAACTACATCAAGGAGTGTTATAGGTCGATAGTTTTTTAGGTCTATTCTACCACCTTTCTTATGTAGGATGATGGTTATGGATTCATTCCAGTTGTTTGGGATTCTTTTATCTTGTAGTATTTTATTTAGGAGAGTATAGAGAGTAACTCTGCCGTAGAGGGCCCAAGCCCGTTTGAGAAAAGAGGAGGGTTTAGCGTGGGGCTAACCACCCCAGCTCGTAAAAAAAGTATGGGTTATGAAGAAGCAACAGAAGCCTCGGATCAGGACGGATACTCGACGACGAATGCGAATAACGCAAGGAACAAGGAAAGAACATATGAGATATGTATGAGTAAAGTAAGAAGAACTGAAATGTTACCAGATCTTCTGAGACGTTAAATATATTTCTACAGAAAATACATATTAACAACATTTCGCCAGTTCGATATTAAAGCTGGTTCAGTGGAAAATGGCGTTTGAAAAAGAACATGGATCAAAAAAAACAAATAAAGAAAGTTTTCATCAAAAAGATCCAACTAATTTTTGAGAAAGTAGTTAATAATAAGAACAAAGTTAGCGGCAAATTGAAAACAAAGCTTTTAAAACAACAAAAGCAACAAAAAAGTGTAATTTCACTTGTTAAAAAAAATATAATATTTCCCTAATATATAAATACTCGTTTCAGATCTATATCAACCCCGGATCATTGAAAAACAATTTTTATAAAACTAAAATGGATAACGATATCAAATAAGACAAATTTCGTAAAAAAACATAACCAATGTTGGTAGATTAACCGAAAAAATCCAACAAACTTTACAATAGACACAAAATGAATCGTTCTGTATCGATGATGTTTATAGACATTTTTACCTTAAAAAAGCAAATGAGAAATATCATTTTATTGAAGGAAAACAACGCATATTCAATTGTTGTAGTAAAATGAACGCAAAACAATTGTATTCAATAGAAAATTGATTAGACCAGGTCTTGAAGTTGAGTTGCCAAGTGCTCAAAACATATTAACTGACACCGGACACTTTCAATTAAATAAAAAGATAAGTCCCTGATTTTTCGAAAAATCAAAATTTGTCTCCAATTTTATGATCAATTAGGAATAGAAAAGTCTCTTGACATTTTTTATGCGAGGCCCCGTTTTCGAGTAAAAAAATAAAAGTCGAACCGTTGCAGTATTCGAGTTGATTCGTGCTTATAACATATTAATAAAAACTGGATACTTTCAAATAAAAAAAACGTTATGCACCTGATTTTTCCTAAAATAAAAATCAGTCTCCAATTTTATGATCAATTAATAATAAAAAAGTCTATTAACATTTTTTGTGCCACGCCCCGTTATCGAGCAAAAAAAGTCGAACCGTTGCAGTCTCCGATTTGCCAAGTGCTCAAAACATATTAGTAGAAGCCGAATTCTTTCAATAAAAAAAATTAAACACCTGATTTTTCCTAAAATCAAAATTAGTCACCAATTTTATGATCAATTACGAATAGAAAAGGCTCTTGACTTTTATGCGAGGCCCCGTTTTTGCGTAAAACACTAAAAGTCGAACCGTTGCAGTATTTGAGTCGCCAAGTGCTCAAAACATATTAATACACATGGGATACTTTAAAAGTTATATTTTCGCCACTAATTTTTCGTAAAGAAAAAATTTGCTTCCAAATTTTTGATCAAATTGCAAGAGAAAATCCCTCTTGATACTTCTTACACTATAAGGCGATTCTTTGCAGTATTCGAGTTGCCCAAGCCTTTGTATATTAGAGATCGAAAGTGTTTTGCTTTTCTAGTAATTTATGTCCTATAATTTCTTGTAATTTTATTCGATATTTGTACTTGTATTTGTTGTTGTACTTGTACCATTGCTTAGGTGAAAATGGGAAAAAAAGTATGTTGTCGATGCGTATTTCCAGTTGTCTGAAGAAAGTTAATAAAACTAAAGGTTCAACTTCAAACTAAAGAAAGCTTTAGAAAACCCATCATCAACTTAATTAAAAGTAACCACACCGCTGACTCAGTGAAACTTGCAAAAATATATGGATTTCATGACAGAAAGACAGCTTGCCTGTTTATGGACATTAACAAGGCTTTCGATAGTGTCTGGCATAGAGGCTTACTATACAAACTACACACACCAACATATCTAGTACACACCATAAAGAACTTACTAGAAAACAGACAACTACAAGTACGAATTGACAAAACACTGTCATTTTCTTTTTCCCCTGAACAAGGGCTCCCTCAAGGATCCCCGCTCTCACCGTTTCTCTACAATATATACTGCCATGACATATACAATTACAACTTACCAGACAAAAATCAAATCGACAGATCGGCATACATATTACAATACGCAGACGACACGGCACTTATTGTACATGACAAAACTACTGAGAGAGCAGCTCAAAGACTCCAAACACTAACAAACAACACAATGACATGGTTTTATAAATGGAGACTAACACCAAACGCGTCAAAAAACCAACTTCTGCTCACAAACCACAGACTCAATGCTGACTCCCCTACAATAACTGCAGACGGCCAAACGACACAACCAAAAAACGACGTAAAATACCTTGGAATCACAATTGACCACAAACTTAAATTCACTAAACACATACGAAACATCAGGGCAGAAACAATAAAGAGAACAAAACACTTCCGATCACTAACCTACAAAGACAGAGGAATTAGCACAAACACCGCCACCAAAATATATAAAGCGATTTGTAGACCCTTGCTAGACTTTGGACATATACTCATGACCAACGGAACAGAAAGGACAAAACGTTATACACAAACAACAGAACAAATTGCACTAAGACTAATTCCAATGTATTCCTGGGTTTCAGTCAATTTTATTGTTTATTATTTTAAATGTTACAAATACGTTCGAGTGACCAGTCAAATGTGAAGTGGGTAGCAACTATATACACAAACTGATGATGGTGGAGAAAGACACCAAAACGTATTTGTAACATTTTAAATAATAAACAATAAAATTGACTGAAACCCAGGAATACATTGGAATGAATTAAAGTACAGTCAGGAAAATATATGAAACTAAGACTAATAACACGAATAAGACACCCCCAAAACCCACTACACAACCCCCCCACCCAACTACTATACGAACGCACAAACATGACAAAGATCTCGGAAAGACTCATACAGCTACAGACAAAATGGACAAACAACCCCTACAACTGAACCATACTGAATCCCCTTTGTCTTACAAGACCAACCAGACAATCCCGCTTCCGTTTCCCTACATCAACGCTACTCGAACACTTACAAACGCAACTGACTAGTGGACAATAAAATAATTTTTTCTTGTCATTGGGATTTTATTTAATAATATTGTTAAACTAGAATAAGAGAATTTTCATATTTGTCTTTTATTTAGATTAAGACTACATGTATTAAACAAGGGCAGAAAGACCGATAGGTCGATAGCCTTTTTTAGAAATAAAGATGTTTACTACTACTACTAGATGGATTTCAAATTTATTTTCCGTCAATCGAAGACTAGAGGTAAATAAACACGCTAGACTTTAAAATTTTCAACCGGTTTCAAAATCCTAAATAATGAAAAACGTTTTTGAGAAACGAAGAGTTATAAAATATTTAAAAAACCTGAGCAAGTTCTCTAAACACTCCACAGGGTATGGCAAACAATGGTACCAAAACACCTTGAAAAACTCGGCTTAACAAGACAAATAAATGTGTTTTAGTTAACAAAATGCACACAAAACTAAAACTAATTTTCATAATTGGCCAACTGACTCACTACAATCCTTCAACAAAAAAAAGTTTTCCCACTTCGAATTATTTATAAATTTTACGTTATCAGTCGCTTCTGTCGGTACTTATGGTAAATTTTATTTCAAAAAATCACCCACCAATATTGTTTAGCATTTTGTTCCTCCAGGTGGTATTTTCATATCGGCGAATACAATGTTTTCAGTCCTAAAGAGATTAGACTGGTATAATTTAATTAGTTTTTCCTTTAATTAAATGTAACCTATTAAAACACGGTGGCTGTTCTCCATTCAAGCCTGTTCATTTAGTCAGCACAATCAAATGAAATTTCCATTTCGCGTTATTGACAAGGTCTTGCAAGATAGTTGCATAACGGTAACTCGGCATGTAATTATTTGTTTAATCCACATTTTTTTTTAAATCGAAATGAGTCACTTAATGTCCCCAATTAAACCGGTGTAATTTACCCTGATTCCGGGTCTACGTAGTGTAGGTTTCCTTTTTTTATTATTATTTACTCTGCACTGGAATTATGGGTCTTATTCAGAAAATAAAGTAATGAAGCCTGTCTGAATTATATATTCATTATAGCGCGATTGCTTTGTAATGGTCTCTACATCCGATGTTTACTCTTAAACTGCTCTACGCTCTTGATGGATTAGCAATTTGATTAATCAGCTTTTAAGCTTCCTTAATCAAATTCAAACCTGGGGATATCCATGTTGGAATGGGTTTTTTTATTAGCTCGACGCTCCCCTATGATCTAGTAGTGTATTTAAATTAGCGTTGCAGCCTTTAAGTCATTTGCTTTGGTCGATTTGATGCTTATTAATTTGACGACTGATCCTAATTGAATTACGGCAAATTTGATCTTGGGTGGCACCAAACAGTTAAATCATTATATTAATGAGGAATAATGCCGCATAACCAGCAGTCAAAATTGCTTCAAAATTCATAAGAAATGTAACATACCTAAAATACATGCACTGAACACACACACACACACAGGAACTAACAAAATATTCACTATTTCACAACCACATTGAGTTTAAATAACAGAAGTACTGATTTTGACTGGTTAAAGCGAAGAAAACCTAATAAAGAATTTGCTATCAATCGAAAAAACATATCAAAATACCTTTCAACCATGGCCATCGAACTGGGAATTTACATATAAAAATTATATATTGAAGTCATTGGCAATTCTTACCGCAGTTGGATTGACTATTTTGGCTAGGTGAATCCATATCTATAGATTTATAAAGAAAAGTGAATAGATAACTATCGATTAGTTATCGAGATGTAAGTGTTTGTTCAAAGAACAAAAAGGAAAGAGCTCAAAAGCAGCAGAAAAGAGCAGTTAAAAATCGTCAGCAGATAAACCACATAATCATTCAGAAACTAATTTTTCGAATTATATTATTAAAACTGCACATATTGTTAATGCAAATAGTATCGAAAATAAAATTAGAAATTTTATTGAAATTCTTTAAAAACAATTCAAAATGTATAGAAAAATAAGCATTACATAATGTACAGGTATTGAAGAAAAATGGCGTTGCATCAGAAAAACAGGAACATTATCCTCAAAATCCAAAGATTGAATAATGACACTGACTACTTAGTGTATAAAACGACACTTAAAAAATCACGAGTGTTTTCAGGAGCACTAAAGAAAATCCGAACTTCTAAAAGGCTGGAAGCAAAAGATGAAACTTTAAGGAACGCAGGAAGTTTGACAATTTAAACCGCCGAAACTACTGCATGTATCTTAAGAATTGCTTCGGCCATTTGGATAAATCCTCGCAAAACCTGACTTTCACTAATTAGAAGAACAAACTCGAAAATGGTGGAAAATATCGAACCAGTCATGAAAAATTTACCGTTTTGAGCGCTACATTTTCCTCGTTAAAGCTAAAGTAAAATTCCTGGCCTCGAAAGAGATAGAGCCCAAATTCGAGTTTTTTTTTATTTTAATAATCATTAAAAGTGTATCGGTGAAGAATTTGAAAAAAAAAGTATTTTCGTAAGCACCTTTTACCAGAAATTTTTAACCTCTAAAGAAGTAAACACCGCATTCAATAAGCGTCTAAAAACACAGTCTCGTGATAACGTGTAAAAGCCCTTAAAAACAATATTTTAAAATCTACATCTTATCTTGCACTAACAAAGATGCATCAAAATATAGGGATTTATACAGAAAATCTATTAGATGATAAATAGATAAATATCGATTAATTATTATGACGATCGTTGGTATTTGTAAGAAGAAAAATAAGAAAATGAGTTCAAAACTATAAAATATTGCTTAAAAAAGCTATAGCAGGTAAGTCATTAAAATTAAGCAACAAATACATTCGCCACACTATATTATTGAAAATGCTAGTTTGGTTACTCAAATAATATTGAAATTCCTTGGAAATTCCCAAAAAACCTTCGAAATATCTCGAAAATAAAGCACCATTTATCAATCGTTTAAATCAGGCTAAGATCAGAACCATTATCTTAAAAATACAAAGAATGGAAAATGGCACTGATTACAAAGGGTATAAAACGACCCTTAAATCAAAGATACTTTTCTGAAGCACCAAAATCTTACAATCCTCTGCTTGACGAAAAACGCATAAATAGATTTAGTGACAAACTCCTGACCTCTAAAAAACTGGAAACAAAATACCAAACTTCAAGCAAAGATACGAGTTATTTTTCTCTTCGAAACCATTGATTAAATCCCAACAATTATTAGGGCCTTTTGGTAAAAGCCCATTGAAAACCGACATTTACTAATTAGGTATAAGTTCGTAATACTTACAAAGTTAGAAGCAAAAATATAAAATGCGAACTTGGAAATCGTGAAAAAAATTGGACCAGTCATAAGAAGCTTATCGACCGGGTGTGTTGTGAAGGCTACATTTTCCTCATAGCTGAAGTAAACTTTCTAACCTCTAAAGGGAGAGAGTCAAAATTCAGTAAATTCCAAATTCAAGTTTATATCGGAAGCAGATATTTTTAAAAAAAAATTCTTGTTATAGCAATCTAATACAGTTTACTAATAAGTCATTTGTCTTTAACTTTATCTACTACATTTAAAAATACAAAGCACACACATCATCTGGTAGTCACTTTGTCCGTAATACAATACTACATCGGTTTGACTTGTACTCTCTCACAATTCTTGCCTTCTAAACCAGTTCGAATGGTTTAGTTCTTTTGAGTCTTCTCTGTATTTCCGCATTATCCAGGAACTTGAGTGCCTCAGGATTGCCGATGGAGTCACTGTTCATGATTCTGTACATACTTTTTGATGGCGTTACCTACTGGTTCTACACATAAGTCTTTATGTAGATTTTCATTTCTTATATACCATGGTGCATCAACGATACTGCGAAGTACTTTATTCTAGAAGCGTTGGATGATGTTTCCATTGCTCTGTTTGGTGCAGCTCCAAAGTTGCACACCATAAGTCCACACTGGCTTGAGGACTTGATTATATAACAATAGCTTGTTATACACTGTGAGAGCTGAGTTTCTACCCAATAGCCGGTACATCTTTCTGTACTTCAGATTCAATTCTTCCTGTTTCTTTTTGATGTGAGGTTTCCACCTGGGTTTTGTATCGAGGGTTATGCCTAGATATTTAGCTGTATTCCCATATGGTACAATCTAGTCATTAATGTATACTGGTTTGTAGTCTATTCGTTTGTTGGTGAAGTCGATATGGACCGATTTCCTTTCATTTAATTTGATGCGCCACTTCAGGGTCCAATGTTGAACCTCATCTATAGCTGCTTGGATTTTTTCAGTAGATTGCATATTGCTGTCGCTTATCGCTAGGATTGCAGTGTCATCAGCGAATGTAGCAACAACATTTTGATCAGCAACAGTAGCTTGACGCAATTCTTCTTCAACCCCACTCACACTGATGTGGGCCGCTTCGATCCATCTACTGTTTTATATTCTTCATCAGAACCTACTGTAGGCAGATCCCACGTGTATAGTAGATAAAGTATTGGTTCCAATACACTGCCCTGAGGAACACCTGCTTGCATTTCTTTCAGATCAGAGTAAGCATTGTCTTGTCTGATTCTGAAGTACCGAAATTACGTAAGATTTCAATATTTCTGAGTGTTGAACCGGAAGCAACTTTTCAAGTTTATGAGTCAAGCCTTCGTGCCAGACTTTATCGAAAGCCTGTGCAACATCTAGGGATATACCTGAGCAAGCTTTCTTCTCTTCTAGCGAGTTTTCTATAGTATTGACGATTCTATGGACTTGATCAATTGTACAGTGTTGATTCCTGAAACCGAACTGAGGATTCGGGATAATCTGTTGAGCTTCAATTATTGGTTTTAGTCTTTTCAATAGAAGTTTTTCAAATAGTTTGGATATAACTGGTAGTAGTGATATTGGACGATATGACATTGCTTCATGGGGTGGTTTTCCAGGTTTTGCAATCATGATCACTTCTGCCACCTTCCATTCCTGTGGCACGCGCTGAAGTCGAAATGAGGAATTGATCAGATTGGTGAGATTAATTAATGCCTTTTTCGGTAATTCTTTGAGGATCTGTCCTGTGATTAAGTCGAATCCAGGAGCTTTTTTCGGATTGATATTAGTTTCTATTTCTTTAATAACGTCAGTCAGAGTGAGAAACGGGATTTCTGCTTCTTCCTGCTGTGTAATACAAGGCAATGTTTCTGCGTTATCTACAGCATTAGGTTGAAATATTTCCTCAAGGTGTTCTGCAAATCTTCTGGCTTTTTGCTCGTTGTTTTTAGCCCAGCTCCCGTCTGCATTTCTGATTAGGGGTGCATGCATGATTGGTCTTTTCAGGTTTTTGGTAGTTTTCCATAGCGAATATTCTGTACTCGAATCATTAGTAGGTTTCCGTAGAGAACTCGCCAATGGTATCGTTCTTTATCTGTTTAATCTCTCGTCTCAGCTGAGATGTAAGATTATTTATAGCAGGCCACAATTATTATTTAGGAGTAAAAGCGTGAATTAAAAACAATCCTTCGACATATCAAACGTAATAAATCGAATATGTATATGAAATACTAAACAAACCAAAAAAAGCATTGTTTATAAACATACTTAAGTGAGAAGGTAAAAAACAGGTCCGAGTAGTTGAAACGTTGTTAATTTAATGGGAAAAAATAAGCAAGATATCCATTGAAATTACCCTTATCGGCTCAGAACTCATTAAGAGTAGCTGTTAAGAAATAAGATAAAATTGTCTGTTGAATCGAAAAATTTTAATTGCACTTAACATTTAGGGTATGAAACGACACTCAATCTACAGAGTAAGTCAGCTAAATGATCATTTATTGACCAGTTAAACCTACATATCAATGGATATTTGGTAACATATTCTGTTCAAGAGAAAAAACTTTTTATCAAATTTTATTAATAATCCGCTCAAGAGCACGCTTTTCATTAAAAACTTGTAGGTTCTAATTTAGAGCTAGTTTCTCGTGAGATTTCTGACAAACAATAGAAGACACTTACGGTTGTAACGTTCGAGAATTTCATTCAGATCGGACTACGATTAATAAGTGAAACTACAAAGACGGCATATTGAGTGTAGTTGCACGAAAAAGTAAAGAAATTGTATGAATTATGCACGTATAATTGTAGATTATCGAGAAAATGTGCTGTAGGTAAACAGCATTTTCACGAGATTATTTATATGTTGCAATTTAAATTATACCAAATGTGTGTGTATAAAGCAAAGGCTGTTTTATGGATTAATAAAATCTTGTTACATCAATTACGACTGCTGATCGAGAAATTCCTCATAGCAAGTTGTATTGATTCAGAAGCCAAACAATTTACAAATACTCTATTCAAGCACTTTAATCCACTAAAAAAAATAATTAACGAAACGGGAATAATTCCAAAACTTTCATTTCCTCCAGGAAAAATTGTGTCATCAAAAGACAAATCAAATAATAACAGATACTAATAATCGGATTGGGCAAAATGCTTGGAAAAGAATGTGAAAATGTGAAAAAACGGAACTGAAACGTGAAAGCTTCATTGGTGAGAAATGTCTGCATTTCATAATCTCTCGAAAGCAGACCAACGTTAATAATTATTACAAAAACACAACGTAATACATAAATCACAAAAGCAATTTTAGAGAAATTCGAAAGTATAGGGTGATAAAAGCTGCAGTGTTTAGATAAGTGAGTAATGAATGTGTTCCAACGGTAATTGTTCCATTAAAACAAAAACACAGATTTCAGTTTTTAACCCCTCAAGCAAACAGTCGCCCGAAATGATCGATTGACAGACAAATCGATAAATTAATAAAAACTTGTTTGCAGCTGCACTAATAGAAGCTTTTATCGAAGTTTTTTAAGCAACTGGAGCTTTTAAGCGAACTTCTCAAGTTATGGTAATTTTTCATAAGAGTTGGCATGTGAATGTCTACAGTTTTTGTTGAAACGATAGAAACCTTGAATCGAACATAAACCCATGCCAAGCGACTTCAAATTTTAAAAAAATACATTCTTCTGTGTGCATTCATTATGAGAGAGGAAAAACACGACGTTTCATCTTGTAATTGGAGCAGCGCTTTGTCTGGTAAGAGGCCTCAAAGCCGGAAACTTCTAAACTTTATATCGATTAGTTAGATTGCTAGTGCAAACATTCCAGTTCGGAATAGGGCTTCGCTCCTCAATACCGGCGGCAGAAGTTTAATAACTCTGATATCTCCTAAACGAGTCAAAATATCTGAACAAGATCATGAACTTTTCGAAAGACCATCCCGAGAACTGCCTGGCTTTCATTGTAAATTCTTAACCTTTAAAAAGTTAGAAGGAAAAATGTCAAGTCTTAAAGAGCACTCGAAGCTAATAGCTTATATAAAAAAAATACTAAAATATGTGGTAATTAAGTTTTCAATAGAGCATCTCGAGAAGTTGGTCTTCAATATTTAGGTTTTAATAACAAAATGTTAACTTCTAAAGAGATTGATAAACAGATCGGTAAAGCTGATTAAATCCTTAAGGGTTTTCTTTCATGTCCGGAAATTGTATAAAATATCTGGTCGGTCGTAGAGTAGAGTCTTTTTCATTACAGTTTTGACTACACATTTCTTCAATCTTCAAGGGTATAAGGGCAAATTCGAATAAAGGCGAATACTTTTCGATTTTGATCTCGAAAATCGTTCAAAATATAAGAACAATAATTTTGAACTTTTCGATAGCGCGTCTACTGTCTTCTATATTTCAAGCTCCTAACAAAAGTGGACAGAAAGAAAAACTCCTAAGTAAGAGTTTATCTGTCTAAAGTCTTGAACGCGAAATTAAATGAACGCTTGTATATTTTTTTATATCTTGTAAACTGTTGTGCGCTTCTGGAAAGTATACTTTTTTCTGTTAGGGCTTTATCAAAAAAATAAATTTTAAGAAAAATTTAATAAATCTCATAGTTTCAACAGAAGCTCGGAAACAGCAGAAATATATGGAGAGTAATTATAAATCTAAATAAATTATAAATTCTTAACAGCAAAAAAATATAAGTAGCAAATCCAATAAATGTTGGAACATTTTCATTTCTTTCTGGGCAACGGTTTAAAAAACTAAATTTTTGAATTTCGTTTTTTGAAATTTAGTGAAAAATTTCTAACCTCTAAGAAACAGGAAGCATAAGTTTGAATGTTTAAAGAGCCCAAGAAAGTTTAAGAATTTACTTCCAAACTGTTAAATGGATCGCAGTAATTATTACGGTCTTTTGGAAAAAACGCATCAAAAACTGACTTTCACTAATGTTTTATCAAAAACCCTTGACCTTTAAGTACAAAAAAATATGAAAATGTTAAGTTATCGAGCTTTATAAGAGGTTACAGCTGGAAAACGGGTGAAAATATATGTCCAGTCATTAGAACTTTTCCAATAGAACTCCTACTCCTGTCTTTCGTCCATTGGATTTGGTACAAAAATTCCTAAAATCTATAAAACTGGAAGCAAAAGTTGAAAGTTTCAGAAAACCAGGAAGTAGAAGAATGTATATATCCGAAACTATTGAATATGAAATATTCAAACTAACTGAATAAATAACTGAGTTTTACTAATAAGGTTTTACAAAAACGTTTTACAAAAAGTTCTATAAAGCTCTTTCATTAAATAGATTCAGTAAACAATCGTAACCTGTAAAAACATAGAAGCTAAAATTTAATGTTTAAGGGACCCAGAAAGTTTAAAATGTAAAAACGGGACCCAGAAATGGAGCTAAAGATGAGTTTTTTGAAGCATTCGGACGAGAGAAAACTTTAAATACACCCCAACAATTATTAGAGCTTTTTGTATATAGCATCTTCAAAACTGACTTTCAATATACGATTTATCACAAACTCCTAACCATTAGAAAGTTTATAGCAGGGAAAAAGTAATTTGTACTGACTATCTGACGAGTAATAACAGATTGATTGATAGAGCGTGTTGAAAACTAGATTTCCTCGTTAAGACTCAAGTAAAACTTTTAACCTGTAAAGAACTAGAGGCAAAACTCAATAAAAACCAATACAGCTTCGTTTTGAAACTTTTCAGCTGCAAAATTTTAAAACATATATTAAAACTTAAAGAAGTAGAGACAAGATTCAACACATACTTGAGGATATTAACAGAAGTCTTTGGACTGATTGTAAAACTGAAACGCCTCATTATTAATTTTGAAAAAACTCAACGCAGCATTAAAGCAACCAAAATGCGAGAGGTACACGAGGCTTAATCTTGTTTTCCTGATGAAAGTATGATGTAGTTGGTGTTTTTATTAGGATTCATGCCCCCATTAAAACTTTGATTCAATTTTGAATCAGAGCCTCTCAGAAACCAACAGCACGTTTTTCTACAAACAGAAAAAATACCAGTCTAATTGCTTTCAATCCAATTTTCCGGTACGCAAATGGGCATAAAGAAATAATTTGCGAAATCTCTTGTTAGAATCATTATGCGAACGAAAGAACCCGTCGTAATTAGCATCATCCACGCTCCATCGACCGAGGAATAATCGGATGTTGAATATGTTATTATAATTATTCAAACACACCAGGATTTAGAAAAGAGAAAAGCCTATATATGGTGTTAATTAGGAATTATTCGGCGACAAAGTCCATAAAAGACGAAAGGCAAATAGACGATTCCCGTATTATGGCGGAGGGTTAGGGTGAGCTATTGGGGTGAATCACCCTGTCCGTTTGTCCAATTGCATGACAGACTTGAGTCATTTTCCAATCGGGGATGTTTCGCATTGATCTAATAATTTGCCAAAAATTACCCGGCAAAAAACAGTATCTGCTTCAAACAATAGGAACTCCTGATCCCAGATTTCTACAGCTCAAATACCGCATTTTCTCGGGTTGAATGAAGCTGTAGCAGAAGAAGGGTCGTCCCCTAATATCATCTTGTGTCGTGTGCTTTTGCAATTACAATTTCACCCTAGACTGCGCTTATTACGTGACAGTTGCCCATTCCAATATGAATTTATTAAGGCCGGAAACTGGCGGAAATTTTTGGAAAAATCGTTAAAACAAGCTCAACCTGATCGGAGCAAATGTCAGAGACCTTTTCAGCAATTAAATCGAACTGACCTGGTTCCGTTTTCGATTACATCAAAGAAGAAATTTCACCAAAGAATGTGTAATGTAAAAGTTGCTGCTCTGATTGCAACGAAAAATATATCTTGCGGTGTGTATAGACGGAATACCGGCCATTTATGCATTTTTGCTATTGTAAAATCGCTATCATTGTTCCCTGGTCTGGCTGATGAAATCATGCTGATAAGGCTGGCATTAATGAATATTTTTCAAATCACTCACTAGAAATGCAACACATTTTAGCTCAGCCAAATGGCCGAGTAGAAGTCCTACAGCCAAACGGATATAGGAAACCCCTACTCGAATTTCGTTCTGGTTCATGTAAGGCGATCCGGAACAAAGGGCTTCGATAACTATTTAAATACAGGATGAAACATTTAATAAAAAAAACTTTTATATCCAAAGAAAGTGTAAAAACAATTCAATTAAAACGTGCCAGGAAACTCACCTCTGCTAAGCTGTGCGCAAAAAAGGCATTGAAGACCGATTTCCAAAAAAGAAGTGATGAAGACAAACTGGCTGCATAAAGCATGCAAAAAACTGTCGGCTAGTAATTATGTCTAAAACGCACGTCACTAAAAGAACTGTAGCAGAAGAACAATATTAAAGCGGCTAGATTGCAATTATTCCTACGGTGGAGAATGGAAGCAAATAATCTTCTTGCGATTAACTTATAGAGCAGTGGCGGGCAGAATGACTCTTTCAAGAACCAAATAAACTGCAATTTTATGTATGCGAGCAATTTACTGTGCTTATTAAAAACTCATGCAAAAAACAGTTATAAGTTATAGTTCCGAAAATATTATTTTTTATTCATATATTTATCATTTTATTACTATTTTTTTAAGGCACTGTTTATTGCTTCAGCCAAATAATTAATTTCGGAAACGTATTTATAAAGTGAGACCATGTTTGCATGTAAAGTATTTGAAACGAAGCTCTATTTGTCGATTAGAAAAATAAACATATCGATTTCTGGATCTATCGGCAAATAACATTTGAATTGTACTAATTTATTAGTAAGGAGAATATTTTTGCTAAAGAAAATTAATTAATATCAGAAAAAACAATAGAGGCAATGGAATAAAATATGCAAATTATCTCAAACGAAGTTCGTTTTATCGATCAGAATAAGCAACACATCAATTTTTGGATGGATATCTACAAATAACATTTCTATTGATGCAATTTTCGAATGAATATATATAAGCCTTAAGAGATAATGTACAAAAATAAATTTTGTACATTATCTCAAACCAAGCCATATTTATCGAATAGAAGAATCAACATATCGATGTCTGGCTCGATATCGCCCAATTGCAGTTGCATTCTGCCAATTTGCCAAGGAACAGTTTTACTTAAGGCGAATTTTCCATTTTGAAAAAACTAATCGAAGAAATTGAACTCAATTTGTAAGTAACCCAGACAAAGCCATTATTATCGACTGAAACAACATTTTCAGCCAGAATATCGAAAAAATAACACTCACATTCTGGTAATTTTCGATTGAATAGTCTTGCTTAAGCCTGATGATTTATTTTTGAAAAACCAAACGAGGGAACGAAATCAATTTTGCACATTATCTCAAACAAAGCCCTATTTATCGACTAGAGGAATCAAGATATCGATTTGTAGCCTGGATATCGACCTATTACATTTGCATTCTGGCAATATACAAATTCCTGCTTAAGATTGATCTTGCTTAAAATTGAACCGAAATCAAGCATCTGAAACAAAGTTCTACTTATCGATTGGAGAATCCAATATATAGATTTTTAATCTAGATATCGAACAATAGCGCTCGAATTATGGCAATTTGGAAAAAAATTCAAAACTCTATTTCTTAGTCTGGATATCGACAAATATGATTTGCGTTTAAAAAATACCAAAAAATTTATTTCAGAATTAGTACTTGCAGAAATAGAACCAAATTTGCAAATTACTTAAAAGGAAGCCCCATTTATCGACAACCGAATCACCATGTCCATTTCTGGTCTAAAAATTTATTTTTAGCCAAATAATTTATTTTCTACATATTACAATACGCAGACGACACGGCACTTATTGTACATGACAAAACTACTGAGAGAGCAGCTCAAAGACTCCAAACACTAACAAACAACACAATGACATGGTTTTATAAATGGAGACTAACACCAAACGCGTCAAAAAACCAACTTCTGCTCACAAACCACAGACTCAACGCTGACTCCCCTACAATAACTGCAGACGGCCAAACGACACAACCGAAAAAACGACGTAAAATACCTTGGAATCACAATTGACCACAAACTTAAATTCACTAAACACATACGAAACATCAGGGCAGAAACAATAAAGAGAACAAAACACTTCCGATCACTAACCTACAGACAGAGGAATTAGCACAAACACCGCCACCAAAATATATAAAGCTATCTGTAGACCCTTGCTAGACTATGGACATATACTCATGACCAACGGAACAGAAAGGACAAAACGTTATATACAAACAACAGAACAAATTGCACTAAGACTAATAACACGAATAAGACACCCCCAAAACCCACTACACAACCCCTCCACCCAACTACTATACGAACGCACAAACATGACAAAGATTTCGGAAAGACTCATACACCTACAGACAAAATGGACAAACAACCCCTACAACTGGACCATACTGAATCCCCTTTGTCTCACAAGACCAACCAGACAAACCCCCTTCCGTTTCCCTACATCAACGCTACTCGAACACTTACAAACGCAACTGACTACTGGACAATAAAATAATTTTTTCTTGTCATTGGAATTGGAAAGTTTATTAATAAGATTGTTAACGTAGAATAAGAGAATTTTCATATTTATTTTTTATTCAGATTAAAACTACATGTATTAAACAAAGGCAGAAAGACCGATAGGTCGATAGCCTTTTTTTAGAAATAAAGATGTTTACTACTACTAATTTATTTTCGGATCAATATTTGATGAAATAGACCCAAATTTGCAAAGCTCTATTTATCGACACGACGAATTAACATGTCGACTTCTAGTCTGGATATCGAAAAAATGTATTTGCATCTCGACAATGTACGGATGAACATTGTCGCTTAAGCCGAGAAAAACTTACTTCGGAAAAAGTAGCTGCACTGAACTAAATTTACAAAGTACCGAAAAGGAAGCCCCATTTATCGACTTTTTTGCAAATTTCTGAAATTTGCAAAGCTCTATTTATCGATAAGAAGGATAAACATGCCAACTTCTAGCCGGCATATCGACAAATGTAGATTGCATTTTCACAATACACGAAGAAGAAACTTTTGCGGAAAAAGTATTTGCAGAAATAGATCCAATTTTGCCGAAGAAACAACGATTTATCGACTAGAGAAAAGACCATGTTAATTTCTTGTCTGGATATCGACAAATATTTGCATTCTGGCAATTTACGAATAAAATTTAAAAAAAAATTTCAACGAAATTGAAATTGACCCCAATTTGCAAAACTCTATTATCGACTAGAGGAATAAACATGTCGACACTAGTCCGGATATCGATAATAACACCCAAATGCCGCGAATTATTCGTCCTTTCTTGTTGCAAAATTGCAAAAAATATGAATGCAAAGTTCTGAATCGGCGCTAAAAAACCATCTAGCACATGTAAAATAAACTGTCCCGGAGAAGAAATTATTAATACATTGAAACAGTGAAAATATAAAGCCAATTATACAAAAACAGACGTTGAAGAATTACAAATGATATGAAACATTTGTCAGAAAAGACGGTAAAATCCACTTATCATTATCGCAAAACACAATTTATATCCTAGTAAGAGCGTAAAGAAGCTTACTAAAGCCAAAAGAAAACTTCAATAAAAAAAATAAATTTTGCAAACTAACTAAAACACAACTCTTTTTATCGACTAGTGGAATCAGCGTGTCAATTGATATGCTCGCAATAGATGAATGAACACATTCCAGCTTAAAGCGAAACCTAAGTCCGGATAGAAATAATCGATAAGATTTATCAAATTAACCACCAATAAAGCCACTTGAATGCCAAGAATCTTAATTGCACTTTCGAACCATTTCTTTGCCGACGCCCATGGTCCATCATCTCTACTAGACCGAAGGAAAAACACCGTTGAACGCGCACTATTCAAGGATATTTGGTGGTTAAAGAAGGTTACTTTTGGTTGTTGCCAGAGAGGAATATCTATTTTCTCATCACACAATAGAATAGTAGAACTGTACCGGTTCGAATTGATAATCAAAAGTCTGCCACTACTTCAATCATTCCATCATCCCACTCATTAAATTGCCACATTTTTGTTCAATAGCCTGGTAATTTTGCTGAAGAATTGTGGGCCCTTCTATGGAAAGCCTTTCCATTATTAATCATTCATGTTGCGGGTGGATTTGAGATTAGTATCTAATAAGAAGATAATTCAATGGCAACGGCGTGAGATAATTTCATTCAAAGGCAATAACTGTTTGCATAGTGAATACTTCGAAAGTGATAGGGCCTGAAATATGCACTTGAACTCGTGGGCTGCAATCTTTGCAATTCAATGGACGTTTAATTATGGACCAGCTAGACTCCGTCCGCCTTCCCACGTGAAACTAACCTACTATCTCACATTAAAAAAAACAAATATTTCCATCAGGAGTGAACTTTAATGAATGGGATCATAATTTCGGATTGCCTTTCCTCGTAGCACACAATGGGTTTCAAATTTGCGAAAAACACACATTTACCAGAGTATAAAACGCGTATAAGATATCGTAAAAAGTGCCATAAAAATAAGTACGAATGTTTTCACAGAAAACCCTAATATCCAAAACGGGTTCGGAGAAGTGAAGTTCGAAAAAGAAAAGTCCTTCAAGTTACCCATCGCCTATTCGGATTGTTAAGTAACAAGAACGGTGATCAGTGCCAACAACCTCTTCTCTATCAAGGTTAACAAAATACATAATTATAGTGGAATTTCATAATGGAGATGTGTACGTGGTGGTTTGCTATAAAGGGACAGCCCCATAAAAGTGGTTGTTTATGATTAAAAAAAGATTTGAAACAAATATGTTAAGAAGGCGTTGCAATATAAAATGGCTTTTTGATGGAACACCGTGTATATCAAATCAAAATCAAACAGTTTTTTTTCTGAGAATTTATTACTGTTGCTTATTTGTGTTTATGTCTATTGTAATTTAGATCCTGTTTAGAAAATAGTAATCGAATATGAAACGAAACATACGCCGATTAACAATCTAAGGAAGAACATTTTTGCTTCAGAAAAAACATTAATTTCAAGGAAAGTGGTTGCAGAAATGGAACCAAATTTGCAAAGTATCTAAAAGGAAGCCCCATTTATCGACTACCGAAATCACCATGTCAATTTCTGGTCTGGATATCGACAAAAATCAATTCCGTGCTGGCAATTTACGAAAAAAACATTCACGACAACAAATGGAGGCAAACTTGCAAAGCTCTAATTATCAAATCAAATATTTTTTCTGAGAATTTGTTAATGCTGCTTTTTTATGTTTATATTTATTTTACTATTGAAATTTAGATCTTGTTTGGAAAATAATATTTCAAATAGTAATCGAATATGAAACAAAACATACGCGTTTTAACAATATAAAGACGGACATTGTTGCTTAAGCCAAAAAATCAATTTCAGAAAAAGTAGTAGCAGAAATGGAACCAAATTTGCAAAGTGTCTAAAAGGAAGCCCCATTTATCGACTACCGAAACCACCATGTCAATTTCTGGTCTGGATATCGACAAATATCAATTCCGTGCGGGCAATTTACGAAAAAACATTCACGACAACAAATGAAGGCCAACCTGCAAAGCTCTAATTATCAAATCAATTTTTTTTCTGAGAATTTGTTAATGCTGCTTGTTTATGTTTATATCTATTTTACTATTGAAATTTAGATTTTGTCCAGAAAATTGTATTTCCCATAGTAATCGAATATGAAACAAAACATGTCCCATATGGACGCAGATATAATCAAAAAACTATTTTGCCAAACACTATTTTTTACAAAGCTATACGAATAATCGACATAAATTTAAGCAAAAACTTTACTAATTGGCGTCTTCCATGTGATATACACAAAAAGGTAGAAATTTTCAAAAAATACACAGATTATTCGCCAGACACTATCAAAAGGCCTTCAGCATATCGACAAACCCTAACTTCGACAATGACAACTGGAACTTGATCAACGACTGGTACTTGAACTATTTTAACAACTCACCAAACTATGCCTGCACACTGATCACAGACACAGAGTACGATGAAGCCCTAGCGCATATCAAAAACACAGCACCGGGAAAGGATAAAATAAAGGCAAAACTCCTGAAAAGCCTAACTCAAGAAACACACAAACTGATCCTAACTGAATTGAACAACTGCATCAGAAATAACATAATTCCAAAAACATGGAAAAACGGCTTAATAATCCCTATACCCAAAAATGGACTGGACAATACACAACCGACCAATTACAGACCAATTACATTACTCCCAGTACTTAGCAAGTTTTTGAGTACATAATAAAGCAGCGACTAGGAAAACTTGTCGGAAAGTACATACCATCGTATCAGTTCGGATTCAAACATCAACACTCGACTATTCACCCACTCTTCACTCTGACTAACAATATACAAACAACCCACCTAACTGACAGAAAGACAGCTTGCCTGTTTATGGACATTAACAAAGCTTTTGATAGTATCTGGCATAGAGGATTACTATACAAACTATACAAACTACACACACCAACATATCTACTACACACCATAAAGAACTTACTAGAAAACAGACAACTACAAGTACGAATTGACAAAACACTGTCATTTTCTTTTTCCCCTGAACAAGGGCTCCCTCAAGGATCTCCGCTCTCACCGTTTCTCTACAATATATACTGCCATGACATATACAATTACAACTTACCAGACAAAAATCAAATCGACAGATCGGCATACATATTACAATACGCAGACGACACTGCACTTATTGTACATGACAAACTACTTAGAGAGCAGCTCAAAGACTCCACACACTAACAAACAACACAATGACATGGTTTTATAAATGGAGACTAACACCAAAAGCGTCAAAAAACCAACTTCTGCTCACAAACCACAGACTCAACGCTGACTCCCCTACAATAACTGCAGACGGCCAAACGACACAACCAAAAACGACGTAAAATACCTTAGAATCACAACTGACCAGAAACTTAAACTTACTAAACACATACGAAACATCAGAACAGAAACAGTAAAAAGAACAAAACACTTTCGCTCACTAACATACAAAGACAGATGAATTAGCACAAATACCGCCACCAAAATATATAAAGCTATTTGTAGATCCTTGCTAGACTATGGACATATACTCATGACCAACGGAACAGAAAGGACAAAACGTTATATACAAACAACAGAACAAATTGCACTAAGACTAATAACACGAATAAGACACCCCCAAAACCCACTACACAACCCCTCCACCCAACTGCTATACGAACGCACAAACATGACAAAGATTTCGGAAAGACTCATACATCTACAGACAAAATGGATAAACAACCCCTACAACTGGACCATACTGAATCCCCTTTGTCTTACAAGACCAACCAGACAATCCCGCTTCCGTTTCCCTACATCAACGCTACTCGAACACTTACAAACGCAACTGACTACTGGACAATAAAATAATTTTTCCTTGTCATTAAAATTAGAAAGTTTATTGAATTAAATTGTCAACCCAGATTAAGAGAATTTTTATCTTTGTTTTTTTATTTAGATTAAGACTATATGTACTAAACAAGGGCAGAAAGACCGATAGGTCGATAGCCTTTTTTTAGAAATAACGATCTTTACTACTACTACTACACAGATTATTTAAAAAATTAGTTGCTTAGATAAAGGTCTAAACTTTTTGAATTCTATACTATTTTCCCAGTGCGCTTTTATAGTGAAACACCTTGTACATAAACCAACTTATTCAAACGCACACACAACCAATCTTAATCGTGTCTTAATATGAATAATTGCCTAGTTGGGATAATAAATTACAAATCAAGATGAACCGCTGATAGGTTTTCTTAAGTTTTAGCATTGTGATCATATGCCCTAAGGTTTTCCGAACCCAATGCACTAAACTCTAAAACCAGGTTTGCATAGTATTAAATAAAATATGGATCATGCGGGTATGGTTGACTTGCACCGAATTATAGCTACATTTAATAATAATCCTAAACCAGGACAATGTGCACTTAACGGTGTTATTTAGACCGTCAAGAAATGAAAACTGTTTGCTTTTTAATATTACTGACCGAAGAAGTAATTCTTCATTCGAAATTATTCAATGAACACTGAGACTGCGATGATGGACGTATTGAGTGTACAATTGAAATAGAAATTGCCCTACTTATGATTCAAATGTTAATGATGAATTCATTCTGTTGAATAATAAAAGTTCTCCGACACGACCATACGGTATGCCTAATTCGGCAAATGTTTGCATGTTTCTGAACTCCTAGTCTAACGCGAATTAATATCGGCCTAATGAAAACAAATTAAACTGTCCAAAACCATCATTCGTTCGATTAACGCGTGCTATAACAACCTGGAAATTGTCCAGCAGATCTATTTAATTATTAATTATAGTGGAGTTAATTAAGAATCGGCTCAAGGGAGGTCCTGAGATCAAGTTGTTTGCTAGCTGACGACAGGTTTTCCTTTGAGCCCATTATTTTCATTTATCTTTTAATTTGCATGTCTGCTTGTGCCAGAAACACCCTCAACGAGTGTGCGAAATAAATTATTTTTAGCTGCAAATATTAGACATAAGCAAAAAAATAATAAGGAAACACAATATGGTCTAGGCAAGCAAGGGAGTGGAAACTTCACAGCTCGATATCAGGACAAACTGTGCCTTTGTAGCCTGAAAAAGCCACCAAAACTGTCTCGATTTCTACAGTTTATTAACCCGTTAAGTCCAGGGAGTGTTCTGCAATTCCCAATCTTTTATGTCTAGGGTGTGGGGCAAAAATTGCCAGAATAAAGAAGAATTATAGGCGAATGTTCTATAGTGCACATGAATCCACAGGAGAATTTTGCTATTATATTAAAACAGGTCTCATCCCATCCCCGTTTATACATATAAAGACCACCACGTTGGACGTGCATTTTTGCCCCGCTGCGAACATTACTTTGTATTAAAATCTGACCAACTCCAGGTGGTATATAATGAAAACTTTCAATTCAGGGAGTCCCAAACGAAGACAGGAATACTACAGGATTTCACAAAAATGCCGGATGCATTCATATCTGCGATGCATAAAAAAATAGAAGTGATTCCTGCTACCAAGTAAAAGGTTCTCCTCTTTTTTGTACCAAGACACTCAAGAATTTACCATTTGCCCCAAGGCGATGAACGCGAAACTTCATCAAAATATGAGTCCTACGTAGGAGAACAAACCCATCGCAAAGTTCATTAAAATCCATCGTAACATTCTCCCGATATTATAAAAAGTAAAAAGGATATTTTTTTTGAAGAACTTTGACCATTACTAGCGGAAGAACACAAGTAGGCATCTAATTTCGCTTACGAAGTACTTGTTGTTCTTTGGTTTCACACCTAAGCATTTAAAGAAGTTATTCATTTATTTACAATTTTTTTTTATTATTTAAAGAATTGTATCCAGTCGTATCTAAGCTGAAATCATTGCCAAAATTCTTTTAAAAACACGTTTTCCAAGGAAGTGATTTTAAATGCCAGATTTTTTGTGTTTTGAGTCAAAGAATGTCATCTGCTTAGGCATGCTCTGTATTTTTCCAAAAATTCTTCAAATATCCTGAAATGAGTTTAATATCAACACAGAATTACATCCACTTTTTGTTCTTACTAATAACATGCAAACCACACACCTGACCGGAGGAAAAACTGCCAGCCTGTTTGTAGACATAAATAAGGCCTTTGACAGTGTTTGGATCGAGGGCTTACTGTACAAACTACACAAACTTGGCACTCCAAACTACTTAATACATATTATTAAACAACAACTCGAAGACAGACAACTGGAGGTACGAATCAACGACGACTACTCTATCCCCTTTTCACCTGAGCAAGGTTTACCTCAGGGTTCACCACTCTCACCCCTGCTTTACAACATATATTGCCATGACATATACAACCACAAGAGACAAGACAAAGAAGGTATAGATCAAAACGCTTACCTGCCGCAATACGCTGACGACACTATCCTTATCGCGCATGACAGAACGACCGCCAGAGCAGTGGATAAACTCCAGACACTAACAGACACAATAACAGCATGGTTCTAGAAGTGGAGACCTCCACCAAATGCATCAAAAAACCGGCTGCTCCTCTCAAACCACCTAATTAAACCAGACTCTCCAAACATCACCACAGACGGTCAAATAAACAAACCCACCGGCAATGTGAAATACCTAGGAATAACAATGGACAATAAACTAAAATTCACAAAACACGTACAAAACATCAGAACAGATCTAACCAAGAGAGCAAAACACTTCCGCACACTTACGTACAAAAACAAGGGTATCAGCAAACAAGGACAGCAACTATCATATATAAAGCGATCTGCAGACCTCTAATAGACTACGCTCATATTTTATTCGCCAACGCTACTGACAAAACTAAACGGCATTTACAGACAACAGAACAGATAGCACTGAGACTGATAACGAAGATCCGACACCCAGCAAACCCATTACACAATCCACCAAACCGACTACTCTACAAACGCACAAACTTGACAAGGATCTCGGAAAGACTACTTGTCTTGTAATCAAGATGGAAACACAACCCTCACAATCTCACCTTCCTGGACCCCCTCTGTTTAAGAAGACCGACCAGACAAACGCGTTTCCTCTTCCCAACCTCAGCCCTATTGGAGCATCTCCAGACATAAATTATGTACATGTTTGTTAATTATATTAGTTATTAGTTATTAGTTATTAAGTTACCATACAAAACTTTGTAATCAACCCAGGGCAGAAAGACCGATAGGTCGATAGCCTTTTATTAGAAATAAAGAGGTTTACTACTACTACTATCAACACAGCTATCAAGTATTCTAAGGTAAAGTGCGCATTAGAACTACATTGATCGCAAATCTTCTAGGGGTGATCGGAGAAACTTGGAAAATCAAAAAACTCGACGACAAATAATTTTACCAAAAATAGCTCATAAACTACTCATTCGGAATGAACCTGACGAAATGTGCGATATTTCCACCACTTTCCTAGCACGACAAAGTTTTTTTATTCTTTATTCTGCTTTTCTTATCTTTTGCTGCTTCTTCTTGAGGGTTATTTAGTGAAATGTAAGTCTTGAGATGCTCTATGAAAAATAGGCCATTAACTCATGAGATACTATCAACCGTTTCCGAAAAATCCATGAAAAAGATTGATAAAATGTTAGTTAGACCTTTTATATTTGTTTCAACTTTAATGGTATAAAAATAGCTTTCACAACGCGTAAAGACATGGTCCCACTTCAAAGAGATAAACTTACGCGTAAACCATTTCTCATTTTTGATCTTCTATCATCTTAGAGTGTATAAATTTCCTAAAACACTTAATCGGTAACAAACAGTTCTTGATACAAAACGGTTTGAGTAAGGAACCGATATTTTCACCTTTCGGAAATGTAACGTGTTTCAAACTTTAAATATCTCTAAAGGGGCAAAGGCCCTCCTCAGACCTTCAATTTTCTTTATTTCAAAATACTATTCGGGGAATAATTTTTCTCTTGTACAGCTATATGAAATATACAGCTAAACGCATGTTAATATGATAATAATATTTGTAGTATTTCTTTTGTATTAAATTTTTTGAGTTCTTTAAGGACGAGATTGTACATTTGTAACTTCAAGGTGTGTAACTCTTCGATTTTTTCCAATCTCTTGCTGAAGGCACAAAAATTACTCACACATTACTGTTAACTTTAATGTTATTCTGATACAGTTTGCTGCTAAAAATTGGTCTTTATGTTTGAGTCATTCATGTTTGGGCATCGTCAACAGTCAATGTGCGATGAATGGCTAATTTTGAACACTGATTTTACCTGTTAGAGAAAAATTATGAAAGCATGAGAATGAGTCACTTTAAACATAACTTCGATGATTTATAGAAAACCTTACTTTAAGACTAGATTGTTATATGAACATATCCTGAAACCTTATCAGTTTTTAAACTACAGGGTGACAAAATAGCTATTTTGTTTTCCTTGCAATAAAAATGAGCTAATATAACAGTTTCGCGTTAAAATACGGTTTTACGTCGATCGTTGTGTATGTGCTACCATAAATTGAGCCACCCACTAGAACAGACTCTAGTATATAGTTTCAAGAAAATTTTCTTTATTTATCTCTCAAACCTTAAAAAATGGTTCTAGCATTAATCTTTAAAAAAAATTAACTTGTAGGTAACGACGTGACACTCAATATCTTTCAATACCGAACCGTTTTCTACAATTAGAGACAAGGTGCGAGCGTATATATCGCTGTATATCAAGAAAGCTTAGAAGAGAAAAGAAAAATCTTATATCACAAAAAAACTATATATACCTAAAAAATATTACAAACTTAGTATAATCGCAGCTGGAATACTTATCAGACAAAATGGGTGCAAAAGATCTCTCTATCAAATCCATATCTTCAGGAGTTAAATACATCAGTATATAAAAAATACGATCATCTCAATCTCATCCAGGCATATGACCCTACATCTATACAACCGAACGAAAACTACTAAAATATTAAATTAGCCCTCAAAGATAACAAACTTTGATTGGTGGCTTTATACAACATAAATAAGTAATGTTTTTCAATATAAATATTCAATATAAAGAAATCATCCCGATCCCAAAGAAAAAATAACATTGAAAAATACGCTGCCGCTAACTAAAAACGAGAAAGAAAAATCTCGAAAATTTGCCAAAGACATGAAATGGCTCGTCTCGAATATACACTTCCATAAAAATGAAAATGGAGGCGGCTGAGTCCCGATGGAAACACTTACAATAAAATCGACAATATATATTAGAATCGTATCGATTGCAGCGACGATAGATTAACAAAAAAAGAATAGAAATAAGCTTTAAAAATGAACAAAAGATAACGACGAAAAGAAGAAGGCGACATTAAATACCGACAGTTGAAGATACTCATAGCCGATAAACCGACAAAATATAAGTCAAACATTCAGAACAATAAACATAATGGGATACACATGTGAATATTAACAACATACTGAAAAAACACAAGTCAACAACACAAGAAGACAGTAAAAATAACGGAAGCGACCAATAAACTTACTGGTGGAGAAAACAATTGTAGAAGAAACACCTTATATAAAGTTGAATTTGAACAAGAAGCAATAAAAATTAGAAAAAAAGTGAGAAGAGATATAGCACAATGTAATGAAGAAATATTGAAAATTTTATGTTTAAGTCCCTACAAAGAACCTAGGATTAAGGTATTAAGGATCAAGTGATCAGAGCGGCAGCTTAAAATTAAAAACTACTAGATCAAAATG
This sequence comes from Dendroctonus valens, assembly GCA_024550625.1. Taxonomy (NCBI): domain Eukaryota; kingdom Metazoa; phylum Arthropoda; class Insecta; order Coleoptera; family Curculionidae; genus Dendroctonus; species Dendroctonus valens. Next base: position 1,317,040 of record JAJTJO010000120.1, on the reverse strand, counting down.
CCAAACTGCTAAAAAAGATAACCAGATGCTTACACATATTGAAGAACTTTACACCACATATATGTAAGTGTGAAATAAAAAGGTCGTTGAAAGAGACGAAGGACAAAAAAGTACACGGCATTAGCCAATTAACCAATTTACCATTTGATAGGTTTTTTTCAAGTTAACAGTAAAAATTTGGCACTCCTCCACTCCCAAGACGCTCCTTACCCAGACGCTGCCAAGAAATACGAGAGCTACAAAGTGTTTATGTTCCGAATTCCGGTGCAAAGGAAAAGTTTATCGGTTATGAGAGCAACGCGCTATAAAATTTTCTACTTAACGCCCTCACTTTAACTTATTATTTTACTAGTTTATATCAGGAATTGACACTATTTTAACCTGGTCTATCCATTATCTGGTTCCAGGGGTTAAAAGATTAAATCCCCATACAGAACTTGGGCGTTTTGTTTGCTGTCTTCAGTACAGTTAGTCAAAGACAAAATAGCATACATATGCATAAAATCACTTAAAATCACAACCTTACCTGGTCTTTCGGCTATGAAGTCGTAAACAGTTTGAGCGGCCTCATCCTCGTTAATGTGATCCCATAATCCGTCGCAGGCAACTATCAAAAAGTCCTCTCCACCATCCAATGGAATATCGATAACTTCAGGAATTGCTGTTACATAGGGCTTGTAGGCGGCATCGCCTGATTGAATGGAAAATATAAGAAATTGCCCATCTAAGTAATATTCGTAAGTATTACCTATCGCCCTAGATACCGCCAGTTGGCCGTTAACTCTCCAGGTGCCGTAAAACATTACTGAGCCGCCTTCGCGCTCAATTCTTGCTCGCTCCGACTAAAAATTACCCAATCAGTATGCATCTAATTGATATTTTGTGCTAATATACCTCTCTAGATGGAGTATGGGGTTCGACGCATTGAAGAATCCTTCCCTGTTTGACCAACAAGGCTTGAGAATCACCCACCCATGCTATATACAGAACTTTCTCCTTAGGCCGCAACAAGGCAACTACAGCAGTTGTGCCTCCGCTAAAATGCTAAAAAAGCAGCAAATGAAAGCTGATATCGAAACGAGATGGCACCTACACTTACCTCTACTCTACACTTTTCTAAAAAGCAAGCGTCTGTTTTGCAAAATGCGTCTAGTAAGGCCTGCACTGGCTTATTGATAAAATTCTTATTTTCCGCTAAATATTGGTGTAAATGGGCAGCACTGTAAACGGCAGCATCGTGGCCGGCATGGCCGTCGAATATTGCATAATAACTGGACGGACTGGCTTCCTGGAACACAAATGAACAAATTAAAGCCTGGAAATCAATCTCAGTTCCTCAAAGCGTTACCTGATTATTAAACATAAGATTCAAGTCGTGAATGGCGACATGTCGGTCTTCCATTGTTCTTCGCTTGTTTCGTTTCGCACTCACACTGGTCGCATAGTAGGTACTTGACGGAGGAGGCAGGGAGTATAACAGACTGTTATCCAGGTATCGTAGACAAACTTCGTTGGTTTTGGCCATCACAGCTTGCATCAGCTTTAAGGGTTCATACGCTAAAAAAACAAAAAAACATATTTTTTTTATAAACTCAATTCATATTTACAAGATGTTATTTGTAAGTAAACAAATATTTGATGGAAAACCGCAAAATAGTCGCTTTACAATGTAATATTACCCTTAAGGCAACGCTCTTTTTCATCTATTCTGGATGTAAGGCGAGTCTCAGTGCATCATTTTAGATAAACTTCCTTATTTCCTCCTTAACTGTTTAAGTTTATTGGATATATATCATAGTACACTTGAGCAATGTTCAAGTTTCAACTGCCTCTTAAATTTTACACTGTTGCTTCTACCTTGGTGAGGGTTAGCAATTTCTGATAAAAGGTATTTGGCAAAAAAAAATTCTCGAAACGCACTGCCGAAAATGTTATAATTATTGTGGAGATAACATTTCTGCTTCTATACCGGATGTTCCACGAATATGGGCTGCTATCCCACCACAATCCAGTGTGCAATTCAGCCACTTTCCAGCAGATTTTCATGAAATTTCATTTGCCTCATTTTGACCTCCTACACTTTCATTGAAATATTTCCATTTTCTCCTAAATAACCCTGTATAGAAAAATAATTCGTTGTTCAATAAAAATGATGTTGTTTGTTTTTCCAAGGCTTGTTCATTTCGTTTTATTCTTGCTACCATTCGCTCCCGATCTTGTTCGATTCATGCTCGATTAAACTAAAGCAGAGCATGTATATTGCATGCAATAAAAATTTATCATTTCTTATATAAATCATTTATCGGGCCATAATGTTTGTGTGGATTCGAAAAAAACCCAAACCTTAATAGCACATACTCATAATACGCACCATTATCGTTGGAATTGAAACCATAACTAAGCGGGTCCTTCTTGCAGGCTTTCCTGATTTCTTCGATGACAACTTTGATGAGCGGCGAAAATAAATGGTCTGGACAGTGCCTGCATTTAAAATAAAAATGCCTTTAAAACATATAGTTGGGTAAGGACAATCATTAGTTTTCATGCAACAGCGATCAGTTGATTTTAATAAAGCAAAACTCTGTATTCAGGGTGATTAATCAACAATAGGAAAGCCAGAAACTCTTAAAAAAGAAACGAATAATGGCAAAAAAATGTTTTTCCTCCATAATTCTGAAATTTTCTGGTTTTGTTTTAGTGTGTGACCAATTTTTTCGACATTTAGATTAACAACTTTTCGCCCTGTACGTGTAACATCAAATTTAGTTCAATACCTAAAAGAGCAATCATTTCTACATAAATCAAGTTGTAATCTTGTTTTATAGGGAAATTGGGGTCCAGCGAACACTAAGTTTTAATAAAACCGTGAAACTTAAAATGAAGCACATCATGTAATAATTTTAATCATAAAACAAGTAAAACGCGTAATAATTATGTCATAAATATAAGTGATTGTTCAAAGTGCCATTGTTACACTTTACATATGGTTTTAGAAGACGTTTTCGAGTTTAAAGGTCTAAATTCATCACGCGGAACGATATTTTAGTGTAAAATCTACGTTTTATTTTGCACTAAATAGAAATATCCATTGGGGATTGACCCAAGCAACCACAAATATGACTCGACGTTTAAGCGACGTCGATTTTTGGTCACACATTGGTTATCAACTAGTCTAATCTACGTGAATTGGAGCAAGTGAATTAACATCATAATACAAAAGTTATTTAAACGTCGTTTAAAGCACTTTTTTGCATGAATATAAACAAAGGATTCATTAGTAATAGCTGGCTTTAATATGTATTCCTAATAGGGCAGAAAAACCGATGAGTCGATAAATGCTCGTTTTTACGACTAATACTACATTTTGAACAGTACTAGATAAATTGTTCTACAGAATTGTTCAATAACACGTAACTTTATTCGCTGATTTAATTTTTTTAGTAGTAGTAAACATCTTTATTTCTAAAAAAGGCTATCGACCTATCGGTCTTTCTGCTCTTGTTTAATACATGTAGTCTTAATCTAAATAAAAAACAAATATGAAAATTCCCTTATTCTAGGTTAACAATATTATTAAATAAATACAATTTCAGTGGCAAGAAGAAATTATTTTATTGTCCACTAGTCAGTTGCGTTTGTAAGTGTTCGAGTAGCGTTGACGTAGGGAAACGGAAGCGGGATTGTCTGGTTGGTCTTGTGAGACAAAGGGGATTCAGTATGGTCCAGTTGTAGGGGTTGTTTGTCCATTTTGTCTGTAGATATATGAGTCTTTCCGAAATCTTTGTCATGTTTGTGCGTTCGTATAGTAGTTGGGTGGGGGGGTTGTGTAGTGGGTTTTGGGGGTGTCTTATTCGTGTTATTAGTCTTAGTGCAATTTGTTCTGTTCTTTGTGTATAACGTTTTGTCCTTTCTGTTCCGTTGGTCATGAGTATATGTCCAAAGTCTAGCAAGGGTCTACAAATAGCTTTATATATTTTGGTGGCGGTGTTTGTGCTAATTCCTCTGTCTTTGTAGGTTAGTGATCGGAAGTGTTTTGTTCTCTTTATTGTTTCTGCCCTGATGTTTCGTATGTGTTTAGTGAATTTAAGTTTGTGGTCAATTGTGATTCCAAGGTATTTTACGTCGTTTTTTGGTTGTGTCGTTTGGCCGTCTGCAGTTATTGTAGGGGAGTCAGCGTTGAGTCTGTGGTTTGTGAACAGAAGTTAGTTTTTTGACGCGTTTGGTGTTAGACTCCACTTATAAAACCATGTCATTGTGTTGTTTGTTAGTGTTTGGAGTGTTTGAGCTGCTCTCTCAGTAGTTTTGTCATGTACAATAAGTGCCGTGTCGTCTGCGTATTGTAATATTTATGCCGATCTGTCGATTTGATTTTTGTCTGGTAAGTTGTAATTGTATATGTCATGGCAGTATATATTGTAGAGAAACGGTGAGAGCGGGGATCCTTGAGGGAGCCCTTGTTCAGGGGGAAAAGAAAATGACAGTGTTTTGTCAATTCGTACTTGTAGTTGTCTGTTTTCTAGTAAGTTCTTTATGGTGTGTAGTAGATATGTTGGTGTGTGTAGTTTGTATAGTTTGTATAGTAAGCCTCTATGCCAGACACTATCAAAAGCCTTGTTAATGTCCATAAACAGGCAAGCTGTCTTTCTGTCAGTTAGGTGGGTAGTTTGTATATTGTTGGCCAAAATAAAGAGCGGATGAACAGTCGAGTGATGTTTGAAACCAAATTGGTAGGTAGGTATATATTTTCCAATCCCTTTTTCAAGCCGCTGCTTTATTATGTATTCAAAAATTTTGCTTAGTACTGGAAGTAGTGTAATTGGTCTGTAGTTGCTCGGTTGTGTATTGTCCAGTCCATTTTTGGGTATAGGGATTATTAAGCCGTTTTTTCATGTTTCTGGGATTCTGCCATTTGTGATGCAGTTGTTCAATTCAGTTAGGATCAGTTTGTGTGTTTCTTGAGTTAGGTTTTTCAAGAGTTTTGCCTTAATTTTATCTTTCCCCGGTGCAGTGTTTTTGATGTGCGCTAGGGCTTCATCGTACTCTGTGTCTAATTTTTTATTTATTAGGCTTTTATTTATTCTAATCGTCAGTCAATCAATGAGATTTATAGATTCTCACATTGTTTAACCCTTTTTCCATATTTGAATTATAAGCAATTTACTGATGTTTAGAACTCATCATAAGGCATTAATCTCATATTCCATTTGCTTTTCCAGTAGTCGATATTAAAAAATGATGTAGTACAGAAACCTGTTTTGCAAAAAAATGGGATCGCTGATTTGGTGTTTTTGTAGAAAATGTACAAAACTTCTAATGAAGCAAGAGGATCTGGCAGCATCAAATTCTGTAGAGCATTATAGTTTACATGATACAGTTTCTTATTTTCCAGAACTGTTGAAACCGTCGGCTGTTCAAACCGCAGTAACTGGGAGTCATGCCTTATGCAGTCAGCCTTGCCCGCAAAGCTTGTTTTTTCGTAATAAATCCTACAAAATTCTCGTAACAGAATAATACATAATACATTTTTCATTGAGTACGTGAGTTTTCATTGAGTGAGTGTCATTAGCTTAAGATAATACTATGATAGATGCGCATGAATAAAATGTTGACAATGTAGGCATCCAAAACTAGCTGTAGATGATGTTTTTTAGTAGAGAAGAATGACAAAAATATCCTGACTATGACTCAAAATCGAAATTTTTGTCACATAAAACGAACTACGTCCTAGAATATCCATACAAAACTCAACACCTCACTTGACAAATTTCTGAGAAAAAAGATTTGAAACTGCATCCTGCATAAACAAGAGCAAAATAACAAGAACATGAAGAAAAAAAACTTCTGAACAATCCAGGACGATGAGTCATAATCGGAACGTTTTCCACTTATAGAACACACCTTAACTTACAAAATGTATGCAAATGCGACTCTCCAACATTTCTAGGTATTGAGAAAACAAATGACAAACTTAAGCCTGCAAAGCAACTTCTTCAAAAATCAAAAGCACGTTCAAAAACTTGAAATGAAATCTGCAGCTTTACTGGTTTCTGAGAAAATACAACCACAAAATTCTATCGCAAATTTTAAGAAATCTTGACAATAGCCTGATGATGGCTCAAAATCGAAACTTTTGTCACTTACAAAGCGACTCATGACCTACAAAATTCATACAAAAGTGATTCCTTGGCTTCACCATTTTCAGAGGAAATAAATGTGAAACTCCAACCTGCATAAAGCAACAGATGCGAACTTTTACAAAGGAAACTCAAAAAAAATCTTTGAAATTCCCTGATGAAACAAACTTTGCCATATAAAGTACATGCATAAGTGACTTTCTCACTTTCTGTTGTTAGTTCCTGAATAAATAAATGCCTAACTTCAGCCTGCAAAAACACCCTCGAAAACTAAACGCAATTTTACAAAATTGTCAATAATTGCCTGATGATGACAGAAAATAGAAACTTTCTGCATTTATAAAAGAGGGATTTGCCCTATAAAGACATGTCCAAAATTGAGTTTCTCGCCTCACAAGCAACAGACAAAATAAATGTAAAACCCCGGCCTACAAAACCACTGCGACAAACAGACGATTTTGAAACATTCTTGAAAACTGCCTGATGACGACTGAAAATCGAAACGTTTTCCACGTACAGAGCCGACTTTGCCCCACAAATGTGATGCAGATAAAGTGACTCTTTAAATTTCCAATTTTTTGAGTAAATAAATGTCAAAATACTACCTGCTCAAACATCCGCGAAAATCACAGGCAACTTGGGAAAACTTTGCAAGATGAAGAAACCTTTGCAAAAATGCAAGATTTCAACTTTTCTAGATTGGATTTTGCCCTGCAAAATACATACAAATGAGACTTTCTCAGTTCGTTCGTTTCTGGACAAACAAATTCCAAACTCGTCAAACTCCGGCCTACAAAAACAGCCTGGTAAACCAAACGCAATTTTGCAAAATTGTCAAAAATTTCCTGTTGAGTCAAAATAGAAAGTTTCTTTATTAATCTAAAATCCTTCATCAAGAAGCATTCAAAATTGAGTTTTTCATATTCGCAAGTTATAGAGAAAATAAATGTGACTCCGCCCTGCAAAAACCACCACAAAAAGAGACACGGTTTTGAAAAATTCTTGAAAAGTGCCTGATGACGACTGAAAAAACAGACTTTGCCCACAAAATGCATTAAAAAAATGTCAAGTTTTACTCATTTCTGCGAAAAAAAATCCCGCCTGCATAAATAACAGCAACTTTTTCCACTTATAAATCGCACTTTGCTCTACAAAGCGCTTGCAATAAAATATGTAATAAATCAAATTTTATTGACTACAGTAGATTGAGCGTTTGAATAATTAGGCATGCAGGAAAAACGTAATTGATTGCTAAGCGGCATAATAACGTAATAAATATTTGTCTTTAGTACTAAATATGTTACGAACGTAGGAAATTATGATATTTTGTTCATGAGACTACATTACAATAGCCTACTGATGCAAAAACCGAGTGTTCGTTCGTTGAATCAGTTTTTCTCAAAAACCGACCGAAATATTGGTATGAAACAAAAATACTTAATTTAAATATAAATTATTGCTCGTTTAGTGTTTGAACTAAATTTGATGTTACACTCACAGGGTGAAAAGTTATCGACGTATCTTACGAATTAAAACACGTATCTTACGAATTAAAATGGCGACTTTCAACACCCTGTATTTCCGAAAAAAACGCTTGCTCGCTTTTATCGCTATAAAAATTTGCTTTGACGTGTAGTATCTCCAGTTTCTGCATTTGTCATTGTTAGTAAACCACCCTGTAGAACAAGGCAAAACCAAATAAAACATCATTTAAAACATGGAAAATTTATTTAAAAGGGTATAGATTAACAGGATTGTGTGCAAATTATATAATTTACACGATGCAAGTAAAAATCCGAACTAATAATCGAACAAAAAAATCCCATTGAAAAAAAACCCGCGACATTTGTTCAGCACGATTTTTAATGTTTGATACAAATACTGCAAAGGCTTGACTTCCTAAACTATTTGGCACCAGTCTTTTGGGAAACTGAGAATTATATTTAATTCAGCATATATTTTTGCTGATTGAACACACATTGCGAGTAGTTGCAGAAACAATTAAGATCCCATGGATTAGATTAAACAAAATTATAAACATAACACTAATAATATCGAGTTAAAACGTGAATTTAATAAAAAAGTTCACTTGATCTGCAATGTGACAAAATAAAATTATGACTAAACAAACTACCTTACAGCCTAATAAAAAAAGAGCACCTTAGCCAACGCACTAGACCCATGATTTGCTACAAAACATAACACTTAATTCAGCTACTACCCTGCATGAGAATTTCGAAAATGAAACGCCACAAAGCTTGTGTTGCCCAATTAAGGCCCATTTGTACATTTAGTTTTGCATATAAAAATATAACAGAATGTATTTCCATTTTTTTCTACTTGTCTACATTCGGTTCAAATCAGTGACCATCAGAAGTATAAAATTATAATTGACTGGTCAGAAACAATTATTGATTGAGAAATTATAAACGTTCCCATATATATGAAGGCTCCGACATAAATTCGCGTGAATAACAATTATAAAAATTCCCACCCATACTTAGACCACATTTTAGTGTAAACTCAAGGCAGGTGCACTCAAGCCTTCCCACCCATTTGTTTAATTCCCCTATCCAATGATTCCGCATGTTATCACACTCCGTACAAGTCGTGCAACTTGGCCTTAAGATTATCCGGAAATTGTGCGGAGAACGTTGCCCAAGACTCCTCAGAATATTGCTGTTTGAAAGACATCAGAATCGTTTTAATAGCATCGTTCAAATCGGGACGGATACTGAACCAAGAACCTGCAGCATCACAGAAATACATAAATGAATTATTATCAAAATTCGGATTCCGCATGATAATGGCACATAATCCCCTAAATGCTAAATCTTTCTCCTCACAGTCTCTCAAAAACCTAATCATGGTGCAACAATTCTTTACAATACCGCTAATATCAGAAATATTAACATCAGGACAAACATAAAAAACTGTACATAATGAAACAACAACCGTCTGATGCATGGTTCTGGCCACTGCAGGGTTCCTAATAATATGCATAAAGTGTTCCAATATTTGTGGCACGTAGGGTTGAATAGATGCCCCCATCACCGTACACAATTTGCCGATTGCCCAGGCGGCATTTTGGCAAACCGCGTCATTGTGCTCATCTAAATTATTAATTATTAGTGGAATGTAACTGTTGACGGTAGAAGACAACAACGGATAGCATAAAGTAACCAGTTCCCCATAAAGAGCGATCGCAGTCTGTCGAATTGAATTTGAACTATCCTGAATGGTGGTGAGAAGTAAGTACAGCAAGTTACTGTTGGAGACGAATTTTACAAAGTGGCATTTCAATGCGCCGGCCATTGTGTACAAAACATCATGAGCAACACTCATCGGATCCTTATCTGGAGCGTCATACTCATCAGGATTTTGCTGATGGTTATAAAAAATAATTAGAGTATCATTAATCAGCTGAAGACAGTGGCAATAAACAACCTCTGCATAAGGCAAGAATGAAACTTCCAGAAAAGGAATTATGTTGGCTAAACATTCCAAAACTGCCACATAATGATCGTCGTAATCATTGTCGCTTTCAGTAAACTTTTTTATCAAAGGGGGCAGTAACTTGGAAACATATTGCTGCTCGCTCAAGTGCGTACCTACGGATTTGCCCAATACACCAATGGCATCATATAGCAAATATAGGCTTCTGCTCTGATATCGCTCAAATCCCATTAAAAATCCTTCGATTATCACTCCAATATAGGGAACAAGCTTCAATTGGGCTTCCTCTTGAAAGACGCAAAATGCTGAAATAGCGGCGCGCTGAACGCTCTTATTATCATCAACAGAGTGTTTTAACAACAATAGCATAATGGGCACGAAATACATCTGAGGTGAATCGGGTTTGACATTAACAATCCATGAAGCATAGCGGCTTAAGGCCCAACATGTAATAATGCGAACACCTGAATGGCAATCATTCATCAATGACTGCAGGAAAGTCACCAGCTCTGGTAGATGCGATTTGAGGCCATCTGCACAACCCTCTGATATTGCACCCAAGGCCAGAATCGCACTTTCCTTAACTAAATAATCAGAATGATTGAGCATTTCACCAATCAAAGGCAGAAGGATGGGTAGAATATCCTCCCCAAAGCAAACAGCCAGCGCATCAAGTGAAGACGCGCAGCATTTCCTCAACGTCCAGCCCATATAGAAGTCGTCAAAATCATCGTCCTGATTGCCTATTTCCTCGTCACTCAAACATTCGTCATCATCTTGAATATTTTTATTTTTCATGTGAAATGGCGTAATATCTTGGGCCAAGTCCTTTTCATGGGCATCTGAGCCCAAAGCGTCTCTCATCAAGTACAACTCTCTCTCTGAATATCTCATGTTTTTCAATAAGATGGGAAGTAACTTTGCCATGTAAGGAGTCAAAATCTCTTTGCAATTGGAGAGCTTAGATGTAGCAAGCCAAAATTCGCAGGCCTGTAAAGCCACTTCGCTGTCTTCATGCATGCTTTTCTCCATCAAATACATGATCACATCATGCAAATGTGGCAGTAAAGATTCCTCCTGCTTGCTTACATAAATTACAAATGCATGGCAAACATATTTTTGAAGTTCTATGTCACTGGTGTTTGCCAAACGAATGATGTTTTTTAAGTACGTCGTCAAATTAACAGAATGCTGCATGAGGCGAAAATAATCTTGCAAAAACTGGTTGGAGAGTTTGACAATTTCTGGATACATCGTGCAGTTTTCTTTTCCAAGATATTCCATAACTGTAGGAAATACGTCAGTGATTATGCCATAAACGTCTTCTTGGGTTTTGCGATTGTTAATCAGGTCTTCACAAATTTTAGAGAGGGTATTTAAGGCAATTTCACTGAACTGATTCTGATCAGCAAATAGTTTCAGTAAAAATGAGATTAGCTCTGGCCAAGTCTTTGGGTGATTTCTAGCTAGGATTACTATAACATTAGACGCACTCAACCTGATATTCCTGGAAGGATCCATAAGCAGACTCTGACATTCCTCCTTAATTTTCTGTATGCTTTCCTGCGGAAGCATACTATAATTTTTGGCGATATTGTTCTTTAGCAGGACGCCGCTCAAGTTTCGCACATCCTCTGAAAAGGTCCGATTTCCAAGGATAAACAAAAAATAGTACGTGATGTCCGGAATATTTTGAATTATTCCAAGCTTTTCATGAACGTTCTTCTGCACTTCCGTATCAGGAATCAGAGCTTCTTGCAACACATCCTTGACTGAATTTAGGACACATTCCTGTGGATGCCAATGGGTCCAGTTCATTTTTCAATCTGCAAGTTGTAGCAAATAGTTAGGTTATGATAATAAAACGGAGTTTGCCCCTGAAGGCTAATCGGTACATATTTGGAATACGTGCTGAAAACCGTAATTACTTACCTTTTAAACGTAAAATAAACCACAAAACGCTGAAAATGCCGAAAATATTTTGACAGCAAATTATTCGGACCTTCAAATCTCTTAACAGCAAGAAAACAGACCGCGCATAGGCGGCAGCACAAAATCAATGACAATTATTCCAGGGCAGGACCCAAGGCGCCAGCACTCAAATAATTGTACCAGCACTCAAATATAAATTAAAATATTCTCAATTGGAAGCTGGCAAATTAAATTCGGATTTAATCATACCCTTTATCAATATTTGAAAATTTCCAATACAAATCACCGTGTTATTTACTATTAATTGAACGGGCTAGAGAAAACTACGTGGGCTTTAGGGGCGGTTTTCGTAATTAATGTGACGTGTTTGAATCTAATGCCAAGGTGGAAGGAGAATAGGAAATAACCCACGCCAAAAATTGAAATAAACTCTATGATCTTTATAAAATATATTAGGCGGTTTTTGATTAATTTTATATTTTCGAAACATTTTTTTAATCGAATGAGTTCGATTTTCGACATATTTTTTTTGGTTTGTTTGGTTTCCAATCTACAAAATTCGCTAATATTCAAGCGACATTAAAGATCGTTAATTAAAGTACAGTAGAGCAGAAAGAAATGCTCATATTTTCGTCTAAAGCTTCCTTTTCCTGGTTAATTTGCGGAAAACATTAACGATTCATCAAGCCACAATCTCTATATGGATTCAATTAAATTTTAACTGAATATCATTTCAATTTGACTCAAAATTTGAAATAGGCTATTTTAATATTCATGAAATTTATTAAAATTTGTGGGTTTTTGGAACGTAGAATGTTGTTTTTAGATTTAGAACCGTTTAAAATAAAATTTCCATTTTTTTTTCGTCGAAAACCACATTTTTGGTGAGGAATAAATACATGGAACATTCTGAGAAATAATTCGTTTTTCAACAATACATGTGTGGCTTGCTAACCACAATCTCTATATGGATTCAATGAAATTTTAACTGAATATCATTTAAATCTATCCGAGAATGCAAAAAAAACGAAACGTACAAGGGCTAAATTTACTTGATATTGCATGCTAAGTACGCAAAATGTGTCCGGACAAAGATTTGAAATGTTCTATAGTGTTAAATTTCGTTGACAAAAAGTTTTTTTTTTTTCAATAGACCGTTTCATCACGGGCGGTTTCTTTAACATTTTATCAAAAATGAATGTCTAGCTTGCTCCTTCGCATGTAGAAGTCTAAAACGTTCAATTTTCTCAATCTTCTGCCTTGATAAAGGAAATGTGGAATCGTTTTTTTTTTCGAAATCAGCAAAAAATGGCTTCTTCCAAATTGGAAACCTTATAAATTTGCAAGTAGCCAAGCGTCTTTGAATTTCGTATTCGTGCTTTACCATCAGCTATCTTATTAGTTATCTGCGAATAACATTTTTGAGAATTTTTGAATATAAATCATATTGCGAATAAAATATCTTCACACTTATCCCTTCAAGGAGTTTTAGTAAGTTTAAGAAACCGTCTGTTCGAATAGAGGTCAAAGAGACAATTTTAAGCAAAAATCAAGTCTAATCCAGCAAAGAACAACTGGTTTATGACTTACATCTGCTGTTACCATCAGGGACCCGGACCGGAACCGATACGGACCCAAAACCGGAACGGAACCGTTTCTTTTTTCGAACCGGAACCAAAACAGAACCCATATTTTATATTAAGACATTGTTAGGAACCGCAATATTTTATTTCGGTTCTGCTTGTAACGTTTGAAAGAAATTACTGTAAATTTTACAAGCAAATGAAAATAATCATTTACCCTGCTGCAAATGAATATAAAAATACGTTTCTATGTTCTGGTGAGCCGCAGTGTCAATGTTAATGTGCCGACAAAGGGTCGGCACTTCTTTTAGTTAGTTCTTACAATCGTGTTAATAGTCGGCGCCGCGACGCCGTCAAAGGGAGAAAATATAAGCGCTATTCTTTGCGGCTAGTTGTCCCAAATGACAAGATCTTGTAATAAATCATAAAATAACAATTTTTTGGTATAGGTAGTTTTAGACGACAATCAAGTAGAAAAAGCAAAAGCACATTTAAAGTCGTTATGGACTAGACTGATGTTCTTAAAAGAGTGCAATTCTTCTAATTCTAAATCTGACCCTGACCAACACGATATGGAAACGGAATCATCTAGTTCTTCATCAAGCGATGAAATGGAAGCCTTTTTGAGGCATAAAGATTAATAGCAAAATTTTTTAAAAGGAATTAATCAGCACGAATTTTCTTCACAAGGTTCATTTGTATCCCTTAACAAAATTGAAAATATTTTAAGTTCCTATCAAGTGGAACAAAGCCACATACGCTTACGGAAAAATGAAAGGATTTTTGATTTCTGGAAGAAAAAGAATGAGCTTAATCCCGAGTTATACATGCTTGCTCAAGTACTGTTAAGCGTACCAGCAACTCCAGTTAGTGTTGAGAGGTTATTCGCAGGACTCAAATTTTTGTTGCCGCCTTCGAGGTCAAATATTAAAGAACAAATTTTAGAGGAACAATTATTTGTTAGGACCAACCAACTTTTCATTCGTAAAGAACAAACACCGTACGTTTATACATTATTTTTCAAATTCTTTTTTAAGTTGAATTATTTTAGTTCTTCGATCACCAACAACGAAACATTTGAAATTGGAATTTTGGACAAAAGCAACGCCTCAAAAGCCGGTGAAGAGTGTGAAGACATGACCAGGAAGATTAAACTTTAAACGGAAATAAGAGTGAAAGAAGAACGCGCTAAAGCCAGAAAATTCGTTAAGAAATTACTTTTCAAAAATACAACGATTAAAGTAATTTTTGTATCTAATATTGTCTGGGGTTGCTAGTCCTCCTACCCCCTACCATACAACCAGCCGAAGTACCGTATGAAGCAGTGGATCGTTTGCTAGTCTTTTATCTTGTATAATACAACAAGCAAGGAAAAAGGTCGTGAGATTCCTAATTAGAGTAGCCTTTATCTTTGTCCTCGTTTGTTGTTATTTATAGATTTGGGAACCGAAGAAAAACCGGAACCGGAACGGAACCGAATTGAAAATTATTTTCTAAACCGGAACCGCAACGGAACCGAGATTTTAAATTTTGCCTTGGACCAAAACCGGAACCGAACAGTTATTTCGTTTCGGTCCGGGTCCTTTGTTACCATTAACTTGGTCATTTGCTACTTCCTACACTTAATTAACTCACAGATTATGCGAATTCCTACACACTTGCAGGTAATAATGTCTGATTTTCTTTCGACTCTTTAGAACAATGTCTGGAGTTTTGTACCCGCAAAAAAACTATATATTTGTCTGCTGCAACGAGAAGTAGAAGTTCATTTACGACAAGAAAAAAAACCAGCCTCACAAAAACGCTTAAGTAATCCGAAAAATCGAATATATTCTCTTAAGGGGAAAGTACGAATTGACTTCGGAGGAAATATGAGGAAGTATGGGAAAGTATGTGGAAGTATTAGAAAGGATTTTCGGTTTAGACGGAGAAAACTTGGTATTTATCAGCGCACTATCCTCACAATACATTTTTTACTTAGATTCTATAACGCGGGCTGAAATAATGCAATTCAAATTCAAACCTTAGCAAGCATTCAGAGTCCTGAGCTATAAATAAAAAACACCTTGAGTCCGTCGCAAATTTTGCGTAATCCACGTTCGGTTAAATTATAAAGAGTTGGTGCTTTCTATGATTTTATAGAACAGATGCATGAAACAATAAGATTGAATTGATGAGAATGGAAATGTTTGTAATTTTCCACTAGTTCTTTACCAGAGTATTACTGTGATTTTATTCCTATGTAAAACTCATGTTTTGATGAAGCAACCAAATTCATCCGCTTTGGGCAAGTGAAGAATTCTTGAGTGTCTTGGTACAAAAACGACCAGAACTTTTTATTTGGTAATTCAAGTTTGGGGGGGTATAACGAATACAGCAATCATTGAAGAGCAAAGGAAACAAAAACAGTGATTTCAGTTAAGAGATTTGAAATAGTGAAGAGATAAACAATTCCTCTAAGATGCAACGGATGCAACAAATGATTTCATCCAACTTCGCGTTAAACAAGCGCCTGCCTACGCCCTTGTTTAGCTACTTAAACGCAAATTATTAGAACTATTAAAGTACCTAGATAATTAAAAACCAGTGAATCACCAATTTACCGTATTAAATGTGCGATGATGCACATTATATGCAAATCTAGCAGTCCAGAGGAAGTGAAACAACAGGAAATCAGTGCCATAATCTAAATAGGTTCAGCTCCGTAACATTAAAAGCAGCTAAATAATGATTTAAAAACCTTGCTGTTTGAGAATGTACAGGGTGGAGATGAGTTAAGAACTGTAAGAGTAACGAAGCTCTGGACTTATTTACTCTGGTGGCAGCCACATAATTAGCAACAATCATTGTTTAAACTTAAATAAAGAAGAATAAAACTAACATAAACCGGAGAAAGCAGTTAGGGGTCATTGATAGCTGTTTACAAGCAAATTGGTCGCAGTTGCGCAAGTTCTTGTCAAGTCACAGCAAAACAGTGTGTTATTTTGGTAAATAAACCAATATCAGGTACGTGTTGATACACTAGTTGTTTTAGGGCTTGTTCAATTAATCTGTTCCGACGTTTACTCACTTTTGCGATAAGTACTGGGTGGTCCAATCAATTATGCCTCCAATCACTTCGGTGTTCAGCAATTTGTAGCTACCCAACTTGACGGGCAGCTGATCGTGTGGGTTTACAGTTTTGGCAAAATGTTCGAAAAATTCCCGGTAACTGGTCAAATAGTCCTCCTTATCAGCCATCGTATATAACTGAATAATTCGCACTGTTTTCCTTTTAAAATCACGAAAGTAACGCGTTACACCCGTATCACACAACCAAATATTGAATCACTCTAGGCCTGGGGTGTTTCGAAGGAAGGAAAAAAAACTCACGTAGTTTATTTATATTATAACTGTTAACAGGAGCGGGTTAATTGATAAATATTTACAGGGTAATGGGTTAAATGATTCACTGCACACTTTACAAATTATTTACTCATCTGTCACAAGATTTGGTTAGGTGGCATGAAGTTAGACAATAATGTCCATGGATATAAACAATTATTTTGAGCGTTCCCAACGGCGCTGTTGCCGTTCGCCATATATGCAATTTCAAAAATTTTAATTAAAAATATGGTTAATAAAAAAATAAGCAAGTGGGTACAGAAAGAAATAAATTATAAATTTTAGGATGTTGTTTCTTATGTCTGAGTATTTTGTTATACCGAAATATTATCCATATACAACTATTAATAAATTCATGAATAAATATAATATAATTGTCATATAACTATTACTAAAACAATTTAAGTTGTAATATAATAAATGTTACTAAAATTGGTTGCATCGTTAATAAGTGCTGTACATATGTTGGAGACACTGAAAACGTGTTAATTTTGTGGCAAAACGTGTGTTTTTTTATTAAGAAGCCACATGAAACCAATTCCAAATGAATAATAAAAAATATAAAAATAAACTGATTTGGATTCTAAGCAAATACGTTACTGTGTTGCAAAAATTAAATAAAACTTTAAAAATATATAAATATGTTTAAATATATTCAAAGACATTGACTTCTTAAGTGTGTTCAAGTCATTCAGAAATATTGAATTTGTACGATGTAGCCATGCGAAAGTATTAATAAATTGACGAATAATAATATTATAATGGTACTAAAATAAGTTTATGCAATGCAAACATTAAAAATAATGAAACGTACAAAAATTAAGGGATCCTTACGAGAACGTTTTCAATTTACCTATGAAAATATAATATCTGCATATTTTGTATTTTTCTTTAAACTTACATAATAAATAAACTGCGTATATTTTCCTGACTGTATTTCAATTTATTCCAAAAAAAAATTCCTGGGTTCCATTCAATTTTATTGTTTATTATTTAAAATGTCCCAAATACGTTTCGGTGTCTTTCTCCACCATCATCAGTTTGTGTCAGAAAGCCATACACACAAACTGATGATGGTGGAGAAAGACACCGAAACGTATTTGTGACATTTTAAATAATAAACAATAAAATTGAATGGAACCCAGGAATTTTTTTTGGATACAATAAATAAATAAATAATGACGTTTTATCAAGCTCAAAAAAGCTATTTTGTAGATCTATGGTCTCGTTGCTTAGCAACTTCTAGTTTGAAAATGTAACCAATTCAAACTATGAAACCCTGTCACTAAACCAACTATTGAAATTTACTTGCAATGGACGAAATAACTAAAAATCTGGTGATATTTAACGCGTCCAAGCTTGATTTGTTCAAAATCCAAGAAAACTACAAAAGCTTCGCCAGAAAACTGAAAACTGTCGCGAAACTGCTGGTGAATCGTGATGAAATAAGTGCAGATTTGCTCAAGAACTGCAACCTTTTGATTCTGCCCTGCCCGCAGATGGTTTTCGAGGAAAATGAGCTAAAAGTAATGGAAAATTATATACAAGACGGAGGCAGAATGTTAGTATTACTTACTGAAGGCTCTCCTAGCGACCCGACCAACATCAACATTCTGCTGGAGAACTTTGGTATCTACCCGAACATTGATTGCCTAATCCGCACGCATTACTACAAATATTTCCATCCAAAGGAGTGTTACATTGCTGACAGCCAAATAAATTCGACGATAAACAAATCCAAAGTCCGATCTGAAGCTAATTTACCCCTTTGGGTGCACAATGAACGTGATGAAGCCCAGTGTTATTTGCTTGAAAAGTGGCTTTGCCACTTTCCCCGTCGACTGTCCTTTGGGAGCGTTGTACTACAACGCAAAATCCGGAGGAAAGCTTGTGGCCATCGGTTCAGGCTACATGTTCAGTGACAAATATTTGGATCAAGAAAATAACGAACTGTTCAGGGAGATTCTGCTGGCGTTCTTGAGCAGCTCAGAAACAGTGCACTTTTTACCAACTGATCATGATGATATTGAAGTTACTGACAGAAACATTGTGCCTGAAACTGCAGAGTTAGCGGACAAGCCAAAACTCTGTCTCACTGATGTGGTTAACAATACCTCTGTCGTTGACTATATAAGTTTGTTTGATCACAAAGTGTATGCAATGAACACTATGATGGTCCCAAACACTCTGAAAGCGTATGAGTATCTGAACGTGAAACATTCACCGCTGAAGATAATCACCCCGAAGTTCGAGGCTCCATATCCCAGCCTGCAAGCAGCAGTATTTCCACCATGTTTCAGGGAATTGCCTCCTCCGTGTCTGGAGCTGTTTGATCTGGATGAGGCGTTTACTTCCACTGCTTCGAAACTGGCTCAGTTCACTAACAAGTACATGATGACAGTGACTACTTCGGAAATAAATGAAGACACTTATTTACATGATTATGTGGCTAGATGTGCCCGGATCCTAACTGCAGAAGACTCTGAGACAGTGGAAGGGTTTCTCTATAGAATAGGCAAAGAGATTGCGGAATTTAAGAGTATAGATAATATCAAATAGGAGTAAGTTCTACTATAAATAAAGCTTCAATACCAGAAGGAACACTTTAACTTATTGTATTTCTACGTGTTTGTTATAGTGGAAAACTCACTGTCACATTATGGAGCAGAAACTGAAATTGGATTCAAAACTAGGCGCAATTTCTCCTTTCATTTCCTTGGACTTAACATAAAGATACGTGGTCTCGTACTGTTTTTGCATCTCTTCCGGCAGTGGACAATTCCAGTTCTCTGGTGGTCCTTTCCGTCTTGTCCATGTATCGTTGGCATAATGACCAGAAAGCCGCCGCTTTCTTCTTTCTTTTTCAATAGCCACCAACTCTTCCTGAATTATTAACAGATAGAAAAAGCCCCTGCAACTGATCGTTATTTCCCACTTACTCCAGCAGCTTTATTCTGGTCGTTGATCCATTTGTAGCAGTTTATAGAGCATCGTTTCCACTCGCTACAATCTAGTGTTTTCCCGAAAATGAACAACTGGTGAAGTCGGGCTCTTATAGACGTACAATCTGAATACTCATCATCATATGTGGGACATTTTCTGATCTGGAATTAAGCCATTTAAACTGATGTAGCAGGAAACAGTAAAAGTGATCTGAACACGTTATTTAAATGAAAATTTGTACCATCCAGTCGTCTTTCACTCTGACTTCTTCAGTCATCACGTTTTTTGGGAAAATATATATGCCTTTTAAACCGTGATTACTAAATATTTTAACAATAACAAAAAAAAGTTTAGTTAGATTTGGTTGAGGTTATGTAATAATGCATCGCATCTACAGGGTGAACTAAATTAGAAGTATTTTATCTGAAAGTCTGAAAAAACCGCTCTGATTAGAATACATGTTTGTCTCCTTTTTATACAGAAGTCAATATAAAATATATATATAAAATAACTTTGAAATTCCGGCCTCCAGAAACGAGCGCAGAATAGAATTTTTTAACTCCTGAAAATACCCTGAGAATTAATCAAAATCGAAACGTTTTCTAGTCATAGAACACACTTACCCCTATGAAATTTAATCAAAAGTGACTCTAACTTTTCTGGATATTGAGAAAATAAATGATAAACTTGGGCATGCAAAAGCAACTTCAAAAATCAAAGGCACATTCAAAGATTGTTAGAAAAGTGCCTGACCGTGTCTCAATTTCAAATTTTTTTGCAGCTATAGAACGCACTTTTTACTACAAAACGTACCCGGAAGGAGATCTCCTAGTTCACTGATTTCTGAGAAAATAAATGCCAAACTTAGCACTGCATAAACAACCACAAATTTCTATTAAAAAATTTTATCTTGAAAAATGCCTGTTCCAGACTCAAAATCGAAGCTTTTACCACTTATAAAACAGACTATTCCCAATAAAATCCACCAGAACACCACTTTCTAACTTAACTACTTTCCAAGGAATTAATTATTATATTCCGGCCAGCATAAAAATGCTCAATATAAAAACAAAATTTAAAAAAATTCCCGAAAATTATCTAAAGATGATTCATAATGGAATAGTTTTCCACGTATAGAGTATATTCCTTTCCGTACAAGTGTAACAGAAAAGTGACCACCCAACTTGCAAATTTCTGAGCAAATAAGTTTCACCTGCGAAATTCTTCGCAAAAATCAGATGCAAATTAAAAAAATTCTTAAAATTTGCCTGATGATGATTGAAAATCGAAACTTTAGACACGTGCAGAACAGACTTTGCTCTGTAATATACGTACAAAAGCGATTCACTCGATTCCTTAGTTCCTGAATAAATAAATGCCAAACTCCGGCCTGCAAAAACCCTGAAAACACATATCCAAAATTGGGTTTCTCACCTCACAAGCTACAGAGGAAATAAATGCTAAACTTCGGCCTGCAAAAACGAAAATGAGACACGATTTTGAAAAATTCTTCAAAATTTTCTGATGACGACCGCAGATAGAAACGTTTTCTACTTATAGAGCCACAACAGTGAAAACCCAACGGAATTTTGTCGGAAATTGCTTGATGAAGTTTAAAATCGAAATTTTGTTCACTTACAGAAGGAATTTTGCCTTACAAAGTTCACAGCTTCAATGCGGAACATGAGTTTTAGCACAGAACTGCTCAACTTCACTTCACAACATCAGTTTTCATTGTTTACAACAATGTTACTCGATACAAGGTTTTAACTAACTCAAACTATTCCAAAATGATCTGAAACGTTTTTTATGAGTAGCTATACAGATGCGGCCACTTTCACTTTCTTAGAAGACTTAATTCGCTTGTAATAAGCAACACACTGTGAATTCCATGCGTTTATTACACCTCTTCACTCTGGAAATAAAAAATTTTTCAACAAGAACTTCTTAATATGGCAAATTTAATGTTTTAAAAACAATGTGGGTCCAACAGGGGATTATTTTAAAATAATTGATAATCACAAACTTGAAATGAAACATGTAATGTTAATTTTTATGGTATTTTACAAGAATGCGCAAAAACGCCCTTATTCATCTGGACATGTTCGAGGGAACGTTTTCAGAGTACAAACAAAATATAAATTTTGAGATTTTTGCGAAAAACTACAACGTAAATTAGGCAAAAATATGTCAGTTCGGCCTCGGTTTAGGAAATATCAGTGCTTCAGGACTAATTTTATTCAATTCATATCACACATAATAATAGAAATGCATCACTCGTTACAGGACAAGTTCGGCAGCATTTATTTTTCGGAAAAAAAATAATATCAAATCCTGCATAATAATTGTTTACGTGTTTCAAGTAATGTTCAGAGCTTTATTATTTAATAATTTAATATTATTATTAATTAAAAACCATAAACAATGAAGGAGCAGTATGCTTGTTCCACATTTTAAATTCTTGTTGCTATAGACTTTCAAATCACATATATTTAACTCCAAAAAAGTTAAAAATGCGGCCAAGTTTTAATCAGCTTGTAGTGAGAAAAACGAGGACAACAAATTAGCTACATCAATAAAACTAAGCAACTTTAGGCCTACTGAGGAGTTAAACCAATAGAAATTAATTCCAAAGAAGCCTTAAAAATGCTTTTTAATTCAAGAGATAAATTTCTTTGTCGCATGATGGGTAAATACTTTGTATGTGCTCAAGTAACCGCATGATTAATCAACTTTACTCACTTTATTTTATAATTAACTGATAAGATTAGTATTGTCGTGATCGTTCATAACACCTTCCGCAAAATTTACGATAGGCTTGATCGATATATTTATATCTTTAAAAATTTCAAAAAGGTGTCTATTTTTGTATTCCTGCAGCCTATCTCCAAGCAAAATGGTGTTAATAGAAGGAAAGTACGCGCACGAAAAAAGCGAGAATCTGGACGAGTATTTCAAAGCAAATGGTGAAGTATACACTCATTTTACTTTGCATGAAACTCAAGTATTTTGGTATTTTTAGGGGTTCCATACATTCCAAGGAAAATGATGTGTTCCACTAATCCTACAGTGGAGATTTCCAAGTCTGGAGACAAATGGACCATTACCACTACCACTATGTTCAGAACTATTGCCTATACATTTAAACTGGGCGAAGAATACGAAGAGCACATGCCTGGCACAGTGTTGAAGGTAGATCCACATTTTTTACACTCCAAGTACACTATAATGATGTTCTTGTAGAGCACAACTACCCTTGAGGGTGACAAGCTCTTTACAGTCTGTGTTGCGCCAAATGGATCAGAAACAGTAAGAACATACACTTTTTCAGATGAAGGGATGATTCTTGTAAGTGAACACCGCATAACGATTAATGTGATTGAAAACATATGCAATATTCCAGACTTACAAGCACAAAGAGTCTCAACAAGAGGCAATCCGCCATTTCAAGAGAGTGTAACGATGCTGCACATTTCTGTATAATGGAACAGTCAAGAGTTTCATTTTTTTATTAGAACATATACAATAAACATCCTGATTTAGTTGGCAATAAAGCCCTTGTCTTCAGTTCAACTAAGCAATCACACAAAATTGACGATTTTAACTTTATTAAGATATGCTACCCCATAAAGTATACAGTAAGTGAAACAAAACTGACAGAAAACATACTATCTAAATAACATACAAAATTTAATGTGTTCACAAATAAAAAAAAATAAACAAACACTCTAGTTGGGAAGAGTCATGAGCGTGGAATAAACGAGCTTATGCTTTTTTTTCTTCTTCTTCTTACCTGAGACAGAAGCACCTAAGAACAATTAGGATTTAATAGCAAATAAATTATAAATAGCAGAAGAGTATATACCTTCTTCATGTAGATTTTCCAGCGCTTTTGCAACTGCATCGCCTATGGTAAGGCTGTAATCGGTTTTTTGTTCGAAATCCTGAGAAGTCGGAGAAGAGTAGTTGATTGGTTGGGCAGAAGCTCTTTGGTTCGGACTCGTTTTCTTTTCTGTAGCAAGCATCTAAACATCCAATAATAAGGCATTAAAAAAATTAGAAACTGTTTTCGATCCTTGCTGTTATGGAATGCGGTTTCTTTTTAGAAATTCGATCTAAATAAGACAGTGTGAGCTATTTGAACTATCTACGTTCCGAAGTATTAAACCTGCATCATCAGGGCCTGCGGCCTAAACAAACCACAAAGACAATTCAGGGACAAATTAAAATTCGCATTTGAATGCAACTGCTTAAGGATGTAAACTTACAAGGATATGGGACATACTTTAAAATTTGATCAAAAGATTTTTAAAATCAGGAATACCATAAAAATATAATAATTATATATATAAATAATACGAATTGACAAAACACTGTCATTTTCTTTTTCCCCTGAACAAGGGCTCCCTCAAGGATCCCCGCTCTCACCGTTTCTCTACAATATATACTGCCATGACATATACAATTACAACTTACCAGACAAAAATCAAATCGACAGATCGGCATACATATTACAATACGCAGACGACACGGCACTTATTGTACATGACAAAACTACTGAGAGAGCAGCTCAAAGACTCCAAACACTAACAAACAACACAATGACATGGTTTTATAAATGGAGACTAACACCAAACGCGTCAAAAAACCAACTTCTGCTCACAAACCACAGACTCAACGCTGACTCCCCTACAATAACTGCAGACGGCCAAACGACACAACCAAAAAACGACGTAAAATACCTTGGAATAACAATTGACCACAAACTTAAATTCACTAAACACATACGAAACATCAGGGCAGAAACAATAAAGAGAACAAAACACTTCCGATCACTAACCTACAAAGACAGAGGAATCAGCACAAACACCGCCACCAAAATATATAAAGCTATTTGTAGACCCTTGCTAGACTTTGGACATATACTCATGACCAACGGAACAGAAAGGACAAAACGTTATACACAAACAACAGAACAAATTGCACTAAAACTAATAACACGAATAAGACACCCCCAAAACCCACTACACAACCCCCCCACCCAACTACTATACGAACGCACAAACATGATAAAGATTTCGGAAAGACTCATACATCTACAGACAAAATGGACAAACAACCCCTACAACTGGACCATACTGAATCCCCTTTGTCTTACAAGACCTACCAGACAATCCCGCTTCCGTTCCCCCCCCCCTACATTAACGCTGCTCGAACACTTACAAACGCAACTGACTAGTGGACAATAAAATAATTTCTTCTTGCCACTGAAATTTTATTTAATAATATCGTTAACCTAGAATAAGAGAATTTTCATATTTGTTTTTTATTTAGATTAAGACTACATGTATTAAACAAGGGCAGAAAGACCGTTAGGTCGATAGCCTTTTTTAGAAATAAAGATGTTTACTACTACTATAATAATAAAAAACAATAACGAACAATCGAGATGAATAAAATTGCCAGTTTCAGCAATGACCTCTTATCAACCAGCATAGTGTGATCGATCAAGGCCTTTAGAAATATTGTTATATTGTATTCTAGAAAATTTGTGAGATAAACGAGAAATATAATTTACAGCATAAAACAGAAACGGCAAAATCAACAATCTCAATAACCGAAAAAGGTCAGAACACTACCAAAACAAACGTTTTCAAAAGAATGAAAAAAATATGTTTCAATAGAACAGAATTAAAAAGCAGAAAACCAACAAAAATCGACCATAATTTATCATATAACAAAGTTAATATAGGATAAAGGTCAATTCCGAACTAACAAAAAATACTCGACGGGCAACGTAATTGAGAAATAATTCTGTTTCAAGCTGACTAAAATCGACCGTAATTTACCAGACGCCACATAATAATTGTAGTATGATTTATTGAACAGGACAAAAATCGAGACTGATAAATCAAGAGAAATGATCGAAAAAACATCTGAACAAACAGAAAAAACTTCAGCATATCGTTATACGATAGGAAACTATACAATTTTAGAGTGAACTTTTAGAATATAAGTTAAATTTTGTATTGCGGACGTTTTCTTGCAAAAAAAACAGTTTTAACTTTATTATTTGGGGCTTTTTAATTGTGCAGTAAAGCACTGGATCATAGGCGTGTGAAAAATTCGACTTCGATGTATATGAGTTGCTAGACCTGATGGTGCAGGTCTAGAAGGCAGTTGAAGTCGTCTTATTAAAATCCAATTCGCAACACTAAAACATATTTTCTGCAGCAAACTTTCGATTTTGAAAAGCACCAAATCAGCCTGAAATTATTGCAAACATTTGAAAAGGAAGAAAGTTGTAGCGGTCAATGATCCAACGCAATAAAATCGTGTTATGAAAGTGACCAATCATTATGTTTCAACTCGCAAAAAAAGTTTTATTTTATACCAGTTTACTTCAAGTAATCTAATATTCGAAAATGCAGTCCAGCCACAATTAATCTTCCAAACTTATAGTTACTACCTTAATTTTTTTAATCTGCAGGAATCTAAAGTGTTGAGAGGGGACTGACCGCAATTACAACTTGATAATTGCGGCTATTTAACCTCTGCATTAATTTTGCATCAAAGACAAGCTAAAGCGGTATTAAACCCGCATTGCCAATATGTCTCCGATGCCGATTGCAATAGTATTAATTTCTTAGCACTTACAGTTGCAAAAGACGGTCCACAGTAGGCGTTATCCAGGCTTGTGTTGGAAGTAGGAGAATCTTGGCCTGAAGCTGTGTCGACATCAATCTCACCAAAAAATGTAGAATCCGAAGTAGTTCGTTGCCCGGATTCTAGCATTTCATTAGCTGTGTAAACATCTGAAAAACCTGCCATTCTAGCAATGCTTTAAACAACTGGCCATTTAACTTACCTGGAAAATGGTCTAGATTTTCAAGCTGCAAATCAGGGCTGACATAAATTCCCATTTTCCGGTTTTCTTCAGCGTCGATTTTCCTTTCCCGCCGTTTCTCATCCTTGAGACGCTTCTGCCGTTTCTTCTTCCTGTAGTCGATTTGCTCTGCAAGTAACAACATGTATCAATTGCATGAGTACATGTTGATAACAATAATCATACTTTTATACAGCTCCAATGTATCTGCATTAACATCGGGTTCGTTCAGGCAAATCTCAGCGAACTCAACTTGGCAAGTAACAGGCAGGTGTTTTAAGTATTTATACTTTTGACGAATGTCTTCAGTCATGCAACCACCTTCTTTTTCCAAAATTCGACCTGAAACAAACAAACAATTGTTAATTTAAGGCAGGTTTTTAAAAACATTCAGGCTTCGTTCACAACAATGATAGAATCGACAGATTAACTTCACTCTAATTGACCTAAAAAAACTAGGAATTCGAACGCTTTGCTAAAATTCATATTCTAGATTTCAAGAAAAAGGACATTTTGGATCTTTGACTGCAACAAGGTACAGTTTCGCAACTGCCCAAACAACAGGGAGCGTATTTAGCCTGCAGCTACTCATAACACTTGGTAATAAAATGTAAGAAATGTAATGAAAAAAAAATGACAAAAACTATAAAAATAAATAAAGAATATATCCAAAGATGTTCCCAAAAATACCAAGAAGTGAAGTGGCTTTACGCCTAAACCTTCCTGTTTACGGCAAAGTCCTACGAAACGCGCAGTGAAATGTCCCAAAAGGACGTTTTTTTGGTTAACAAATAGCATTGTTAAAGACCCATACGTGATCGATCGACTCTCTCTCTGGGTAGCACTACAACCCTTGGTGGGTCTTCGCTGCGTTAACGATTTGCCTCCATCGGTCCCGGTCCATCATGGCCTCCCCCCAGTCATCTACCTGCATAGTCTGTATGTCCTTCAAGATGTTGTCCCTCCATCTAAGTTTCGGCCGCCCCAGCGGTCTCTTCCTTGCTGGGTTTCCTTCCCATGCTATCTTGATCAGTCGATCGTCAGATGCTCTTTGAACATGTCCGGCCCATCTCGGACATTGGGATTTTATTGTTTTGACTATATCTGGCTTTTGGTATAGGTCCTGGACTTCTGCATTCGTCCTTATGCGATATTGCTCCGTGTTTGGATCCTTTACGGGGCCAAATATTCTTCTCAAGATCTTCCTTTCAAACCGCTTTAGTAGAAGCTCGTTGTGTTTACAGCCGTAGCAGATAATCGGTTTGATTACAGCCTGATACACCATCAGCTTTGACACTCTTGATACCGTTTTGGATTTCACGAGGGTTCGCATAGCAAAGAAACATCTATTGCCACTGTGTATTCGTGTTTTAATCTCTTCGTTGCTGTCATTGTCTGAGCATATCGTGACTCCAAGGTATTTAAACTGTCTGACACATTCGAAGTTATAGGTGTCCATCATTATGTTCTGACCGATTCTGTCCCTGGTGGGTCGGCGGGTAATATGCATGTATTTGGTTTTTTCCTCGTTGATGTTGAGGCCCATTTTCCTACATTCCTTCTCGATTTTCAGGAAGCTTTCCTTGACTCCGACAGTACTTCCTCCGACCTCGTCTATGTCGTCCGCGAAGGCCAGGATCATCTGTGGCCCCTGGTTAGTATATACTTCCGTGGTGATGTTCGTCTTTTTGATAGCCATATCTAGGACTATCTAGGATCGACTGAATTTTGTTAATTACTCATAAACGGCTGAAGTTCGACCAACGAAAAATTCCGGAAATTAGAAATATTTGTCTGTGCATCCTTTGATACTAATTTTATTAAAATCTGAACTTTAAAACTACTGGAATTAAATGTACAATTTTATATTTACCACTCCCCATCTAAAATTCTTTGGATTCCTGCTTGTCCTCAGGCAGTTATTTAGTAAAAAAAACATTCCTGGCATGATAAAATATCTTTGGCTATTTATGTTCATTTAGTGATGTTGTATATGGGCGAATACATGCGAAAACTTGAACAGGAAATCTCCAAACGAACTAAATATAAGCGATTCTTCACGTGTATACGAAAATTCCAGCTAAAATTCTAGATAGTGGCAACTTCCCATTTGAACCTTTCGTTGTTTCATTCATACATTTTAATAAATTATGCAAAAATACATACCTTTCAAATGCTTTGGACCACATTTCAAAGAGCCATGAGCGTGCTTGATCATAGCTGCGTTTAGGCCGTGCAAATAGATATGTTGGGCATCTTCGGCTGGAAAACAATACGAAATTCGACAGCCGATCAATAAAGCGTGTGTTGAATCACTCACCTTGATAGAAGTAGTAAAAGTCTGATTCAGAAGCTTCATTAAACTCAGAGCAGGAAGCGTTATCTTGACCATTAGCTACTTCATTAGTGTTGTCTTTAGCGTTATTCAAAACGTTCAATCGCCTGGCTTCTAAAAGATGTTGGGCTTCCTCAATGAAACATTTCTCCGAACCTCCCTCGTCCAGGGCCAACAGGCAATCAAGCTGATCCTTCTCTCGGTCCAGGATTTCCATGATGTTGCCCTTGTTGGCCAAAAACAACTTCGAGCATGTGTTGTCCTCGTTCTTCTGAGATATATTTAAAATACTGGCATCTGCCTGAATTACCGCATCAACTGAATAGGCAGTCAAACAGCCTCGTGGTCTTTTCATTAATTTGAAGCCAATAACGTCGTTGAGCTTGTAGGTCTTGTGGGCAATTACTTTAACACTGGAACAAATACAATAGCAGTTATTTTCCATGGGTATGATGGACTGAAATTTTTACCTCTTAAGGTCATTTTTCTTAACATCATCAGAACAAATAGGGCATTTGCAATAATCTTTCTCAGAAATTCCCAAATAGTGCAGAATACAGGACCAACAGTAGACGTGACCGCACTTTGTCATTTTTGCCGCAATTGGTAGTTCCAGACAGATGGGGCAAAATGGTTCCTCACTCACTTGCACGTTCTACAAAAAAAGATTTTATTGTAATCTTGCAAGATCGTATGCGTTTTTATCTCAAGATTTACCACTTGTTCAATAAAATCCCAATCAACCAAGACATCCGGATTTTTCATGTACTGCCTGTAGTCGCCATTCTCATTAACAATAAACTGGCAACTGAAACCAAACAAAATGTTGCTTACTTTCTTAAAATACTACTCGGGAATTTCGCCTACTTGGCCTGCAGGTAATGATTCTTGTTGTACCGATGCTTTTTAGTTCCCAATCCTTTTCCATTCTGCTTATCAGTCGAATGATCGTGTGGAAATCCGG
The DNA here is from genome assembly GCA_024550625.1 of Dendroctonus valens. Classification (NCBI taxonomy): domain Eukaryota; kingdom Metazoa; phylum Arthropoda; class Insecta; order Coleoptera; family Curculionidae; genus Dendroctonus; species Dendroctonus valens. Next base: position 1,287,423 of record JAJTJO010000120.1, on the reverse strand, counting down.
AAGAATTCTCTCGGGGTGCAAATGAAAAGTTCAACAAATGGTTCAGGCTTTGCTTTTTGCTGCCTGCAATGAAAAACACGTGGTTAGTTAACGAGCGTTAAATTACCATTGAAAGTCTCACCTGGTGAAAAAACTGAACCCAATTCTGGCTCGAGAAAATCTCCTAGGCTGGTCTCCTCATTTCTAGATACAGCGCCTGGAAAAATAGAAGATTAGAAGAAGCCTTCAGAAATCTGGTTCCCACAAAAAAGTAGTTGTACTAATTTTATCAGGTCTTTTTTTCGACATTAGATAAGGTTTTTACTGTTTTGTTCCAGTCACTTGTTTTACTCTTTTTGCTTTGTTCTGCTTTGGAATTTTCGATACAAATTTCAAAATTCCTCAAATTATATATCTTTTGAAAAAACGAGAAATGTAACGAGTTAATTGGAAAACACCTTGACTTTTCACATCCAAAATGAGCAACTATTTTGAGCTATTTAAGCGGTTTTTCGAAGTCACGAGCTTTCACATACAATTTCTTCTTTATTATACACTCAAAAACTCTTTATACGAATATTGTGGAGCTTCTTAGCTCGAAATCAATGCATTGAGAACCAAAAACACATTAATTTTTCGCATCAGCATTTTTCGTTTTACTTTTACTTGGCTACTTAAGAGAACTCTCATTTTAAGCCGTTCTTTCGAAGAAACTTGCTTCCAGAAGAAAACTGTTTGTCGTATTATTATTTATTTTATTTCATTATAATTTAAAGTGTTTAATATTCCTTGTTTCACTCGCTTAAGAAGCTTTGCTTTGGAATACAAATCTCACATTTCTCAATTATATACCTATTTCTGACGGCCTTGTAAGCAGGGACCCGGACCGGAACCGATATGAACCCTAAACTGGAACAGAACCGTTTCTTCTTTTTGGACCGGAACCAAAGCAGAACCCATATTTTATATTAAGACCTTGTTAGGTGCTGAACCGGAACCGCAATATTTTATTTCGGTTCTACTGTGTAACGTTTGAAAGAAATTACTGTATATTTTACAAGCAAATGAAAATAATCATTTACCCTCCTGCAAATGAATATAAAAATACGTTTCTATGTTCTGGTGAGCCGCAGTGTCAATGTTAATGTGCCGACAAAGGGTTGGCACTTCTTTTAGTTAGTTCTTACAATCGTTTTAATAGTCGGCGCCGTGACGCCGTCAAAGGGAAAAAATATAAGCGCTATTCTTTGCAGCTAGTTGTCCCAAATGACAAAATCTTATCTGTATAAATCACAAAATAACAATTTTTTGGTATAAGATAGTTTTAGCCGACAATCAAGTAGAAAGAGCAAAAGCTCATTTAAAGTCGTTATGGACTAGACTGATGTTCTTAAGAGAGTGCAATTCTTCTAATTCTAAATCTGACCCTGACCAACACGATATGGAAACAGAATCATCTAGTTCTTCATCAAGCGATGAAAAGGAAGCCTTTTCGAGACACAAAGATTCAGAGCAAAATTTTTAAAAGGAATCAATCAGCACGGATTTTCCTCACAAGGTTCATTTGTAGCCCTTAACAAAATTGAAAATATTTTAAATTCCTATCAAGTGGAACAAAGCCATACGCTTACTGAAAAATGAAACGATTTTTGACTTCTGGAAGAAAAAGAATGAGCTTAATCCCGAGTTATACATGCTTGTTCAAGTATTGTGAAGCGTACCGGCAACTCAAGTTAGTGTTGTGAAGTTATTCGCAGGACTCAAATTTTTGTAACCGCCTTCCAGGTCAAATATTAAAGGAAAAATTTTAGAGGAACAATTATTTGTGAGGACCAACCGACTTTTCATTCGTAAAGAACAAACACCGTACGTTTATACACTACTTTTAAAATTCGTTTTTAAGTTGAATTATTTTAGTTCTTCGATCACCAACAACGAAACATTTGAAATTGGAATTTTGGACAAAAGCAACTCCTCAAAAGATGGTGAAGAGTGTGAAGACATGAACCAGGAAGAACAATCTTTAAACGGAAATAAGAGTGAAAGAAGAACGCGCTAAAACCAGAAAATTCATTAACAAATTACTTTTCAAAAATACGATTAAATTAATTTTTGTATCTAATATTATCTGGGGTTGCTAGTCCTCCTACCCCCTACCATACAACCAGCCGAAGTACCGTATGAAGCAGGGGATCGTTTGCTCATCTTTTATCTTGTATAATACAACAAGCAAGGAAAAAGGTCGTGAGATTCCTAGAGTAGCCTTTATCTTTGTCCTCGTTCGTTGTTATATATATATATATATATATTTTGGAACCGAAATGAACCGGAAAAAAACCAAATCCGAAACGGAACAGTTATTTCGTTTCGGTCCGGGTCCTTATAAGGACTGAAACATATACACCTCAAGTAGAGGCATCACGTGTTGATTGGAGATAAGACCCATATGGCTACATGTTGTTGTTTTACCAACTTAAATCAAATGTAATCTTTACCAGCGTAATAGTGACCACGTGGTTTGGGTCGTTTATCCGAGGCTTTGCCATTGCGTTGAGGTTGGGGTTTCCGGTTGGTCTCATTGAGTTTGGAAAAGCCTCCTGGAGGCTCACGACGCCGTGAGGCAGCACGAGCCCCCTGCTTCGAGGATGGCGCATCTGGAAACGACAGATATTTCGCAATATTTTCTCAAACTGGCGAAAATTGCGCAACATTACCTGCATTCTTCTTCAAGTCAGTGCCAGATGAGGCCCTGGACGAACTTGGTGGGTTGCGATTGCCTTTCTTCTCCATCTCGACTTAATCTAGTATTTAAGGGGCGGATTGCTTGGAAGCTTGATGCTCCTCCAAAAGGAGTTTGAGCAATGAGAACTTTGAGGGTAGACATCTTAACAAGCCATGTTTATGCGACACAAACGAGAAAAAAATTGCTTAGATATACACGAGCTCCAATACGCAAGTTTGACGGGGATTTGAAGTCGCGAAAGTGCGAACGGGAGCAGGAGACTCCCTTAGTCGTCGGAACCGACGAAAAACTAGAAAAAACCTCTAAAATAGCCTCGCCCTGGTAATGGCGACGCAAATAATTAAGAACTGCAATTTTCTTTCTACGTATAAATAATTTGACAAATTAACGTCAGTAGTGACGCTAGCCTATTCACTTAATCACTCAGGCCATGAACATCCTTCTAAAAACTTGTGTGAGAGAATGAGAAAACCATAGTGGAATTATAGTACTAATCATGGGGCTTTTCACAGCTGATTTTGACGTTCATCAGTGTGCTTTTGTAAACATTCACTATTCCACTATTTTAAGATAATTATTCCTAAGCTAGAACCGATGTGATTTTTCCCTGTTTAGTTTTAAATAAACCAGCAAGATGAAAGTGATACGGACCTTGATTTGTGTCGTCACCATGCTGACTGTGAGGGCACTTGCCAGCGATATCACCCCTTTAGTTTTTGGGGGCTTCACTGAAGGAATGCCTGCAGCATTTGGGGACTTCAACTCCGATGAACTTACAGATGTGTTTGTTGTTTTAGGTGAGAGCAACATAATTTAGATGTAAATTCATTAAATTCTAAATTCATTCAACTATGTACATGTAAGGCTCTTTAGCTTATTGCCAAGATGAGCGCGAATTGTGCATCAAAAATACGCAGTTTTAATACTACTGGACGAAAGAGTTTAATAAATGGCCAGCAGTTTAGGCAATCAACAAGTTAATGGAATTTACATTTTCAATATCATTCAATGAGGAAATTGTATAGAATAGAGAGTCAAGTGGAGTGTGAAGATATGGGAGCAGCTAATGACTGTTTTGTTTGCTAGTTTTGTTCTAGTAGTAGTAAACATCTTTATTTCTATAAAAGGCTATCGACCTATCGGTCTTTCTGCCCTTGTTTAATACATGTAGTCTTAATCTAAACAAAAAACAAAGATGAAAATTCTCTTATTCTAGGTTAATAATCTTATTAAATAAACTTTCCAATTCTAATGGCAAGAAAAAATTATTTTATTGTTCAGTAGTCAGTTGCGTTTGTAAGTGTTCGAGTAGCGTTGATGTAGGGAAACGGAAGCGGGATTGTCTGGTTGGTCTTGTAAGACAAAGGGGATTCAGTATGGTCCAGTTGTAGGGGTTGTTTGTCCATTTTGTCTGTAGCTGTATGAGTCTTTCCGAGATCTTTGTCATGTTTGTGCGTTCGTATAGTAGTTGGTTGGAGGGGTTGTGTGGTTTTGGGGGTGTCTTATTCTTGTTATTAGTCTTAGTGCAATTTGTTCTGTTCTATTTTGAGTAAAAGAGGGAATTTTCCGGTTATGTAAAAGTCTCTTGTTCTATTTATTTCACATTTTAATCAGGACAAATTGGTCTAGAGTTTAACTTTATTTGCCAGATTCTTTTTTAAGCAATCAGTGCCTGCCTTTTAAATTCTCAGCTTCTAGCTTTTAGAGTTATTATTAATTTAACAACTATTGCTACGTTCTGTTTATCATTTAGACAAGATTTATTCAGGTTTTACGAGGTTTTTAAATGACTCGCGAACGATTCACATTTTCAGATCATAATAGAAGCTAACTTTTTAAGAAAACTATAAAGCCGTTGAAGTGTAATATATCTGATTATACCCAATATTTTATTTAAGTCTTTTGAGTTAGGTATTTTCTTTTCCTGCTTGTGTATTTTAGAGTATCTTTCTTTTCTTATAAAGTTGCATTTTCCTTTCTGAACAGGAAAATATTTTAAGCGCTTTTCTAACTGATATCTCCAGCTCTTAATAGAAATTTAATAATCTGAGTAAATAAATGTATCTGTATGTATAATGTATGATTTATTATATCGAATATCTTTTGTCCGTCATTTAGATTTCCAGTTTCATTGTTTGCGTTTTTCTTGGAAAGAAATCATCTTTATTAAATTGGATAACCAGCTTTATTAGGTTCCCACCCTTGCTGGACAGTGTGATATCTGTTGCATTATGTTTTTTACGTTTTCTAATATGTTTTTGCTTCTTGTAAATCAAACAATTATTGCTAGGTCCCGTCTCATACAGAGAAAATATTATCTGATTTTCGAGTTGAGTCTGTTCTTCGCTCTTCGAGTTGAGTCTGGAAATGCACTGAATATTTTATAATATAAAATAAATTCATCAGAAGAAACTAGCTCGGCGTCAATACGGGGACAAGTCCATGTTTTGCGAGTGTTATTTTCAGACTAAATCCAGCTGATTCAGATTCTTTCGCATCTTTACAATTGACTTCTTTGGCTCCTAATAGAACCTATTTTCTAAGCTTAATATATTGTTTTTACTTTCATATACAAATGTATTAAAGATTGATTATTTCCTTCAGCAGAATTCTTTAAAGCGATTATCTAATTTTTCCAGAAAACAATAAAGCTGTAGAAATTTTGCTCGCCCATGAAGAAGAGCCGCTTTTGAGGCAAGCCAAAGATCGTCTTAAATGCGTTTTCAGCAATTCGCATATAACAAGCGTTGTTCCCGGTGATTTTGATGGGGACGCTCTTATGGATGTTATGGTGACCACCACTTTTAAGCGAACAGGTAATCGACTAACTGCAATCTGTCTCATGTGCCAGCACTTCCAATAATATGACTAGTATTTGCCTTATTGATGTAAAGCTTATTTTTAAGCTCATTACGTTCTTCTAGAGCCATGCAACTTTTTTAATTTGCAGAAAAAGACACCGATAGCACATCATTTACGAATGTGTACATTCTATGGGGTGGAGCAAATCACTTGAATTGCACTGCAGATGAAGACAATCCAGTGATTCAAATGATCGGACAACCTTTGGCTATGGACTACAACCAGGACATGATAATAGGTGAATTCATTAAGGCTCAGTTTAGACGGGAAAACTAATTTACGTCGTTTCCAGATTTGTTCGGTCAAAACAAGGAAAAGGAGCGCATGTTTTGGATTTTTAATAAAGACCGTTCCGTGGCCCCTCTATCCATCCTGTTGTATGATAACATAAGCCGGGAGGAGTTGAGTCGTCCCCATGCCCATGCATTTTTAGGTAAGTTTCTTCTGATTTTCCCTGAAGAAAGACCAGACGTATCTCACGTGACTAAATGGAATTTTTAGACCTAAACCACGATTACATGGCTGATCTTTTCATAACGACCCCCACTCAGTTCGAGGTGTGGCTGGGCAATGAGAATGAACCAAAATTCACATACCACAACACGATTAAACATCCGGAAAACAGTAAAATAATCGGGCAATCGCTGTTTGTTGATGTAGAATTAAAAGGGTCCATGGACTTGGTTACTCCAGTTTGTGCAGAGCAGGAGAGCAATGGAAACTGTAAAGGCGCCGCTCTAATGGTTAGTGAGTTGAATTGGACGAAAAATGTAAAATGAAGTGAATTCTTTGCAGGTTTACTCGGAGGGTCAGTGGATAAACCTTCAAGTGAATTTCAAAGACGATGCAGGGAATTTGTGGCAGTTCTATCTAAAACAAGGTTGGTTGTTACAAGTAGTCCACTTTAGAGTTTGTGGCGTAGGTTCGGACTGGGAATAAAGTTCCTGTCCCAGCAAATAACAGACATTTTGATGAGTGAGCAAAAATAAAAAGTTTTCATGTAAAAGAAAACAGTGGAAGCAGCGAAGTCTGAAATGGAACTTTGCCGGGTCCTTTTGGGAAATGGGAACGAGGGAATCTGCGAATGTGATTCTCTCTTATCTGGTTTTTTCTGCTGTTGAATCAGATCACCGTTAAGATGAAACCCTAGACTGCAATGCAACGGCACTCTTTCTGTCGAAAAATGTCCGGCGCGTTTTTAAGTCGTTTACTATCGGGATTTGGCACTAAACACTATGCAAGTCACACACTGCACATTTAACGCTCGATAATTCACGCAAAACGGTGGTGATTTTTATGGCCGCTGCAGTAGCACTGGAGGAGATGAAAATGCGGACATCGAAGGCTCAATGCCTCATGCGAGTGGAGGCTAATTCCGGAGATTCTATCTCAAAATGGAATTGACGGCCGTTTCCAAAGCAAAAAAGAAAAACAAACAATATAGAACAGAACAAAAATAATAATGATTAAACAATTAAGTCTTCGATCGAATTTTTTCGCACTCCCAAAAATCGTCCGCTGCTCGTTAATGCGAGTTAGGTAATGATGCGCGCTGTTAAAACAATTAACCGCAAATAAAACAAAAAAAATGTCGATAAATCCACCCAGCGGCACATAAAGTTCAACATAAATTTAAAATTTCAGGCAGCAGATATACCAATGTAATAACTTTGAGGAGCGGCGACTTTAACATGGATGGTTACCCGGATATTCTGGCAACATTAGCGCAGGAAAATGTCGATCATCCACAGTCATTTCTGCTTGAAAACGTGGCGTGCCAAAGCGGATGCGGCAAATTTAAAAGGTAGTGGCACAAAACGAACATCTTCAACAGATCGGCTTCTAAATAGATATTTAGGTCATATGCAATTAAATGGACCGCACTAAGTCCGTTTCGCAACGGAACCGCCATGGCAGCCTTTTTCGACTTCTACCAAGACGGGATTTTGGACTGCATCCTTGTCACTTACAATGGAAAGCAGTATCAAGCTGGTGCGTTCAAGAACAGCTTGGATTACGATGCAAATTTTATAAAAGTGATGGTTTTAACCGGGCTGACCAACAAGCATAGTCAGATGATTAATGGACGCGTTGGCAAGAAAAGGAGAACTTATGGAACTAATTTGCCAGGTGAGAAAAACTTATTGCATGCTATTGTATTGCTTATAAATACTTGTAATCAGTAAATGCTTATTCTTTTTGATATCCTATGTATAAATTCAATTTCTTAATGATTCCTAGTTTTGTTTTCGTGAGAAGATATAGCCCTAAATGGTTTAAAAGCAATTGAATCTAATAAAAATGTTTTGACTTGCAGGGCCATCAATTTCGTACAAAACAACTACCCAAGAAGGGAACTTGAGGCACGGCGTATCGCCTCAGATGCCCCAATCCGCGCATTTCAGTTTAAATCTCCCATATACCATTTTCGGTTTGGGGCGCACCCCCAACTTTGTGGACTCAGTCACTGTGGGACTCTCCAATAATTCCAGATGTTGGACGCAAATTATTCCCAATTCCCAAATGGTAACCTGAAGCTTTATTTTCCGATGAACATTGAATGTGACAAGTGCAATTTCCAGGTGGTGATTCCATGGCCGGTTAATCAGGCATGGAAATGGAAAGCTCAGCTATTCGTGACTCCCAGCAAGCTGATTCTGATGTCAGTGGCTGCATTGACTGCCGTTTGCGGCATGATTACTGTGATAATTGGGGTGCTGCATTGGAAGGAGAGGCAGGAGGATAAAAAGGAGCGACTCTCCGAAAGCCACAGGTTTCACTTCGACGCTATGTAGGTATTTTGCACAACTTAGGAGAAGTTAGGCCAAAGGTTACTGGTGCGGGACGCGCATCTAAAGTGTACATATAAGATGTTTCAGTAATGCTTTTCACACTTTTTTTTGCTAATTTCTATTAATGAGATGAGGTCGCTCATGGGAGAGTCTTAATACGTAAGATGATAATTTATAATTAGTTCACAATAGTTCTTCACACTTATTGCAGTCTGTCCAAGATAAGAATCTAGAAAAGTGTAACAGATTCAAAGTCGGTTAATTTGGGGTCATTGCACAATTTATACACCAAATTGTGTGTGTGTCTAGACGAGGGCATTTGCAGGACGAGTTCAATCGCGTTTTTAACACTGTTTTAGTAGAAAGCTGCATTTTATCTTACACGCCCTTCCTATATAAAAGAGGAAATTTAACGGGCTAAATCTGATCATTTTCGGGTTTCGTTTCATGTGAGCGTAATGCTGTGATTCTGAACGCTTTTATTAGAATAAAATTACCTGTAGAAGACAGTCAATGGGTAAGCAAACGTTTTGCTATACTTTCAAAAAATATTTAAAAAACAGATTGACTGAAGTGAAAAATATTATTTGTGTGTGTTATTATTCTCCTCATTAGTGTTTCTTAAGTTGATTCAGTCCTGTCAAATCAGGTAAGTTCGTCCTTAATAGGCAAATTGCTTACCTGAATATAAGACGAAAACCTTCATATCAATATCTGTTTGTTTCCATAATACGGCTCTTTAAATCGTGAATAATAAGCTTTAAATTTCGGAAAAAAACAAAAAGGGGATGTTTAACGAAAACAACGTACAAATCTTCAAATGTTTGTGCGTTCCATTGAAATCAGCGCAGGCCGCAAACTTTTTTTAATTACATTTCAGGCACCACGTAACATTAGTGGTTCATTTTAGACCTCCCGAAACGATCTTTTAATCGTTGCCAGAACTCCACAATATTATCTATATACCGGACCCAAACTAATTAGTTTAAGTCACAAACAGAAATCGAGAGGGTTCAGATCAGGAAAGTGTGCTGACCAGAATATTGTATCTCCACTATTTTGCAACAATTTTCATTGGCATTGTTCAAATCCATACATTTCTGTTATTGATTTTCAATCTATTACAAAATCCGTATATTTCTGTGTATTAAAATAATATTACTTAACTTGGAAACCTGCACTGATGACCCTTTTGCGTCATCGCAAGTGGATTTTCATTCGTGATTATTATCAATATTGTGAAGTTGATTCCTGGTTGTCGGTAAATAGAATTATATAAAATCTAAAATAGCGGACATTTTCACAATTACGTTACATAAAATGTATAAAAACTGATCCTTTTCATCAGAAAGATTTGCTGTCTGTACAGTTCTACTGACAACAAATTTTTCGAATTTTTATCGATACCAACGCTTTGGTTGTTTTGTTCTCCGGATTCCGCTCTTAAAAGTTTACGTTTGCTCTTGAGTCACCCTGTAAATGAAAGTGAAAATTGGAATATTTTGGCGATTGAAGCATTTATCCAGAAATGTATATTTAGGTTTCAAAATTGTGATCCTGTTTTTTTATTTATGCGGACGTTCTCGACGATTTCTAGATTTATTTTATCTTGGACATACTGTGAATGTGATAGTACATTAGTTTTTTATGTTAACATATTTATATTGATATTTAAAGAGAGAATAAATGTTTTGTTTTTACATGACTGGATGATTTTCTTTGGGTGATTCCTGACAACCAAGTTTTGGATTAAAGGTCTAGAAACTGCCACTGACTTTTTAGCAAATCGCTCTATTATACCAAGTCCACATTAATTATTTGAGCTTTTACGCCTGCTTTCCTATTTTTAAAGTCAATGGATTAATTACATTTGCATAGTAATAAGGTGATAAATCCTAATAAAATGGGCATGTTTTTAGGCATTTCGTGCAGACGTTTCGCCGCGAACAGTGGTCTAAATACCCACGTTCAGTAGGGGTTTTTATTCGGCTCCGAGCCTTTTTTAGCTTTTGACCAGGAAAAAATACAACTTCTCCTTTAACAGCGCAAAATTGCCTTGAAATTACTCGCTTTTGTGCGGTATTGTATAACTAGAAGTGCATTAAAACCTATTAAGAGTTTGCCTGTAATTTTCCCAGTCCACCTTCACTGGACTAGGGAGAGGCAGTGGCATGTTTGTACCGATTTGTGGCACAAGCTGACCCTTGATATGTAAATGTGTGAACTATAAGAACGAATCGACTTCACCTGCCCTTAACTTTTGTAATTCCCGGCATATTTTTTTGCTTAAAATTAGCCGGTAAAAAACTCAGTCGTTAATCTTCTCACGCCTCGTCTGGTTCTCACCGTCATCATCCTCATCTAATATATTTTCTAAAGTTTCTAACAGTTGCACTTAGGTTTTTGCTTCTGTAATGTATGGATTGCCAGTTAAGCGAATAAGAAATACGCAGCAATACAGCAAATATAAGCAGTAGCGGGCAGTTTTTCAAATCACATGTAAAAGTCTCGGAAATATTAGAAGAACCGAAAGTAATCAGCCACTTACTTTTCTTCGATTTCCGAGTTGAATTACTGCTTCGAGCTAAGCAAGTCAAACCGGAAGGAATTGCTTAACGCCTAATATTACAGATTGTTCAGTTAAGTCATTTAATAATAACCCAGCTAGGCAACTAGGAAAAGAAAGGCGACAAGAATAATGCGGGTTGTCTTGAAAAACTATACGGAAGTGAGAATTAAATAATTTATATGACGTGAAGACCCGCCTGCCTGAATTGTCTTTGTCCTATGTATCATATTTTCACTAGCAAAATATGCGAAATTCTCTTTTTATTTTTTTTCATGTCAACTGGAGGATTTCTTAAATTATCAAACACTACATTTGAGCAGTTAGTCTTGCGTGAAGAGAGTGTAAATAAGGTCTTCAATCTGGAGGCTTTTTATTACTTTTCTTGTATGTTGATTCACAAAGAAACAATGTTTTTAGCGAGGTTTATTAATGCGTATATCAAACGAAAATGAAAAATGCATCGAAACGTAATGAAAGTGCAAGAAATCTGAGTGTCTTTTCAATTGAATCGAATATCGGCCTGATATCGTAGACCGTTTTCAAGATTTCAGATTAATATTACTTATTTTTAGGACTTTGCGATAAAACATTACTTAGTCATAAATCAAACATGCATATACATGTTCGCACACACAGAAAAATTACACAAGTGTTTATCCTAAAATGGGTTAAAAACCCTATTTTTATCTACCTATTGAGTCTAAAAATATACAGGGTGTTAATGAATAATGCGCCAATATTTAAGAGAGACATTTTACATACAAATTTACTAGTAAAGAATTTTTAGTTAAGGAAAAAGTGCGCCAATAATTGTTGCTTTGAATCGAAAAATCTACGTTTGTAGAAAACATTTCAGCACCCTGAATTTTTTTCAGAAGAACCAAAACTTTTTCAATTCAAACTACTAGTAATTTCTTTTTCTAAAATCACAGCCCTAAATATTTGCGCGACATAAAAAAACACCGTGTGAAACCATAAAGTCCTATTACAAAGTGAAATTGCAGTTTACTGGTGTACTAGGATAAAAAAAAACAACTCACTAGTAAATGATTTCTTGTATTGTGCCTTCTCTTCTTGTTGCCTCTATTCTTTGACCTGATTGTGTTATTTAGCGTTTGTTTTGCGTTTTTGCCTTTTATTCATTAGCTCTATGTTTTTCGGTGATACCTATCTATTTTTTGCTTCCTCTTGGTTTTTGTGAGTTCGAATTATCTTCTAGCAAATTTGTTATTTTCGTATTGCAGCATTCCTTCCTCCTTTATAGTGCAGTTCCTATGCCGGTTTTGCTTTCGTTTCAATTTTTTTCTCAGTCTTACAACCTAAGGAGTTTTACGAGTACGTGCCATCAATTTTTCTTTTTACCATTATTCCTAGTTTATCATTTTGATATCTTTTTATAATTTCTTCTTCCGCACAACATCCAATCTTGGTATTGAGTCTTCAATAATCATTGTTATTTTTCGTGTCTTTGATTATTTCATTCATTAATTCCTCCTTTTTCAGCATGACCCCTGACGTTAGTTTGCTCCAATCATAGATACGAACTACATTTAGGTTTTTCATTAGTTCGTTGTTTTCTCCCTTTTCTTTATCTCTACCTTATGTATTTTCAAGGGAGAGTTGTCGTTCTTAGGGTATCGATCGGTCGTGAGGAGGGTTCAAATGAGAATCTAAACTTTGAAGCAAGATTTCAGAATTTATTTTGAATCCTTCATCAGGATGCGAATCTGTTGGAGGGAGGTTTAAGGTATTAAGAGGATCAACTGCACATCTCCAATGATCCTTTTGAACTGGATGTTTTCTTTAAATTTCAACCCCTTGATGAAGGAATCAAAATAAATTCAAAAGGCTTGGAAGCCTCAAAGTTTGGACTCCTTTGAGCCTTCCTCAAGACCGATATCCTAAAAACTAAAACTCTCAAAACAATGAAAGAAAGTAAGAAATGGTAAACGTAGTGCAAAAAGTAAGTAAGAAAATTGTATATTCTTTCATTCATTTGAAGTATGATTTTTTCATTGAACAGTTTATTCACTGCAGCGTAAAGAAACGATTATTTTTATCAATGCTTTGATGCCGATTTCTAGAAAAAATTGGACTCAATCTTTTAAGAAAAAATGTCAGAAGCATATAAATACACTACTGTTTGGCTTATATTTACTCCAAAGAGGCACTTCTAGAACATTTGATGTATAAAGTGTTTACAAAATCTTGAAGTTTGTGGTAATAACCGCTTTCAATGAGTTCTCAAGAATTTTTTTTATAATTAGCGAAAAAAAATAAGTAGCAAGTCATCGACAAGACTATAATAAAACAGATTACAAAATATTATCGTTTTTACTCCCAGATGGTATTTTAAAGTTCTCTTTGGGAGCATTGAAGTGTTCACATACTGATGGATTTTTAAAGTTGCTATAAACCATATCTTAAAAGTGTTTCGTGGGTTGCACACGAATGCAGATGTCGTCCGCATAGTAACTCAGTGAATTTTCAAGAGCCGGCGGAATGGCTTGTTGCGCCAACCCAACGCACCGACGCTGTAACTCACCGGCGCAGTTTATGTTGCAGTAAACTCATTTATATATTACGCCGTACGCCAGACGATAAATCGATAAAGGTGCTGTCGTATAGTCATGCGTCGTGGGCTTTGCTCTTTTAATGAATGGAATAAATAAAGTCCCAATATTAGGCATGGGTTCATTCAACTCTGAGTTGAATCTGCTTCAATGGCGCTTTCACAGCGCATTCCCCTTAGAACTGTAACTCAATACGGGTAAACTGAGATGCTGTTCTACGTTTTACGGTTTGGTTTTACATGGCACCACCATGCCGTGATGCAGAATACATATGTTTTCCTTTATTGACATGATATATTTATCAGGCTGATAACTGCAGTTTTCGGCCTGATAAAACTTGATGAATGCAATAATCAAAAAACAATTATTGGATAAAATGCTATCATTTCAAACGTTTCAAGTTACGCACTTCGAACATAGGTGGCGCAAAAACTTCGTTTCGAGTTCTAGGTTGTCAATTACGGTTTGTGTGCCGATGTGTACAGATGCGCTGTGAAACTGCCATTTAACTCAGTGTTACCCATGTCTACCCAATATATTTTCTTCTTGTCGACTAGTTGTCTCATAAGCGAATTTTCGGAGAAAAGATCCGAATATTTGGATGATTTAACAGATGTAGGAAATCTTTGAAATAACAGTTTTTAAAGTTGTTTGCTACTTAGAGCACTAAACAGTAAACTTTCCTTTTTAAACTAAACAGCAAATTTTCGTTGCAAGACTGACCTTATGCACATTGTCTAGTCAATGGGAAGATTATTATTATATATTATATGTGACACTAAGATTGACTCACGCGTGCGGCATTATGCAGAAAGTAGTTTCTATGCATTTTGCACATTGCCGGATTTCGTACATAACTCACAGAGCGGCAACAACTCAAAAGCGCAACTCAACTCAGTGTTACCCATGCCTACGTCCGCATAATCGCAATTTAGTGGCAAGAATTAGATTTATTAAACTTGACAATGAACAACAAATTTACTAAAACAACACAACTATCTTATACAATAATTAAAAACTCGTCCTGAAGCTCACTAAGTAAATACTTATGCCTTGGAAGCATTATTAAACATCGAAATTGTGATAAAGCTTGCCGCATGGCAAGAGAATGTTCTTATCATTGTTGATAGAACGAAACCCCAGTGAATTTAATCTGAAAATAAGCAAATAGATTTGTTTGCTCAAAAAATATAACGTATTTTTGTTCAAGTGCCAGTTACGCAAACAACGATTATTTATTAGATTTATTGTACTGTTGCTGTTTCCTCACTTTCCTTCTGACTACCGGTTAGATCAGCGGCAAGCATTGAACGGTTGAATCAAATCAATTTGTTAAATTCATTAGTCAACAACCTGTATTCTATGAGGGGCTATAAAAAGAAACAATTTATTATGCTCCACACCCTTATCGCGAGGGTTGATACATATGTCAGCGAAGGAAACCTTTGTAAATGAGGGGTGTTGTTTGTTTCTCCACCAAAATCAATAACGGCTCTATATTGATTATTCTCGCTGCATAAAAGGAAATCGGTCTGAAGATGTTATAAATTTCACTTTTCAGTTTAAGACATGTTTTACATTTTCATTTTCTTGGGCGCGAAATTAATTAGCTTAAAAGTGGAAGTAGTTGGAAAATTACTGCTTTAAAAGTTTTATTCGGTTTTATATTTGCCGTTAACAATCTGTCCTTTTTCTTGCAGTCTGTGTGCAGATTGTTGAATATACAAAATGTTTCTAAAATAACTAGTTAATTCGTGGGTGCTTCTACAACCGGCTTATTATGAAGAAAACTTGAATTGTACCAATATGACTCAAAAAAGCAGCCTATCAAAGAGATAGAGCTCCAAAATTATTTTGAGTATTTTTTTTCTGAACCACTCAATGCACGATTAAGAAATTTAGCGCACAACCACCTCGTCTGAAACCCCAAAAGTTTTATACGTTAGTTACGTAATTGTATTACGTAAAGTATACGTAATACAATAGTATAGTTGGTCCCAAGCTTTTTGGCAGTGACGCAATTAAGGTCGTTCTTTTTCTATTACTTGTCCACCGAGCGAGATGGAAATTTGATGTTATTAACGTATAAACATACTTTTTATCATTGTGTATATTTTCCTGACTGTACTTCAATTTAATCCAAAAGAAATTCCTGGGTCCCAGTCAATTTTATTGTTTATTATTTAAAATGTCACTAATACGTTTCGGTGTCTTTTTCCACCATCATCAGTTTGTCTAAAATACACATTCACAGTCATCATTAATTTAAAAAAAAAGAGCTCTATCAAAATTCACATACTAAAATACAAATTACATACATATTAAAAAGAATATTAAAATAATATAATTAATTAAATAATATATATTAAGATAAAAATAATTTTTATCAACTTGTTACAATTTGCGGAAGTATTGAAGAATACTAAAGTATTCGTAAAATTCGTGCCCTTCGGGTTTCTGTGCATTTTTCCAAAAAGCATTTCAATTTACCGATACATTTTCTATTTGTGTGAGTGTTATTTTCGAGTACCGAAAGGGCTTTAGCATTATTGTGAGGGCGAAGAACGGTTCATTTTGCTCATAGTTTCACTATCATCGCTTAGATCTTGTGTGAGTTCCTCATTTTTTTCTCCTTTTTTCTTCATAATTTTCCTGCAGGTTTGCCACCACGAAAATATCACACTTTAACGCCCACAGTTAGAGCTAAGACTATACAATTGAGGCAAATTAATAACGAAACTTAGACATTAAACTCTATAATGCGTTTGTTGTGCGGAGGCCTTCGGGCACGACACTGTTTTTTTCGTAAAATCTGATTAATCGGCAAGTTTAGAGCATTTTTGCGTTTGAACCAGTGTCGTGCTCAAAGGGCTCGGCACAACTTCCACATTAAACTACGTTTAATGCGGTTTAATGATTTTTTCATACAATCTGATCTATTGGTAAGTTTAGAACATTTTTTCGTTCAAACCAGTGTCGTGCCCGAAGGGTTTTTTGACACTGTTTTTTTCACAAAATCTGATCAATCAGCAAGTTTAGAGCCTTTTTGGGTTCGAACCAGTGTCGTGCTCGAAGGGCTCGGCACAACTTTGATATTAAATTGTGTATAATTTCCTGACTGCACTTTAATTTAATTCAAAATGAAATTCCTTGGTTTTAGTCAAATATTTGTTTATTATTTTATTCTAAAGACGTTTCGGTGTCTTTTTCCACCATCATCAGTTTGTCTAAAATATACATTTAACATATTGTCAATATTAATTTAAAGATTTTTAATATTGACAATATGTTAAATGTATATTTTAGACAAACTGATGATGGTGGAAAAAGACACCGAAACGTCTTTAGAATAAAATAGTAAACAAATATTCGACTGAAACTAAGGAATTTCATTTTGAATTTGACATTAAACTCTCTATATTGCGTTTGTTGTGCCGAGCCCTTCCGGCACGACACTGATGTTTTCATAAAATATGATTTATAGCCAAAGTTAGAGCATTTTTGCGTTCGAGCCAGTGTCGTGCCCGAAGGGCTCGGCACAACTTTCACATTAAACTCTCTATAATGCGTTTGTTGTGCCGAGCCCTTTATGCACGACATTTTTTTTCATAAAATCTGATCTATCGACAAGTTTAGAACATTTTTGCATTCGAACCAGTATAGTGCACGAAGGGCTCTGCACAACTTTGACATTAAACTCTCTGTAATGCGTCTGTTGTGCCGAGCCCTTCATGCACGACATTTTTTTTCATAAAATCTGATCTATCGGCAAGTTTAGAACATTTTTGCATTCGAATCAGTGTAGTGCACGAAGGGTTCTGCACAACTTTGACATTAAACTCTCTGTAATGCGTATGTTGTGCCGAGCCCTTCATGCACGACACTTTTTTCATAAAATCTGATCAATTGTCAGTTTAGAGCATTTTTGCGTTCGAACCAGTGTTGTGCCCGAAGGGCTCGGCACAACTTTGACATTAAACTCTCTATAAAGCATTTGTTGTGTCAAGGCTTTCGGGCACGAGACTGTTTTTTCATAAAATCTGATCTATCGGCAAGTTTAGAGCATTTTTGCGGTCAAACCAGTGTCGTGCCCGATGGGCTTGGCACAACAAACGCATTATAGAGAGTTTAATGCCAAAGTTGTGCCGAGCCCTTCGGACACGACACTAATTCGAACGCATTACTCTCTATAATGCATTTGTTGTGCTAAGGCTTTCGGGAACGACCCTGTTTTTTTCATAAAATCTGATCTATCGGCAAGTTTAGAGCATTTTTGCATTCGAACCAGTGTCGTGCTTGAAGGGCTCGGCACAACTTTGACATTAAACTCTCTATAATAACTTCCACATTAAACTCCGTGTGATTGTTGTGCCGAGCACTTCTGGAACGACACTATTTTTTTCATAGAATCTGACCAATCAGCTAGTTTAGAGCCTTTTTGCGTTCGAACCAGTGTCGTGCCCGAAGTGTTCGGCATAACTTCCAAATTAAACTCTGTATGATGCGTTTAGTGTGCCGAGGCCTTCGGGCATGACACTGATTTTTTCATAAAATCTGATCTATCGGCAAGTTTACAGCATTTTTGCGCTCGAACCAGTGTCGTGCTCGAAGGGCTCGGCGCAACTTCCACATTAAATTCCGTTTATTAATGCGGTATTTGTGACGAATCCTACGGACACGACACAGTTTAGAACATTTTTGCGTTCGAAGCAATCTCGTGCCATTAAACTCTCTATAATGCGTTTGTTGTGAGGAACGTAACGAAATTTATTTATTTTCCCAAATTATTGTTTATATTCTGCAAATTTACACTCACTTTTGCAACTTCAAGTAATTTAAATGCCATATTGTCGACTGCTCTTCTTGACAGTAAATTGGTATTTTATAGAGAAAAATTTAGTTTCTACACTTACATCAAGCAATACGAATGACGATTGTTTTCTTTAACAACAATAAAAAAAGGTAGCTTTTCAAACTTCCATAAAACCGTGATCTAACAATAATATCTGATTAAAGAAGAGTAAAACTTTTGAAATCTCCGGGAACTTTTTGAACTCTTTTGAAGCAATCTCGCACATGAGTATAATCATGTAATTTCATATAATCATAATAATCATTATAATTTCAATAAGGCGTCTCAAATAATGACGTCACTGCCAAATAGCTTGGGACATACCTGCTACACGTTACTGATCTTCTACGTTAGACAATTTTAGCTTGCTCGATCCATAAAGATTCGAGTTTAAAGTGATTAACATTATGTGTTAGATGTAGAAATTCCACCTTTTATCAAGAAAACATAACAAATCCAAACAAGCCATTGTAGCTCTTCTACACTTTCGCATTCTTTCTTGAGAGGCCAAGAACCACTTCCGCCTGATAACTATACATTTTTTAGACATTCCTGTTCAGTTTCAGGCATTTTTACCAGTTAAATGCTCGGCAATTGATTGTTATTAAAGCAGCAGACATCAAATGCGATAAGCAGCAAATAAAAATGCCACAATAATGGTGAGGCGCGGTGTCAACGAATTCGGCTCTACCGGAACCCAAATGTCCAAAAAAATCTAAATACCAAATCAGTTGAGACGAACTCAGCTTTCACATATTAAATACTTTTAAACTGAATGAAGAAAAGTCCGAGAATTTTGGCGTTCAAAACGTGTTATCTTTAACGACATTTTACATGCCGTATTCTACAGTTAGTTGATCAACTGATGTAAACCTGGACAAAAATAGTTAAGTTAAAGAAATTCCACACGTTTTTTGACGAGAATTGTGGGATATTTCTGATAATTAGTACCTATACATGCAATGAATTGCGATTTCTTTTAAAGTCAACGGATGGGCATGTTCATGAGTCAACTGAAACGAGTTCTAGCCTTTAATGATCCCTCAGTCAAGGCTTAATTAGTCGTAACAAGTTTCTGATATGCCCCAAGAACGCCGATTATGTAAAACCATGTAGAAGTTATGAGCTTGTTTGAGAAATGCACTAAACCATGTTGGTGCTGGCCAATCCAATCGTCCTAAGCCACCTAATCTGGCTTCCGGATATTAATTTCAGACACACCTAGATCCAGAATAAACATTGTAGCGGGCCCGCTAATGAAATTAGATAATATTTTAGGCCGCCCCGACAGATTTATTATTCAATTCAGAGTCGTTCTAACGCTTCCCATGTGCCAAATTGTGTCACAGTAATATCCAACATTCGTGTCGTCTAAAAATACAAAAACGGTATCGAAAACACCCACGATATCATATTTTGATACTCTATGTGTTTGCATGATCGAGTCAGTATTCATTTGTATTTTTATACTATTTAACTTTGTTGGTTTGCCCATATTATATTGAGGGGGCGGATTATTCAGAACCCGGGAATCGATTCCACTAGACTAACATTCAACTTCTTTACATTCCTTTTAAATGGACAGAAAATCGTTTTTTTCTCAAACTCAAACAGCGGAGTTTTCAGAGCTTTGATTTTATTAAAGGAAGTTTTATGTTTAAGGCTTTAACAGATTTTAGAACATATATTTTTATATTCTCGTCTTTCGTTTCTTCATACGTTCAGCAACTGTCTATGATTGAACTACTACACTTTTGTTTAGATTCGTTAATACTTTTTGCTTTTACAAGTTTTTCGCTAATTATTTTTTTGTTATTCGAGAGATTCTTCCTTGTCTTGTTTTTCTTCCTTGTCGATTATTTCATCAATTTCCTAGCAATTTAGGAAACTTGGCAAAATTACATCCGCATCTTGGTTAAGGATGAAGGTCAAAATAAATACAATCGAAAGTCTATTGGCTCCAACTATTGATGTTAAATTTATTGATTAGCATTTCAATGATGAATGTTTATTATCTCGTAATTCTCCTTTGGACGAGAAAAAATGTGTAAAAATGTGAAATTTTTACTAGGATTTATCTTTGTTAAATTATTTTAAATTTGTTCTAATGTTTTCATTATGTTCTAACTAATGTGAACATTTCATTAATTATACATTTTATTTTCTTAATGTGTTTTTACCTCTTTGCTCTTTCATTTAGCTTTTTATTGAGTTCCACCATGTAAGTCTTCCAAAAAGTTTACATGCTTTAAGCTTTTAGCTTTTTTTAATATGAATATTTTCTCATTTGCATGCTTGTTCTACACTTTTAAATTGTTGTGAACTTTTTCTGCATTATTTTATTCATTGTTAATAGCAGTCGATTCAGATGCTTTTGAGGTTTATTTTTTAGAGGCGCTTATGTTCTTTCATTCGATTTGCCTTTGAACATTTACAATTTTTGGTTGGATCTTCCTCAAACTGTTTGCAAATCTGGATAAAAATTATCAATAAAATTGAAAAAAATATATGATTTTGAAAATGGAAGATTTATACAGATATACGGTTTATTGCAAAAACTTTTCAACAAACAAACAAAACAAAACAAATTTTATTGAGTAATTATCATTTGCACATTTCTGCAATTAATCCAGTGAAGTTTTTTTTCCTTTGCCTTCGAAGTTTTTCTGTAGATTGTGAACCCTGTTTCGTCTGCTAGCTTGCATGTTTATTTAATTTTATTCTAATTTTTAATGTCCATGTTTTTTGGCATTAATTTGGTTAATTTTTTAAAATGTTTTTTTGCTTCGTTTTTTGCACATTTTCAGACAAAAGTTTGAGTCATTAAATTTTTATTCTTGATATTACACCGCTGTAAAACAGTTTATCCACTTTTATTAATTTGTATAGTTGGCGTTTCTATAGCTTTAATCTTTTCATTCCCGTTTTCAAGGTTTCAACTAATGTCTGTTATTTTTAAACGGCGCTTATTTTGTTGTTGCTATAATTCCTTTGTTCGATTTGCCTTTGAACATTTAAAATTTTTCGTTGGATCTTTCTCAAAATGTTTGCAAATCTGGATTGAAATTGTCAATAAAATTTAAAAAAATTAATTATTATTTTAAAAAAGGAGGATTTTTCTTCTTCTTTTCATGCATATTCATTATTGAATGTTTGCGACCACATGTCTCATCTGTATTCTGTCTCTGGCCGTATGTATTAGGCTTTCCACTGTTCGTAAGCCGGTCCACTGCCTTATGTTACGTAGCCACGACATCTTCTTCCTTCCATTCCTCTCTTTCACTCTATCTTCCCCTCGATGATCAGTTGGAAGAGCTGGTACTTCGTATTTCGCATTATGTGTCCCAGATATGCAGTTTTTCTTTTTTTGATCATTAGTAACAGTTCACGTTCTTGTTTTATTCTTTGTAGGACATTTTCGTTGGTTCCTCGGTCCGTCTATGGGATTTTCAGTATTCTGCGGTATACCCACATCTCGAAGGTCTCTATTTTATTCATTGTGGTTACCTTCAATGTCCAGCTCGCCACTCCATACAGTAACACCGACCAAATGTAACTCGCTTTTAGGCTTTGGTCAAAGTCTCTATTTGTGAAGATGGTTCGCTCTCTATACGACATCTTGTTTCCAGGTCAGATGTCCATTCTTCAGTGAGCCATACTCCAAGGTATTTAAATTTGTTTATCCACTCCATTGATGATCCGTCCGATGTTAGTCCCACGATTCTTAACATGCCTGGTTGACGAGTAACAACCATGTATATTCATTATTCACGTCTTCTCTTACTGTGCCCTCCTACTACGTTGACAAAATGTTGTAGGTCGCACATATTGTCAGCAATCAAGACTGTATCATCCGCATAGCGAATGTTATTAATTCATGTTCCATTGACTTTAATACCCTTTCCAATATTCTTCAAGTGCTTTCTGGAAGATATTCTCGAAGTACAAATTGAATAACAGTGGCGAAAGCACACATTCCTGTCGGACTCCTCTGCATATTGCAATCTTATTACTTTGTTCTCCATCGATCTTTATGTCAGCAGATTGATTCAGATAGAGATTTTCGATGCAGCGATCCATCCATCCATGATACCATCCATATCCACATCCATATGTATTGTTAGTAATTTTTTTGTATATTCTTTTTCCTGACTGTACTTTAATTCATTCCAATGTTTTCCTGGGTTTTCAGTCAATTTTATTGTCACCAATTATGGTGTTATGTGATGAGCCCTGCGTTTCGTCCCGGGTCTACCTATTGGACTCGTCAGTAAGGCTTAGGTAGACCCTGCCTTATACGCCAGACATCGGTTATACGTGTTCAGACGTAAATGAACCGAGCCGGTGTAGATCTTCTGCGGTGAGATGTTGGCAACCCGTGTTGCCGATGCTGCCACTCGTTCCATTCTGTGTTCAGTCAATTTTATTGTCACCAATTATGGTGTTATGTGATGAGCCCTGCGTTTCGTCCCGGGTCTACCTATTGGACTCGTCAGTAAGGCTTAGGTAGACCCTGCCTTATACGCCAGACATCGGT
Source organism: Dendroctonus valens (assembly GCA_024550625.1). Classification (NCBI taxonomy): domain Eukaryota; kingdom Metazoa; phylum Arthropoda; class Insecta; order Coleoptera; family Curculionidae; genus Dendroctonus; species Dendroctonus valens. Next base: position 1,264,516 of record JAJTJO010000120.1, on the reverse strand, counting down.
TATACGTGTTCAGACGTAAATGAACCGAGCCGGTGTAGATCTTCTGCGGTGAGATGTTGGCAACCCGTGTTGCCGATGCTGCCACTCGTTCCATTCTGCTTTTTTTTCCCCAAGCATCTATATCTTTTTGTATATTCTTTTTCCTGACTGTACTTTAATTCATTCCAATGTTTTCCTGGGTTTTCAGTCAATTTTATTTCTGCTTTTTTTTCCCCAAGCATCTATATCTTTTTGTATATTCTTTTTCCTGACTGTACTTTAATTCATTCCAATGTTTTCCTGGGTTTTCAGTCAATTTTATGTATTATACTTGCAGTTATAAATATTAGTAAAATTGTTATGGATCACTGCCTTACAGTTCGCAGATTTTTCAGGTTCCGTTCCATTATTATTTCGTGTCATTCATCTTTGTCCTGTTCGTTTTCTTGTGCTTGTGTTGTTTGTCAAGTGTTTCTTCAATTTAATTTTCCTTTAGACATTTGTAAGTTATTTGTTAGTTCATGTTCCATATCTTCATTCCTTCTAGCATTCATGCTACCAGAAAATAATTCACCCCGAATGTAAAGATGTGACATAAAATAAGTTGGTTGCTTGAGAGCCCAATGCAGAAAAAATAATGAAGTTCAAATTTGATACTATAGAAAAGCAATGCTTAAAGTAAGATCATTTATTGCTGCACTTTCATGTTATTTAATTATCTGTGGTTTCTTATTAAATTCGTTTTTAACCCTCCTCTAGTGAAACAATTACAGCTTATGTCCAAAGCTGAATATTCATTATATTCGAATTCTGATATGTGTTTTGATTTTTATAAAAGAATAAGGAAAAATGTCATAGGCCGTCCCCAATTTCAATACAAAGCCAAACCGTATGTTAATCCCCATTAAGGAATGGTAAAATATTCGTCGATTGGACATTGGTCGTCTTTATCTTTCCAAAAGTCGCCTTTCACCGCGTATACTCATTAAAAAACATGTTTCGTAAATTATTTTTACGTGTTTCCACAACTAAATTAATGATTACCATTTAAATGTGTATATATTTTGTTGGTTTACGAATATTCCGGTTTGTAATATCGGTAACATTTAACGGACGACTGCCTGTTCTTCAAGTTGCAATTCTTGCAATAGGCATGTTTGTTAGCCCAGATTCAGCCAGCATTCGCTAGTGTTATCTAATGGCATGAAAACGACATAAGGAAATTGCGACCATTTCATATTTCCATACAATATTTATGCAAACACAAATAATTCAGTTTCAATCACTTCAATGTTGGTTCAAAAGAAAGTTTCACATTTCTGCTTCAAAACCTCAGAGGTAGTTTTGAAAAAGTGTAGATTTCCAGAAGGAAGGAAAGTAGTAGAAGGTCAAAATCCATCCAACTCCTTTTAATTATTATCTGAAAGTCACGAAGTTTCCAACAGCAAATTTCAAACCAGTTTGATGTTGTCCCAAACATTAAAAACTTAATTTAGAACACCATTTAAAATCGGCAGGATAATCAGACGATTTTATTGGCTGGAAGGCGTTTCAAATGCACATAAAAGATTTATGTGAATCAATAAACCGATAAAAAGTCCATTTATTATGGAATGTAGCTGTTTAATAGCTGAACTTGCAACTTTATTGTCATATCGATGAGAAGTTTATTTATAACGGTAGTCAGAAAACTTCCCCAAAAACTACTCAACGGAATGAGCAACGAGTGAGTCAACTCAAGAGCATGACATGCAGTTTGAAGAAAAGCAGGACTAAAAAAAACATTTTCCTGTTTCCTCAGCAGCAGCTCCAAATGTTTAAGCGGTTTCTACTCTAAGTGGACAGTATTTATAGAACTGTGAAAATTTCATGAGATATTCTGGAAACAACAATTAGGCGCATCGCTTTTGGAGACATTTGTGTTTGTTGAGTCTAGTTCAGTGGCGCACAATTAATCTGATTCTCAAGAATAACATATTTTGGTAGAAAGCCAGGTAAAGCTTTCATCTGCTCACTCGACATTCGGTTAGATCTTTTGGAAACAGTTTAAAAATTCACTGAAACCACGCTTTTTGCATGATTTATTAATGTTTCATTTGATTTTTTCAAAATGAAATTCTCAGGAATTTTGCTATTTCAACCAGACAGACATTTTTCGGATAGTAAAAGAGCAGAAAGCTGCAAAGGAGTAAGAGGGTAGGGAAGGCAATATGCTCTACCTACCTACGCCCCTGATCTGAATTCCTAAGTTCTGTAAAATTGGACAGTGTTCTATTTTAGAACTCTGGCACACTTGAAACAATACCTTAAGATAAATATAAAAAGTGCGAGATGGAACCGTGCCAATTCGCCAAGCGTTTCCAACATTCTATTTCAACTTTATCAGTTTTTTCATGTTTTTTTCCCTCGTATCTATCATATGTCGCATTCGAAAATAAATCCCCGTCTAGTTACGATGGGTTTCCTTGTAAGAGGATTAGTAACGGTGTAAGTCCTTTCTAGAACAATTGGTTTATCAGTTGCTTTGAATCCATTGTGTGATATTTTAGAAAGCAATTGCTTGCTCAAAATGTTTAAAGTTTAATTATGTCAATTTCTTTTAAACATTTTTATTGTTTTCTTTGATTTGCTGCTGCAATGATTTCATTATTATTTTACTTCCTGCTTTTTCGTTTTTTCATTGCTTTCATTTTGCTCTTCTTTCAGGACGATTTGAGGAAATATTATATTTTAATTTACTGTTTGTTTTGTATTCTGCATATTTTTCTCCCGAAACTTTGAGTCATTTCATTTTTATTCTTGAACCTACACTGTTTTAAAACAGTTTCTTCCTTTTTATTAATTTCTTTTGTTGTTGTTTCTAGAGCTTTGATCTTTTCATTCCTTTTTCCAGGGTTTCAACTACTGTCTGTTATTCGATGCTATACTCTCCTCATGTTTAGAACATTTTTAAATGAATAATTTTTGTGTTGGGTTCTTCTATTTAACTAATTAACGAATTTAGCTGATTCTAAAAAAATTGTCAACATTTACAATTTAAATGTTCGTAAATATTGTCCATATTGTCTTTGTAGTTCACACATTTCTATATTAATTTCATGTGGCTCAGCCACACACCACACACTGAAAACTCAATATTGCTGAAATTTAAGTAGCAATCTTGCTAAAAAAAGTAGCTTTTAAATGGTGCTGCTCTTCAAAACTTAAAATGTATAACAATGTCGAACATGCCTAAAGTTTACCCTCCGTGAGGAGACTCTAGAGGTAAAATCGTCTACATCAGAGATGCGTCGCATTCGCACTGTGTTGTTTATTACAAGCAAAGGAAAATTATTAAAACTATGCATGGGTAACACTGTGTTGAGTAGCGCTTTTGAGCTGTTGCCGCATTGTGAGTTAGTGAGTTATAACTCATCGAGCAATGAGCATTAACTCATTGAAATTTAAACGGTAAGCTAAAGCTAAGCTTTACGAGACCCGAAACTGGAATAATTTTACCTAAACCACCTAAAAAAAGGCCACCTCTTTTTTTAACCAAGTAGGTGACCACAACAGAACTGCCCGATGAGTTGGGTTGGCGCACTCAACCATTTGCGCAGCACTGCGCCAACTCCTAAAAATTCACTGAGTTACCCATGCCTAATTAAAACCGTGTTAGGTTTTAGAGAAACTAGCACTAACCACAGGCATGGAAAAGTACCTAAATGTTTTCTAATCTTGAACTTTTGAAGAAACTCTACATCTCTACAGTTTTATCAACTTTTTCGCCAGATAACTTTTCTTTAAGATGAAACTGCAATATGCTATCCCAAACATTCTCGTAGGCAAAAAAACTGATGTTGTAAAGTGAGGTTATATGGTGAACTTGTTCACCTCGCAGATAAAACGCATGTAATTAGAGTACGCATTGATGTGTTAGTGTATTGTAGGATTTATATGACTGCTTTTGGAAACCAATAAAAAAAATCAATATTGAAACATTGAGTTTTTGTCAAGTGATTAGAGTGACGAATTTATAGTTTAATGAGTAAAAAGATTGTAATTTATCTGTTACGTACGTAACGTTGAAGAAATTTTTTTAGTTATTTACGTCACTGGGTTGTATTAAAATACATTCCGTACAGAATTATTGGAATTCCTTTGCTTCAAGAACTACGTGAATGTAAAATGTTGTGCAGCTTAAATATTTCGCACTGAACACGTCTTGCTCACATCGAGGTTGCCACAAGAATCCCTTAAAAAATATTATTTTCATGTTTCCGCATAACGTCGTTGGCAAGTTCTCAACGTATTTTGCTTTTGATTCCCCGTTCTCATTAATGTTAACTATTTTAATTCAGATCTTGCGCTGTATTTGAAATTTTCCAGCAAATTGAATAAAATGTATTTCCTTAAGTAACAAATGCTCTTTGATCTTTGGCTAAACAAATCAGTGCCTGGCAAACAGCTTTCTGATAAGCATGTATGTGAAAGGTTACTTTGAAACCGTGTACTTCAGTCCCAAGTGATAAGCGTTATCTGCGGTTCTACATGGTTAACATGTTTACCAAGTTTCGATTCCTTGTGAGAAAATATTGTTGTGTTAAAGGAGTTGTATTTAATACGTTTATCAACATTTAATCATTGTCCGTTAATGGAAACTATAATCGTCCATTTATAGGCTCCAGAGTAAACGAACTAAGTATTTTCCAACTGTTCTTATTCTTCGAATAATTTTTCTCCATGAAACGGCAAAAAGAAATTTTTATTTCTCGGCCCCGTTATTTCAGTTTCGTTATTATATGCACGAAAATTAAAGCCGTTGAACAACACGCGAAATAATTTATATCAGAAATATATCGTACAGGAATGGCCTATTTAGTCGCAGGGCTGTACATAATAAATGCCGCACGAAGTGTATGGAAAAATGTCCTTTACAATCTTAGATCAGGAATGGCGATACAGACTTAATCAATAAAAAAAAAGATTAAAACTGAATTAATTGTGTGGTCTTCTAGGGATTGTTCAGTGCAACAATAGACATTTGAGTCGAAGGATCAGTGTTCGAAAATATCAGCATATGGCGCTACATGACTGACTCTTTAAGTCAGATATTTGTGAAAAATCGGTTTTCTTGAGTTTTAATGCTTTTTTGGGTCGCAGTGGACAACACTGGCTAGGCATACGTGGTCCCCCAGATCACCCGATCTAAGACCTTTAGATTTCTGTTTGTGGGAAAGAAAAAGTGTCTGGTTTCCGAAGCGACAGCGGAAACAGAGCAAGAATTACTGCACCATTTGAAGTCGTTCCAAACGACTATCCAATTTTCAGTCAAGTCCCCAGAAAGACAGAAAGAGAAATCCAGAAACTTTGATATTAAGTCGCGGATGTGGTCCAGCAGGTCTTCTCTTTGCAGGTCTCTTCTCAATGTTGTATTTCTTACGAAATATGGAACCTTTGTCACTAGCCCTAATATTTAATTCTGTATTACTGCCAGTTTGTGCCTCTGGGGGACGCTGGTCGTGGACCATGCAGGTGATCCATAGGTCAGCACCGGACGTATTAACTGTTTGTAAGCTCTAACCTTTGTTCACAGGAAGAGCTTACTTTTCAGTAGAGGATAGTAGGCATGGAGCAGGTCCCTTTCTTTGGCTATAGTGTCTGACATCTGATCGTTCCATACTAGTCGCTTGTCATAGATAAGTCCAAGATAATTTATCTTGAACCTCCATGGTAGCCGCTGTCCTTCAAGCCCTAGTACACTTCTTGGTGGGTTCCTTGTTTTGGTTGTGAAGACAATTGCTTGTCTCTTCACCGGATTGAACTCCATTTTCCAATCTCTACTCCATTTCTGGACCTTGTTTAAATGTCTTTGGAGTCTGGCTTTGACTGTTGGCCCCGGTCCAATGGCAGTGAGAGCCACATCGTCTGCGTAGTTGTAGCTCTCCGTTTCTTTGATGGTTGGTATATCTGCCGTATATATGTTATAGGGAGGGGCCTAGTACTGATCCCTGTGGTACTTCTGACATCATTGGTCTGCTTGTTGAGAGTTGCTCGTCGATTCTCACTTGGAAGCTGCGTCCAGACAAGTAACTGCTGATGAGCTTCGTTTGGTACCCTGGAAAGCTTGCCTTTAAAACGGATGGCGTCCAGGTTTAGCATGCAAATATCCACAACCAAGACATAGTCTCTCACGGTATCAAGGGAACCGCGCTGATGCAAGCTTGCCAGCTACAACAAGAGCGTCGAACAGGTTATGCAGTTCAAATACCTTGGGGTCAACATAACAAGTAGTAGAGACCTAAAAGAAGAAGTGAGAGCGCAGACAACAAAAGCAGCCTTGATATCGGGATATTTGAGAGACACAGGTAATATGGCGAAATAAATATATGTCTGTGGAGAGCAAAGCCAGAATATACAAAACCTGTGTTAGACCTGTGATGACGTATGCAGTCGAAACCAGAGCGGAAAATGCTTTAACTAAACGGCTTATAAGAACAACTGAAATGCGAACACTAAGATCTATGGTGGGATGTAGGCTACTGGACCAAGTAAGAAGAGACGACATAAGCACTAAGTGCGATATCCAAGACGTCGTGAGATGGTCTCGCAACAGGAGACGAGAGTGGAGAGACCACGTTGAGAGGATGGGCAACACCAGACTGCCAAAAATTGCCAGAGAGGGAGTACCACGTTCAAAAAGACCCCCGGGGCGACCACCAACCCGCTGGTATGAAAGCTGGAGTTCAGCGTTACAACTGAAGCTATGATGGTGATGAAAAACAGGATATAATCCTAATATAAGAGGAAGAAGAAGAGGAACTAAAATAAAATTTAAATATAATACCGATTATTAAAACCCCTAAATGTATGAAAATGTTTGTCGACTAATATGTTAAGTAAACATCAGTTATAAGAAGTAGTTTTGTCTATGTAAAAATGTAATAAAATATCTTTGCTAGTTTATGTGTACTTTCTTTACTTAAACAGCTTAAACAACAAATTATACCAACAATTAAAAAAGTATACAAATTTATAATGAAACCAATATGAACATTTGGCATCCAGCTATGAGGAACCACCAGCAAATCGAATATAGATATCCTCCAACGGTTCCAATCTAAAGCCTTGCGCGTTATTGCAGACGCCCCATAGTATGTAAGCGACGCTACTCTACATCAAGGTCTCCAAATTACTACTGTCAAAGAAGAAATTCGGAAAAGACCCAGTATATATATAGCACGACTAGAAAACCATCCCAACCACCTAGCAGTAAACCTTCTGGACTGCCACCTACACGTTCATACGTACCAAAAAAGTGAATAAAATTAATTAAAACCCGATAATTTATTACATTTACAAAACTTAATTTTGTACAAACTGGTCTTAGACACTTATAATCCGCCTCGAATCGGTTTTGTTTAGTTTAACTGTTTACTTTAGGAGTATGGCCCTTGCCCGGAATTATTTCCGGAATTCTTTAGCCAATTTCTATCTTTAACTGAGGCTTATTCAGTGGTTTCCTTAAAGGATTGTGTGTGTGTTTTGGGACATTTTCCTTTCGTGGATGAAGTAATTCATGTGTGGTCGCTAATTTGAATAAACTATTGAATACCTGTGACTAACATCGCACATTTAAGCGTCTTCGGCTGCTGCGTTACGTGCAGGTATGTTATTTGTAATTTCCAAGTAAACCGCAATTGCTTATCAATTGGTTCTCAGCAGGGTTCCAAGAAGAACCAATTTACTCGTTCCTGCTTGCCGCCTATGGATTGGTCACTCACTTTCAGCTGCCTGTGGTAAGTTTTTACAGCTAACCTTTTTCACTAAGTTTTCTTGAGAAAACAGATTAAGTGCGCTTATTTCCCGACCCAAAAACAACTCAGCTTGTAAATCATGTGGTTTTAACCGATATAATTCAATTAGCATGGCATAACGGGTATTATTAGTGAAAATTACACGGTTAAGCGAGCCTTTATAAGCCTAATTATGTTTAAACAAATAAACATTACCACGCGATTTAAATGTTTTGTTTACTGTCGTCGAGCTTCACAGCTAATATTAGGACAGTGGGAATTTGGGACAGTATTTTCGGAGTTTGTTCAAACCTGCACTAATTAGTGAGGGTTTTTGGTTTGTTTTTCCCTGGGTAAAATTTACATTTGTGTCGTTTGCATATATTTTTTTTAAGTGCAAAAAGCCCAGCACCAAAGCTCGAGACTCGAAGTTCAAAAGTAATTTTTGTCGAGTGGTCTCATCTTTTCATCAAGAATTTTCTGCGTATTTAGCAATGGACAATTTTCAATGAAACAAATTTACTTTGTTTTGGCCATAGGGCTAGGCTTTAGGCAAATTGCCTAAAAGTGAAATTATCAGGCTTTATTGATAATAAAAATAATAATAATTGACTAGTACGCGACTTTTTTGGGCAAAAATGCAAAAATATTATTGTCACCTTGTTTAATATCCGTCGTATAGAAGAAGCTTGTAGAAGCAAAAATAAGAGAAAAAATGCATCGCAGTTGATTGTAAAGGCTCGTTCACACGGTCAGCATTAATGTAGTCCGCAACAGTGTTATTGTGTGAACAGTTGAAGGTCACAGTGTCGCGATGTTAGTGTAAAATATTAAAATGGTTTGATATACCACAGCGAGACACTGCTGCCACGGCATTAGCTGTCGCGACATTAATGTCGCCGTGTGAACGAGCTTTAAGTTACAAAACTTTGACGGTGCCGCAAAATTGATCCTTTTGGCGTTCGTATAAAATAGAATATAAAATGTAGCAAATGCCTTTTATCTATTTTGATTTTCTTCGAGCCAATATACGAAAAAACGACTGTTTAGACTTTAGATAGTATTGATACTGGTGCCTTGAACCGAAACTTTCAGCAATTAAACCAATTTATATTTTACAGTGTACATATTTTCTTATTTCTCCAAAATGATTTTTCATAATAATCAAACTCGAAGATTAATATCGTCGACACACAAACAATTAATAATGTTCAAAATCAAAAGGTTTTGAGTCATTACGTGCAAGTTTCCATCTGTGTTGATTTTTTAGAAATTAATAATTTAACCAGCTTGCACTAAGTTGCTTTCGAAATCAATGAATCGTGATTAAACATTAATTTAAAATGACTAATGAGGATGCAGAATTTTGCAGTCAAAACAGCCGATTTTGTATATAATTTTCTGCAATGGCTTATCCTCTTTTGAGCCCTTTGAGGCCAAACTGTTGCCTTTTTTGTAAGTTAGTAACAAAATTTTCGATATTTAAAAAATATGAAGGTTTATTAAAGCAAGTTTTTTCAACAAAATGCAATAGAGCTCATAATTGAATCGTTTTCCACTCTCTTATATATTAATAATGAAAAGGCTTCTAAATTCGCTCCTGCAAATGAACCACACTTTCAAATTTTGTTCTAAAACGACACTTTCAGGATTTATAGACCCAACTGTTCTCTAGAAATTGTCACAATCTTCATGTATTTTTTAATTTGATTTTCCGGAAATCAGTAGTAATTTTAACTCAATAATAATAAAAAATTGAAAACCTTTAAAGCGAGATACCAAGCTAATATTCAAGGCAAAGGCGAAGACACCAAAGACGATTTCTACGATGCGCTGGGAACAGCCTTAGAGAGCATGCCAAAACATGATATGCGGAGATTTCAATGCCAAAATAGACAAAGAACCGAGTTTCTTTCCGACAACAGGCAATTACAGCCTCCATGACATATCCAGTGATAATGGGCAACGGTTAATAGAAACTGCAGCAAGCAGTAACATGCTGATCAAGTCAACTATGTTCCCACATAAGAAGATCCACAAGCAGATGTGGGTATCAAACGACCACATCACGCGTAACCAGATTGATCATACCATTGTGGAGGCGGGAGATGGCAGTAACATCGTGGACGTGAGAAGCCTCAGAGGGATAGTTGGGGACTCAGACCATTACCCGATCAGAGCGAGTGTCAGGGCCAGAATATCAACACACAAATATAATAGATCAAACATTAGTACGCAATGGAACATGAATGGATGTCAGAATCCGAAGAAATACAGCAATATAGACACCAAATAGAAAAATCCCTAAACTCTGAAGCAGAATACAATGACATTGAACAGTTATGGGGGAAAACATCTCAAGTGATGATAAAGACAGCGGAAAAGGTCTTCGGAAGAAGTAAGAGAAAGAGGACAAAAACATGGTATGACGAGGAGTGCCGACAGCAACTGGAGAAAGGATAGTCGGTGAGAAATAAATGGATCCAATTACAAACGAATGAAACTAGAAGAGAATACAAAGAGTACCGGAAATAAACTAGAAGAGAAATAAGAACAAAGAAGAGAATGTACGAGCAGGAAAAATATGAAGCTGTGAAAAGAGATCGACCTAAGCCAGGATCAAGAGAATATGACAAATCCATCTCCTCGGAGAAAAAGGATATAAAGGCAAATCCACACAAATGCTAAGAAATAACCAGGGCCAGTTGATAGTCGGCTACGAGGAACTGATGGAAGCGTCGAGAAAATATTTTAGAGAGTTTCTAAACATAAATCATGAAGTTTCTTCCTTGCGTGTATACGTATATAACATATACGTGTAAACATATATGATAGCAGATTTCCTGGTCAACGAACCTTCCTTCGAAGAAACTCAAAAGCCATAAATACGATGAAGAATCATAAAGCAGCAGGGAGGGATGAAATACCAGCGGAATTCATAGAATATGGGGGAGAGACTCTGCAACGCCAGCTGCACAATAATAACGCGTATATGGAAAAATGAGGAGAAACTAACAGGATGGAAGGAAAATATAATTGTGCCAATTCATAAGAATGGGGATATAATGAAAAGCTCCAATTATAGAGGAATCTCCATAACAAATGCCGCATACAAAATCCTATCAAGCATTCTACTTAGCAGACTAATTCCCTATGTTGAAAACGTCCTAGGAGATTAGCAAGCCAGATTTAGCCCACACAGATCTACAATAGACCAGCTATTCACACTAAGGCATCTCCTGGAGAAAGGATGGGAACCTAACAGACCCATACACAACGTTTTCATAGACTTCCAGCAAGCTGATGACAGCATAGAAGGAACCAAGTATGGAATGCGATGGCAGAGCTCTCGATACCAAGAAAATTGATTCGACTGACACAAGTGTGCATGGAGGACGGAGTATCAAAAGTACTTGTCAACAATAAACTTTCTGGTAGTTTTGAAATACAAAACGGGCTCACGGAAGGTGACGCCCTATCACCTGTGCTTTTCAATCTTGTCCAGTGAGAGAAGTCGGAGTAAAAACAAAGTTACTCACAGCACAAGGACCTAAACTCCTGGTGGCATACGCAGACGATATTGACACTGCAGGAAGATCCACAATCTCCGTAAAGGAAACGTTCAACAAAGTTGAAAGAGCCACGAGTAGAGTAGGGTTAAAAGTGAACGAAGAAATAACGAAATACACGTGCGTAAACCGAACGCAAATGCGAGATATAAGGCCAAAACATCACATTCGGCACCCTCAATTTCGAAAGGGTGGAACACTTCAAATATCTTGAAGCAACAATCACCGCAGATAACGACATTACGGAAGAAATAAAGAGTAGGATACAATCAACAAACCGATGTATGTTCGCACTGGATAATCTGATGAAATCGAAAAGTCTTACAAGAACATTAAAAGTGAAAATCTACAAAACCATTGTCCGTGGAGACGTGGACCATGACAAAAGAGAGCGAAGAAAAACTCATACCACGAATGAATATAGAATGAGAACAAATGCAGAAATTAGAAGATTGTATAGGGATGGGGATGTAGTGCAGGAAATCAAGGGCCAGAAACTGAGATGGGCATCATAGACTGCAGGATGAGAGACTGGTAAAGTTGATAAGGGAGAAGGTTCCTAGGGGAAGAAGACCACCTGGACGACCCCGAATGCGTTGGAGAGACAATATTGTGTCAGATCTATAAAAAAATAACATTTCCTTTGAACATAGAACGATGGAGGATCGAAACACATGGAGAAAAGTTGTACAGTCAGCCAAGACCCACCCCGGGTTGCAGTGCTACTTGATAGATAGAATAGGAGGAAGAAAGTTCAATTTTTTTAGCGAAAAAGCCTTACTGACGAGTCCAATAGGTAGACCCGGGACGAAACGCAGGGCTCATCACATAACACCATAATTAGTAACAATAAAATTGACTGAAAAACCCAGGAATATATTGGAATGAATTAAAAGTACAGTCAGGAAAAAGAAATATACGAAAAAGATATAGATGCTTGGGAGAAAAAAAGCAGAATAGAACGAGTGGTTTTCAATCTAATGCTAATCGGCAACACGGGTTGCCAATATCTCACCGCAGAAGATCTTTACCGGCTCGGTTCATTTACGTCCGAACACGTAGAACCGATGTCTGGCGTATAAGGCAGGGTCTACCTAAAGCCTTACTGACGAGTCCAATAGGTAGACCCGGGACGAAACGCAGGGCTCATCACATAACACCATAATTAGTGACAATAAAATTGACTGAAAAACCCAGGAATATATTGGAATGAATTAAAAGTACAGTCAGGAAAAAGAAATATACGAAGTAGGTTGTACTGTAACGTACAGAAAAAAACATGCATCTCAATTAATTTTGTGCAAATAACGTTTTGGCTAAAAAATTGTATAATATAATAGTCATAAAGTGCAAACATTTGTTTGCTTTTGATCAGCCAAATCTGACTAATAATCTTTTCAAAATTCCATTATTGACTCGGTTTCTACTCACTTAATACTTACTGCTATTTATACATACAATATATTTTCATTTATTTTTCTCCGCTTCACTTTTTTTGGTAGAGTTTTTATTAGATGTTCGATAAATTTTCAAAACGTATAACTTTGAAGCAAAGAAAACGTTTTAAAAGTAAAAATTTAAAAGTGTCTCAAAATTTTTTTAATGTCCATTTTATGTGATCTTTATCTTTCTTCATCATCTTTTTTTTCCTGTGCTTCAATAAGGGTTTTAATATCGGTTTGAGGACAAACGAATTTTCAATAAAAAAGAGCCTTTTGCTTTGGATACTAGAACAGTTTTTTCAACTCATTTAGGTTCTTTTCTTTTTATTTTTCTTTTCAAGCATTTATTGATTCAAAAATGAACAAAAGGAGCAAGCACTATTATTTGCTTAAAAAGTATATAGACGATTTTAAAAATCTTTTGCTTGTGCGCTGTTAACTTTCTTTTACTTTTCTTTCACTATCGTTTTTTTCAGTTCTTTATCAGCGCATTTATTGTTTCTTTTTTATATTCTTGAGTTAATATTTTCGGCGTTTATGTGACAACATTTATATGAATTCAGTACTTTTGCTTAAATCTGCTAAATAATGTTTAGAAAATGTTCGCGCGGTTTTAATTCAATTCGTTTAAAATGCACAAATTTTGAGCAAAAAAGTATTTATCTAGAGATATTTATGATGGTAAATGAGGAAAATGTAGATTTAAATCTAAATCGTTCTTATTCCAATTTTTTGCTCCGAGTTATTTGACTTCCGTCCAAGAATGTCGCTTAATTGTTTCATGAAGATTTAAAGAATATTTGGTGGATATCCATCTTAGCATTGCGACATATTTCTCTGTTTGTCCCCCATTAATTTATCAGCACTTCTAATGTCCTTTCCTTGTCCAGGCGCTTAAAGTTGGCAACCGTAACGAAATTATAACTAGCCAGTATTGCTCAACGGCAATTTAAAAATATTACTACCGAGTGCTATGACGATAACACTATTTTGTTGCATATACAAACGTTCAGATCTATGCATAAATAACACGAATTTCTAAATATTTGTCAGTGTGGTTAACCCAAATTGTATTTACTCACTGTTGTGATGAGAATATTGCCAAAGACGACGGAAGGAAATGTCTGCTTTGAACAAAAATTAAGCAAAAATTCGAGTTCGAGTTCTTAATGGGTTACATTTTCTTAATGGGTTATAATTATATTCTTTATCGTTTATCTTAGCATGTATTATCTAGATTGGGAAACGAGCACAATAGGATGTTCGTGTGCTGACTTTCTTTATCAGTACAGACAGTAAAAGAGCACTTTTTAATTTCTCAATAAGTAGGTTAAGATCGTTCTTTGTTACCTTGCACGAATATTAGCCAAAAATGGTCTTTGTGATGCTAATAGGTTCTCCCGAATTTCACTACAAGACGTCTACACAATAATTGTTTTCATAACAATAACGTGATATCTAATTAATTACGTGGTATTCCAAGTCTCTAAGTGCCACTAGACATTGTTTGATCAGGTGATTGACCTCCACGATTACAATGAGATACTGATATAAAATCAAATAATAAAATAAAAGTTTAAATTTAGATGCTCCTCAGTTCTTGTTCTTAAGGTATCTGATCCATTTTTGGCGAAAATTCAGGCATATTCGTTCCAATCTTCGAGATTTGTCCAATCTCTTATGCTGAGTTTACACATGCATGGATTTAGTGGCGCCAGAAGTGGCGCAAGTTCTACTTGCATGCCAGTAAAGGTTTACACATGTATGTAACAAAAAAACATTAAATATTAAAAAAAAAAACACGGATCTATTTACGGAAAAAGTGCAAGAAAGAAGAGATCTAAGGGCAAGCGGTATAGATTCATAACAAAACATATAAAATACAACGAACTCAGCAGAACTACACAACGATGTTGCTGAAAGGTGCCGAAAATAATAACACAAAAGATCTTTATAAGTTAGTGAAATCAGGAGACAAAAGACACACGCCTCGATAATGGACGATCGAAAATAAGGAGGGCAAAAAAAGGAGCTTTGGAAAGAATACTGTGAAGAACTATTCAATGATCACGAAGGAGCAGATATAAAAAATTCAAACCCCTAAAATCTCCAGGAGCAGATAACATCACAACTGAAATCATTAAAGCAATAGGAGAAAGGGGTGTCCACATACCACATAAAATATGCAATTGAATATGGGCAACCGTACAATGGCTGGTTGCCCACTGGGTAGAATCGGTATTCATACCATTACATCAAAAAGGTTCCAAGGAGAAATATGAGGACTATCGGATAATTGCACTAATGTCACATGCCAGCAAGATCCTCCCCAAGATTACTAATAAAAGACTGATACCATTTCTGTTGTGGCTGGGACTACAACAAGCTGGATGTGTCAAAGGAGGAGGCACTCGTGAACAAACTTCCAACCTAAGAAGGATCATTGAGAAAGCACGAGAAATCAATAAACCAAATTACACGTGCTTCGTTGACTATCGTAAGGCCTTTGAAACTTCTACGCGAAATGGGAGTACCTCATCACCCAAGCTCATTAATACAACAACTATGCAAAAATAGTAAGACAAGAGTAGGAATATATAAACACCTCTCAAATCCATGCAACATCAAAAAAAGAGTGAGACAAGGGTGTATACTTTCGCTAATGCTCTTCAATATATATATATAGAATACATAATGAGAAGAGTTCTAAAAAATTGGAATGGAGGAATAGTTGTAGGAGGAACACCCATAAACAACCTGCGATATGCCGACGGCACTGTCCTGCTAGCATCAACTGCAGAAGAACATACAGGCCTAGTGCATAAATTGAAAACAGAAAGTGAGAACTATCAGCTGGAAAGCAGCTGCCTTTCCCCCCGTCTGTGGTATCTGGTTATGGCCGAGCTCCTGGGGCGGTTAGAACGGGAGGGCTTCTACGCGCAAGCCTATGCGGACGACGGCCTAGTCCTCGTTAAGGGGAAGTTTCTGGGCGTGGTCTGCGAGAGAATGCAGGTTGCATGTAGAATAATAGAGAGATGGTGGAGGATTATGGGGTGCTAATGTTGTACGGAAAACCTCTTACCCTCGTGGGAGAGGTCAAGTACCTAGGCGTGACCCTAGACACTAAACTCACGTGGAACCCCCACGTAGAAAAAGTTAAGCAAAAGGCTACCGTCATTATGTGGCACTTGCGACGGGTGTTGGGGAAAAACTGGGGCCTATAACCATACGTTATGACGTGGTTGTATATTGCCGTTATAAGACCGAGAATCTGCTATGGTTCGGTGGCCTGGAGGCCGGCGGTGGAGAAGGCGTGCATATCCCGGAAACTTATGGGTCCGCAAAGACTGGCCTGCCTAGCGATGACCAACGCAACGAGGATGACACCGAGCATAGCATTAAACATTCTCCTGGGCCTCCCTGAGCTAACCCTGTGGATACGCAGGTAGGCCGTTGCGGCGCTACAGAGGATAGAATGCAACTCTAGAAGGCATCACAACCACCCACGTCTGGGACATACAAAAATAGGGACCGCCATACGTCGGGATCTTCCAATCATAGTTGCAAAGATCCACCTGACAGCAGACTTAGGTTCGAAAAGAAATTTAAGGTGGAAATCCCAACAAAAGAAAGTTGGAATACTAGGACAGTGGCTGCCCAATAGGGGTGCAATGTTGGTACACCGACGGCTCACGGGCGCCCAATACCGGATGGTCTGGGGCAGGCGTGTACCGGCAAGACACCAACAGGGGGGCGTCCTTTTCGCTGGGAAGCTGGACGACAGTGTTTCAGGCGGAATTATATGCAATCCTCGAGGTTGCCACAGATAGGGAAGTTACAGAAGGACTAAAGGGAGTGATCGAGATCTACTCCGACAGCCAGGCTGCCCTCAAGGCACTCTCAAGCGTTAAGATGGGCAGTAGCCCTGAACAAAGTGGCAGAACAGAAACAAGTAAACCTGGTGTGGATTTCGGCACACATGGGGTTCGTGGGAAACGAGCGGGCCGATGCATTGGTAAGGCTCGGATCTTCTGAGAGCCTAATAACTGCCGAACCTCACATAGGGTTAATTAACCGACAGATAGCAAGCGCTCTAAATGACTGGGCTCTTAGAAGCACCACAGAGGTGGAGAAAGGCGGAAGGGTGTTGACAACCCAAAGAGTTGATTGGAATCCCTAAGCCAAAGCAACTATCCAAATGGTTGATGTCAAGGAGTCGCTGGGCCCTGAGAACTCTGGTTGGGCTCGTGACAGGCCACTGTGGTCTGAACAGACACCTACACCTACTAGGAATTGATGATAGCCCCGTATGTCCACAATGTGGAAAGGCGGAGGAAACATTATACCACCTATTAGGAGTCTGCCATCATTGGTCCTCTACTAGGAGGCGCCTCCTTGGAGCTTCCACACTCTCCCGCATGGAATTGTCTTCCTTGGAGTGGAGACGGATACTTGCCTTTGTCAGAGAGACGGGTCAGGGGGAATGGCGAAAAGGGCCTTTAAGGCCTACTCGCCGGGCCCATAGGGTCCCCCCGCACAGTACTACTACTACATCAACTAGAAATCAACCTTAGCAAAGCAAAAATCATGATTATGGACCGAGGCACCAACAATAATACAGGCATAACACATATAGATGGATACGAGGTTGTCAGCCAATAGCTAGGAGCAATCATTACAAACGATGGTGCCTGCACCAAATAAATAAACAGAAGATGTGAAATGGCCAGACGAACCGTAAGAGAACTCGAAAGAACATGAATGGATAGTGATATAAGTCTAAACACTACAAAACAAATAATAAAAACACTGGTATTCGCAGTACTTCTATATGGTGTCGAATCATGGACAATTAAAAACAGGATAGACAAAAACGGGTGCATGTGAGATGCGCTGGAGGCGAATACTGCGTTTTCCATGGTCACCCTACAGAACAACCATATCTATTAATAAGTAATAAGTGAACCCCAACGACTGTCAGAGGTTGTCTTTACTAGAATCCTAAAATTTTTAGTCCACATCAATAGAAGAGATGATAACAACATAGAAAAACTGCTGATACAGGGGAAAATCGAAGGAAAAAGACCAAGGGGAAGATCGCCGATGAGGTTGACCGACACTATCAGGGCAACAACCAACAGCACGATAACACAAGCAACACAGGAATCTAGGGACGAGGAAAGATGGCGGGAGAGTGAACCATAATCACGACCTCTCTGAAAAGAGAGAAAACGAAGAAGAAGAAGTGACAAAAAGGCAATATCAGCATGCTTCCAACCCTCACAGTTTCATTTTTATATTGGTTTCATGGTGGAATATTGTGCAATATGTTCATCTATGCCGTACCATAGTGTTCATCGAGTGAAAACTGTGTAAGTACTTGTTTACGCACGCAATTCTTCAGTTGGAAACGATAAGATTTCAACATTATACTTTCCGCTCGACATTTTTTTGCTGCTGGCGCCAGAGATTTCAGAAGGCTGAATACTTTTTCGGTCTATGCATGCAAGTTGATGTTTACACGTGCAAATCTCTATTACTCGGGCGCTAGTTTTTATTGGCGCCACTAAATCCATGCATGTGTAAACTGGCAATTATGTTCTTTAACCACGAAAATCTGTTTCTTCCGATGGATCTTTCCTCCGATTTTAACTTCCGTTATTAGCTTTAAGAATTGGTACTTGAAATTTTTGGTTCCCTCTTTTCCCTAACTTTTGACTTTAAAAAATTTCTTAACCGTTAATTCGATTTGTACAATTTTTTTATCGAATTATAGCTCTATTCTTAGAGAAAATTTAAGTTATAAGATCAGCAAAAAATGTAATAAACATATTGTACAGGATGGTTAAAAAGTGTCATGTTTTCTGCATCATAGTTTAAATCTGCCTGCGGGCAATACCGGGTCGCTCACTCAGAAAAAAGTATACGTTGTTATAGCCTAATGTATTCTGAGTAATTTGGATCTCTAATCGTCTGTTTATCCTGAGCCATTCGAGAGATGCTCATTTGTTTATGAGTTTATATATTTCGCACGAAATTTATTTCAACCTTTTTTTAATTCCAAAGAATGCAGTACACACAAAAACCTGTGTTTAATTTGTTATGTATGTAACTCCGTAAAAGAACAAAACAAAAAACACCATCCTAGGGCGTGAAAACAAAAATACCTTATTCTCAGGGAAGGAAAAACTTTAACAACTTCATTTACTATGCACATAGTAATGTAATGTTGATTACACAGCTCTTTGGTCCGAAATTTTTTTTGCAAATAAAAAATTAAGTAAATATCGCGTAGAGAATGTGACCGGTCATAAAAAATTACTATATCTCGAATGGTAAAGATAAACAGGCGATTAAAGATCCAAATTAGTCAGAAGACATGAGGTTATAACATCGTATCCTTTTTTTCTCTATCGGCTACCCGATAATGACTCCAAAAAATGTAAACTTTGATCAAGAAAACATGACAGTATTTAAACACCTTGTTCAATATGTGTATTTCATTTTTTTTTGTTTATTTTATAACATACATTTTGTCCCAGAATAGACCTATAATTCGATAAAAATATTGTCCAAATCGGATCAATTCAGCTCGGAAAAATCGGTTCGCAGTTTTCTTTCTTTTCACTATTTGTAACAACTATCTTTCGTCTCCCATTCTGTTTCAGACTTCTTCGTTCGCAACACAATCTGTCCACGGTTATTCCACCAAAAGTTAATATCATTGTTGCTGAGAAGAGCTCTCATATTCATAAATGTTACCCTGTCTTGCCTCAATTCTGCCTAGTATTTCCAGGTCTGGGTCCAAGCCTTTAGTTTTCCAACTTCTCAGGTATCTACATTTTGCGACTTTCTGGATTTTTTGGCCTTTACTTCATCATTTTAAGCTCTTGTTTTGTCTATCGTCTTCGGTAGATATTCTACCAACAAAGCGTTGTAATGCTTCCTGACCGTCTGCTATTATAACTGTGTCATCAGCGTAGTGTAGATTGTTGACAAGTTGTCCATTAATCTTCATATCGTTCTTTGCATGCTTCAAGCACATTCAAAAATGTCTTCTTAGAGGAAACAGAGCGCAACCATGTCTTACTCCTCTCTCCGTCGGAATTTTCGTTGTAGTTTCACTTCCCATTTTCACCGATGCTGTTTGATTTATACAAGGTGATTGATTAGGAATGGGAAATCTGGAAAGAGGAAGTTATATTGAGCATTACTGAAAATCATGGCGTGACTCAGCCCACGATTGGGAGAATTCTGAAAAAAGAAAAACTATATCCATTTCGCTTTACTCCCATACAGAATTTCATGCCTCAAAATCCTCCTGCTTGTTTACGTTTTGCCCATTTTCTACAAGAGCAACAACAAACCAACGATGGTATTTTTTTTCCGAGAAAATTTTGCCGGGAGTTTTTAACTGGAGAAATAATTACCTGAGAGACTCTCTCCTGATAATCATCAATCAAATAATGATAATGAGGAAGGATAATCTGTATGCTGTGAAAGCCAGCCACTTCCAACTGGAATTTAAAATTAATGTTTTCTGCGGTGTTATTGCCAATTTTCTTGTTGGGCCATTTGAACTTCCTCCCAAATTAAATAGCCAATTGTATTTACAATTTGTTGCACTAAATTTGGACGAGTTGCTTGAAGATGACCTACTTCATTTGAGGACAACAATGTGGTTTATGCAAGATGGAGATCCACCACACTTTTGTCGGCTGGTGCGTGTATACTAGATGCAACTTCTCCAAATCGTTGGATTGGCAGTGGGAGCGCTATTGCCTGGCCACCCAGACCTCCGGACCTTAGTCCTTTGGATTCATTTGGATCAATTTGGTCTCAAATGAAAGATAGAGATTAGAAAGATTTTAATGGTTCGCGTGAAGAATTGTGGCAAATAATACAAGTCGCTGCCAACGAAATCAGCGCCAATCCTCACAAAACGCTGTGTAAAGTGTATCAGTGGCAATGGTGGTTACTTTGAACAATTACTTTAGGAAATTATGACCAATTTTACATGTTTTAGTATTTAAAATTCATGATTTGCTACATTTTTGGTTTCGCGTGGATCAAGAACGGGCCAAAGTATTGATATGAAATAAGAATACTTAATTTGTCTAGAAATTATTGCTCTTTTAGATTTTAAACTGAATGTGATGTTACACTTACAGGGTGAAAAGTTATTGCTTTAAATTTCGGAAAAATTGGTCGCAAGTAGCGCCCTTTATGAGCAGCGCAGAAATTGTAACACGCATCATATTCAACATCTAAAAAATCCTATCGTTGCAAAACCTCAAATTCGTAGCCCAGAGATTTTCAGAATGATGGCAAAAAAACGAATTAGAATTACGATTTTTAATACCGAGTATTTATGAAAATATCAAGTTTCGGACAAGGCATCCGTGCGCCAATGGCCACTATTCGCATTCTTAATGATACACCCTGTATATATCTAGTAGCATCTTCATTAGATCAGTGTGTTTGACACAGTCGAACGCCTTCTGATAATCAGTGAAACACATGAAAACGTCCTTTCGCTGGTTTCAGCATTTGCATAAATAAAACGGTTAAACTGAAAAGTGCTCCACGTGTGCCGAAGCTTTCTTTGAACCCAAACTGGCTAAGGACAATGTCACTTTCGCATCTGTTGTAAATTCTCTAATGGATTATCCTTAGGAACATTTTTAGGACTTGATTCCTCTCTGAATCTCCTACTATTGTGAGTCTTGTGGTTTCGCGCTCGTTTCATAGATGTTTCTAAATATTTCTACCCAATAGTCTACATTTTCGTCATTCAGCATCTTTATTATCTTGCTTTTTATTATCTTGTTTATTATCTTGCATTTTTTTGCTAGTTTTGTTTAATTGCCTTGACTTCTGATTTCAGCATTTTTGGGGAAGATTCACCTTCATATTCTTCTGTAAAATCTCGTTTAGCATTCTCTGCGTAAATTGTTGCTTGTGGTTCTTCCAATGAGAGAGGAGCTTCTGGTGTCCCTCATTATATTACTCAAATTTCAAGGCTTTATTCGGTCTGTAATTTCTTTCACTAATTGTGTAATTGCTAATCGCTTAACACTACTTTGTATGTGTTAAAGTGGTCATGCTTCTCCTCTAATTCTTCCAGTTCTGTGCATCTTTCATTTAATCATTTTTCTTTATATTTACTGATTTATTTTCTATTTTTCTCTCGTCCTTGTTGTAAATATTCTTAGTTTACCCATAAGTGACAATATTTCCTCTGTCTTCCATTTATTCTTCATATCGTTGTCCAATTTCATTGCTTGTGATAGTTACAATGGCATCTTTAAAGCTATTCCGAGTTCGTGACTTGCCTGAGGAATATGTTGCTTTTAGTGGTCGAATTGAGAGCCGGAGGACATCTTTACCTGACAGTATTAGAGATATCAGAAAAATCTAATGCTGCCCGGTAAGATGTTAACAGTGCTCTCTTCGCAGCTTCCAGCAGCTCGAAATGCTCTCCAACAGCTACAAAAGTCCGCTAATTGAAATGAGAAAAAGAATCAATCCACAAACTGGCAATAAAAGTTTTATGGCATGTTCTGATATTGCCTGGCGATAAATTGCAATTTTCGCCGTATGCAACCCAATACCAACAAATAGCTCATAAAATCAATGAAATTACCAGGCCCAGGCCAGAGTCAACTTCACGGATATCGGAGTTAAATGGCTCAATTCAGATGGCAAATCTCGAAAACGGAACATTTCTCTCAATTTCCATCTGGAGTTTAAAAGACGGCCATAAAAACTTGCGCGGACGTTATTGTTTATTTTTTTGCAACCTGCTATTATCAATCATTATATAGTTGCCAACTGAAAAACGTACGAGCCATTAAAATGAATTATGCACATAGAATTATGTGAAATTATCCAAATACCTATTAATTTTAGTTTTTACAGTGCTTAATCGACGGCTATTAAGTCTATTTTAATTAGGAGTACTTCAGTTTGTATGGGCTTTTTGAGGAAAACGTGAGCCGTAATAATTAATGCAACTTTTAAACCGAAAGCATGCAGTTTCAAATCTGAAGCTTTTTTCATTTCCAAAGCAGCACATTTATATAATTTTTCGCCAGATTTTAGCGTGCTAATTACCAATTGAGTAACAACTATCAAGGTTGTACTGTTTCCTAGCCACCTAATATATTTATACAATATATGCTGGTGCTGTTGAATAATTAATAATTGTATATGTACAATTTAATGATCTGAAAATGTGAATGTTTTTTGAACGAGTTGAACATTTTTCCCGATGTTTCGCCCACACGCGTGACCAGCATCTTCATAAGTTATTGTCCAATAGCTTACTAATCTTCAACTAATCGTGACATCCGTTTCTACACTTTCCTTGAGTCCTTCTAGCTTTATTAGGAAATTATGCAGATTTTGAATGGGAATAAATCAACCCATTGGTTTTTAGGGCATTCTTGATGAACATTCACATTCAAAATGGACACATTTTGAGCAAATTTAATACTTTGATTTCGGAGCGAAGCATTTAGAAAAATTTATTATTCTTCTGAATCTTTTAGTTTCGTCTCTTTTTTGTTTCTTATCACTTTGCTGTTTTTAAAGAGTCATTCGTAGACAACATTGACTGTTTTAAAATCAATTGGTTAAAAAAGATCAGACTTTAAACAGACAAAGCTCTTTTTGTGATCTTTTAACTCAATTAGACAATTTTCTGTTTTACATTAAATGATTCTTGTAAACTTGTCTTAATTAATTGCTCTTGTTTTTCCTTCTGTTTTTAAAGAATTTATTAGTTTTTTGCTACTGAGTAAGCAATTTAAATAATATGCTAAAATAAGCCAATAGACATTTTTTTAGGAAGTGTCAGTAACGATTTATTCAAAATGCCGTTGTGTGGTTTAAACTCTGTGATTCTTCTTTCTTTAAAGATCTTTTAAAGTTTTTCTGATATGGTTACAAAATCAACAAATTTTTGGATGAATATGGCATTTGTGTTTGAAATCTAGCTAAAGCCTTTTTTAATTTCTGTTATTTGTCCTCTCTTTCTATCTTCGTTCTAGTTTTCTTCATTTCTAATGGGAAAATTTTGGAGCAACAAATTAGTTTTGTTTATAATTTAATTAGCCACTTTTTAATATAGCAAATGCCTCTGAGCTTTTAACTCAATGACTATTCTTCATTTTCCTTCCTTTCTCCTCCCTTTTTTAACTTTTCCTTCCTCTTTCTCTTTTTCCTTTTTAATAATTAATTTAAATTATATTATGAGTTTTCCAGGTTAAAAAAATTATTTTGTAAATTGTCGTGTGTTTCAAACGGTTAGAAATGGCCAGGCTTAACGAAGTCTCAAAAGTTCCGATTTTTTAACACTTTAAGCATTATTAATTATTATTCTGTCGTTCCTTAATTTTCTTCTTTTAAATCATTTAATTAATTTGCATTTTCGGCCAAAAAGAGGGCAAAAGTTAAACAAGCAAAGCATTTTACATGGAATTCTCACAAAGAATATAGTCAAAAACTTTTGCTTCTGTACTTTCAACTTTGTTTGATTCAAATCAACATCATTGTTTATTTTTCTAGCTCTTTTAAAGTCTGCATATTTCTGCTTTTAATTTGTTCGCTTTTTGGAGGTTTCAGTAGAAACTTGACAACGGAACTGGAGAACTTTTTGTGCGATTGGAATATTTTGCTTTCGAAGCTAGAACATTTGGAAACATTAATTGTTAGTGAGCTTTAAAATCTCTTAGTTTAAACTTTTCTTTTGTCTTACTCTTCTCTTCAATATAATAATAATATAATATATAATATTCATAAATATTATTGACCGTTTTAAAATTGAACGGTTAAAAATGACTAGATTTTAAACAAACATAGCTCGTTTACTTCAAATCGCGACGTTTTCATTCGAAAATTCATTGTATATGTGCCTTTTTTAAAATCTTCTTTGTCCTTCTTTTACCATCTTTATTTGCCGAATTTATTGATTTTTCTAATATCAATTACAAAATGGACAAATGTGCTCCTGTGCTCCCAGGAAGCTCAATTAAGTGCTCCTTTTTTCATGTGTTCTTCTTCGGTTTCTAAATATTTTATAAATTTTTTTATTCATTACTGAGAGGGTAATTTATACAAGACAACATGTAGGCAAACAAGTACTTTAATATAAATCTCAGCAACGATAGATCATGAATGTCTGTTTGTGGTTTTAACTCGATTGATTGCTTATCTGTTTTCTTTCTTCTATTCCTTTTTAAAATATTTTGTGAGTTTCTTGAAGCGCTTAGAAAATAAACAAAATTTGGTTAAAATCTGACAAATGCTTTTTCGAAAATTGCAATGTTTGCGCGGATTTATTAATCTTTTTGGTTTTCGTTTGTCCCTTCTAATTTTCTTCGTCTCTAATAGGCGTTGCTATCGAGAAACTGTTTGTGCAAACAAAGATTTTTCTGAATAGAATTTAAACTCAATAACTATTCTTCTTTTCCTTCCTTTCTCTTTGCTTCTTCTTGTATTTTTAATTTTTTCAATAATTTATTCAGTTTGCATGATGGATTGGAAAATTGACTTTGAGGTTTATTAACAATATTTGTAAAATCAATGTTTGCGCTCTTAGTTAGACAGAAAGGAAATGGGAAATATCAGTTAGGAAATGGACAAGTTTTGACCCAAATAGAGCATTTTGATTGGAATACTAACCAGTACCAGTTAGAAGAATAGAATGTTTGCGATTTTTCAATTCAATTAATCACTTTTCTTTCTAATTTTTTTCTAAACTGTTTAGTGGTTATTCCGGTTGAAAATGGCCAAATTTTGAGCAAAGAAAAAAGCTTTGTAATCTGAAATTAATCTAATTTAAAGCACATTTAGAAAATTTATATTTTTGGGCGATTTCAGTGCGATTAATTACTCTTCTTTGTATTTCCTTCTCTGAAAGCATTTAATGAGTTTGCATTATCGATCAGATGGTGGACATATTTTGAATAAATAAAACATTTTAAATTAAATCCCTTGTAGTTGTGAAAGATCTTAGGCTTAAAGCGCACAAGCGCAACTCAATTACTGTTCTGTTTATTTCGCTTCTCTTCTTGTTTTCAAGTATTTATTGCTTTTTTATTGCCATTGAAATAGTTTAAGCAACAAAATCGGCCGATGCAAAGCCAACAAAGTATTTTCGGTAAAATTAATACTAACAATAAACTTGATTAAAATTAATGCATGGACAAGACTATTATTTGCGTCGGTAGTAGCTGAGGATTAAAACAGGTATAAGACGGAAACAATAAGATAAAACAATAAAACATTAAAAACATACCCATTCCCAATAAAAGGTGCGGCGCAGTCAGACGGGATGAGTTATAACTCATTAACTCACAGAGCGGAACGAACTCAAAAGCGCAACTCAACTCAGTGATACCCATGTCTACACGAAAGATATAGATATTGCTGTTGTTATTTTTTATTGTTGCTATTAATATTGTATACTTGGGGCAGACAATCAGGCGATCACATCAACTCAAACATTTTTTTACTTTCCTATTTTCTATCTTTAATTATTTAAGACTGTATATTTTCATTTTTAGTTTGACTTCTTCTTATAGTTTCTATCCGTTTCGGATGTTGGCTATCATACATGCTACCTTAACTTTGTTCACTGCAGCCCGAAACAACTCAGTTGTACTCATACCAAACCAGGTTCTAAGGTTTTTCAACCATGAGATTCGCCTTCTACCCACACTTCGCTTTCCTAGTACTTTTCCTTGCAAGATAGTCTGCAATAGTTTGACTGATTTTGGTACTTTTTGCTTAACGTGACAACGATCTTAAGAAATTTCCAAATTTCGAACTCAATTAATAACTCTTCTTTGTCCTTTTTTCGCTTAAAGCATTTATTGATTTTTTAATTTCTGTAGAAAAACGGATAATTTTTGAGCAAATAAAGCATTTCAGTTTAAAATTTGCCTAGCTACATTTTTTAGATATTCAAAAGTTGTGCGTCTTTAAAGTTTTCGTCACTTTCTTTTCGTTTTCTTAACTTTTTGAAACATTTATTTAGTTGGTGTTATCGGTCAGAAAATGGGCAACAGATATTTTATAAATAGTTTATCGTTTGCGCGTTTAGTTTGAAGGCTTTTTGAGCTTTCGATACTTTTATTTTTTTATTGGTATTAAGGTATTAAGATATTAATTATTTAAAAGTATTAAGTGTTTTATATCGGTTAAAATTCAATCGGTTAGGTTATGAGCAAAACCAAGCGTAGATGTGTGAACTCATTGTTTTGTTTGAAAAGTCCCATGTTTGTGGGCTTTTAACTGAATTCATCATTATTATTTGCCTTTTCTATCTTCTATTCCTTTAGACTGTTTGCTAATTTTGGAAAATACGCCAGAGAATGGACATATTTTGAGTATACCAACAATTTTGTGTTGAAATCTGATGAAGGCCTTTTTGAAAGTTTTAATGTTTGTGCGCTTTTAACTCAATAAATTAGTAATAGTTTTCCTTCTTTTCTCCACGTTTTTTTGCATTTATTTTGTTTGCATTATCGGTTGGAAAATAGACAAAGTTTGATCAAAACATCCAAAGTTTGTGCGCCTAGTTAGGCGCATACTAACTCTTAAACCGTTTACTGATGCCCTAATTTCGGATAGAAAACTACTTTTGTGGAAAAACTTTGTGAAAACTCGTTTAAGATCTAGTCTTCCCAACATTTTAGAGAAACATGTAAATTTACAAAAATTATACCGGTTTGTAGGTGTATTTTGACATTTTTCACACTTTATTTCAAATACTTATAACTCACATATTAAACATGCAGTTAAAGGAAGTTGATACTCAAGGAGTAAGTAATTCTCACCGCTGACCATTAAAATCGCTTCTAATGTTTTGTAATATGAATCTTAAAACTTGAGAAAAAAAAAACAGTTAAAATTGGAATATAATGCAAAACCCAGAAAAATGTTACAAAAACAAATCGAAATGAAAAATTCCATTGTACTCAAACTGATCTCCTGCTGAAGAAATCAGCCGCTTGTTGCGGCACAGGGGCCATTATGTATGTAAAATATTATATTGTCATAATAATTATAATAAAGCATCATCTCTAAGCAGGGTTTAATCGTTTAATTGGAGATTAGTTTAGACAGTTTATTTTATTTTACTGCTGTTATCTCTAAAGCTCATCAATCCTTTGATTGATTGTTCAGCTCACTTGAGCGACATGAAAATCAACTAAAATGTAAAAAAACCGAAATGATTTTTTTTATTTCACACAAACGGTTGTTAACTGATATCGACTGAGACATAAAACTGATCTATATTAACCTGAGAATTAAATAAAATCAATGTTTGCCTGGGAATTGTTTTGGCGCCGTTATTTTTAGCGGTTTCGTCGAAATAGTTGGATTTTCTACTTGTCTAGTCGAAGGCAGAAGGAAAACCTTTTCGTTGAAACTTCGTATTTACGTCAATAAATGGATAATGCGACGTTCTTGTTCTAAAAATACAGTAATAGTGTCGAGAGCAATTGGAAAGTACCCAGTAGTGCAATTGTGTTTAAATATCTATTTATTTAAAAAAAAATTCTCCTGGGTTTCAGTCAATTTTATTGTTTATTATTTACAATGTCACAAATACGTTTCGGTGTCTTTCTCCACCATCATCAGTTTGTGCGTATAGTTGTTTCTACCTTCTTTCACTTTCTGTGAAGAAAGTGTTTTTCTTCTTCACTTTCTGTGAAGGTAGAAATTGGTCACTAAGTGACCAGTCAAATGTGAAGGTAGAAACAACTATACGCACAAACTGATGATGGTGGAGAAAGACACCGAAACGTATTTGTGACATTGTAAATAATAAACAATAAAATTGACTGAAACCCAGGAGAATTTTTTTTTAAATAAATTGAAGTACAGTCAGGAAAATATACACAACAATTTAAATATCTATGCCAAATACTGTTTTTTAAATTGAAGTTGAGGAGGGTTGAACCAGAAGAAATAATTGCTTGAAAAATCTGCTCAAGAAGAAAACTTTGAGAAGCCCAATTATTTAAGTAGCCTGGAAACTCAAGTAGGGATTTTCTATTTAATGAACCATGCATTAACTCCTAATTAGGAAACATTATGTATAATTTACAAGTTCAAGGATTGATGGAAAAATATCGTTTGTGCTGGTTTGAAAGTAACCGCCACTCGGGCTTAGTTTACTTGAAGGTTGTCCCTAAAAATATGTTTCCTCGTTACTTATCATTGTTTGTACAAGCGATTAGAGTGATGCTTGAAGGATACGGAGAAATTTTTAAAATGTAAATGGTAGAAATGCGACGCCAATAACCTCAATGGATGTTCGGATTCCAAATTATCACTGGGTTTGTTAAATTCCAAACCGGTTGAATTTGTATGCTAATTGTATTTATTATTGCCTCTTGGAGAACGGGTTTTCAATGTATCAGGCGCGTTTTTCGACTCTGTCTTTAAAATTAACCGTTGGATATTAATATAAATTGAGTTGAGCACTTTTCACTAGTTATACTGCTGAGCTTGACATTCGAATGACCTTGGTATATCTAGTATTTGATGGAATGCCACCAAACCAGTAGGTACCAATATCAAAGGAATATTGGGAAATTTGAAAAGTTTTATTATGTATACAGTAGAGCACATCAATTTCGATCGGAACATTGTCGAAATCAAGGCTGTGCGAGCCATCAAAAGTTTACGAGCCATAATATTGCATTAATTCGTGTAGCACATTAGATCCATTGTGTCTGTTGTTAACTTCGCAAATCAAGGACAAGATATTTCGGGAATATGCCAGTTCATAAGCTGGGGTGAAGGAATCAATACCCATTGTAACTGTTGCTAGTCTAGTATCAATTCAATTAATTTCAATGCAGCAAAGCTCAAAAAACACTTTGGTTGCGCTCTTGCAATCATTCAAATGGCATGAATCACAACAGCAACTGGATTGTCACGAGTGGGTTGGGCTGCAGACAATTCTTTGCAAACGTATCCTTCACAGCCTGGTGTCAACATGCCTCGATTCATCGAAAACGAAGTAAATTGGAATATTCAAGATTTCAGCTAATTATCGCTTGAAATATTCACGTTAGACGTGTAAAGCTCACCTGGTTGCACACATATGGCCATTAAAATTCGATTTCAACCAGTTGTGTGAAACAACTTTCGAATTACCAAAGTTAATTAGAATGCAGTATTTAGCTTTTTATAATGAGGTACATTCCTGGCCCTCAAATTTCTCAAATCAAACTTTTTAAATAATATTGAAACAATCGCTTGCACACAGCCAAAGAATGTGATATTTTCTTCCAGATAAGTTACTGAGTTTTTCATTTGTACAAACGTCTAAGAAAACAGCTTGCTTTTTTTAAATACATTTGTTGAGTTTCTCGGATGCGATCAAAAGCGGCTAAGTTCTAAAGAAATAAGACATTTTAAGAAATCCTGCATCTGCCAACTTTCAACTTAGTCACTTTTTCCTTGTTATGTTAAAGCTTTTATTGAGTTTTTAAGCTTTTTAGAACATTTATTGAGTTCATTTTGATCTAATTTAAATTAATACATTTAGAGAAAAAGAATAATTTTGCTTGAAATTCGAAATATTTAATTTTTTTTTTATTTTTCACGGTGCCTGTTAGATTACATTTACATTTATTTAACCTTTAATGTCGGCTAAAAATGGTCAGTTATTGAGACAGCCAAGCGCTTTTTGTGTAGATTCTGACTAATGCTTTATAAAAAAATCCAATGTTTTTGCCCTTTTAATTAAAATTTTGCATTTTCGTAGTTTTCTGTGCTTCGTTTAATCAGTTTATGAATTTTTTATTATCGGATTCAAAACCGGCCCATTTTTGACGCAACAAAGCGTTTTTGTATAAAATTTCCTTTCCATGTTTTTCGGATCTTCTTTTAATGAGTCAATTGATTTTTTTTTTAATGCCGGATTCAAAATTGGCCAATTTTTGACCCAACAAAGTGTTTTTGTGCAGAATGGTACTAATGCTTTATAAAAAACATTAATGTTCTTGCCCTTTTTATTTTAACTTTTCGTTTTCTTATTTGTTGGTTAATCTTATAAAAAATTTAACAATTCTGTAATGTTGGATTCGATAACAATAAAATTCGTTTTTGTATAGAATCGGACTAATAATATATAGAATATTCAATATTGAAACTGGTGAGTTTTTCGGGTTTTTAGGCCGTCGTAAAATAGAATTTCTTCCTGACGTTTCGCAAACACGAGTGGCTTGCATCTTCAGAGGTGGTTTCCTTGAGAGCTTACACTGTGCTAATGCGGTTCCTCGGACGCAGTCCGTATTTCTGGACCGGTTGTGATGATGTGGCCTGTGTCATCGGCGTCGACGCATTATATTGTTTGTTGTAATGCTCCGCTGTAGTGGTTTCTTCTTCTTGTCCTGTGCCGTTACCTTTCCTTGCAGTTTTTGTGTTGGTGAGTGCCGGAAACCATATCCGGTTTAGCTCCATTGTCTCTTTTTTTTGTTAAAATTGTCGCTGTGCTTGTGTATTTCGATGGCTTCTCGTATTAGTCGGGGGCGATAGCCTGTTGTTGTGGCTAGGACTTCAGTTTCTGCACATTTGATGCTGTGCACTGCCTCGCTGAGGGCATGTTCCGCCACTGCCGACTTTTCCACATGTCCCAATCTGCAATTTCGCCGATGTTCTTCGATCCTCGTCTTAACCGATCTCTTCGTGGTTCCTATGTAGACGCTTCCACAGGAGCATGGGATTCGGTAGATACCTGCAGTAGGCTGATAGATGCTGTGGTCCACGAATTTTCCTTGATCTATCCGTGAAACTTCCGTGTTTCTGACTCGGGTGATGGTTGGATAGCTTGTGGAGGTATCTGTCCGTGAGGGTGGCTTTTCGATATACCCGATGGTCCAATTGGTTCCCTTTGCGAGACGTGTCATCGACATATCGATATCCAGATAGTCGGTTTAAACGGTGCGGTTCTCAAAGCTGTTTCCTCGAATTTCTCCATGAAGACATTTGCTACAACCGGGCTGAGTGGGCTTCCCATGGCTACTCCTTCCTTTTGTTCGTAGAAGCCTCCATTTCACAGGAAGTAGGTGCCTTTTAGACAAGCTTTGAAGATATTTGCGGTACTACTAATATACATATATAAGTATACTATAAATACGGACTGAGCCCGAGGAACCGCATCAGTACAGTGTAAGTTCTCAAGCAAACCACCTCTGAAGATGCAAGCCACTCGTGCTTGCGAAACGTCAGGAAGAAATTCTATTTTACGACGGCCTAAAAACCCGAAAAACTCACCAGTTTTAAGGAATGGCCTCGTAAGCCTAACTCTATTTATACATTCAATATTGATACGGTTTCAATTTTAACTTGTCCTTTCCTTATTATTCAGTTCTTATTTTAATGAGGTTATGGATTTTTTTAATGCCGGCTTCAAAACTGGCCAATTTTTGCACCTTACAAAGCGTTTTTGTATAGAATCGGACTAATAATCGGACTTATTCATGAGTTAATGGAATTTTTTAATACCGGATTAAAAACTGGCCATTTTTTTGCAGAACAAAGCGTTTCTGCGTAAAATTTTACTAATACTTTATAGAAAAATTTAATATTTTGGCCCTTATTTTTAACCTTTTCATTTCGTGATTTTTCGGTTCTTCTTTTAATGAATTGATTAATTGATTAATGCCGGATTTCAAATTAGTCAATTTCTGACCCAACAAAGTGCTTTTGTGTAAAATCTGACTAATGTTATTTAAAAAAAATTCAATATTTTTGCGCTCTTAACTTAAAATTTTTATTTCATTATTTATCACTTCTTCCTTGAAATAGTTTTTTGATTTGTTAATGCCGATACAACACTGTTCGGTTTTTGACCCAACAAAGCGTTTTGTGTAAAATTTGACTATTGTTATAAAGAAAAATTCAGTATTTTTGAGCTTTTAATTTAAAGTTTTCCTTTCTTTATTTTTTGGTTTTTCTTTTAATCACGATAAGGATTTTTGATGCCGGAATCATAACTGATCAATTTTTAATCCAGCAAAGCTAAATAATGTTTTCAGTCAGTTTTCAGCTTTTCACTTTAATTTTTTCTTTTTTATTTTTCGGTTCTTATTTTAATTGATTTAATGGCTTTTTAATGCCGACTACAAAAATGACCAATTTAATAACCAACACACTGTTTCTATGTTCAAAATTTGACTATCGTTATATAAAAAAAAAACATAATTTGTGCGTTTTTGACTGTGTAAGTTTTTATAATTCTCCTCTTTTAAAGCATTGTTGAATTTGTTATATCCGCTAGAAAATGGACTTTTGAGCAAATGGGGCGTTTTGCTTTAAGTTTTGTTTCACGATATTTTTGAATATCCAATATTTTGCACACTTTCAACTCAGCAAGTCACTTTTAGTTTTCTTATTTGTATTTCTTATTATAATGTAATGATTTCATTTTTAGTATCCGTTAAATAATTCACAATTTTTGACCCAACATTGCGTTTTTGATTGATATTCGACTAACATTTAGAAAAATCTAATATTGGGGCACTTTTAACTTAGGTATTCATTTTTTTTTCATCTGTTTTCTTTTAAGAATTTATTAAGTTATTTCGTCGAATACGTTAGAAAACGGACAAATTTGGAGTAAAAATGGTATTTTAGACAAACTTTTGATTAGCTATATTTTTATAAACCCAATATTTGCACACTTTTAACTGAGTTAGCAACTTTTTCTTTCTTATTTTCTATTCTTTAGTTAACGCATTTATTGATTTTTTAATTTCACTTAAAAACTTTCACTTTTTAAGTTAAGAGTTTTCAAGCCGTTTTCTTTACAATCTGGACTACGTTATTATGGTTAATATCGGTTGGAAAGAAACACATTTTTAGTTTATAAGGGGCTTTTGTTTAAAATCGGTGCAATTGCAAATTTTATGCGATTTTAAAGGATTTAGGTACTATTCTTTGTCTTTGATTCGTCTACCCTGTTTAGAAAGTGTATTAATTTTTAATATGTTAGAAAATGGACACACTTTCAGCAAAAAGCAGCGTATTCATTAAAACATCCCCAACAGTGTTTTAAGAAACCTAATGTTTGTGCGCTTTCAGTTCAATTAATTACTTTTCGCTGTCTTTCTTGTATATTCTTCCTCTAAATTTCAATTTAAAACAATTAATCTACAGTTACAACGTTTACAAACTTTACACAAATAAAGTTTAGCACCTATTTTGAAAAATTAATGTTTGCACGATTTCAACTTTGTTAATTTTCATTTCCTTACATTTACACTTTTGTGTTGTTAGTTGGATTGAAGTGCGGTCTTAATTTTTGCAAACAAATTACTTTTTTTTCTCTAAATGCAACTTTTTATTAGAAAAAGGTTCTTCGTCCGTCGAAAGAGTCTGTTTTAATCAATTCACTTTTTTTTATTATTAAACTTATGAAGGTTTTGCGGCTCCTGATACTGACTTCAGTATGCCAAAATAAAAAAATATAAATTGCTGATTTAGTAAAATTTCCTCTGCTGGGTGTAAACCAACGCTTTACAAGCGTGGGCATTTTTTGGCCCAAAAATTATATTCGGATGATTTTTACAAACAATTTTTACATAAACGCCCGAACAAGGAGGCGTTTATTGACCAATTTTACTACAAAAACCCAAATAAGATGGCCTGGAATATTTATGACCAGTCAAACATTTATCTTCCTGTAAACTGATTTATTATTTAGTACGATTTTTAGTGCTTGAATGTGGTTTTAGGCTGACATGCTACTCTGTAATAGATTGCTACTCTGTAGTAGACCATTATGGTGTTTAAATCCATATTGGAACTCAATAGATCAATCTAACAAGTGATTGAACTGGTTAACTTCAGTATTAACATGTTAGTTTTAGCAGTTTGTTTGTTTTCTTTATCGAAACTTTCTGTCTATTCATTTTCTCATGTAGTTTTTGAATCTCTGGACTTTGAAAGTTGGACGTTGCATCAAGAGATTTTTTGCTTCCTCGAGTTGAAGATCAACATCTTCAATTGCCTTTTAATTGACAACTACAGTTTGAAGAAAACTTGAAAAAAAGACAAAAAATAATCAGTCACTTTTGTGCAACATTTTAACTTGTGATTACTCTTCAAGTAGCAACCTTTAAAAAACATATTGCACTTTAAAGACATTTTAGGCCAACCTAAAACTTTTCTTCGATGTCTTGGTGTCGAGACGAAAAAGTAGTTTCATTCATTGGATAGCTTTATAGAATAAAACTGCAAATACAGATAGAATAGAGAAGTTATAGAAGGGTTGAGAAACAAGTCAACGATTTTACTCATTGAGTTCAAAGAACATAGTAATAATAAAAAAGTTATCAAGAAAGAAAACAAAGTAAAAGAAATCACATTTCAATGAAAAGTTTCCAGTGAAACAGCAACCAGCTCTGAAGGTGTAAGCCTGTCGTTCTTAGCGAAACCTTCCTCTAGTCTGCAAAGGTCAAAAGTGTCAAAAAATGACCACAAAAACTTAACTTAACCTTAGCTAACTTGATAAAACGGGAATTTTCCATATACAGGGTGTTGTCTCGTCACATCTTAGGTCATAGTAGGGGTCTAAATCCTTCAATTTTTTAACGCAATTAAGCGTAATATTTGACCCTGTTACTTTCGATTCTGCACATGTTCTTATAAAATAGCATTAGTGATGGTATTTTTTTACTTTTCTCCCTGATTTTTCATTTAATTTGTATAATTAGTTGTTGAATTGAAAATTCCCTCTAATATTCTCCTAGAAATATTCAGAGTGTTTTGAAATAAGTGACAACAGATTATATGGCAAACCGAAGCGGTCTCTTTCTGCCAAGGGTATATATTAAATATACTCCTTGAAAGAAGGAAGTTAAGAAATAGATTGTTCAAATAGTTTACTTCGAAAACGGTAAAATACATTGAATCGAACAAAGCATGTCCATAGCAAAATGAGCGGCAAATAGAACGGTGAAAAAGTAAAAGCCGAATTTTACAACAATAAAATTCTGTAATTTAGAAAGGTGAAAAACAACTGTAAGTGTACCTGTACCGTAAAATATATTAAATTTGAATTAAATCTATGAATTGGTTTAATAAGCAAAGTTTAATGATTTTCAGAGAAACCGTCTAAACAATTTACTCTTACTTCATAGTCCAATAAATTCGCAATGAACTCGGATAGATGAAGAGAATCTTTTGTAACCACTTCTGTGGCCTCTCATTTTGCCAGTGGTTATTTGGACACTCTGTATATTGCTACCGTGGGAAAATACTGGGTGTTAAAGTTTGCTGAAATGTATTAATACAGGATGATTCAATATTGGTTTTATTTCTTTTCATTGGGACTTTTAATTCTCGAAGAAATTCGCTCTGGAAAATGGTACTATCAACTTTGCTGTCGACAATATTTAAAAGTAATTCAATGGTCCACTTTAAAAATCTTTAAAAAATTACTTGGATACATTACGTTTCTATAAATTTTTGATTAAAAAGTGAATCTGTAACCCTGCGTGCAGGCGATTGGTTGAGAAACATGTCAGCACTATAGCGTATTGCTGGTTAGTTTTAAAATTGTACTCTTCAAAACTTAAATTGCAAAACAATATCGAAAGTGCATAAAATTTACTTTCCTTGGGCAGAGTTTAAATCGGGCAAATCTTCTACATAATTGTCTCACGGGAATGATAATGTGGAAGACACCGAAGAAAGTGAAAGTGTCAGCAAAATATTAAAAACGTTTTGAGTTTCATCGATACAAGCGCTAGAACCAGGCATGTAAAGCCATTGACAGATTTTGCGTCTTTTTGTCACGAACTTTTGAAAGAAACGGCTTTTTTTCCAGTAATATGTTGAACAAGAGTTACTTCTTTACGATTTAATCGACTTTTTCCAGCAGGCAACTTTTTTTACCGTTCAATATTGTGAAACTTATTGGGTCTGTACATATGCCTCTTATCGTTGGAATTATGGAAACTATTTCTGGTCTTTCACAGACAGCAAGGTGTTATTATGGGGTTTACTGAGCCTTGCACATACACGGAGGGTCAAGATTGGCGTCATTATTTTTAAGGGTTTACTTAGGCTTACGCAAAAAATGTGGGTTTATTTCTCAAAGATATGAGCTCTAAAAGATGCACATTAATTCTGCTACTAAGCAATATTTTAAAGTAGTTTTAAAAAATTTTTGGTAGCTTCTTTGTTAAGGCCGTGTTGGGTTTGATCGAAACAAGCACTAAGCTCATGCACGCAAAACCATCTAAAGGTTTCTTAAACGCAAATTTTCTTTATTCTTGAACTTCTGAAGCAACTTTGAATCAAGAAACATTTTGAAAAAGAGCGACATTTCTGCCATTTTATTCGCTTTCCTTGACCATCAGACATTCTCATAAACAACGAAAACTGATGTTGTGAAGTGGGGTTATGAAGTGAAATTCCGTAGTTCTGGGATAAAACTAATGTAATGAGATTACACGTTGACATGCAGGTGTTTCTATCATTGCTTTGGAACCTCAATTGAAAAGTTTAAGTCAGATTTTTTGCTATAGCTTCTGTACTCTTTAAATCAAGTTATTAATGAAAATAAAAGGAAATTAATGAAAATCTATAAATAAATGTGGTATTTTTCTAGTCAAAAATACAAAGTCAAGCGATGGGCTTGACTGGTTTATTTCAACAGGCTGTATTTTCGCGACAAACCGCTTTCGGACTTTGCTTCATTTAGCAAAATAAATTTACAAAACGAACATCATTCCCACTATTACTGGCGATTGCTAGTTAATAGTGAATCCTTGTACCGTGTACTGCTTGGCACAAATTGGCCCATTAAAATTGCTCAAAGACACACGAGGAACTCAAATTTAGTATTTGGAACAGTCCGAGCGATGTCCTCAATTTTGATGCGCCAGTTAAAAGCAGGTGTGATAAATTTAAATATTATTACATGTCCGTCTACTTTCTACATTGGATACCAGGTGGGCAAAGACAATGATGAACTGCAAAGATATTGTATATCGGCGGCATTCTACCGCGCCTTATGTAATTCCACTTGAAGACGTCAGTGTCTATAGGCGAGGGAATCTTCAAGGATTCGTTTAATGCCACCCTTCGAATGTTGAAGCAGGTGTGAACACTTCAGTTTTTTATGATCTAAACTAGTTTTTCGACTAAAGGACACTAAAGCAGACACTTTGCTAATTGAACCGCCGTGCAACAGGCAATGTTGAAAAAATCTGAGAGATCTATACTTTTGCCCTATCTTTCTAGCATACTTCTGTTATTAGTAATTGTTACTCTCTCCATTTCTTTACTCAAGCAAATTAACAGTTCTTGTTGGTTTTATCAATGATTTCTCTTGTTGAACTTACTGTGAAAACCGAAATTCTTACGCTTTCCATATTCGATTCTATGCACCTACAATTGAGCAAAAAGCCATAAATAAATCATCACCACCCATGATTAAAGTTTTATATCAAAGATGAAAGTATGTAATCATTCAGCCCATAATTTGAGAGTCACAAGCCGGCGACCTTCATCAAAGCCGTGATGCGATCACCAGACTTATAAGAAGCTTAAGTGGCAAATTGAATAAATGAATGAGAAGTGATTTAATAACAACGAAAAAAAACACTAACTACTAGAATAAGGCGTGTAAATCCATGATGGAGAAGGTTTGTTGTAATGCAAAGCGAATCAATTATTAATGTTGTCTTAATAATCTGCAAAGTTTTTCAGTTTTAAGCTCAATTTTTCTTCTTCATGTCAATGAAATTTCAAAAATTTTGAACAAATCAGCGAAAATTACCACTAATTAATTATTTTTTTGAAAAGAGCAGTGATGTAACCGTTGCATGTATTTGTTATGCGAAACTTCTGTATAACTTCCAAGTACCCACGGTCGTAAACCGAACCGGTATGCAAAACGGTATTTGCAAAAGCAGCAAATAATTATATTATTTTGCTGGTGAACGTTGAAGCATCGGAAGCGTGTGTTTAACAACATTATAATGCATGTCCAATAAATGTGAATACAGGGTGATATGAAGATAACTAATGAACCAACAATTGATACTAATGATTACTCAATTAAAAAAAAACCAGATTTTTACAATTCTCTCTTGAAAAACCTGATTCACATTGTGGGATTATTGAAGGATGAATTATAAATTAATTATACTGGATGACCCGGAATAAGGTGCATGATTTAAGCTCAAAAATACGGCAACACGTTCAGGTGAAGATAGATTCCCAAGCTCGCAAAGTATGCGAGATACAGGTATTTTTAATTAAGTACATATGAATTTTACTCTCTTGTTGCTATTTCTACGTTTGATATTGAAGGAATATTTTTGCTGCTCCTGTTCTAAATTTCCTTTGACATGTTTGTTCCAATTATTATTCAACCAGTGTGCAAAATAAATTACATCCTGCAGAATTTCGCAATCGTGTGGAATAACTGAAGATTTGTTTGGTTAACGACTCCAATAAATTAGCTAAATAAATTTGAAATTTGATATAAATACAGTGGTACCTCGATATACGAGTGCCTTAATATACGAGTGTTTTGAGATTGATGTTTGAGACATTTTGCTTTGAGATGAGAGCAAGATTTGAGATACGAGGAATCGTCCACTCTTCCGGTGCACAGGACTGTTTCTTCC
Source organism: Dendroctonus valens (assembly GCA_024550625.1). Classification (NCBI taxonomy): domain Eukaryota; kingdom Metazoa; phylum Arthropoda; class Insecta; order Coleoptera; family Curculionidae; genus Dendroctonus; species Dendroctonus valens. The sequence continues at coordinate 1,225,073 of JAJTJO010000120.1, read as the reverse complement.
ACCTCAGACTAGACCTCAGTCTGAGGCTTGTTTCCCTCGGTTTCGAAGCATTTTTGATAAGTTGGGTTCGCGCTTTTTGCTTGTTGTACATTTACAAAACATCACACATTTAAATTTTTAACCATGGGTCCGAAGATGAAGATGATGTCTATTGAATTAAAGCGTGAAATGATAGAAAAACATGAGCAAGGTTTGCGAGTAACTGACTTAGCGAGTGATATGCACTGTGCTTAAACAGAAGGAGTTGATAAAGGGTATAACGCCAGCTAAGGGCGTTTCAATAATTTCTAAGCTCCGGACCTCTCTCCATGAAAAGATGGAGAAACTACTGATCGTGTGGGTGACATAGAAACAGTTTCGAGGAGGAACCTTAACACAAAGCATCATATGTGAGAAGACACGAGCGATATACGGTGATTTGCAGAAGCAGATCTCACACACTTCCACAGACGTGGAATCGGAAGACTCGTTTAAAGCCAGTCGGGGCTGGTTTGACAACTTTAGGAAAAGAACCTGCATTCATTCCGTCGTCAGGCATGGTGAGGAAGCAAGTTGGGATGTGAAGGCAGCTGAGGTTTACATTAAAACGTTTTTCGAACTGATAGAAGCCAAAGGATACACTCCCCAGCAAGTCTTAAGCTGTGACGAAACTGGGATTTTCTGGAAAAGGATGCCGAATAGGACTTAGATAACGGCAGAGAAGAAGACGATGTCAGGTCACAAACCCATGAAGGATAGATTAACTCTAGTACTTTGCGCCAATGCGAGTGACGACTGCAAAATCAAGCCTCTGCTAGTATACCATTCGCAAAATCCCAGAACCCTTAAGTCACATAAGATTTTAAATGAAAAACTGCAAGTTATGTGGAGCGGAAGGCGTGGGTCACCAGGAAATTCTTTGTGGAGTGGATAAACCTGGTGTTTGGCCCTTCTGTCAAAAAATATCTACAGGAAAACAACCTACCCATGCACGCCTTTCTCGTCCTCGACAATGCCCCTGCCCACCCATCAAATCTCGAAGATGATTTACTCGAAGAGTTCAAGTTTATAAAGGTTCTCTACCTACCACCCAATACCACCCCTATCCTTCAGCTCATGGATCAGCAGGTCATTTCTAATTTTATGAAGTTGTACACCAAGCACATTTTTCGGCGCTGCTTTGAGGTGACGAATAACACAAACCTTACCCTTAGTTCTGGAAGGACCACTTTAACATCGTGATATGCCTAAGAATTATTGATCAGGCCTGGCTGGGTGTTACAACGAGGACCTTAATCTCTGCATGGAAGAAGCTGTGGCCTGAGCCTGTAGCTGAAAGGGCCTTCAAAGGATTGGAACCCGAAGTATCAGTGGTAGAGGAGATTGTTTCTCTGGGAAAATCCATGGGTCTGGAGGTGGATGAGAGAGATGTGAACGAACTCGTCGAGGAACAGTCTCAGGAGCTGACAACCCTAGGAGTTACACGATCTACATTCGCAGCAGCATACGGTGGTTCAACGAAAAATTAGTTTTGAAGAGGGGCCCGAGATGGAGGAGGTTATCTCTACAAGAGATATAAAGGAGATCTTGGGAATATGGCAGAAAGTTGTAGGGTTCGTGAATAAAAATCACCCTAAACTTTTTTTAATTTCTTAACTCTAACTCATTTCCGCAATATCCTGAAAGGGAGGAAGAAACAAACCTCCTTGGACAGTTTTTTTAAACGACCTGCAGGTGAAAATGAGCAAAGCGTGACGAAAATTAAGCGCTTCCGTAAGCACTTCACTTTTTCTTTTATTATGTTTCAATAGAATATGTATTTGTTATTTATAAATAAATGTTTCTTCTTGCAAATACATTTTTCTTATTCAAAAACACTTAACAAAAACAACTGAGGTGGTTTTTTGGGAGCTGGAATGGCATTCCAATTAATTCTAATGGGGAAAATTACTTTGAGATACGAGCAAGGTTACGGAACGAATCAAACTCGTATGTCGAGGTACCATTGAGCTACAAGCTGTACAGAAATATTAAAATACACTTTTAACACCCTGTATCTCGAAAACGAAGAGCATGTGGCCCTATCTTCATTTCAACTTTTATCTCATTTTTTATTGTAGTGTATATTCAAAGCTTCATCTGCTGTAGTGTTTTAAGTTATTCCTCCACCTGCTACATTGAAGATGCATTGGGATTTGGATTTAGTTTAAATTAGCACTCTGTTTAAATACCAGACATTCTTTCGCATCCAAACGAGCGATAGCCGGTTTCTTTGAAAAGATTCCTCGAGCGACAGAAGATGAAATTTAGATGCGGTCAAAACCAGTAGATTGTCAAACCACTTGCTTTTGAGGGGTTCAGATTTTGTCTGATTTGATGTAACGATGAGGCGTTTGAGTAAAACTGAGAGGTGGAGTTGACTGTTGATATGAACGTGATTCTGATTGGGTATTGATGCAGTTTGCATGGTTGAATAATGAAGTAAAACCTAATGGTTTGCACCAGTTAGTGTTGGGTGTAGTTTGGTGATTTTGACTGTTAAAAGCTACTCTTTTCTTATAAGTCAACTTGTTGGGAAGATTTTTCAAAGTCAGAGCCCGAAGCACTGATACCTTCATGTAAAGGGTTCCTGGTTATTGTTGTATTGGCGCTTTGCGACATTTAATGTTTAATAGATCGAAAGCGGTTACAGATATCCGAGTAACTTGGTATAACTTTTTCACTCAAAAATGACCGTTCTGTTGAATTAATGAGAAAAGGTGCAAAAAACTGACGCTGAAAGCAATGTTAAATTTATTTTACATCTAGCAAATAATTTCCCAACAATATGACAAACGTTTTCATAAGGCGATTTTGTCTCAAAAAGTATTTTTTTCTGAACCTTCCGTCGTTATACTATCTTTCGTTATGGGATACGCTGTATATATTAAAACAGTTTTTAAAAGTTTCAATTATTTTTATTGATTCTTCCGCATTCAACACAGATGAGGATACTTTGCACACACTTTTCTGCGTTGTCAGTCTTTTATTAAAAACTGCTGTTATTGAGCCGATTTTTACTTTCTTTTGCTGGATTTTCTATAACTATTAGCGAGTATTGTTTATTCGTAAATAGTATATGCTTTTCCATGTCAGATAACTTTGATCTTGGATAGCAAATTCAATGTTTTTGTATTAATTTTGTTGTTATTTTAAATCTTTGTCTATATCGAGCTGTTCCATCAAGCCCTTGACTAGAAAGGGACTTTTCAGATGACAATCTTACAAAGCCTTTTTCTATACAATTAATTGATTCTTTGGGCTCTATTCTGTAACTATTCCGTTAAAAATTAAAGGCCTTTAAAAATAACTTATTTAACGGTCCGTTATAATGTAATCGACTTATTGCTATTCTGTATAAAAATATATTTTAGCGGAGTCCGTTAAAGTTTCTCAATAGTAGTAGGTGGCAACATCGAAATCTACCCTAAATTTCTAATCTTGTTAACTTAAAATTGCCTAAAATAACACCTCGTTCTGAAACAAGGACTTGTATCTGCCTCAAGCATTTGTCCGTTTAGTATGTTTTTTAGTTCTGTTTTGCACTTTTGCACCATTTTGAACAGTTACCAGAAAATTAAAATAACAAAAATGTCGCGTTCACCCAGAACACCAACTCCAAAAAGCATTAATTATAAATTTATTGGAGGAAAATTCAATATTGGTGCATGGAAAACAAGCTTGCCACACTGCAGAATCATGTGTAGATCCTGAAAATCGAGCATTTAAATTTAATAAATTATAATATATTCACTATCCACTATTGTTTGGCAGTTAAGACTGTAATATCCTTTCCGGGAAAACTAGGGAATAGCTGGATAAACTTCAGGTAGTGAAATTATTGAAGAGAGTAGAGAAAAAAAATAAAGGGGGATATGAATTCAGAAGACTAACAGACCCAGCCACAAACAAGTTGGCAAGGAGTGAACTTTGGACAGAGACTGAAGAGCAGGAAAACCATGGAGATGTAGAAAAAGATCTTAAAATCCTTCAGGGAAGTATACATAAAGTCAAAGAAAAGTACCTAAAGTCTCTCAAACAGAGGAAAAAATCTTGGATGACAGACGAGATCCTGGAACTGATGGAAAAAAGGAGATTGTTTAAAAATTAAACGAGAGAATACATGAACATACAGAGAGAAATAAGGGCAAAAAAAAGAACAGCTAACGAAAAAGAGAAACTGAAAAAATGTGTAGAAATCGAAGAATTCCAAGCGAAATTTGATAGCTTTAATCTGCACAAGAAGGTAAGGGAAATGACGAGAACAGTGAAAAGAAGAACAGTTAATGTACTTAAGGATAACCAAGGCCGAGTTATAGTAAATAAGTCGGAAATTAAGCAAACCTGGGAAGTCAAAAGAGATAGACTTTCGAGGCCATTCCTTGAAACAAGTGGGTTTTTCGGGTTTTTAGGCCGTCGTTCGGTAGAATTTCTTCTTGAAGTCGTCGAGTTTCTTCGTCAAGAAGAAATTCTACCGAACGACGGCCTAAAAACCCGAAAAACCCACTTGTTTCAAACCTGGGAAGAGTACATTAAACAACTGTTTGATGACGTGAGAACGGTGCCACCCAATATTGATAAAACAGATGGTCCCCCAATCTTAGAAGGAGACGTACAAGCAGCTCTGAAAAATGCTTAAGATCAAAAGGCTTTGGGTCCCGATGGAGTTCCGGCTGAGATACTAAAGTTGATCGAGGGGAAGAATCTGGGGTGGCATACAAGAGTGTTCAATGTGATCTATGATACGGGTGTCATACCCACGGAATGGCTGAAATCTGAATTTCTTACCCTCCCCAAAATTCTAATGCTAGGAAATGTAGCGAGTTTCGTACAATAAGCTTGATGAGCCATCTACTGAAGATTTTCCTGAAGATAATTCACAGTAGAATATTTAAACTGTGTGAAGAATAGATGTCTGGGAACCAATTCAGCTTTAGAAGGGCTGTAGGGACTAGAGAGGCTCTATTTTCGATCCAGGTGCTGTTTCAGCGCTGCAGGGATGTGAACTGCGATGTATACGCATGTTTCGTGGATTACAGGAAGGCGTTTGACCAAGTGAGACACACGAAAATGATAGAAGTTCTGCAAAAAGCTGGCCTGGATGGGAAGGATCTCAAAATCATCAGAAATCCCTTCTGGAATCAGAGGGCTTGTGTCAGGGTAGACAGAGAGACAATGGAGGAGATACAAATATTGCGTGGTGTGAGATAGGGAGGCATACTGTCTACTGTAATTTTCAATATGTACTCGGAAGGCATCTTCAGAGAAGCCCTGCAGGATACTGAAGCCGGAATCTTGCTGAATGGAGAACGATTGAATAACATAAGGCATGCGGACGATACCGTTATTTTTGCGGACAACCTAGCTTCCTTGCAACTCCTAATGGACAGTGTTACATCATACAGTCGACAATATGATTTGGAAATAAACTCCAACAAAACAAGGTTCATGATAATCAGTAAAACCCAAAGCACCCGCGGTATTTTATTGGTAGACGGAGCTCCTTTAGAGAAAGTCAACAAATACACTTTGAAAATTGAAAAAGCCAGAACAGCATTTATTAGGATGAAAAAAGTCTTTACCAGCAACGACTTACAGCTGGCAACGAAAATTCGCCTAATGCGATGCTACTTGTTTTCGACCCTTTTTTATGGGGTCGAATTGTGGACGCTTACGGAGGCCTCCTCCAAAAAACTCGAGGCATTTGAAATGTGGCTGTACCGAAGAATCCAACGAATACCTTGAACAGAGAGAATGACCAATACGGAGGTGCTGAGAAGGATCGGAAAGGAAAAAGAAGTCCTGAATACAGTTAAGACTCGAAAGTTGCAATATCTGGGACAGATAATGCGTAATGAGAGCAATATGTCCTTTTGCAGAAGATCCTACAAGGCAAGGTATATGGAGCTAGAGGAGTGGGCAGAAGGAGAATATCGTGGTTGAAAAATTTAAGAACGTGGTTTAACCAATCAACCACTCAGCTATTCCGCGCCGCTGTTAACAAAGTTCGAATTGCCAACATGATAGCCAACATCCGGAGCGAATAGGCAAGAAGAAGAAGTGAAATTATTGCAATATGAGTACAATCAATCGCACCCAAACATAATGGAACATGGACCTTTTGCAAGAACCCATTATTGACCTTATTTTTGGCAATAGAAGAACTTGGAAATCCAGTTGTCCAATAGATGCAAGTAAATTACGTCTGTAACTTCGGCAATGCATTACGACTTATGCTCGGTTGACTCATAGTTATTGTACAACCTTGCAATGTAGTTACTTGGTAACTTCCAGTGGCATAAAAATATAATTTAGCTAATATTTTTATTTCGTTTGATATTGTTGTACTTCTTCTAGGATTTGGTATGTGTTGGCTTCAGACAACCTCCATCAGGCAATCAAGTCAATTATTATTCTAGTGGTATTTTTGTTAAACCGAAAAATGGATTAAAGTTTTTCCTCGGGAATATTAAATTGATTACTGGTTTCTCGAATGTTTCTATAATGTAAACAAAGTTGGGCCCTGCAGAAAAAGTTTCATAGCAAATCAAATTAACAGTACCTTTCTTCATTCAGAAATTCTCCATCAATATAATAAAACGCCATTTCAAAAATTGTACTGACACAACTTCTTTAAAACACTTATATTTGAGATTAATTTGTCAAAAAACTCGTCCCCTTAAACTTAACGGCTTTTAAGCTACCATTAAAAATAAGCTTTTGGCCGACATTTTTAATGGAATTAGGTTATGTTTTTAGCGGACAAATTACAGAATACCAATTGAAAATTAGCGGCCGTAAACTTTATAACGTCCGTTAACTTTTCACGAACTAGTTACAGAGTAGGGCCCAAGGGGGGTATCTTAAATATACCTACAGCTAGAAAGCAGCAAAAAGTGATTATTATTAGCTTGCTGCTGTATGTGTTGAATAGCAACTTTATTGTGCTTGGAAAACATAAACGTTATTTTCTTAAATTAATAAAACACCGGACCCACAGTGTTTTGATCAAAACTATCGATGATTAAGAATCATTAGATCTATAGAATTCGATGATTTGAGTCTTTTTTATAAAGGCTTTTAGAAACTTTCAGAAATACCCTTCTAAATTTTCGTCGTGCTGAATGAATTTTGAGTCGTGCTTATTATGGACACACTAGAAAATATTCTTTTATTTCGTTCTCTCACAGTTTTTAAAGAAAACTTCGTTTCAACGCTGTGTTTATTTTGCTACTAGTTTTGCACTGTTTTTTTAACTCTACACTATTCTTCACTTTCTTATTTAATTCATTCTATATGCATGCTAAATGTGTTAGTGGGTTTCGCATTACATTTAGAAGCTTTGAGAAATTTGCGATTCTTTTATAACGGTAATAATAGGCAACTTTCCTACAAAAAGTTTAGAGCGTTATCTTTGCTCTAGAAACACTCGAAAAAAATTTTTGTTTTCCAATGAGTTTTTAAATGAAATTTACTTTCAAATCTGTATTTATCTTCCTACTATTTTTGCACAATTTTCTTCAAATCTACACTTTTGTTATTTTGAATATTTATTAAGTGTGCAGTCGGTTTATTAAATTGCAGGATATTTTTCTTTATCATTCATTCTAAATGCATATTCCGATGAATTCAATGAGGGGCGATTTCTCCGGATATTGAGAAGCTTTGAGAAATTGGCGATTATTTTTTAATGGTAGAATTTGGCAAAGAATAGGCTTTAGAAACACAAGAAAAAATATATTTTGTGTGTTCCAAGGAGTGTTTACAGGAAATTTATTTTCCTACAACTTTTGTAATATTATCTACAAATCTGCACTTTTTTAATTTTGAATATCCATTAAGTGTCCAGTTCATCTATTAAATCGCAGGATATTTGTCTTTCTCCTTCATTTTAGATGCATATTAATTAAAAGTCCCGATTTAGATATTGAGAAATTTTAGAAGTTGTAGCTAAAAATCCCGATTTGGTTATTAAAACATTTTAGAAGTAGTTAAAAATCCCGATTCCATTATTGAAAAATTTCAGAAAAATTCTGATAACTAAATATGTGGATCGATTTCTCATGATATTGAGAAGCTTGGATCGAAGAAACTAACGATTACTTTTTTAATAATTTCAAAAAATTCCTGGGTTTCAGTCAATTTTATTGTTTATTATTTAAAATGTTACAAATACGTTTCGGTGTCTTTCTCCACCATCATCAGTTTGTGTATAGTTGTTTCTACCTTCGCATTTGACTGGTTATTCATGATTTAAAAACACAACAATTTTTTAATAATAATAATTGGCAAGGTTTTTACATAAAGTTTCGTGCCTCATTTTTGCTCTAGAAACAGTAGAAAAAAATATTTTGTTTTTTAATGAGCGTTTAAAAGATATTTACTTTTAAATATGAATTTATTTTCCTACTACTTTTGCATTCTTTCCTTCTGCTCTTTTTAATTTTGAAGATTTACTAACTATCCAGTTCCATAAATCTCAAGATATTTTGCTATTTCATTTCAATATGCGGGCCGTTTTGCATGATATTCAGAGCTTTGAGAAATTTTTAATACAAATAATTGGCAATGGTTTCACGCAAAGTTTAGAGGGTCATTTTTGCTTTAGAAACACTACAAAACATTTTTTTCTAACGATTCTTTAAATACATTTCAAATTTAGTATTTACAAATACTTGCTATTTGAAATGTTTAATATTTGTCTATAAATAGAATAGAAATTCTTCTATACAGTGTCCGGAAAAAATGCCACCAACACTTAACGAGGCAAATCTACAGCAAAAATGAGTATGACAAGTTCTTGTAACAATTTTGCGAAAACTCAATAATATCGGATTCTTAACGGATCCCCAGGGCGTTAAATTCAGATTTAAAAACATACTTTTTTTAAATAACTTTTTTGTTGGTTATCCGATTGTTTTAAAATTTGGCACACTTATTACTTATGATAATTTGCATTATTGTTCAAAATTGACATTTTCTCTCTATATATAAATATCAAAAAACAGCCTATTTCATTTTAATTTTTATTTAATCAAATAGATTTTGCTTCTTTATTTATAAGCTGGGTATAGGCTATCGTATACAGGGTGCTTATTAAACATACGGCCAGAATTCAAGTATGTTTCCTTCTTTGTGGATTTTTGTAAATCGGCTTGGTTTTGAAGATATGGAGCAAGCTAAAACATATTTCGACAAATCTTCGTAACCAATAAAAACAATCCTGTTTCAAATGCAGTTGAAAACAGTTATTGCAGATTAAGAAGCTTTTCATGAGATTTTTTAAATAACCGTAAGATTTGTCCACATCAACAAATCCCCTGTATATAGACTGTATTTCGTGATTTTCAAGTAGTGGGTTACTTTACGATAGCTCAAAGCTTTTATAGAAATCCGTGTACTGAAAATGTTTCTTTCAGGAAAAATGACAATGGAAATTTAACAAAGTTTAGATTTTGTTTGGTTTTCATTCTGCATTGGACATGTAGTATTAATTAATTAACACCAACTTTTTTTTTTTTCAAAATTTCAAGATTTAAAAATCCTCCTCAATTTTCAAATCCTCCAGATAGCAAATAGCCATGTACTCACTCCCATTTTGTGATTCATTTGCCTTTATAATTGCCTTTAAGCTGATATTTTAGCGCCCATATGTGCATAATATGCCTAGAAATTGCCCAAATTCAAAGCCAATTGGCTCAATCTCGAAAACATTGATCTATCCAATCATAGAACAACAAATAGAGAGCTATAAACTAAACAAACTCGCAAAACGGCAATCGTTTGCCAACACATCGCTCAACGGGTTCCATTAAAACCGTCGAAATGGTGTTTTTCCTTTACTCAATTCACTTATTTTGCGTTATTAATCAGCATGCAGGCCGTTTCGGTTTTTTTGTAACGACAGAAAAAATAACAAACAACAACGTATTGTGCAAAATTCTGTTAGCAGCAATAATTGATTAAGAAGCGCGTGTTGGTCTGCAAATATTTACGTAATTCAATAATAAACACCTTTTGATGTGACTGCGTTTTGTGTCTGAAAGCTGGTAGCCAGCAGCAGGTTGGCTCGCTTATGGTTAATTCAGAACATGCTGCAAAAATTGTGTATTTTTTTCAGCTCACTTTTATGTCTTTTAAACTCGTTTAAGAAAACGTTTTTTTCATTTAAAACTGACTAAAATCCTGATTGTTTTTAAACATTTTAGGGCTCTGTTCGGGGATTCTGCATCGTTCGGTTTGATTATTCGAACTGAATAAGCAAAAGCGCTGCGCTGCATAAATCACTTTGTATAATTCTCTTGATTTTTTTTTAAGTTTTAAATTTTCTTTTAAGCCATTGAGATGATTGCAATTCTGAAGTCTTATTCGGATTTTTGCGACGATTTCATAAGCAAACGAGTACCATATCGATGGGTGATTTGTACAAAAAAACACCTATTTTTGTCTTAGAGTAGCAACATTTTTTTGGAAAATCACTCACCGATATGGGGCTCATTTTATGCTGAATTTGTCTCAAAAAACCGAATCTGCAATCAGAATTGACCTGGGATGACTTTGAAGCGAACGACTTGCAAAATATCGCTCGAATCGTCGCATTCTAACATTTATTTATGAATGAAATAAAAAATTAAGGCAACAGTGTCTTTTGTTTAGTTTTCCTGTAGTCGTTCTTTCTTGTAAAAATCTTCTGATATAATTTTTTGAGTTAAGATTGTTGATTTTCTCGAAAACCATTTAAAAGTGCATTGGAATTCTGATGTTATATTTGGGTTTATAGGACGATTTTAGCAAAAAACGAGCACCATATCAATGGGAGATTTTTACGAAAAAATCACATTTGTGTGGTTTAGAGTAGTACAGTTTTTTTCGAAAAACCACCCCTCGATATGGGGCTCTTTTTATGTTGAATTTTTCTCAAAAAGCCAAATCTGCCACCAGAATTCATCTGAAATATCTTTAAGCGAGCGACTTGCAAAAGATTGCTCGAATCGTCGCATTCTGGCATTTATTTCTTAAAGTTCTTATGTTTAGCGTGAAAATTTTGCGTTTATCAAAAAAAATTAAAGTACTTTTCTAGATTTCCTGTAGTTGTTTTTCCAAGGAAAACCTCTTGATGACTTTTTTTTGGGTTAAAATTCCCGATTTTTTTTTAAACCATTTAGTGGATTACAACTTTACTGTCATATTCAAAACAATTTTTTTTTCGGTAAATCAGGCACTGATTGTTAGCTCATTTTATGCTGTATTGATCTCAAAAAACCGAATTTGCTATAAGAATTTGCCTGGGATGACTTTGAAGCGAGCTGCTTACAAAATGTTGCTTTAACTTTGAACGGAGCTTTCGGGCATTTTTTTCTTTTATATCTTCCCTTTGTGGTATTTGTTTCTTTAATTTTCCCATCTAGACTGAAGCAAAAAAATGCTGAGTTCACTTTCTGTTCGCGTTAAGCCAATTTGATTGGCGCATTTAAAAAAAAGTGCCATTCCATGTTTAATGTAAAAATCTTGAATTTTTCGAATCCGAAATACAAAAATCGAAGCAACAGTATCGTTTCTGGTTTTGTTGCAGTCGGGTTTTTAATCAAAATGCTTTTGCTCTGGGCAGTACGCAGCTTGAGGGATTTTTAGGAACAAATTGTAAATTTTTTTGAAAACCATTTAATGGATGGCAATTCTCAGGCTTTTGTGGGCGATTTTAGCTGAAAACGAGTAGGTACCATACGAACGGGAGATTTTTGAATGCAATTTTTGTTTAAATTATTTTTAACTTTTTCAACATTTTTTTCAAACCGCGTTTTTATTTTTCGATATCGAAACTTTCCTTCATATAATATAATTTTTTTAACCACTGTTACGTGCAAATCTTTTGCCGTAAACTGCTTAATTTGTTTTAGACATCTTATTCTAGGTTAACAATACTATTAAATAAATAAGATTTCAGTGGCAAGAAGAAATTATTTTATTGTCCACTAGTCCGTAGCGTTTGTAAGTGTTCGAGTAGCGTTAATGTAGGGAAACGGAAGCGGGATTGTCTGGTTGGTCTTGTAAGACAAAGGGGATTCAGTATGGTCCAGTTGTAGGGGTTGTTTGTCCATTTGGTCTGTAGTTGTATGAGTCTTTCCGAGTTCTTTGTCATGTTTGTGCGTTCGTATAGTAGTTGGGTGGGGGGGTTGTGTAGTGGGTTTTGGGGGTGTCTTATTCGTGTTATTAGTCTTAGTGCAATTTCTTCTGTTGTTTGTGTATAACGTTTTGTCCTTTCTGTTCCGTTGGTCATGAGTATATGTCCAAAGTCTAGCAAGGGTCTACAAATAGCTTTATATATTTGGTGGCGGTGTTTGTGCTGATTCCTCTGTCTTTGTAGGTTAGTGATCGGAAGTGTTTTGTTCTCTTTATTGTTTCTGCCCTGATGTTTCGTATGTGTTTAGTGAATTTAAGTTTGTGGTCAATTGTGATTCCGCCAAGCATATCTGTTTTGGTTTTTTTCATCATAGAGTTAAATTTTGGCTGTAAAATCCGAATCTAGCAAATTTGGCGATTCTTATCGCAGGTGAAAGAAATGTTTAGCAGATTGCGGGATCACGTGTCCGTTAGGGCCAATGACTTTGGTGATTTTTGATTCCTGCGCCAACGGAAGGCTGGGGGGAGGAAAAACTTCTACTGGTGTAACGGTAGATTTTTGGGTTTTGAATTATCTAATGACGAATCCATGATGGCCGCTATGACCACGTGTACTTGATCCGAGATCCGTGTAGCAATTAAAAACCAGCTCTTTTGGGGAACCTCAGCGGACCATTGGACTTTTGACGTTAAGACTGATTCTGGTGTTTTCCATTTTGGTAGAAGTTGTATGCTACTTGGAAGCATGCTGGCGCCCAACTTTTGGTGAAGACTTTTGTTTTTTTATCAGTTTTTTATCACATTATTTTTTTATATAACTGGACTTATTAACGTTTAATAGTTAACTGCTTGTGCTGAAACATTCAAGTTCGACTGCATTCAGTTCATTTTGTTTTTGACTTTAATTGCGATTCACAGTCGGACCTGAGTGATTTCCTTATATATTTTGGTACCCCTTTACTGTGGATTTTTTTAATTTATGATCACGACCGATCCCCATTGGAAGACCTGCGATGCCACTGACTGAAGTGATCACTCCAGCCGGTCCCCCTCAGGATCCTTCCCCTTCACCATCCAGGCTTGATTGAAGTTAAGGTATCCATAGATTAAGGGTGCTACCAAAAATATCCGAGTGTACCATCTCGCTGAATTTTCATTCTTTGAAGGCAAACTTCCATAAACTATTGTTAATTTAATTTATTTTCTTTTATAAAGCCATTAATCATATCAACTTTACAATTATATTTATTGAACATTGTTAACTTTCAAAATCAATTTATTTATTTTTACTCATTCCAATGTATTCCTGGGTTTTCAGTCAATTTTATTGTCACTAATTATGGTGTTATGTGATGAGCCCTGCGTTTCGTCCCGGGTTTTATTTTTACTTCACTTTATTCTAATCTTTCTTATCCTATAAAAGTGTTAACATGTTTGAATACATTAGTTCTGCAGTTGAATTTGAGTGTGCGTAATTTTGTATTGTCCATTGAGCGTTACAAATATTGTTCACTAGCCGCAAAGTACTAGCTCTTGCTCTAACTCACGCCCGAGATAAAATACGAAAAGTTTGAAGTAAAACTCTTAACATCACATAGGTTCTTAACTCCTGAAAGTAAGCCATACAAAAACGGTTCATTTTATCGATGTAATTTTTTTTTTAGTTGAGACTTTCACCTATCGAAAAATAGTTTCCTTGTGCTTTTATCATACACGGTGTTAAAGATATGAGCATTAAGGTGTACCAAATGGTGGGAACTCAAAAATCAAAACGAGCTTCAAAGACAAAAAACAGACAAAAACAATTTTTTGACAGACAAACCATTTTTTTGCAGACATTTATCAAATTACTCCAAGTACCTACTTTAAAAGATATTTTCTTTAAAATTATTCTTCTACTTTAAAATTTTCAGAGACGTTTTTTGAGAGCATTAATCTTATGTATCGCTTTAATCTTATATGTCAGCACCTTCAAATGTTGGATCGTTTTAAAGAACGTGTAGTGATAAAGAAGAGATAGATAAAATTCAACATATTTTAAAGGCTGATGATACTCTGTTTCCTTTCAAAGCCTTGATGATGGCTAAAATATCGCCGAAATGTTGGGCTAAGAAAACAGTGATATTTTCCTCAATCTCCATCATCTAAAAAACCCTCTAGGAAAAGTTTTTGATGAACTATTAATGTTTTAAATTAGAAGAGGCAATATTGGGGACATTTTCGTTTTTCAAAAACGATTTAAATAGGTAAATGGAAGCGGGGGCAAGCATCGACCATTTGCATCGAACTTACCGACAACGAATTTGAAAGTTAAGCCGACAATGGCAAACAAAAGCCACCCTCTGAATGGCCATGCCAAATGCCGTGTTCTTCGGGCCCTCAGTTTAACATCTGGTTGATAAACTAAACCCATCGGTTTTTCCCTGTTTTCTTCAGACTACGCTTAATCATTTACACTGCCAAAAGCCAAAACTTCATATGAACTCCTTCACCGCATTGAACAAAACTGATTCATATCCTGTAGTTGAGACAGCACATGCGGTCCACGTTTTTATCGCGGACAGATAATGTATTACTGCAACTTCCCAACATGTTTTTTCCAGTTCCACTTTGAACGTGGGACGCTTGTCGAAGAGATAACAAATGACGGACTATGATCAATCGGCTTGGAATTTCGATTTTTTCTTCATTATTCTCCGTCGTCGAGTTGTTGAGGGTACATAATGCAAATTTGCTCCACTTAGACCTGGTAAAGCTGAAGTTTTTAGAAAGTCCTGTTTGAAAACGGGACGCCGTTAATTAGGGGGCATGTTAAGGTACTCGGTAATTGGAAGATGTTGAAACTTGTCGAGGATTTGCACTTTTTTTGGATTGCTTCTGCTTTTTTCCGATCAAGCGTTTTCAAACTCGCGCAACTTTGAATAATAGTAGGAAAAAACCTACTAGAAAAGCGCCAGCTTTTCTTTAGTCCCCCGGTGTATTTTGCTAGTGGCTAATTATAATTGTTGATCAAAATGCAACAACCATCCAATTAGTCACTGACTTATTTTAACTCATTAGGCTACGTCGACGATTGTTGTCCAACTGTTTGAGAGGCTGTCCAAAGTTGGGCTTTTTGAGCTATATACAGGGTGGACCAGTACCAAAAGTGTCCTAAGGGCCAGTGTGAAGCACCCTTCTGGGCTGGTGGGTGGAAAAAAGTGAATTTTTACCTGATTGAAAGCGGCTGGTGGGATTCGAACTGAACAGTCAAATAATCCGATTAATGAGGACAGAGCACACTGGCAGTTGCACTTTGAGTACCAAATGCGCCACTCGGAGCTGAACCCGTCGCGATCCCGTACCGTCGGAGCCAAATGCGTCTACTGAATTAAAATTTCATTTTTGTGACGTGAACGTAGCACTGAACGTTTGAAACGGTATGAGCGTTTAGCGACTGCGCTCAGGCTTTCCACAGCAGCAGAAAAAAAAGTGGGGAAATGACGGGCAATGTCCACCCAAGGGAATTTTTAAATAAAATTACTTTTGTCATGGCGTTGACCTTTCGGGACCTCAGTCAGATTAGGCTAATTATATGCTTTAGGGGGGTATTTTAGAAGGCGCATTATTATTTATATCTCACTTTTTTTCAATTGCCTCTGCCCGAAACGCTTCTTCGGTTGTCTGGGCGGGGTGACATGTTTTGCATGCTTGATTCCATCTTTCTAACCGCAATAACTCCTCATATAGAGCTCCACCCAGTCATTTATGACGAAATTAGAGCTCTAACTAGAGCGTCCATTCCAAATCGCTTTCATTTGTATTAGAAGATTTACCATTTTTCGCTCGTATTGTCTAAAAATGTTCAATCTTAAAATATACAGAGTGTCTCTTAAATATATACAAAGTGTCTCGTACGAACATCATCAAAAGGGTACTGCGATATTCTTTGGATTAAAAGAAGACGATCTGAGCTAACTTTTACTAAGAAAAAATGTCTGGCTCCGCTGCTATTGATGGTCCAAATTCTTCAAAAAAATTATCTTTTTTCAAATACAGTGAAACCTCTTATAACTGGTCTTATGTCCGCTTATTGGAGGTGTCCGCTTAATAGAGGGGTTTAAAAATTTTCAATAAATTATGGCTTATATATATACGGGTTGATTCAAAATTGGCGTCATTCCTCTGGAGGTGTTTTACGAGTACAGGGAAAATAGTAAAAAAAAAAATTGTTATTCAAAACTGAGATATTTGCAAAAAACTAGATCAGAAGGATGGCAACAATGTTTTTCAAGGTAATCTGCCTCATTAACATTACGTAAATGCCTGTTAATGCCGATTCTTAATTATTAACAACTGTAGTAACTATGGGTAAACACGAAACAGAAAAAGTGAAAGTACAATGAAATATTTTGAGGTTAGGATAACGTTGTCACTTTGCCGTCAGTGCTGCCAACCTGTTTGGGGCAGATGAGTGATATCCTTAAATCCCCCACATCTGTCAACAAAACCCTCCTGTGGAAGGTTATGTTTCAATGATCAATATTAATCAAATAACACAAAAGGTGTTCTGCCCGGGGTATAACTCCAAACATGTTTGTGCCCCAATCACTTTATTGTGCACTCTTCGCAGAGGTCTGATTTTCAGCAGCTTCTCGTATTCGGTTAATTAACTCCTGTTCAATTTGTACCGGTGTTCGGTAGATCAGAGATTTAATGTGTCCTTGTGTCCTATGTATCTTACATACATGGTAGGAATGTAGCCCTTCCTCGGGGGGATTCAACCTTTCTCCATTATTATTGTGTCGCTGGTCCTCCAACCTCCCAGCAAAACTATTTCCTTGCAGTTCCCTATATTTTCAAATGGCAAATAAATCCTTTTTCGCCCGATCAGCATCGTCAGTGGGTGAATAGGCAACGACAATCGCTACAGAGTGACCTTTTAGATTCATCTGTACCTCCAGCACTCTATCGCTGATCCATTCCCAGCTGGTTCTGTTTTTTTGTATTGTTTTTTTATGGCTCTGGCAACTCCACTTTGGGCTCGTTGTTCTTTTGACACGCCGCTGTAAATATATATGTAACCTTCCTTCTCCTCTTTACCATGCCATTTTCTTTTAGTTTCTGTTAGGCCTGCTTTGTCTACATCGATACGCTTTATTTCTTTAAAAATTTCAGGACTCTTTGTGGCGATCCCTTGTATATTCCATGTTGCTATTCTCATTGACCTTTTTCCGATCCTGTTGTCGTCTTCGGGTTGATCCGTCCTGTTCCGAAGTTAGGTTGGGAGATTTTGGTTTTTTTTACTAGGACGGAATGCAGATGCCTAAACCCCCGATATGGAGGGCCAGGTGATTTTTTAATTGTGATTTTCCTCCATTAGACGATTGCTTTTCTGGGCTCAGGGACTCTGTCTATTCCTCCCTTGGGCATCTTCGGGAAAGAGGTACCACTTACGCCAAGTTCACCGTACCGAAGTCCATCCTCTCCGCTTTCCTTGCCATTGTGGACTTCACCCGTATCCCTGGGCATGAGTAAAGCGATATACCCCGCAATACTCCCCCCTCAGACCTTAACTCAACAGGCGTGGTCGCGCCTGTTGAGAGTTACCCAACGCTACTAATTTACATATATACTAATATTACAAATATACTAATTTACAAAATTTAATATGCTAGATTGACGCAACTTGGACATTTTATGTTTGAGATAACATGTCTGAAAATTATATTCTAAGTTTTTTAAATGCTCAAAGGCAATGTAGTAAGCCTGGTAACACTGGGTTGTGTAGCGCTTTTCTGTTGATGACGCTCTGGGCGTCAATGCGTTGTAACACCACGAGTCTTACGGCGCAACACCATCAATAACACTTAAAACCCAACACGCATGATACGTCACCTATACACATTACGTATCACAGAGTCGTCTGTCATCTCCCTACAAAGTTATCGTACTATGAGTTTACTGCATCATAAATTGCGCTAATGCGTTGGATTAACGCGACAAGCCGTATCGACTAGGCCTGGGTAACACAGTGGATTTTCAGGTGTTGACGCACTAATACCAAAACGGCTTGTCTTGTCCATACAACGCGTCAACGCTTTTTATGACGCAGTCATAATATGATAAAAGTGTAGGGAGATAAGTGTAGTGGACCGGGTGTTACGTGATGTGTAGTGGTCCGTAAGTCCATGCGTCATGGGCTTTTAAGCGGTGCAGCGTGTTCAATCTCTTTTTCTTTGGTTTATTGCACCCAAACACGCCAAACACGCCAGTTGGGTTGTTTTAATGAATTGAATAAATAAATCCGCAACATATGTTCTTCTTGTAAAGCCTAGTTGTGTCACCAGTGAATTTTGGGAGAAAAAATTCGAATATTTGTATGATTTAACAGGTTTCGGAAACCGTTGAAATAACATAGTTTTCATTTGCGATTATTGTGTAGGTAGGCAACATTGTTAGTGCTTCAATTTGTGCCAAAACTGCATTCTTTTTATGATAAACGATTCGAAATTGACATAAGAATTCATCAGGAGATAAGTATTTTGAGCACGAACTAGTTTTGGTTATCGGGAATCATAAGTCTGCCTTATTGAAGGTGTTGATCCGTTAGACGCGAGGCGTTATTACGCATTGACGCACAGAGCGGCATCAACACAAAAGCTCCTCACAACACAGTGTTACCCAGGCCTAGTATTAGCATCAATGCGCCAACACCTGAAAGTTAACGGTGTTACCCAGGCCTACAATGAAGTCCTTACAAAATGTACTTTTTCAAAGTAGTAACTGTCTAAATTGTAATAACCATACTAATAAGGTCTTGGGTCATCTAGGGTTTTTGGTTAAACCTCCAAGTCGCAGGTAAATCTTTCGTGGATGCACTTTTAAATGCTCTAGGTGTAGCCACTTTTCCAATCACAAGCAATTCTTCGTTGTGGAGCGGCATATTAGCGCAAAACAAAATTGAGAGTCTTTCTCAAGATAATTTTCCTCGTTAACATTTTTCGTCTTTAAAAATAATAGTTTTATCGAGTAAAGCCAGGAAGAAAAGGCCTGTCTCATCGGCATTGTAGACATCTTCTGGCTGATACCTAATTTGGATCAATGGAAGTTTATCTTTAAATTGTTGTACGCCTGTCTGGTTTACATCAGCTGATTCCCAGGAGATGCACTTAAAACTAATCATTGGAAGCTCGAAAGTTTGTAGCATTAAGTTCTAGTAACATTCTGTTGCTATTTATTGACCTTTAGCCGTTACTAAAGGTTTAGATATGGGGATGCAATTGTAAGTCCTCCAGTTTTAAATAAGCTTCTTTTCTCATCTGTCTGGATGTATCCGTAACGGAACAAAGGCGTTGTTAACAGTTAACAGAGGTCTCGTGTCCGCTTGAGAGATGTTCCTATTTGACGTTAGGCACCAGAATAGTGACCGTGTCCGTTTATTAGAGTGTCCAGTTATGAGAGTTTATTTTACATATAAAATGGTAGTTAGAGGCTTTGTTCTAGTAAATTTGTCCGGTTAAAGGTGGTGTCCGCCTAATGAAGGTGTCTGTGGGAAGTCTATGAAAAGGTTGTGTATAGGAGTATTATATTCCCATCCTTTCTCCAGGAGCTGCCTTAGTGTGAATAGCTGGTCTATTGTAGATCTGTGTGGTCTAAATCTGGCTTGATAATCTCCCAGGACTGTTTTCAACATAAGGGGTTAATCTGCTAAGTGGCATGTTTCACAGGATTTTCCATGCGGCGCTTGATATGGAGATTCCTCTATAACTGGGAATTTTAATTTTATCCCCTTTCTTATGAATAGACACAATGATATTTTCCTTCCATCCTGTTGGTATCTCCTCATTTTGCTATATACGCGTTATTAATTTGTGCAGCTGGCGTTGCAGAGTCTCTCCCCCATATTTTGTGAATTCCTCTGGTATTTCATCCGTCCCTGCTGCTTTATGACTCTTCAACTTATTTATGGCTTTTTGAGTTTCTTCGAAGGAAGGTTCGTCGACCGATAAATCTGCGGTCATATATATTTTTCCCTTGTGACACACAACACTCTTCGATTAATTCCTCGTCGCCGACTATCAACTGGCCCTGGTTACTTCTTAGCAATTTGTGTGGATTTCGCTATATATCCTTTTTTCTCCGAGGAGATGGCTTTGTAATATTCCCTTGATCCTGGCTTAGGTCGATCTCTTTCCACAGCTTCATATTTTTCCTGCTCGTACATTCTTTTCTTTGTTCTTATTACTCTTCTTGTTTCTTTTCGGTGCTCTTCGTATTCTTTTCTACTTTCATTCGTTTGTAATTGGATCCATCTATTTCTCACCGATTGTCTTTTCTTCAGTTGCTGTCGGCACTCTTGGTCATACCATGTTTTTGTCCTTTTTCTCTTACTTCTTCCGAAGACCTCTTCCTCTGTCTTTATCATCACTTCAGATGTTTTCCCCCATAACTGTTCAATGTCATTGTATTCTGCTTCAGAGTTTAGGGATTTTTCTATTTGGTGTCTATATTGCTGTATTTTTGTCGGATTCTGACATTCATTCATGTTCCATTGCGTACTAATGTTTGATTTATTATATTTGTGTGTTGATATTCTGGCCCTGACACTCGCTCTGATCAGGTAATGGTCTCAGTCCCAAACTACCCTTCTGAGGCTTCTCGCGTCCATGATGTTACTGCCATGTCTCGCGTCCACAATGATATGATCGATCGGGTTACGGATGATGTGGTCGTTTGATACCCACGTCTGGTTGTGGATGTTCTTATATGGGAACATAGTTGACTTGATCAGCAGGTTATTGCTTGCTGCAGTTTCTATTAACCGTTGCCCATTATCACTGGATATGTTATGGAGGCTGTGATTGTCCATTGTCGGAAAGAAACTAGGTTCTTTGCCTATTTTGGCATCATTTTGAAATCTCCGCATACTATACGCATGTCATGTTTTGGCATGGTCTCTAAAGCTCTTTCCAGCACATCGTAGAAATCGTCTAGAAAACGTCGTAGAAACGGTGTCTTCGTCTTTGTCCTCTGTTGGTCCGGGTGCTGAAATGATGGACATAGCACAGACATCTATCGCTTATTGGTTTGAAATCTAGTACATTATGGACTATTTTATCTCTGATCACAAAACCAGTTCCAAACTTTGTGGCCTCCATCGTTGCTCCCGCTGAAAAACACGGTGGATTTCCTGATCTTTATATTTCCCTTGTCTGGCCATCCCACTTGTTGGACAGCTGTTATGTCCATTCCTATGTTTTCTAGTTGCTGCCCAGCACTAGTGGAAGCCCCAGATCTGTACCAGCTAAGGACGTTCCAGGATCCTATATTCATGTCCGTATTTCGTTGCATTGGCCGTTTCTTGAGAATATCCGTCCGGTTCCGAGGCAAAGTTGCAGTTTTCGTAACTTGTGCTTTTTTAACCCCCCGTCCAACTACCTTTTTGGAGGATCATTTCTTCCTTTATCGTTACCCCTGAGTCTGCCTTCCACTGGGGTTGGTTACCCAATCTCCAGCAGGGTTGCTCAGGTTGTCCAGGGTTCACCCGTGAGATTGGAGTCAGACTTCGCGGAGGTGAGAACAGGAATTGAGTAGGAGATGCTAGCTGGGCACTGCATCTTATATGTGCATCACTACCCCCTTGAACCTCAGACAATATTGTCTTATCCGAAAGTGTCCGAGGGTGTACATAAATAAAAAAAATATGTAAAATAACATTTTCGTTCCTTTTAAATAAATTATTCGCCAGTATTACTAGTATCAAACATTTTGCGTTTGATTATTTTTTAGATCCCTGTATACAAGTTAACCAGACTGGTTTTACATGGCAACCTTTAAGCTAAATTCAAATATTGTTATGCATTAAACATCGATAGGAGATATCAGAAGGTTTCAAAGGCACGACCTTTGGCAGTTTTGAACTGTTTTATCAATTATTCCATATAATTAGCTCTGCTGTCGTACATACCATATACGTATATGATCCGTTTGGGAACAAATATTTCGATTTCAGCTAATAATTGACGATGAGGACATCGAAAAGAATTAGACAGACATTCACGTGTTTTCCATACGTGAAACTAAAATTATTCAATTCGTTGCTAGACTTGACGAACATTTGCTGGAATCAGTGATTAATTGACACAATTTTGTGCTATTCCGCTACCTCGTTTAATTAGCTGTATTTGGATCAGGATATTGAAATACCCAGTGAATAAAAAGCGTCTAGAATCGCAACTCACTATTCAAACATGCAAAGCTATTCGCATGTATGTTGAAAATCGGCGACCTATTGCCCCAGAAAGTATACATTTTCATGAAATTATCATTGCAAAATTGATGATTTTGAATTATGTGTTAATGATGAGTTGGTTGGACCTATGCTTATCATGTTTTTGAGGTTGGCTGCTTTACGAACAAATTGATTTATACATCGACTACAGATTTTTTAAGTCTGTGTTTGCACTTACCCCTTCCTTATGATTAATTTTCTTTACTTTTACTTGCTCTTTTATTAGCAGTCTTGTGAATCTTTCAAGAAACCTTCAGAATAATTCGGATATACAAAATTGCTGATTGCTGCACGTCTTCATAAGCTTTCTTTTGCAAGCACGGTTTTAAAATGCGTTTATAATAATGTAAGCTAGTTTTTTACCAAACAAAGGCTTTTAAAGTTAATTTAATTTAAATTTGTTTGCACGGAATAACAAAAAATTATTAAAATACACATAAGCAAGTAAGTATTACTTCTTATATCTTTTCTTAGACAAGACTAGACAAGAATATATAAAATTATATATATATTTACTCGTTTCAATAATCGATATTTTCTTATATTTATATTTTATATTAGGTATATTTGTTTAAATTTAATAGTGGATAAAAGGCTTTGAGGTAGAACCCAAATGAGTGTGGTTACCACATCCAGACAGTGTGGACAGAAAATTATTCGGTTTGAACACTGAATCATCTGCTATTAACTGCCGGAAAAGCAAGTCACTAGCCACTCTGGGTTAGGAGTGAGCATTTTTTTAAAGTGTGTCCACTTATAAGCTTTGGCAATAATTGTTACGTGCAAATATTTAGCCGTAAACCTCTTAATTTGCTTTCGACCTCGGTATGCGTTTTCAAGTTATTTGCCAAGCATATCTGTTTTGGTTTTTTTCATCATAGAGTTAAATTTTGGCTGCAAAATCCGAATCTAGCAAATTTGGCGATTCTTATCGCAGGTGAAAGAAATGTTTGGCAGATTGCAGGATCACGTGTCCGTTAGGGCCAATGAATTTGGTGATTTTTGATTCCTGCGCCAACGGAAGGTTGGGGGGAGGAAAAACTTCTACTGGTGTAACGGTAGATTTTTGGGTTTTGAAGATTTAATTAGGCCGTGACGATCAGATCGGCAGGTCGATTTTGAGTTTATTCCGCATGGTCGGGTTTTGAATTTTTGATTGTGTTCAGCGCTACCGCATGGTCGGTTTATGACGATTTTAGAATCAAGAAATTCCTTGATGGATTGCAAGAAGCCTTTCTTTCCACTGGGAAAAGCAATTATCTAATGACGAATCCATGATGGCCGCTATGACCACGTGTACTTGATCCGAGATCCGTGGAGCAATTAAAAACCAGCTCTTTTGGGGAACCTCAGCGGACCATTGGACTTTTGACGTTAAGACTGATTCTGGTGTTTTCCATTTTGGTAGAAGTTGTATGCTACTTGGAAGCATGCTGGCGCCCAACTTTTGGTGAAGACTTTTGTTTTTTTATCAGTTTTTTATCACATTTTTTTTTTATATAACTGGACTTATTAACGTTTAATAGTTAACTGCTTGTGCAGAAACATTCAAGTTCGACTGCATTCAGTTCATTTTGTTTTTGACTTTAATTGCGATTCACAGTCGGACCTGAGTGATTTCCTTATATATTTTGGTACCCTTTTACTGTGGATTTTTTTAAATTTATGATTACGACCGATCCCCATTGGAAGACCTGCGAGGCCACTGACTGAAGTGATCACTCCAGCCGGTCCCCCTCAGGATCCTTCCCCTTCACCATCCAGGCTTGATTGAAGTTAAGGTATCCATAGATTAAGGGTGCTACCAAAAATATCCGAGTGATACACTCTAAGTAAATTTATATATATTTTTTCCTTTTATTACTCTCAGTAAAATTGTTAACTTGTTTAAATACATCAGTTGTGCAGTTGAATTTGAGTGTGCGAAATTTTGTATTGTCCATTGAGCGTTCCAAATCTTGTTCACTAGCCGCAAAGTACTAGCTCTTGCTCTAACTCACGCCCGAGATAAAATACATATAGTTAGAAGTAAAATTCATAACAAAATCAACTGAAAAGTTTGGGAATTAAAAAAAAAACAGTCTACACTCCGAAGGTATTTGCACCGTACAGTCTGCTAGAGTGAAATCTGTTTGATAAATGTGTCGAGCGACATATTTACTGCCTGCTCCAGGTTGGACTGGACACATTTTTCAAAGTGGTTCAATATGAAAGCTTTTGTCAGGCTCCACTGAAAACCTGTCTCCTGTTGGAAAACCATCCTGTAGTCCATTTAAATCGAACTTTGCCCCATTTCTAGCCATTAACTGTGATTAGAATTTGGCAAAATTTCAAATGGTTGCTTGCTCTTGGTTGGACATGAGACGTTTTTGAAAATGGCTCAACTTGAAAGGTCTCGTCAGGCTCTACTGTGAGTTTGTTAATTCCTACAAAGTCATTCTGCCGGTGGTTTACATCGAAATTTGGGACACTTGTAGTACCCCTCCATTGTTAGAACTGGACAAATTTTCCAGTGTTTAGTCGTTCCAGTTTGGACGTGAGAAAGTTTTGAAACTGGTTCAAATCATTTAATTAGTGAGCAATCTTCAAACTAAATCCAAACTAACACCAATTTCATCGTCTTAAATATTTTATGTTTGTTCTTAAACATGAAAGACATCTAAATATTAGGCCTTATTATCATCATCCGATGTTTTTTAGCACATTTTCTCAATTATTTCTTGAGATTCCTCGATTATTTCTTGCTAGCTGCGACCGTGCGGGAAAATATGTCTACTGTTTCAATTGCTCTATTTTGACTGTGTTTATTATATCGACTTCTCTCTTTGTTCTACTGCAGAACGCATTTATTATCTGATTAGTCCATGAATAGTCTACATTCTTATTTAAAGCTTCTATGGAAAAACTACGTTCAGCTTATTTTCTTACAGCTTTATGTTAATAGAAAATCAGGGAAATACAGGATTTGAGGGCTTTTTGCATAACTGCAATCCTGAAGGAGTACAGTATGATAATAAGACATTTGTCTTTAATTTAATCTTCTACATTTAAAAATACACAGCACACACATCCTCTGGTAGTCACTTTGTAATACGACATGTACTCTCTCACAATTCTTGCCTTCTAAACCAGTTCGAATGCTATAGTTCTTTTGAGTCTTCTCTGTTTTTCCGCATTATCCAGGAGCTTGAGTGCCTCAGGATTCACATGCCGATGGAGTCACTGTTCATGATTCTGTGCGTATTTTTTGATGGCGTTACCTACTGGTTCTACACCCAAGTCTTTATGTAGTTTTTCATTTTTTATATACGATGGTGCATCAACGATACTGAGAAGTACTTTATTCTGGAAGCGTTGGATGATGTTTCTATTGCTCTGTTTGGTGCAGCCCCAAAGTTGCACACCATATGTCCACACTGGCTTGAGGACTTGATTATATAACAATAGCTTGTTATACACTGTGAGAGCTGAAATTCTACCCAATAGTCATTACATCTTTCTGTACTTCAGATTCAATTCTTCCTGTTTCTTCTTGACGTGTGGTTACCCCCTGAGTTTTGTATCGAGGGTTTATGCCTAGATATTTAGCTGTATTACCATATGGTACAATATTGTCATTCATGTATACTGGTTTGTAGTCTATTGGTTTGTTGGTGGAAGTCGATATGGACCAATTTCTTTTCATTTAATTTGATGCGCCATTTCAGGGTCCAACGTTGAACTTCATCTATAGCTCCTTGAAGTTTTTCAGTAGATTGCATATTGCTGTCGCCTATCGCTAGGATTGCAGTATCATTAGCGAATGCAGCAACAACATTTTGATCAGAAACAGTAGCTTGACGCAATTCTTCTTCAACCCCACTCACACTAACATTCACTAATGTGGGCAGCTTGGATTCGTCTACATGTTATATTCTTCATCAGAACCTACTGTAGGCAGATTCCATGTGTATAGTAGATAAATTATTGGTCCCAATACACTGTCGTGCGGAACACCTGCTTGAATTTCTTTTAGATCAGAGTAAGCATTGTCTTGTCTGCTTCTGAAGTACCGCTCAGTTACGTAAGATTTCAATATTTGTGAGTATTGAATCGGAAGCAACTTTTAAAATTTATGGATCAAGCCTTCGTGCCAGACTTTATCGAAAGCCTGTGCAACATCTAGGAATATACCCGAGCAAGCTTTCTTCTCTTCTAGCGAGTTTTCTATAGTATTGACGGTTCTATGGACTTGTACAGTGTTGATACCTGAAACCGAACTGATGACCCGGGATAATCTGTTGAGCTTCAATTATTGTTTTTAGTCTTTTCAATAGAAGTTTTTCAAATAGTTTGGACTTAACTGGTAGTAGTGATATTGGACGATATGACATTGCTTCATGGGGTGGTTTTCCAAGGTTTTGAATCATGATCACTTCTGCCACCTTCCATTCCTGAAGTCGAAATGAGGCATTGATCAGATTGATGAGCCTTAATTAATGCCTTTTTTCGGTAATTCTTTGAGGATTGTCCTGTGATTAAGTCGAATCCAGAGCTATTTTCGGATTGATATTAGTTTTTATTTCTTTAAAACTTCACTCAGAGTGTCAAACGGGATTACTGCTTCTTCCTGCTGTGTAACACGCGGCAATGTTTCAGCGATAACTACTGCATTAGGTTGAAATATTTCCTCAAGGTGTTCTGCAAATCTTCTGGCTTGTTGCTCATTGTTTTTAGCCCAGCTCCCGTCTGCATGTCTGATTGGGGGTGCATGCATGATTGGTCTTTTCAGGTTTTTGGTAGTTTTCCATAGCGAATATTCTGCACTAGAATCATCAGTAAGTTTCCGTAGGAACTCGCCAATGGTATCGTTCTTTATCTGTTTAATCTCTCGTCTCAGCTGAGATGTAGATTATTTAGTAAAGTTTTATCTTGCCTTACTTTCTCTTTGCTTTTTTTTTCCGATAATAATTCCAGAATTTCTTTAGGATAGTTATTTCCGTCCAGTTTCCTTTTAATTTCTGGTGTGTTTTTCAATGCTGAATGTTGGATATCACACTTTTTATTTTTCTTGTTTGTATTTTTGCGAGAGATGAAATATTTTAAAGAATTTACAGAGTTTTCACATATATTGTTCGTTGTAAGCATGCATCTGTTGATTTTTCAAAAATCTGTATTCAAGGAGGTTTTAGTGCTAATTTCTGCATCGATATCATCGAGTTTGGCATTATTTCAAGATTATTTCAAGATTATTCATTTAAATGAACACACAAACATCTGCGTGTTAACGGCTGACAAATGTAGCAAGACAGTTGTTATGATGAAAAGTGAATATAGAGCAAAAATGCTAGCATTAATAAATGATGTAAAAACAATAAACAATAAAACTGACTGAAACCCAGGAATACATTGGAATGAATTATTTCAAGAAACATACACATTATGGAAATATTTCTGGTTCTTATCAGTTACTTCTGGTTCGTTTTTCATCCTGGTTTTTTGATTTCCTATTATTAATTCTACTGTCTGCACTGCTGCGGACATGAAGAACGCCGGACTCAAAATAATTGTTATACTTTTAAGACTATTTTTTAAATGCATTTAAAACCGATATTCTGCTCATGAAACATTCAACTCGAAATTTTTTCATTGTTCATTTCTGTGTCGCAATATTTTATCAAACGACCGGTAGAATGGTTGGCTGAAGAAGTCCGATCGCCCATCAGCCCACAGGCCATAAAATTTCGGAATGCTTGATGCCTAGTTCCCCAGTAATTAACCTAACGAGTCAATTAGCTTAATTACATTGCTTTAAATAAATAGACAATGTGTAACGCGAAACGTGTTTATTGTTATCAGTTAATAGAGGTATTATTGACAATTTAATAATTGCATTGTTGCTGGGAAAAGTAATAAGTTGCTCGTTGAGGCGTGTGAAGTGTGTATAGGATATGATAACAGTATTAATGCCAATCATGCCGCATTAATTAGTCTTTCGGTGTAAACGTTTTGTAGATTAAAGGGAATAAATGTGTTCTTACTGTTGTTAGTAGAGTATATAAATATTAAATAATTAATACAAAAAAAAAATAAACGTGTTCTTAGCAGAGTAGTAACTAAGAAACTCAATTTCCATGAAGCGAAATTTTTGCCTAAAATACTGGGTGGAACAGAATTTACAATAAATCAACACAAAGTCCACATATCAAGATGAGGATACAAACTGCCCGTAATCCAAACTTAAAATGTATTCTGCAAAAAAGTTTAAACTAATTATTGAACTTTAATTACAAAAATCTCATAACCGGACAGTTTTAGAAAAGTAGTTGACAACGAAAGCAACAGCAACAGCAACAAGAGCTTTAGTTGATCAATATTTTATTGCTATTTTTCAGTACAATGTAAAGCTGTTTATTATTTTTATTTTGAGCCAAACTGCTTTTGTTTAACTTAATGTGTTAAAACCCATTTTAAGTTCCTTAATTAGGTATTTTTAGTTAATTAGTTGAGTAAATGCATGTTTATTGTAGATTCAATACTTTTTAAAAAGGTAAAGTTGGATGAAATTTACTTTTTATATGTGTTATATTCATAATGGATTAAAATCGAAAAAAGTATACATCGATCTGTTGTTATTTTAAGCAAAGAAGCAGCAAGAAGAACCAGTGAAAATGTCGAGCTCAAATATGCATGTGTTTTGTACTAAATGTTTCATTGATACCACTTTTTTCAAACTGGCTTGAAAACTGAAACTTGAGAGGAAACTCAATATCAAATCCAAATAAATAATTAAATATTCCAATGTTTTCCTTTTATTTAAAACAGCCGCAAACATATCTGTTTTGCTACGCAAAATGTGAAAAAAAGTGAAAAACGATTACAATTTTCTAGCCCAAGTCACAATTTCGAAAATTTGATTAAACCGAAAAAGACGTTTTGCCAGAAAAGTTAATACAGTGGTACCTCGATATACGAGTACCTTAATATACGAATGTTTTGAGATACGAGCCGCCGAGCGAGCGATACATTTTGCTTTGAAATGAGAGCAAGATTTGAGATACGAAGAATCGCACACTAAAGTCTAACAGTTTCTCCCACCTCAGACTAGACCTCAATCTGTGTGCTTGTTTCTCTCGTTTTCGAAGCATTTTTGATAAGTTTGGTTCGCGATTTTTGTTTCTAGTACATTTACAAAACATTATCACATTTATTTTTATAACCATGGATCCGAAGAAGCAGATGATGTCTATTGAATTAAAGCGTGAAATCATCAGCAAGTTCGGCCGTGCAGGCAGCTGAATGAAGAATATAATAAAAATAAAAAAAATATTGAAAAATGTGAAGTAAACTGAAAACAAACCGAAATAAATCGTCAACTATTTGGCTTATTCAAGCAGACATCTTCATAAAAAATTCTTAAATTCCTATCGTTAAAATCACTTTGTTTAAACGAAAAAATAACGAAACGAGCAGTTTGGTTAAAAGCAAAAACATTGTCAAAACCTAAAAAGTAAGAAGTGAAGCGTGGTTTTTTTTATGTTAAATCGAACTTTGGTCTGCTGAAAACGGAAAAAGTCTATAACGAAAAGGGCACGTTGGAGCTCCTAGAAATTAGCATTTTCTTCAGAAATGTTTATTCATTATTTTATTATAAAAATAAAATTAGAAACGACAAATGTGAGTTAGACTGGAAAGAAACTGAGGTAACTTTCGAGCCCGAGCAGAGCAATCGTCAACTATTTTGGTTTCTTCAAGGTATCTTCAAAAAAAATGACTTAAAAATTAATTTTGTTTAAACAAAAAATCGTAAAAAGGCTAATTTTGATAAAACAAAAAAAAAATGCCTGAACCGAGAAAGGCAGAAGTAACGCGTTTTTTTTATTTGAAACGGAAAAATTGACAAATTCTAAAACGAAAAGGGCGCGAGTTGGCGCTCTACGAAATTAACATTTTCTTCGGGCAATTTTATTCATTATTTTGTATTGAAACATAAAATATTAATAAAAAAGTGCGAAGTGGATTGAAAAGAAACCGACGTAAGTTTCTAGCCCGAGCAATCGTCAACTATTTGGTTTCTTCAAGAAGACATCTTCATAAAAAAATATATAAGATCCTGTCGTTAAAAATTCATTTTGTTCTAATGAAAAAATCTTAAAACGAGGAATTTTGTTGGAACCAAACAAAATTGTTTACATAATTTTATTACGAAAAGCCCTGAAGTGAATCGTTTTCTTTCACCAAGTCAAACTTGGTATGCTGAAAACGAAAAATTTTGAAACGAAAAGGGCATTAGTTGAAGCTCTTAAAAATTAACATTTTCTTCAGCTTTAAAAATAGTAATTTAAAAATTCGAAGTAGACTGATAAGAAACCGAGGTACGTTTCAAGACCGAGCAATCGTAAACCTGTTTAAAGAAGACATATTCATACAAAAATTACTAAAATGCATCTCGTTAGAAATACATTTTGGCTAATGAAAAAAAACCAGAAACAAGCAAATTTTATAGTTTAAAAAACAACGGTGACATTCATCAGCAATCATTGTGTGAAAAATGTTTGGAGTGTTTGATCTAAAGTTGTTAATTTTATTCGTTCCAAACAGTGGGCTGTATGAAGACACTGCATCCCGCTAGAAATTAATTTCTTCTCAACAGTCTCGAGTCTCGATTTTGTCAAAAACTTTGTCAATTCTTGATCTTTTAGACCAGGAAATCGCTAAACCGCTTTGTAGAACAGCCCTAAATTTGGCTTTCGCTTGTGCCGGAAATGCTAGCAAAAAATGTGTTTTTTAACGAAGAGATCAAACTGAAAAAATGATGAAACTTTTGTGGCAATCTACCAGCAATTCATCGCCATTTTTTAAAAACTGGACTTTACTTTCCACACGGGATGAAGCAAATTTTGTTTGGCTCGTTAATTTCGATGCCCGCCGTTGCTAGTTACAGAGTCAGAAAGGTGCTTGGCGAAAGCTATTGTAATGGGTAAAAGTGATGCTTTCGCCATCGAAAGCATTGGCTAAAATACCTACTTTCCACCCGGGGATCAAGAAAATACTATTGCAGATGTATTAAAAAATGTGCTTTAACAACAAATTAATATTTGCTTCTTCCAAATTAATTTGTTTAACTGAGCTTTAATCGGCAATATGAAACATCACAACATTTTCTTCGGAAAACTGAGAAACTCACGCAAATTAAGTTCAGGTTACCATATTTGTTGAATATATATTATTCAAATAATTTTGATAAATTTTCAGAAAGAAAA
Organism: Dendroctonus valens; assembly: GCA_024550625.1. Taxonomy (NCBI): domain Eukaryota; kingdom Metazoa; phylum Arthropoda; class Insecta; order Coleoptera; family Curculionidae; genus Dendroctonus; species Dendroctonus valens. Next base: position 1,193,420 of record JAJTJO010000120.1, on the reverse strand, counting down.
ATTAATAAAATTTCTTGGGGGCAATAGGAAAATGAAATTGTGATCATTCTCTCATCTCAATTGATTTCGATGCCCCCCTTCGCTAGTTACCGAGTCAGAAAGGGGCGTGACAAAAGCTATTTTAAAAGTGATGCTTTCGCCACCGAAAACAGTGGCGAAAAATATTTTTTACTACCGTTTTCAAGCGCGAGCGGCTTGCATCATTAGAGGTGTTTCGTTCGAAAACTTACCATCTCAAAATGCAAACCACTCGTGCTTGAGAAACATCAGGAAGAAATTCTTTTCCACTATGACCTGAAAGGTCCAAAAACTCACCAGTTTCAAACAACGACCACAAAAACCTAATTTTTTTGACATCCCTAGTTCCTTATTACTTAAAAAAATCCTGTTAATCTTAGTTCATTTAATATCCTTAATACAGCTTTGTTTAGGTGTAACCGATTAAATAAGCCGTGAGGAAACTTTTCAGAATACAGTTTCTAAAATGGAAACTCTTATTATAATTTAAAATTAAGCTTACTTGGGCTGTTTCGGGTAAGACAACAAATGGCAATCTATAAAATTTTCGAACTGCTCAATATTTAATCAACAGCAAACAAAAATAAAATTATATCGGGAGGAGCAACTAAAAACAGAAAGGAACAAGAATGTACATAAACCTTGAAGATTTTCATTTGCAAATCCAAGCTGCGATGCAGTATCCTGTTGATGAAATGTTCTGTAGAAGACAGAGGGATCACACTTAAGAAATATTGAGGTATTTGAGTGTTTTGGTCTAATTTTTCTCTAATAATCGCTCAATTCGGATCCAATTACATGTTTGGCCACCCTGTACACTTTAACGAAAATCATGTATAAATCAAAGTATGTTTGTTTCATTTATATTCAAAACAGGCGCCAGTACTAAATGGATCTGCGTTAAAAAATATTTAGGTGACTTGAATCAATACGCATAATCCAATTCTGGTTGCCGACAAAATAAATAAAAACATAATAAAATTAACGATGAATTAAAATAAACCATTCTTGTCCTTATTATGAATGTATCTATTCCTTCCGCCAAACAATAGTGAGCATGTTAACTATACAGGGCGCCCGCAAAAACCACATGCAAATCTTAACCACATACTTTTCAGTCAAAAAAAACTTCAATTCATGAAGCAAACAAGTTTATAACAGCGAAGCGATTTGTTTCTCGAACCGAAACGCTTCATTTGCAATAATACTGGAGACTAACGAGTAAACAAAACATTACAATCATCAGCGTCAATCAATCGCTTGAATAAATGACAAAATAAAGGAAAGCACTAGGGTCCAAAGTTTCAAACATACTACAGACACGTAAACAGGAACACAACAAAAACCAAAATAAATATTTAAAAATTAATTTCGAAAAAACAAAGTTACACCCATAATAGTTTTTCAGTAGCTTCTCATGCTGCATTATGTAAATGTTTGTAAATATGCTTTTTTCTAGAACCACAAAGGTTATAGACGAGCACTCCCAGGACCGGTTTCGGACCTCTTCATCCTCATCAGTTGAGCTTGAGAGGACTAATAGGTCCAAAACCGGTCCCGGGAGTGCATGAAAAACATGTGCTTGTACCGTTTGTTATACAGAAAACTGAGATTCCCCGCATAATAATTGCCTATGAAAAGCCCCATATTGTTTGCGGATTTGAATAATCACTAAATCCAAACAAATTCGTTTTATAACACTATAGTTTGTTTGGGGTTTACATAAACATGAGAATTAAATAAATCGTGTAGGCTTGTTCTTAGTAGGTCGACACCGATAAACTATCATGAACATTCAAGAACTATTGACCGACAAATAACCTCCGATCTTACGATATTACCCAATGATTCGACATTGTATTTTGTTAATGAAGATGTTTAAATTGGCTGACAATATTTGTTTTCCAATTTAATTAGCGTTAATGCATCATGCTGTTAATGTGTCTTGCATGTTAATGCGTCATGCAGATTGGTTGCCACATTCGCTCGAAACCAAGGTACAAGGACTGTTCTAAAAACGTATATATTATAAAATAATTGCAATTTTTAATAAACTAGAAAGGGAAACAACATCAGGTTTGATACACTGTGGATAGTTTAGCCGAAGTAAATTTCGTGGCGGAAAGGGGGTAGTTTTTCTGAAGATCCTCTCATTGGAAGACTGCCGTATGACCGCAATCTGACTTTCTACTACTTTTGAGGGTTTTGAGCATACAATTATAACACAATGTTTTAAATTGATTATAAAAATTAGACTTCCAAATATACATTTTTAAATAAGAATAAAAATATCAAAATACTTTTTAGTTTAAGGCACATTCCACGTTCACAAAGGTATAACCGTTCAAGCGAAGCAAGTCATAACCAAAACATTTTGGCTGGGTATGTTGCCTCAAAAGTTTTGGTCTCGTAAAAAGTATACAATTTCCTCACCTCTTTTATTGGAGATTGTTAAAGAGTGTGCTTATTTCACAATAAAGAACGAATTCCATAAAAAATCCTAGTTGCATAATGTATTCTTACAATAACAGGCAATACAATTGCAATACAAATTACAGTACTACATGAGTACTGCAATGATAACGGAATCCGACTAGTAGATATGGCAGCATCCAACAACCTATTGATAAAATCATCGATGTTCGAACACAAGAACATTCATAAACAATCTTGGATATCTAACAATGGAGTGACAAAGATCCAAATTGACCATATCTTGATTAATGCAAGATCCTGCAGTAATATAATCGACGTAAGAAGCCTCAGAGGTGTGGATGCAGATAGTGACCATTTTCTGGTTAGAGCTAAGGTACCAGCAAAAGTATAAGAACGCAGTCCAACCCCCTACATGGAATACTGAAGCATTCAAAGATAACAGCAAGAGGAGAGAATACCAGAGTAGTCTAACAGCGCACATTGACTTGACATCCAGACAGGAGGATGTAGAGAAAACATGGGGAAACATTAACAGGTCAGTAATGGAAAGAACGCAAACGACAGTGGAAAAGAAAAAGATGGGAAGGAGGAACTCTTTGTACAGCAAGGAGTGTGAAGAGAAGGTAAGGGCAAGAAACAAGGCCCGATTTCAGATGCTGCAAAACCCAAGCGGACAACACAATAGGGAGAAAAACAGACAAGCAAGAGCAACAGAACGGACAACATTTAGAGTAAAGAAAAAAGCAAACGAACAAAAATGTTAAACCAATTTAGGAAATTTCTTCAAGACGCGAGAAACATTAAAGGAGGCTTCAGACCGAGAACTGACATGTTTCTTAAAACAGATAACGGAAGATTAGTGACAAGTAATAGCGAGGTGATGGAGGTGTGGAGAAGGTACCAATTACTAAACGCACAACAGGATCAAGAGAGAGATGCGGTCACCTACTATACCGCAGATCCACTGGTCGAAAACCCAAATTTGAGGAGGTAACGAGGGCGATCAGCAGGTCGAAAAATAACAAAGCTCCGGGTAATGACACAATACCAGCAGAGTGTCTCAAATTTGGAGGAGAAGTTTTTCTCAAGCACTTACACACCCTCATACTCCAGATTTGGAAGGAGGAAAAAATACCAAGTAGTTGAACAGAGTGTGATCGTGCACCTACACAAAAAGGGTGACAAACTACGATGCTCCAACTGTCGGAGAATATCATTGATAAACAAGGGATATAAGGCCTGGTCCCTAGTACTACTCGAAAGATTAACTCCCTACGTAGAGCTTCAGCTGGGTGACTACCAATGTTCCGAAAAAATCGATCAACCAATGGCCAGATCTTTACAATCCGCTAATGGAGAAGTGCTGGGAATACGATAAAGTCCTACATCAACTCTTTATCGACTTTAAACAAGCGTATGACAACGTCTTGAGAGTGGAGCTGTGGAATGCTATGGTAAAACTAGGCATCCCGAATAAACTTGTCAGTTTAACAAAGATCAGCATGGAAGGTTCGCAAGTGTAGTACGGATCGGAGGGAAGCTTTCAACATTTTTACTACAAATAACGGCCTAAAACAAGGAGACGCCATCTGCCCACTCCTTTTTAATATAGCCTTAGAGAAGGTAGTGAGGGAGGCAAAACCGGAGACTCCTCTTTTCAGAAATCGGGGCCCCCGTCTCATGTTGCCCTTTGCGGATGACAAAGACATCATTTGAACTGTGAACGTCAAAGAAGAATTTCTAAAAATAGAATCTGCAGCGAAAAGTGTAGTCCTAAAAATAAATGAGAGTAAAACCAAGTACACGACCACATCAAGAACGGAGCGTAGGGATCGAATAGGGTAAAAGGTGACGATGGACCAATACAACTTCGAAAGAGTCCATGAATTTAAGTTCTGGGTGCCACTATCACGTCAGACAATAATCTGACCAAGGAAATTAACATCAGAATACAAAGTGCCAATCGCTGCTGTTTTGCATTACAGAAAGTAATAAAATTCAAAAATGTATCTCGGACGACTAAAATAAGAATGTATCACTCCATTGTAAGACCGATTATGACGTAGGCCTGTGAGACCTGGTCGATGACGAAACAGAACGAGAACAGCCTGAGGATTGCAGAGAGGAAAATCCTGCGGAGCATATACTGACCTTTACCAGGGATGATACCACACAACAATATCGTAGTAGGAACAACAGGGATATACAGCAACTATATGGTCAACCGGACATTATTTTTATGTATTTTTCGTATGGCGATCTACAGCTTTACTTATAAATATGGCTAAAGTATATCTGAAACATATGCTATGGGTCATAAATCGACATCAGGGAGGTCAACCAATCCACGGCATCAGGAGTGGCATTCAGAATCTCGTTCCATCTCCTTCAAATCTTCTTATTGGGCACTCGTGGGTTATATGGGCTATAATCCGATCTGGCGCTCCGCAGTCGCATTCCCCGGGGTTCGAGAGTCCCCACTTGTACAACATAGACCTGCATCTGGTGAGGCCAGTTCTAATGCGGTTAAGGCTACACTATGCTTTCCTAGACATTTGCAATCCTGAGAGAGGAAGCTTCTCCTCCAAGCTTCTCTGATACGAAATGGTTCATGATGGGTGAGTACCTCATCTTGCCAAATGCAATTCCGGGACTTAAGACGGCGGCCCGGAGCATTATCCAACATCATGTGGATTGGCAGAGTTCTAGCGTGTTCAGGATCGTATAGTTTGTCCCATTCGCGGACAGCAGGTTGTTATCTCCTCAGGTCTGGTGGTGCTAAATTCGTTTGTGCGTGAAGCCAAGGTAGTGGAGTGGACTTTAAGGTTCCTGATATGATTCTCATAGTATCATTGAGATGCACATCCACTCAATCGATGAGAACTCCTCTACCACACTGATGCACAGCATTCAGGTATTGAAACAACAAATGATTGAGCAGTGTTTCTGCCTTCGCTTCCCAAGTAGTCCCAGCCAGTTTTATGATTATACCTTATTACCCATTATAGCTTCTTTATGAGCTGGCACCTTCGCTCTGGCTTGGAGCTGGGTGTCATTTCCCAGGTGTGTTTCCTGCAGTGATATGATGTCAATGTTATTATCCCTCGCCATTCTGCTCAAATGCTCACAGTTGTCTCAAGATATACCTTCAATGTTAAGGTGTAAGATATCGATACCAGATCCAACATCTCTTGTCAGTTGGCTGTTGCAAGTGCCGTTGGATTTTTGGTTTTCTAGATCTAAATGGCCGTGAGAGACTGGCTGTCTAGTTCGGCCGCCATATGTGTAGACTTTTTGCCGCTCCTCTAGCAGAACGTCTACACGTCGCACACGGGTGGAGTGACAACATAGCATCAGATCTTAGAACTCTGAATATTACGGAAGCAGAAGAGCTAATGATGGACAAGGCCCTGTGGAGGGGAATCGCTGAGTCAGCCAAGACCCATGCCATTTAAAGTCTCCAACCTGTACAACTAGATTGTTCATTACCATTTTACAGTTGTTGAATGAAAACACTTCAGAACAAATAAGTATGAAATTAAGGAATTTTCTTTAAAACTTCTCTAGAAAAACCTGACGATGTAAGTCGATTAAACCACCTGAGAACCGGGAAAAATAATTTGCTTTATTACTTAAAGGACTTGCAGCTTTGGTGCATAAACGTGCAAAAAGGCGTAATGCGAATACGACGCTTTCTGGCTGATGACTATGCAAGAGTCCATTTCATTAACAGGCTCAGTTCAGGCCGAGTGCGATTAGTAATAAGATTACTTTGCACACTATTTACTTTTTTACTTATTCCGATATTTTTGTAATTTTCTCCACATTTTTGTTACGAATCTATCACGAATACAATTTATTTTTTGTCTGTCTGTTTATCTATCCCCTATATAAACTATAAAGTACAAATCTGCCAAATGGGTTTAGTGCATACATCTAGTTTTGGCAAAAAATTTCAGATTTTTTTAACACTATTTAAACATAAAACAAAGGTGAGGAAAATCGACTTTTTAATAAAACCCATGAAATTTCTCATATGTAGTGAAATACATCACAAGTAATTTAACCAGTTACATTCTTTGTTTTTATAGTTTCCCCATAAGGTTTGGTTTTTGGGCATAGCATTTTGTGTCTATTTTACCCCCTTCGCTTAAATTCCAGTCTCAGCTTCAAATTCCACGAATAAACACCGTGTTAAAATTCCATTTTGATTTAATACTAGTAAAGACTTTTTGATACTGTGATTTCTTATGTGATCTGTACATTTCACGTGCAGTATGGCTTGAAGTAATCCGCAATAGAGTCGCATAAATTTACAATAACAGTCTATAAACAGCGACCAGTAGCAGGAGTGAATAAATCTTGTATCACCATCGGATATGCAAGAGTTAAATTGCCTTCGCGAAATACACTAATTTCGCGATCCCGTTATTAGTCATATATGGGCATGACGCGTATTTAAACCATATTTTACTTAACTGCTAAAATAAATTATGGACTATTCAAAGAATTTCACGTTGCTTTCTTTTTCTTTGGATTGCTTCCAGCGAGAGTTCGGCCTGTCTGCTCGTTTGAGATAAACCTAGTCGATTTTTTGCATTTTAATTGAAGTTTTCTCAGGAATTTCATTAAAACGCATGACATTTTCGGTTGTTTGGCGGTGAAGTCAGGAAGCGATAAATAATCCCTAATAGGTTTATGTGTGCTTGAAAATGATTGAACTTCAAATCAATCAATCTGAAATGGGCCTACGCATACCAGTTTTGAGACCATACGAAAAATATAGATTAATTAAGTAATGCAAATTATGTCTTTTCCTTGTAGGAAAACGTTTTCCTGCCACTTTAACTGAATTAATTCGCCTTTAATAAACCTGCTAGGAAATACCAAATGCTTCCACTAAATCGCAAAAAAACGACATCAGAAGATGGCGATTAAAATATATATCCATTTATTAACAAGAACCCATCTACATTTTTTCCAGCAAAATAAGTTATCGACCAATTCTGCCCATTCGATTTACAGCATAGTAATGCTTCATTCCCCCTCTAGGGAATCAAGACCTTGTCGTTGGTGAGAGGCCTCAGTAACTTAGCCATCCAGGGGCGATTCTGGCGGTAGCCTAGCTACTGGTACTTTTTTTACTTTTTCGAGTCCGAAATCATTCCATTCAAAGTATTTCTACCCAGTACCGGGTTACGTCTATGGCATTTTCATTTGCCATCCGACATCTCATCGATGGAGCACGTTGCAGGACATAATGTGCATCCCAGCAGATGGCATTTGACCCTGCACAGGGGCTTTCGTTGATAGGGAAGTTGTCGGGCGGTTCCACGGTGGCACACTGAAGAAATTTTTTCCTTGATTTGAGCTTTTTCCGTTGTTGTTCTTGGCCATAAAAGACATGGCGTTCCTCGATGGTTTGCTTAAATTTTTCTACGTGCTCTATACCCATTCTTCTTTCGCTTGGTTCTGCAAAGCCCGCTGCTTTGTACAATTGATTGATTGGTGTTGGTTTCATGCAGCCAGTAATAATCCTACAGGTTTGGTTTAAGGCGATATCGACCTGTTTTGCATGGTTTCATCTGCACCAGACTGGGCAGGCATATTCTGCAGTTGAAAAACAGAGGGCTTGCGCGGATGTTCTCAAGACTTGAGGTTTTGCACCCCATTTGCTTCTGGCTAGTTTTTGTACAAGGCTATTTCTAGCAACTACTTTTTGTCTGGTTTTGTGGCAGTGCTGTTTGTAGGTTAGTGTTCTATCCAAGATTACACCCAGATACTTTAGTGTTTCAACGTATTCTAGTTCTTTGCTCTCCCAGGACACGTTTAGTTTGTTGTGAGCCTTGTGGGTATTTAAATGGAAAGCACTTACTTGAGTTTTGAAGGGTTCGGTTTTAGCGAGTTTTTTCGATAGTATTTGGCCAGATCTTCCATTGCGTCCTCCAGCCTTACCTCTATCTCCCCGAATGTTTGACCTTGAACTGTGACAACTAGATCGTCAGCGTACACGTAGTCTTTGGCGTTTCCTATTATGGGCTTGTCATTGGTGTATATATTAAATAGAGTGGGGGCCAGAACACTTCCTTGTGGGAGACCGTTTCTTTGGGTTCTCCAGCGGCTTTTTTTATTTTGAAGTTCCACATAGAACCTTCTGTTTTGGAGTATTGATTGAACTGCTTTCGTTAGTTTGTAGACTTTGATAAGCAGGGTTTTATGGTTTATTGTATCGTACGCGGCTGGGAGATCGATGAACGCAGCTCCTGTTATTTTGTTATTTTGGAATCCCTCCTCTATGTGTTCTGTCAGATTTAGTACCTGACCAGTGCATGATTTCCCAGGTCTGAAGCCTGCCTGTTGGGGTATTAACAGAGGGTCTATGTGTTTCTGAATTATCTGGAGGATTAGCCGTTCGTAGTGTTTAAAGAGATGGCATAGCAGTGATATTGGGCGGTAGCTATTTGGTAAGTCGGGATTCTTCCCAGGTTTGAGTATCGCAATTACCTTTGCTCTTCGCCACATTTAGGGTATTGTGTATGATTTTAAGCAGTTGTTAAGAAGGGCCAGTAGCCAGGTTTTAGTTTTCCTTCCAAAATGTTTGATCTGTTCCGTAAACATACCGTCTACCCCTGGAGACTTCCGTTTTTCATAGTGTTTATTGCTTGGTTAAGTTCTTGTATAGTAAAACCCTCGCCCAGCAGGTTAGTTTCGTTGCCAGCGTCTCTGATTAGGTTCTCTTTGCTTGTTTTTTGTTGTGTTTTCCCATTTAGTAGTAGCTGTTGGGCTACTTGGTTTGGTGTAACATTGGTTCTTTCTTTCGGTGCTAGGGGGTCGCCGCTTAGTTTCTTGTGTTCCAAGCCATCTTACTACTATGTGTCATGTCCATTTTCTCCAGAGTTTCCAGCCACTTTGTTTGCCTTGCTTTGCTCAGTTCGGTTAGCAGTGCTGAGCCACATTCGATGGTATCGTCGTTAAAGGGATCTTCTTCATATAGCTTGTTATATCGTTCCATTAGGCTTTTAATGTCGTTTGCTACTCCGGGTATGTACTGCTGTCTACAACCTCTAGGGATGTGTTTTTTAGATATGCGCTTGACCAAGTCCACAAAAACATCGTAGTTTTTTGAAGTAGGTTCGATTGTATAAATTTCATTGTCGAGGGTTTTTGTGAAAGCATTCCAATTTGCCCTTTTAAAGTTAAAACGTCTTCTAAATGGGATTCTTGGTGTTTTTATAGCGTTGTAAATGTTTATACCAATGGGGCGATGTTGAGTCTTTGGTATAGCATTGTAGACAACCTTTGTACACTGTTGCTCAATGTTGCCAGAGGCGAAACAAAGGTCCGGGTTGTAGCCTCGTTTCCATATCTTGCTATTAAAGGAGCAAGGTAGTTTGGGGTCATGAATCAGTGATAGGCCGTTTGACTCAGCCCATTGTTCCACAAGATCTCCATTTGAATCATTGTGGTCATATCCCCACGCAATATGATGTCTGTTAAAATCGGCAATAACGAATTTTGTGTTTTGTGTCTCAAAGTTGTTTGTATGGGAAAATCTGTATTCTTTTCCTGGTGGTTTGTATACAGAAGTTACTGTAAGTTTTCCAATTTCTACCGTGAGAGTTTCAATATCGTCCTGGATATTTTTTGCTACCGATGAAATAGCAAGGGAGGGCTTAGTGAAAATTGCACTTCCGTATTTATTATGGGGGGTTTTAACGCTTAGGTTCATTCCAGTAACGTCCGGTCTGCTCGAATTTTCATCTCTGTGTGTTTCCTAGATACACAGCATGTCGCAATTTGTTGTCTGACATAATTGGAGGAGTATGTCCTGCTTGTTTTTGGTTGTTGGCTCTGAGAAGAGCCCTTTGTAGTTTTGCATTGTCTTTGCCGTGGTAATGACAGTGGTGATGATTCGGTGGTGGAAGGTGGCTACTGGTAGGGCCGGTAAAGTATGGAAGTGATGAGGGTGAAGCTAAGTTCCCACCCTTAATATCTCTCTTGCAGTTAAAAATTTGAAAAATCCGAAGGATCCGTCACTTTTATTTGTAAGGGGGGCACTTTAAATTGATATTTTTAGCCTTCTTGTTTCAATCCCCTGGGAGGAGTAGATGGCACCTTTAGAATCTTAAATGGGAATGGGGGTCAAGTGGCACATCGTGTTAAAGGGCGTTCGATTCTCTTTCAGTGATTTTATATGAAATGTATTTTATTAACATGTGAAAAGAGAATTGAATCCCATTTAAAATTCTAAGGCTGACATCTACCCCTCCTAGGGGGTTGAAACAAGAAGGCTAAAATATTTATTTAAAGTGTCCCCCTTACAAATAAAATTGACGTGTTTTTTTCCGATTTTTCATATTTCTAACTGCAAGGAAGATATTTCAAGACAATTTGAAGACAATTCTAAAAAATTGAGATCATACGAAGACCTATGCTCTAGACCCACATTGCACGTGAAGCAAATTAAATATCTTTGGCTCAAAATTCTCCAATAATTCGCGGTGATTTACTAAGAGCCAAAATACCCATGACAGTTAATTAAATGTCCTCTTCTTCAAGGCGAAATCCTACCTTTTTGCTTGTGGAGAGCGCGGCTTCGCGTAGGACACCATACCACATTATATTTTTACTTTTACTGCTCGCAGCGAATCCAATAAATAATTTTATGAATCATTTTTATAGGTGAAACCCGAATTTACGATATCTATAAATAAACCACCACGGTTTTGAATACTTTGAACGCCCGTGAACGTTCTTTTTTCTCATATGTCTCCCTGAAAGATAATTTAAAATTTTCAGTCTTTTTATGTTCAAATTTTGTCTCCACATTATATTGTACATCCGTTTTATAGCACCGGTATGTTTGACTTATTTCAAGGAGAATTGGCTAAAGGCAACGTCTATGTTCAAACCCTTTTTGTATTGAAAAACGCCTTGAGAGTACGTTTCCATAGAGGAGTTTCTATTTTTCTACAGCTATATTAAAGAGCTTATAAAGACGACAGTTCGATGGCTTCTATTTAAAATTTTCCACAACTATTTCAGATCCGCAATTAATACATGTCCTTTATTAATGTGACCAACTAGCGTTTCAATCTCGTCCTGCTATAAACCCTGCTTGTTCTTCGATGTTCAAAGAACCAACTTCTTCTTAGATTGATATATTTTTTAATAAATTTAACGAAACATCGCAAACTGGCTCGTCTTTCTATATACATAAAGAGTATTCATGTGCATAGTTTCTTCAAAACATGCCCCAAATTTCTTCGGAACTAGACCCACTTGTAGAAAGTCTTGTTTCGTTTTCCTTCTTAAGCCTCAGGTTAATTCCTAGTGTCTTACACTGCCTAGCATATCTTGCAAATACAATAGACAATTTATACTGCAATTAATTTCCTAATTGTTTTCAAGCAACTAATGCTCCTGGGGTTAATTCTGAATTCAGTACACATGAAGAATTAACACATTTGCGATAAGCACGAACCAAAGATATTAATGGTCATTCGCATAAGGAACTCGATGTAAAAGGCGTTGGCTGCTTGCCTGGCTTGATTTAAAGATGTTTGGAAATTAGTTCTCGACTTGGGTTTTTTCTAAATATGGTCGGGTTGAGATTGTGTAAACTAACCAGCAATGGGTGGCAAACATTTACGAGCCAAATTGCACAAACATATTTCATTCGCCTGTTTTTTTTTGCATTATTTTTCAGCCCAAAGCACTGTTACATTTGATTAACTGTCTCGCTTATGAGATGTCGGAAAGTTATTGTTTAAGTGATGTATTGATGGATGCGTTAATAGTGCCTTCTGGTACCGCTACTGATTATATTGAGAAACTAAGTGACGGTATGACTTTAAAAGATCATCACAAGAATGCGAATATTAATCTGATCTTGGTGCCATTCTTTCTACCTTTCTGTTAAAAATGTTGCTCCATTTCAATGACTTTTCTTATTAGCCTTTTATGTTGTGTTTATGTTTAATTTTATGTTGTATGCTCCTTCGCTGAGGACATTTTCTTCCATTGCCGAATTTTTCACTTGTCCTGATGTACAGTTTCTGCGGCATTCTTCAATGCTGATGTTGACTGGTCGTTTTGTAGTTTCTACCTAGACGCTTCCTCAAGAGTTTGGAATTAAGTAGATAAAAATGCTTTGCCTATTTAAGTTTGTGTAGATCCTCTTCTTTCGAGGCAGTTCGATTTAACTGATTCCTTGATCCCCATGTGGGAATAGCCGTTTTTTAGGGAACATTTCTCTATATGTTTTAATTCGATTTCCACATGTTGTAATCCGCAGATTTTTGTGGCTCTCTCTGTTAGGATGTTGATGAATTCGCGCTCATGACTTGGGTGACGGTTGGACAGTTGGAGGAGGTATTTGCTAGTATTGGTGGTATATTACGGTATACCTTATGGTCCGAACCATCTTCCTCCTGATACCAAAACATCCAGGAAACCCAGTTGATCTACTTCATCTACTTCTAATGTATCTAAAGTGGCATCCACCTACTGATGACCCTTCTTTTCGCTCGTAGAAATTTTTGTCCCACTCAAAGTAACGGCTTTTAGACAAGATTTGTAGATATTTGTTAGATTCTTCTCAAACAATTCTGCCACTAGTTCTACGGAATAGTTCAAAAGCACTTTTGTAAAAAGAGTTTTACAAAACCAAAAAGGTTGGTTCCAGACCAAGACTCTTATTATCCTTATAAAGGTCCAAATTCTTAAAAGTGTGTGTGTCGGTGGTAGTGGGTATATCCACATATCCATCCTATGTGGGTAATTTTTGGTAATCCATAAAATTATGAAAAACAGTGTGAAGTGTTCCAATATGGAAAAAGTTTGGGAAACCCTGCGCTGGACCCTTGCTTTTCCGGAAGATAGTAGCTGTTGATTCGCTGTTCAAACCGAGTTAATTTCAAGAAAATGGCAGTTTAGAATGATTTTTGAGAAACTCAAAAATTTTGAAATCGACGCCAACCTTGTATCTCGTGAAACCCGATCCATTTGTGTCCTGCCTGAAAGTCTTTTATCGACTGTTAAATTTAAAAATAAAACGAATATACATTATAAATATATGAAAGAAATACTGATTTCATTGCCAGTCAACGATAGGAACACACGATCGAAAATTATTTTGGCATAAGCAAATTTAAGAAAACGCGGTTTCAGATTTTTTTCCCTCTAATCATGTAGGCTTCAATCATTTTTAACGAATTCTATTTTGGTTGCAAAAGTGGCGCTTGTATAAAGGAGAAGTATCTTCTTGCCATTTTAACTGAAATAATGAAATGTAAAACTGGTTAGCAGGTAGAACATCGTGATTTAATTGAACTACGGATCAATTTTCACATTAAATACTGAAAAATCCCTCATTTTACCAATATTTAGGCAATTTACCACAAAATAACCTTTAGTTTTCACACATTTATACCAACACCTGCAAAGGACGACAGACATTGCCAATACAAGCGGTATTTTTTGCGTTACAACTTAGTGGCGACAATTATTCCCACCAAATCTACAGTTGCAGTACTTTAAGCAGCAATATTTGTATATTAATAGTGTAGATCTTGTTTCTTTACCTTGCTCAGGATGTGAGATATATGGATTTTCAAAAACTCCGTGTTTTTAGCGGTATTGGTTAAAATCGCCAAAAGTTGCCAAAGTGTAAAAATCGCCAAAAATGGAAGAACCATGAAACAGAACTTTCGATATTCCTCCCAATAGCGCCTCTATGGCTCTACTTACGAGTGTAGTTCGTGTTTGTTTATTTGCTGTAGGTTGCAAGTTATGAATTTTTAAAAATTGCATGTTTTTTGCGGTCTTAATAGTTTCAAAAATCGCCAAAAATTCGGAGGAAATTTGTGGACAGAGTTTCCGATTTTTCTCCCCATAGAGCCTTTATTACTCCATTTAAGATTGTATGGGGCGTTTCTTTATTTTGTTTAGGTTGAAAGTTATGATTTTTTAAAAATCGCCAAAATTTGCCAAAGTGTAAAAATCGCCAAAAATTGAAGAACATTGAAACAGAGCTTTCGATATTCCTCCCAATAGAGCCTCTATGGCTCTATTTACGAGTGTAGAGCGCGTTTGTTTATTTGCTGTAGGTTGCAAGTTATGAATTTTTAAAAACTGCATGTTTTTTGCGGTCTTAATAAGTTTCAAAAATCGCCAAAATTCGGAGAAATTTGTGGCAGAGTTTCCAATTTTTCTCCCCATAGAGCCTTTATTACTCCATTTAAGAGTGTAGGGGGCGTTTCGTTATCTTGTTTAGGTTGAAAGTTATGATTTTTTAAAAATCGCCGAAATTTGCCAAAGTGTAAATATCGCCAAAATTTGAAGAAAATTGAAATAGAGCTTTCAATATTCCTCCCAATAGAGCCTCTATAGCTCTATTTACGAGTGTAGATCGCGTTTGTTTATTTGCTGTAGGTTGCAAGTTATGCATTTTTAAAAACTGTATGTTTTTTGAGGTCTTACGTTTCAAAAATCGCCAATATTCGAGGAAATTTGTGTCAGAGTTTCCGATTTTTCTCTCCATAGAGCCTTTATTACTCCATTTAAGAGTGTAGGGAGCGTTTCTTTATTTTGTTTAGGTTGAAAGTTATGATTTTTTTAAAATCGCCAAAATTTGAAAAACATTGAAACAGAGCTTTCGATATTCCGCCCAATAGAGCCTATATGGCTCTTTTTACGAGTGTAGAGCGCGTTTATTTATTTGCTGTAGGTTACAAGTTATGAATTTTTAAAAACTGCATGGTTTTTGCGGTCTTAATAAGTTTCAAAAATCGCCAAAATTCGGAGAAATTTGTAGCAGAGTTTCCGATTTTTCTCCCCATAGAGCCTTTATTACTCCATTTAAGAGTGTAGGGGGCGTTTCTTTATCTTGTTTAGGTTGAAAGTTATGATTTTTTAAAAATCGCCAAAATTTGCCAAAGTGTAAAAATCGGCAAAATCTGAAGAACTTTGAAACAGAGCTTTCGATATTCCTCCCAATCGAGCCTCTATGGCTCTATTTACGAGTGTAGAGCGCGTTTGTTTATTTGCTGTAGGTTGCAAGTTATGAATTTTTAAAAACTGCATGTTTTTTGAGGTCTTAAGTTTCAAAAATCGCCAAAATTCGGGGAAATTTGTGGCAGAGTTTCCGATTTTTCTCCCCATAGAGCCTTTATTACTCCATTTAAGAGTGTAGGGGGCGTTTCTTTATCTTGTTTAGGTTGAAAGTTATGATTTTTTAAAAATCGCCAAAATTTGCCAAAGTGTAAAAATCGCCAAAATTTGAAGAACATTGAAACAGAGCTTTCGATATTCCGCCCAATAGCGCCTCTATGGCTCTATTTACGAGTGTAGAGCGCGTTTGTTTATTTGCTGTAGGTTGCAAGTTATGAATTTTTAAAAACTGCATGGTTTTTGCGGTCTTAATAAGTTTCAAAAATCGCCAAAATTCGGAGAAATTTGTGGCAGAGTTTCCGATTTTTCTACCCATAGAGCCTTTATTACTCCATTTAAGAGTGTAGGGGGCGTTTCTTTATCTTGTTTAGGTTGAAAGTTATGATTTTTTAAAATCGCCAAAATTTGCCAAAGTGTAAAAATCGCCAAAATTTGAAGAAAATTGAAACAGAGCTTTCGATATTCCGCCCAATAGAGCCTCTATGGCTCTATTTACGAGTGTAGAGCGCGTTTGTTTATTTGCTGTAGGTTGCAAGTTATGAATTTTTAAAAACTGCATGTTTTTTGAGGTCTTAATAGTTTCAAAAATCGCCAAAATTCAGGGAAATTTGTCGCAGAGTTTCCGATTTTTCTCCCCATAGATCCTTTATTACTCCATTTAAGAGTGTAGGGGGCGTTTCTTTATCTTGTTTAGGTTGAAAGTTATGATTTTTTAAAAATCGCCAAAATTTGCCAAAGTGTAAAAATCGCCAAAATTTGAAGAACATTGAAACAGAGCTTTCGATATTCCTCCCAATAGAGCCTCTATGGCTCTATTTACGAGTGTAGAGCGCGTTTGTTTATTTCCTGTAGGTTGCAAGTTATGAATTTTTAAAATCTGCATGTTTTTTGAGGTCTTAATAAGTTTCAAAAATCGCCAAAATTCGGGGAAATTTGTCGCAGAGTTTCCGATTTTTCTCCCCATAGATCCTTTATTACTCCATTTAAGAGTGTAGGGGCGTTTCTTTATCTTGTTTAGGTTGAAAGTTATGATTTTTTAAAAATCGCCAAAATTTGCCAAAGTGTAAAAATCGCCAAAATTTGAAAAACATTGAAACAGAGCTTTCGATATTCCTCCCAATAGAGCCTCTATGGCTCTATTTACGAGTGTAGAGCGCGTTTCTTTATTTGCTGTAGGTTGCAAGTTATGAATTTTTAAAAACTGCATGGTTTTTTGCGGTCTTAATAAGTTTCAAAAATCGCCAAAATTCGGAGAAATTTGTGGCAGAGTTTCCGATTTTTCTCCCCATAGAGCCTTTATTACTCCATTTAAGAGTGTAGGGGGCGTTTCTTTATCTTGTTTAGGTTGAAAGTTATGATTTTTTAAAATCGCCAAAATTTGCCAAAGTGTAAAAATCGCCAAAATTTGAAGAAAATTGAAACAGAACTTTCGATATTCCGCCCAATAGAGCCTCTATGGCTCTATTTACGAGTGTAGAGCGCGTTTGTTTATTTGCTGTATGTTGCAAGTTATAAATTTTTAAAAACTGCATGTTTTTTGCGGTCTTAATAAGTTTCAAAAATCGCCAAAATTCGGAGAAATTTGTGACAGAGTTTCCGATTTTTCTCCCCATAGAGCCTTTATTACTCCATTTAAGAGTGTAGGGGGCGTTTCTTTATTTTGTTTAGGTTGAAAGTTATGATTTTTTAAAAATCGTCAAAATTTGCCAAAGTGTAAAAATCGCCAAAATTTGAAAAACATTGAAACAAAGCTTTCGATATTCCTACCAATAGAGCCTCTATGGCTCTTTTTACGAGTGAAGAGCGCGTTTGTTTATTTGCTGTAGGTTACAAGTTATGAATTTTTAAAAACTGCATGTTTTTTGCGATCTTAATACATTTCAAAAATCGCCCAAATTCGGGGAAATTTGTGGCAAAGTTTCCAATTTTTCTCCCCATAGAGCCTTTAATACTCCATTTAAGAGTCTAGGGGGCGTTTCTTTATTTTGTTTAGGTTGAAAGTTATGATTTTTTAAAAATCTTTTATTTTAAAATTTATTTTATTTAAAATTTAAAAATCTTATTGCAATTTTTCCGGGAACACCGTTTTCCTTTTACGGATTTTAACTGAAAAAATTCCTACAAGTAGAAAAAATTCGCAATTGATATCCGAAAGTAACAGATATTCCCAACTATATCAACAAGTTTTTTGGAGCTAAATTTTAAGGTCTTTGAAATAAAATAATAAACAAATAATTGACTGAAACCCAGGAATTTTATTTTGAATTAAAATTTAAAATTAATGGCAAAATTCAACTTGAGGTTCATTTAACACTGCACAAATGATATTTGATTGGAGAAAAGCTGATTTGCTGGCAATTTTAGCTAAAAGAACTTTCAAATATTCCTACAAAGCGGATGGGAATGTCGCATTTTCGGGAGATGTACGAATGTAATTGAAATTAAATAAAATTAAATATTAAAAAAAATAATCTAAAGGAGAAAGTTGCGCGCACTAATTGAACCTCAATAATACTTTTAGTAGCAACATATAAAAAGTAATCAACAATTTTTAATCGAATTTTATTTCACGTCATAAACATTGTAATTACATGGAGATAAACGCGTTCCTTGTCGTTTTTTTGAGAAAAAGTGGAAATTCTTTGCAATACAACCATCTGAATTTACTTAAACATAACGAAAATGAGTGTGAAGAAATACTCGACAAACAATCGGAAAACTAGCCCTATCAAAAAATGAAATTCAATAATTTTTAAAGCCGCTGATGCAAACCGTCGGTCCTCCAGTTCTTCACAAGAATGTGCTAAGCGTGTAAGAAAACTGTACAATTCCATGTGTTTTACTCTCATTGTAAAAAATAACTACTAGACTTGGGTTCTAGACGGACTTTGTCGTCGGTTAGCATGTTTTCTCAGCGTTGGTTGATTTTGTCGCGCCTTCCTGCACATATGTTTTACATTCATTTCTTTGATTGTGACACCACGGCTCGGCTCGAAAGGCGCTAAGCTCTTCTTGCTTAATTAAACATTATTTACGTATATTTCACATAGTGTTAAACAACGCACGGTTTGCCCATGGCAAACAAGCCGATTAGTCTAGCTGGTTTTGTAATGCTTTTAAATTGATCATTAGCTATTTTTTCTAGCAGGAATGTTTGCTTTTGCCTATTTAAACGGGTTTCTGATTAGTTCGTCACCAAATTCTTATTAGAATAAATCAAAGGTACGCTCGTGAATTTTATACAAGTGCCAAGTAACCTCGAAAAAGTAAATTTTTATATTTTAGTAAATTTTTAGAAGAATTATTAAACTGAATAATAAAAATATTAAAGCTAAGATATACCAAAAAGATACCGAGTTCTCTAGGTCAATGGCAGGTTAAAGCAGTTCTTCCCTAAGTTGTGCCCAGCTTTTTGGGTACGGCACTAGAAAAAAACGTACTAAACAGCATTTTACGTTTGATTGATAAAGTACATAAAATATTCTGCAGAACTTCCACATTAAACAGTTTCTATAACGTTCCATCTTGCAATGATAACTACGAGAATATCGGTTGTGAAGTTGGGTCGAGCTTTTCTGACAAAAACGCGTAAAACAATGTTTTACGATTAATTTATTGTTTCGTTTCCTTTTAAATGTCGGTTTTGAAGTACTCGGCACAACTTCGACATGAAACAACCTGTATAGAGTTCATTCTTGCCACTTTAACTGAGGAAACTGTCGCTTGCGAAGTTGTGCCGAGCTTTTGTGCCACCGCCATTGAAAAAAACCCAAAAAACACCATTTTAGACTTGATTTATAATGAAGTGTTACTTATCAGGGCCGTACCCGAAAAATTCGGCACAAATTCGAAAGCAAACAGCCTCTATGGAGCTCTTTATTGCGATGTTAACTAAGAAGAGTGTCGCTTGTGAAATTGTGCCGAGCTTTTTTGGAACGGGACTAGAATTCACCATTTTAGGCTTGATTTATAGTGTGTAGTAGTGGTGGGAAAAAGGTAACTAATCGTTACTCGAGTACTCGTTACTCATCCGTATCCGAAGAAACGAATACCGAACCAAGTTATCAAACGAGTATTCACGTAATCGTTCTCGGAAGATCAGGTCACCCATCCTAACCTTCGAGTCCGAATCCGAATACGTTACTAGTCGTCCTCGCTCAGACTAGACTCAGAACTAGTAACTAGAAGTAACTGGTAACTGGTCAGTACCGGATACCGATTACCGAAACAATAACGACAGCCGCGTACGCGCTCATACTAACTAGTAACTAGAAGTAACTGGTAACTGGTCAGTACCGGATACTGAACACCGATATCCATATCAATACCGACAGCCGCGTACTCGCTCATACTAACTAGTAACCAGAAGTAAATGGTAACTGGTCAGTCGAGTAATAAGAACCGAATACCGATACCGATTTCAATACCGATTATCGGCAGCCGCGTTTGATTTTCAAGTGTACCCTGCTGGATAACTAAAGAGGCTCTGTCGACCGAACTGCTGCCGGCATAAGTAGCTCCTTCTCAACAACCAACAGCTTCGGGTGGAAGAGCTGTTGAGAATTAGGGCAACTTCTTGTCCTAGGAATGGGAAACTGTTCCTAAAGGCTGGATGAACCCTAAAAGGGTCAACGGCATGGAGATGCAGAAGGCAACGGGAAAACACTGCATTAAAGATCCAAAGGGATATCCCCAGGACACAAAGTGTTCACAAACTTTATTATGGAAAGGAAACCGACAAGGATGGCCTCCAGTCCCGGGCAAGTGTTAAATCACCAGGTGGTGCGAAGAATCCCCCGGCTTGACATAGAAGAACAGGATTGGAACCTGAAATGAGGGCACACTGTATGAAGCGGGAAAACTCGCAAATGCGGTAAAGGAAATGAAAAGATTAGACATTGAGATCCTGGGAATCAGCGAAACAAGATGGGCAAATCGCGGAACATGCTCACAAGACGGAACAACATTCTACTATTCGGGAGCTGAAGAGACTGATACTCACCATAGAAATGGTGTGGGAATTTTGATGAAAGACTCACTCAGGAAATACGTCAAAAATTTCGTACCCTACACCGATAGACATACATATAACACAAGTCTATGTCCCCACAGCCGATAAACCTAACGATGAAGCCGAACAATTCTACGAGCAACTGCGGGAATTAATGAGACCAGTACAAAAGAACGAAATCTGTATAATATTCGGTGATTTCAACGCGAAAGTAGGAAGAGACTCGATAGACGGTATTGTGGGAAGATATGGACTTGGAAGGAGGAATGAAAGGGGAGAAATGCTCATACTATTCTGCAAGGAGGAAGAGCTTGTCATCACGAATACATTCTATAATCTACCACCCAGAAGATTATACACATGGAAATCTCCTCAGGACGATGAGACACAAATAATTCGTAATCAAATTGACTACCTCCTGATCAACAAAAGATTTCAAAATAACATCAAGAGATTGGCAGCTTATTCCGGAGCTGACATCGCATCAGACCACAACCCATTAATAGGCTACTTTAGGTTTAAGGGAAACTTAGTAACCTGCGGAATAAGGACCAAAAAATACAATTAAGGGGTGATTTAAACAGGAGAATATCAGACAACACTTCTACCGAGGAAAACATAGAGCAACAGTGGAATAACATCAAAGTAAACATACAAAAAGCTACAGTGACGGTTTTTGGATACAAAAAGAGACAAGCTAAGAAAAGGTGGATGACCAACGAAATTTTGGATATGATGGAGGAAAGGAGACTAGCAAAGGGTAATACACTGAAATATAATGAAATCCACAGAAACACTCGTTGCGGAATTAGAGAGGCAAACAGCACATGGTTATCTAAACAATGTGAAGGAGCAGAAAAATTGCACGAAAAACATGACAGTTTAACTTAAACTAAAAGAGATAACCAACACTCCTAAGAGGACAAAAACCTCATAAATCACTGAAAACAACCAGATCCTAAAAGACCCCCAGGACATATGTAAGGTGTGGGAAACACATATACATGGCCTGTTTGAAGATACACGAACCTTAACACCTAGCAAGTGCCCAAATTAAGCCACGGGACCACCCATAATAGAAGCAGAAGTCATATGTGCACTCTCGGCACTAAAAAACAAAAAAGCACCTGGCCAAGACAATATACACGCTGAAGTGCTGAAACTAGTAAACACTAAAGCGCTATGCACTTTTTAATAACAAATATGAGAATGGCGAGATCCCAAGCGACTGGCTCACTTCCACCTTTGTTGCTATCCCCAAAAAAACACCGATTTATCAGCCTTATGAATCACGTACTAAAGGCATTTCTAAACATAATTCACAAGAGAATACACCAAAAGTGCGAAGAAAGGTCTGGCGAAACACAATTTGGTTTCAAAAACGGTTTCAGCACACGAGAGGTCCTGTACTGCATACAACTGCTTACACAGAAATGCTATGACCAACGAAAAGACGTTTTTGTTCGGTTCGTCGACTACCAAAACCCATCCTACGAGAAGTTGGCATCGATGAAAAAGATATTCAAATAATACACGAACTATACTGGAACCAAACATCAAATCTACGAACTCAAGATTCACATCACACGCATAACATAACCATAGCTAAGGAAGTTCGACAGGGATGCGTATTGTCACCTCTTCTATTCAACATATATACGGAAAAGATATTTCAACTAGCACTAGAGGATAATCCAAGGGGAATAAAGGTAAACGGTATTCCCATCAACAATTTAAGATACGCCGTCGATACGGCGTTCTTAGAAGATAATATTGAAGATCCAAAAGACATCGTATCAGTTTGGTCTTAATATCAACATAAACAAAACCAAACTGATGATAGTGACCAGACAACCCCACGACAACGCAGAACTCTATATTGACAACAACCAGATCGAGAGGGTGAATAAGTTTAAATACTTGGGTACAACACCGAATGACAAATGGGACAACGACGAAGAGATAAAGATACGCATATCCATTGGCCGGAACACGTTTATCAAGTTCAATACCTACCTTTTGCGACAAGAGGTACCATTAGGGCTCCGCCTTCGGGTGGTGAAGTGTTACATATGGCGTATACTGTTATATGGAGTGGAAACCTGGTCACTAAAGGTCAAATCCCTTCAAAGGATAGAAGCCTTCGAAATGTGGATCCTGAGAAGACTACTTAAGATTCCCTGGATAGAATACGTAACTAATGAGCAAGTCTTACAGTGAGCAAACACCGACCAACAACTGCTAGACATCGTAAAACAACGAAAAACATCCTACAGAGTACATATGCTCCGAGGTCCTAGGTACGATTTACTAAAAGCTATACCAATGGGAAAAATCGAGGGAAAAAGAGGACCGGACGAAAACAATACTCTTGGCTACGCAATATTCGGAACTGGTGTAACATCGCTGATGCCGCCACGATATTCAGAAGAGCCGAGGAAGGAACACTTTACATTGCCCAGTGAACACTACGCCTACGCACTGAGAGGCGCAAGGCACCAGTAGAAGAAGAAGATGCCTCCAGCCCACAATGCACACCAAACAGTGACTCTTTTTGGATGCATCTGTTTCTGAACGATCACTCGTGGATTTTCCGAACCCCAAATGCGACAATTTTGTCGACTAACGAAGCCATCAAGATGAAAACTGACCTCGTCACTAAAGATGATTTTCGTTGAAAAATCACCGTCCAATTGTCGTTGTTACAAAATTCAATCGACAAAGGCTCTTCTTTGCCCATGGTCTTGCGGCTTTAGCTCTTGAGCCAATTCAACTTTGTACGCATGAAGCTTCAAATCTTTTATTAAAATTCGATGCATAGTGGTTGTGGAAACACCAATTTCCGGAGCTTTATGCCGAATTGATGAGGTTGTCCAGTCGAGCGACCATTTCATTAACACTTCATTAACAGACCCAGTTTACTGAAATTCCTTCATTAATTTTCTCACAGTGGCTTCAGTTGAAGCATTCCGATTCTGCAGAATTTCGACATTTAGCGGTTTTTAAAGCGCTCTTTCTTGCAACCTTAACTGAGGAACATGTCGCTTGTGAAGTTCAATCAGCTGCAACGATTTCTCGATTTTCCATACAAAACACTCTGTATACAATAGCTGAGTAGGATTTTAATCAGCACTAAAAATACATTATGTTCCATTTAAACAAATTAAATATTAATGCGCCTAAGTTTTTAGGACACTTTGTACATTTTCAGAAATGTTTTCCAAAATATATGATGTATGTGTAGTAAAGCCAGAGGCTCAGACGCAAGATCCTGTTTAAACTTGGGTGACTTTCCACGTTTTTCCTTGTTCATGAGATGAGACACTTTGTATATGAGAAACTAATTATTGAGTGTTTGATGAGGAATAATGGAAATAATTACAATTTTAAAAATTGGCTTGGACATACAGGGTGTCCCATAGCGACAGTCCTATAGTGCGGGTTTTCGTGTATAGAATGCGTAAAAGTTATCGTCGCTTCATTAAATTCAGCATATTTTGAAAGCCATTGGTGGTAGAGGTTGGAAAATCGGAGAACAAACGTGGCTTTGTGTGCCAGATGCGAAAAAATAAACATTTTTAGCAAATTTCGTAGGGAAACCAGCTAACGAACTGGAACATACGAGATGCAAATCAAGACGCGAATAGAAGAAATACATAATTCCTTTGCAATTTTCGATTCCGATTAAAAGTTGGAACATCAACGACATTCAAGAAATTCAGTAACTTTCTTCAAAATCCAAAAACCTTCAAAATTTTCTCCAAAAATCTCTAAAAAAATGCCTCCAGCTCTATGTTCAATTTGCGCTGAATATTTCCATCCTGGTTTTCCCTATTTACTCGTTAATATGCATTACAAATCCCCTAGTGTTGTGACAGTCACTTATAAGGTTTGAATTCAATCTTGCAAATCAATACGGAGCTATTAGAGCACAACTAATTGTCAACCTCTATACGATAAATGCGACTTCCGATCGCAAATTCCAAAGCAGAAAACCGCAATAGATTCGTTATGTAATATGTAGGCTCAATCATGGAAATTAAGTGGTGCTTTAATGATCAATGGCCAGCTCTTGCGAACTAAGCCGATAGATTATGTGGTGATTTTCAACTCGATTCCACTAACTAGTCGACATTAATGAATTCCGTGTGAAGAAACTGCCACTTTATGAAAGTGGTTTAAAGCGACACAAAAAAAATTGTTTGCCTTTTGGAGAAAACGAACGTACGAGTGATGGCCGCACCCTTAAGTGGACAGGGCGTTCCCCTATTGATCGCCCAAAGGGTGTGTCAGATCAACCCTTATACAACACCCCAAGCTCACTTTAAATGTTATTATGGTTACGAGCCGCGGTGGATAAATAACATTTTAATAAACATTAGATATTCAGTTGAGAAATTGTTGCTGGCACACGACGTAGGGGAGTGGTCAAATTAATTAAGCAAATTGAACAAACAATTCACGAGTATATTATTAATGGGCGTATGAATATGATTAAACGTGTCAGATTAAGTCAATAGCAACAGTTTTTTTTGGAATTTCTTGAAGCTTTTAATGGTCCAAGCAACAATTTAACGACGAAAATGAACTACTCCGTCTGGCGACGATAAGAGGCAAGAATTAAAATAAATAGGGGTCAGATATTGGTGACTTTTAGCCTCACTGATAACCCGCCCTTATCTTATTTGTGTGCTTTCTTCGATTAAATGAACATTTTAATAGGCTTCGTAGGTCAGAAGGTCCCAAGTGAATTTTCTTATCGGGCCCTCGATATAGAATTTGAACTGTCCTTATCGCCCAAGACAAATAAGAAATATGGTTATTTTAGGTCGAGACATTAATATGACATTGCGATAAAAATTAATGTTGTTGTAGCGATATGTAAATGGGTGTCCAGAGCCGGTCCTAAATCCATTCTCAGCATGCACAAGTAGAGCTTAGAGCCAGCCAGTTGCTTTGCAGAAACAAAGTCACAAGATTGTTGATAAGTTTCATTGTTACTGAGTGGATTCAGAATCTGGCTGACCTTTGCCAGTGTAAAGAAAGACTTTTGTTTTAGTGTAATTTTCTTAATATGAAATATTAATTTAAAGAAAAGTGAATAATGTTCTGGGTAAAAAGGACAAGACACCAGACACCTACTCAAAGTTGTCTGTTATTTTAATAAAAACACCTTTTTTCGAGTATGTCAATTTAAAGTTTAATAAGAAACAAACACAAAGCGCCTGTTTTAATTCCTGATAACAGTTCAGTTTTAGAATCAGACACTCAGATAAACATTATTGCACTTTGATTCCCTAAAAAGTGCATATATTAAACCGGGGGATCCAGATTGACTACAACTAAAGGAAGGGAACTGCTAAGAGCGGTCCAGAGCTGTGGATGTGAAGTCGTTCCAACGGGCAAACCTACATACTGGCCTACAGATAGACTTTTACATAATTAAAAATGTATCAAGTAATTATATGGAAAAGGGGGTTATCAGACAAAGCAATAGAGCTCAAAAAAATATGTGTTATTTTATTATACCACTTGTCTCAATATCAAAATTAACAAAGATGTTCAAATTTGCGGTAAAAAACTAAAAATTATGTTGAAACGTTGAATGTAGTAAAATATTTGAGAAAATAGATATTAAGCAGTTTTGTTACACGTGCGAAAAAACTTATATTGTTCAATTTCGCTTTTTGTGAAAAAACTAGCCTTATTTAGGAACTTCTGATTCGCGCGGCAAATGACCTTCTTAATCTTCTATTCAGTGCTATAAAAACTAATGTTGTAGCTAAAATGGTTCTTGAGAAATGGGGAAAAAGGCGGGGTCATGTTTAAGCCGATGACCGCAACAAACTAAAAATAATGATGTAATTTTACTTATTGTGTAAAAACTAGGAATATTTCTTAAGCGACGTTTCAGGCAATAAATAGGTGATTTAATTCTCTATGCAGTGGTGTAGAAATGAGCGTGCTAGGGTAATATGTTCTTGAGATTTGATCAAAAAGGTGGCGTCATGTTTGAAGCGATGGTCATACCTTGTACCTTTTAAGACAAAATCTCAAAACAGTTTCAATTAGACATTTTTCAATGGACGTATGCTGGCAATTCTAAAAGGAGTTTTAAAGCAGTAGATCACCTGAGAAAACATTCATATATTTCTCAATAAATTAGAAAAGAAAAAGTACAGGGTGTCCCTTAGCGACCTGCTAATATTTAAGGTAGTGATTCTTGGGCCCATTTTAAGTGAACCTTTTTATGTCCGTCGTAAAAGTTGTAACTTTTGAATTACAGGAATGTAAAGTTTTCGGAAATTTTTTTATAACGCCTCTGATACTAGATATGTTCTACATTCAAACCTTTTTATTAGGTATTTTGCAACAAAATTGTTGTCTTTTAAAAACACAGAGTTTCCTCTCATCCTCTATTACAGATTGATAAAGAGTGCTCTTATTTCGCATTAAAGAATTCTTTATCAAAAGATAATCAAGACCTAATCACCCTCAACCTGTAAAAAAAATTATTGTTGAAAAAATTGTTTCTGCAACTTTGAATCGCGGTTAGTCGGAAACCTCTGGACAAAACGCAACAAAGTAGGATAGCACTGAAAAGAGAATTGAAGGCCCTTTAAAACCATGTGCCACTTGACCCCCATTCCCATTTAAGCTTCCAAGGGTGACATCTAACCCTGCTAGGGGATTGAAACAAGAAGGCTAAAAATATTTATTTAAAGTGTCCCCCTTACAAATAAAATGGACGTATGTTTTGAATTTTTCATATTTCTAACTGCAAGAAAGATATTAAGGGTAGAAAGTTTTCAAATTGACACCCTCGTAGATGAGCAAATGGATGTATTCTACGATGAAGTTGCTGAAGCTATAAAGCAAAGTCTAGAACACTACCATTCTGTGCGGAGACTTTAATGCAAACATCGGGGTAAAATCAGACCAATCTAAAGTAGCGATTGGAAACTTTGGTAGTTATGGCAGAAATGAAAGAGGCGAGATATTGCTGAGTTTTCTTCTAGAAAACAACTTTTAACAAAAGAATAGCTTCTTTTATAAAAAAACTACACCGAATACGGACATGGAAAAGTCCAGACGACAAAACACACAATGAAATTGATTACTTCATAACCGATAAGAAAGATATATTTAACGACGTTACAGTTATTAATAAGTTCTCTACAAGAAGTGATGACAGAATGGTAAGGTCTAATATTAAGATGGACCGACATGGACTCATCCACAAGACGAAGAAAGTTTTCGGAAGTATATGTATAACTGAAAATCTAGAAGCAAACTGGCTACCTGACTCCGACATAGGCGCCTTAAACCACCTTATACTGAGCACAACGAGTGAAGCCCAAAAGAAATTTTGTCCAAAGAGAGAAAAAGACGAAAAATCTAGCCCAGAGAAGAACTATGATGGAAGAGAGAAGGGCCTTAAGACAAAATACAAACGTTGATCCTCAAGAGATTCGAAATATTAACAAGAACATTTCGAATTCAATAAGGAAAGACATACACAAAAATACAAAGAAGAAAAAATCATGCAAACCATTGAAGACAACAAGAGCATGAAAGTCCAAAGAACTAAATTCGAAAAAGGAAAGAAATAAATATTCACACTTAAGAATATGCAAGGAAACCTTACTTCAAACAGGGAGCAAATAATAAAAGTGGTAGAGGAGTTTTATGAAGAACTATATGGGAACAGAAATGAACTGGCTGCCGAGCCGATCGAGGTTCCTATCGATAGAGTCATAAATCGGGGGTCAGAGGATATGCCAGACATTAATAAAGAAGAAATTCTCTATGCCTTGACCAGAATGAAACACAATAAGCCACAAGAGAGGACGGAGTCGCCATAGAGGCTATAAAACTTGGAGGAAAAACATTGTTGTCAAAATACAGATCCTTCTTAACCTGTGCCTACACCACCAAGTTATTCCTTCTCGATGGAACGATGCAATTATGATCCTAAATCACAAAAAGAGGACAACACAAATCTCGAAAACTAAAAGTTATATACCCGAATTACAACTTCAAGAATGGGGAAGAAGATGGATCTTTATCAGCCAAGAGAGCAAGCTGACTTTCGATCTGGATATGGAACTGACGGCGACCTCCAAGTTCTTAAAAAGACTATTGAGTACAACCGACCACTGGTTCTACTCTTCGTGGACTTTCAGAAGGCATTTGACACTGTGGAGTTTAATGCAATTATGAAATGTCTGAAGGAATCACATGTGGACTACAGGAACCCTAAAATTATCCTAAACATCTATAGGAATGCAACAACTACAGTCAAACTCCACGCCAACAGCAGACAAATTTACGTCAAACGCGGAGCTGGAGAGGGAGATACCATGTCGCCTAAACTATTTACCGCTATTTTAGAACATGCGTTCAAGGACCTCAAGTGGGACACTGAGAGAGTCAGAATCGAGGGCGAACAACTAAATCACCTTCGGTTTTCTGACGACATAGTTCTAATAACCTACAATCTAGAAGATGCTAACAACATGCTTAAGATGATGACAAACTTAGTACCAAGTGACCAAATAGAACTGGACGGATCAATAATAGAACTAGTGGAAAAACACATATAGCTGGGGCATGAGGTAAAAGTCAGCAGAGGCAATCAAACGTTGGAACTGGCAAAGAGTAACTCTGGGATGGGCATCATATGGCAGACTAAGCAACACATCCAAGTCCAACATACTAATTAGACTAAAAAGAAAGGCGTTTAATCAATGCGTGTTGCCAGTTTTAACATACGGCACAGAAACCCTAACTACTACCA
Source organism: Dendroctonus valens (assembly GCA_024550625.1). Classification (NCBI taxonomy): domain Eukaryota; kingdom Metazoa; phylum Arthropoda; class Insecta; order Coleoptera; family Curculionidae; genus Dendroctonus; species Dendroctonus valens. Next base: position 1,163,982 of record JAJTJO010000120.1, on the reverse strand, counting down.
GATCATCAATAAAGAAGCTACAAATAGCACAACGAAAAGTGGAAAGATCAATGCTTGGACTGACATTAACGGACAGGGTGAGAAACGAGGATCTGCCAGAAAGGACTAAAGTAGATGATATTATTGAGCACATTACTAGGGCAAAATGGGGATGAGCAGGACACATCGCAAAGTTAAAGGATGGAAGATGGACAAAGAAGATTCTGGAAAGGAGACCTGGGGCCGACAAAAGAAGCAGAGGAAGACCACCGACACGCTGGACAGATGATGTAAAAAGAATATCATCCAACTGGATTGCTACAGTTCAGGATCGGGAGACATAGAAATGCTTAGAGGAGGCCTATGTCCAACAATGGACAAACCGGGCTGAATGATGATGATGCTGACACTACCTGCGTGTTTCAAAAGAAAGGTGTACAAGTCTTGCGTACTACCTGCGGCGATCTATGGTTTGGAAGCTATTACTCCTAGAGAGGCAATCGCAGACAAGCAAAGAACACAAAGAGCAATGAGAAGAAGGGTATTGGGAGTAAGTCTAAGACAGAGGATACGGAACGAGGAAATACGAAGACAAACAAAAATCACTGGCAGTGGCAAAACTTAATTGGCTTAAAGTGGGTGGAGCACAAGAGAAGCATCTGACCGATGGACACATAAGATATTGCACTGGAGACCGAAACAGAACGTAAGAGCAACCTCCGGGGTCGGTCTACTCATACATGAGAGGCTCCAAAACAACATCCACGACACAAAATATATTGCTCTCTAAGAACCATGGCGGGCGACACACTAAGGGACCACAAGAAACGAAGACATCCGACAAGACATAGTTAGATAGCCCCGAAACAGACGTCGCGAATGGAGAGATCATGTTGAACGGATGGACGACAACAGATGGCCGAAGATTGAAAGAGATGGTCCACCAAGATCCAGCAGACCACATGGACGTCCACCAATACGTTGGCATTAAAGCTGGAATTCATCATCCCAGATACAACTCTAAGAAAGTAGAAAATAAGGCAGATGCCTTACAAAAAGGAAGAAGAAGAAGAGAGACCGAAAGTAACAAAAAGAAGTGTCGGAAGACCACAAAAGCGATGGTTGGACGACATTAAAAAGAAAGCAGGAAGATCTTGGTTTCAACTTTCCCAAGACAGAAATGCATGAAAATCTGAAGGAGAGGCCTACGTCCAGCAGTGGACTGACACAGGCTGAAGGAGAGAGAGATGTTACACGGTGAACAATATATTTCCGAGCCATAACAATATGTGGCTCGTGTAAATGCTATTTTATTATAGAAACTTCGTTCTCTCTAAGTTGATTGGATGCTGCCCGACACTATTGTCTAGTGGCGGTAATTAGAACAGCACTCTTTAACTTTAACTAACTTAGCTACTGCTTAGCCAACTTGAGTAGTCTATTCAATATTCTATTAAACTCTATGGTTGAGGGCATATCCTAAACAAACAACCCATAAACGTTACCGGGTATATTAATGCTCTCTCTGTATATAGAAATATGTAATGATGGGTTATTTATCAGAATGACAGTTGCAATGCAGATCTGCTGGCTATATTTAGACACGACGAGACTCGACTTAAACGTAGGATGGTCGCCGGCAGGCGAATATCTAAACGTGGTGTGGTGCAACTTCTTTGAAAGGATATACTTATATAGTGTTACATTCCATCAATGATGAGTCTTCGGAATCAGCAGACTGTTTTCTTTATTGATTCTGCCTGCATTCATTCTCTTATTGCTTTGGCTTGGAGTTGACCACGTTTTCCATTGAGCATTGAGTCCCAGAATTATCGTGCAGATCTGCTCTAAAATTGAGATCTGAGAATGTATCTCATTTTTTAAGAGGTTGAATTGTTCAGCTAAATTAAAACAGCTTTATCTAAACTTTCTATTAAACTAACTTCTAGCACTGATTCGGCACTTTATTAAAAACTGGTGCCTTCGCTTAGCACCATAAAATTATCACCTTACATTAGGTGTGAATGAATCAATCAATCAACAAGAAGCACTTTTCATAGATTAGCGTTTCGACCATAAATGACCCAAAGCCGCCTCCTAAATGATCACACGATAATGCTGGTGTGCTTCTCCTGGCAATTTGCATGTTTCGCAGTTTTTTCAGTCGCTGTTGGATAAAGAGGTGTGCCCAATTAGCCATAAATCAGCAGTAAATCAAAGCATGACCACCGATTGTAATCTGTAGTCGGTACAAGAATGTTGAAAACAGATAGAGCGCAGCATATGTGAAGAGGCTGATTTCCTATTGCAGCGACTTGGTTTAATTCCTTGGAGTCCACTATTGAAACGTGTTAAGTCATTAAATTAAGTCAAGAAACTCGATTTTCCACTTGCTGTATTCGACTCGTCCGGTATAAATAATTACCGCTTTCTCCGTAAATTAAATAAGAAAACCTTACAGGGTTTTGTGATGAATCTGATCAAAGGTGCCAATACATTCGCACGCTGTTTGTTTTCAAATGAACGGTCTCTCACTTCAAACCTCCTCACTTCAGTTTATTCGGCAAATCTTCATATGCAGTGACAATTTCCAAAAAGATTTATTTATTATTTAACGGAAGAAATTGTTCACGCGCCACTTCAAACTGTATTTGCGACGCAAATTTATTCTTATTCTAGGTCCGTAATTGTTATTTTGAAATCCTTAATAGCTTGATTGATAGCTGCTTGTACATTTGTTGTGTGTACCCAGGCAAACGATGTAGATTAAACGTTAAATAAACGTCATAAAACACACCTCGTCGTTATGACGTCTGAACGACGTGAGTTCGTTTCATCCATGCGACGTGAGTGAAATGACTAACAAAAGACATGGTATGATCTACGTCTTATCAGATGTAGTAGATACGTCAATAATTGACCATCTTTAACGAGATATTAAGCTAACCTTAGAGAGATATGGAAGAACAAGTTTAGTGCCCGTTCACTAATAATTGCAGGCTCTAACTGAATTAATACCCACTATTTCCCTTTAATAACAGTGTTATTGGAACCGGCAAAATAAGGCGTTGTTGGGATTTAATTTTAGTTTGTAACCTGTGAAATGTGTTACGGTTTACCCGTCTTGTATTTCTTTGTTGGCAAATTTTTATTTTACAAATGCTCATTCAATGGATTATGAGATTACTCATATGTTTGAGAACTTGTGGATGCACGAAGGAGTCACGGAATCAACCGAAGTAAAATAAGAATCAAACTGTGCCAAGCGTAAAGAGTGCACAAATAACGTCAGCCACAGACCTTATTAGTGGCACGCCTTACTAAAAATGAATTGCGCATCTGCAGATGTCAAATTAACGGCAGCACTATTAGTGGCATAGCTGCAATACATGTTCCATATCTCTCTATTCGCTTCAACGATCTAAAGGCTGAAGGGTGGCGTTTTTATAAGATTTAGATCGCCTGATGTTTTAGTAGTAGTAGTAAACATCTTTATTTCTAAAAAAGGCTATCGACCTATCGGTCTTTCTGCACTTGTTTAATACATGTAGTCTTAATCTAAATAAAAAACAAATATGAAAATTCTCTTATTCTAGGTTAACAATATTATTAAATAAAATTTCAGTGGAAAGAAGAAATTATTTTATTGTCCACTAGTCAGTTGCGTTTGTAAGTGTTCGAGTAGCGTTAATGTAGGGAAACGGAAGCGGGATTGTCTGGTTGGTCTTGTAAGACAAAGGGGATTCAGTATGGTCCAGTTGCCTGATGTTTTATTAAATTGCTACATTCATTAAATTTTATTTTCAAAATCTTACTTTTTCAACGTGTTTTTGACATTTTTTTAAGTCAAAATAACCGTTCAATGTGTAGCTGTGATATTATTGTTTCGACCACAGAATCTACTTAGATGTTTTTGCTTCTGTTGTTCTTCTGTTCTTGCTTTTAAAGCAGTGGCGTGCCCACAGTCACCACTTTCACGTAAGCAAACCGTTGATTTCATACGAAAATTCAACCATTTGAATTTTTAATGCGAAAGTTGTGCCGAACCCACTGGCAAGGCACTGAGAAAGATCAAGCCGTAAATCATGCGTCTTTCAAAAGGTTTTTTTCTAATGGAAAACTTTTGCCGATTGCTTTTGCATCAAAACTTCAACACATTCAGGACAGTTTAATGCAAAAATTGTGCCGAACAAGCGGAAAATAATGCGTTTTTTTGTGGTTTTTGGAACTATTTCTAATAAATGTCATGCCTTGAAAACTCAGCACAACGTCTTTATGAGAAGTTGGATGCGAATGTTGTGCCGAACTCTTCGGGCTCGGCACTGCAAAGAACAAGTCGAAAGATATGAAGTTTTTCTTTATTGCGTGCACTCTCAATGGTGGCGTGTCTTGAGAACTCTGCACAACTTTGGTTGTGCTGAACAAATTAAAAATCATACGAATTTCTTTGCGTTATTGTGTAGTTGCCACTCATCGGCGTGCTTTGAGCCCTCAGCACAACCTCTACATGAAAATTTGCTGATTTTTCATTGCAAATTCAACAGTTTTGAGGCAGTTTGTTGCGAAACTAACCCAAACCCTGGTGCCACCAAAACCTAATGTATTGTGTTCATTTTCATCAGTGGTGTGTCTTGGAACTCAGCACAACTTTCGCATTAAAGATTGTTATATGAAAACTTTAACAGATTCAAGCAAGTTTGATGCTAAAGTTGTGCCAAACAAGCCAAAATCATACAATTGTCTTTGTGTTTTTCCCACTCAGCACAACTTCCTTATGAAAAGTTGCAGATTGTATATTGAAAATTCAACAGTTTTAAGGTAGTTTAATGCAAAAATTGTGCCGAATCCTTCGGGCACGACACTGAGAAGAACAAGTCGGAAAATATAAGTTTTTTTCTGTTTTATTGCGTGTTTATTTATCTAATCAGCGGCGTATCCGCACAACTTCCGCATAAAACAATGCCGATTTTACATCACAATTCAATAGATTCAGGTCAATTTGATGTGAAAGTTGTGCCAAACAAGTAAAAAATCATCTGGTCTTCTCTGTATTTTCTGTACTTTCTAACCAGCGTCGGGCCTTGAGGTTTCAGCACAATTTTCAGATGAAAGTTTTTGTGCGGATTTTATATAGGAAAGTCAACAGGTTTAAGATAGTTTGAGGCGAAAATTGTGCCGAACCCTTTGGGTACGGCACTGAAAAGAACAAGAAGAAAAATACGCGTTTTGTTCAAGTGCGTGTCTTGGAAACTCTGCTTAACTTCTGCATGAAAGATTGTGGATTTTATATGGAAATATTGAGAGACTTATATGGAAAAAAGACAGTTTGAACCGATAGTAGTGCTAAACACGCCAAAACTCATGCAGTTTTCTTTGTGTTTTTCTGGACTTTTTAATCAATGTCGTGCTTCGAAGACTCAGCGCAAGTTCTTCATGAAAAGTTGCACATTTTAAATTGTGCCGAATTATTTGGGAACGAAACTGAAAATGACATGCTGAAAATTTTGCGTTTTTCTTTCGTTTTATTATATGTATTCTAATCAGCGGCGTGTCTTGAGAATTCTGCACAAAAGACTGTCAATTTTATACGGAAAATTTAACAGATTTAAGACGGTTAGATGCAAAAGTTGTGCCAAACACACTAAAATCATGTGGTTTTCCTTGTGTTTTGTGTACTTTCTAATCAGTCTCGTACTGAAATATTGTTTCTTATTAGTGTCGTATAGTCGTTTCTTATTAGTTTCTTTCTTATTAGTGTCGTACATAACTAAAATATTTTGATGCGAAAATTGTGGCGAACCCTTTGAGAACGGCACTGAAAAGGACAAATCGGAAATGATGCGTTTTTTTCTGCTTTATTGTGTGCATCTTAATCAGTGGCGTGTCCTGAGAACTCGCCACAACTTCCTCATAAACATTGCCGCTTTTATCCAGAAAATTCAACATTATCAAAACATTTCTTGAATAAAAACTTTTGGTTTGCAATCTAACATTTCCTTATTAGTGCACTTATTTGATTCAAAAGTTACAAGCTTTCAATTATTTTCCTGCTTTGAAAAAAATTTTTTATTCAAACGCTGTTTTTTGCGTGTTCGGTTTGTTGTTCTCTTGGCGCTTTTTACCGGTTCAAGTCAGACACATATTTCCATACCCATTTTTTTTAACTCACCAAGAAAAAAATCGCACCGTTTCAATAGGCAATTTTATGCGCATCGATATAACTATATAATCTCCTAGTAGACAAATCGAACAGGTACTTCCAGCAGATAATTGAAAGCTTCATATCCAGTTTTAATGAGTTTGGCTTGGCGCCAACCTTAATCACCCGCTAATAGCTTTCGATATTTATAATGCATTCCTTCGATGCATTTCAATTTTGTTTAATTAATACAGCCAACTATAGGATATTCAAAGTGACAAAGCCAATAAAAGCCTTTTGTTGGTAGCAAATAGCCATCATGAGGCCATCGTCAAGCTAAAAGAACACATTATCTTGTGCATTTTCAGCAGCAATCAAAGTAATCAAATTATTCAAAGTAATCTATTCACCTTTGATTTGTTACTTTTGGTTATTTTAGTAATTAGCACTCGAGTAACGAATAGTTACATTTTGAATATATCTAATATTAACAAAAGTCAATTCAAAATAAGAAAATAAGGCTCGAATGTTAGTAGTAGTAAACATCTTTATTTCTAAAAAAGGCTATCGACCCATCGGTCTTTCAGCCCTTGTTTAATACATGTACTCTTAATCTAAATAAAAAACAAAGATAAAAATTCTCTTATTCTAGGTTAATAATCTTATTAAATAAACTTTCCGATTCTAATGACAAGAAAAAATTATTTTATTGTCCAGTAGTCAGTTGCGATTGTAAGTGTTTGAGTAGCGTTGATGTAGGGAAACGGAAGCGGGATTGTCTGGTTAGTCTTGTAAGACAAAGGGGATTCAGTATGGTCCAGTTGTAGGGGTTGTTTGTCCATTTTGTCTGTAGATGTATGAGTCTTTCCGAAATATTTGTCATGTTTGTGCGTTCGTATAGTAGTTGGGTAGTGGGTTTTGGGGATGTCTTATTCGTGTTATTAGTCTGTATATAACGTTCTGTCCTTTCTGTTCCGTTGGTCATGAGTATATGTCCATAGGCTAGCAAGGGTCTACAAATAGCTTTGTATATTTTGGTGGCGGTGTTTGTTCTAATTCCTCTGTCTTTGTAGGTTAGTAATCGGAAGTGTTTTGTTCCCTTTATTGTTTCTGCCCTGATGTTTCGTATGTGTTTAGTGAATTTAAGTTTGTGGTCAATTGTGATTCCAAGGTATTTTGCGTCGTTTTTTGGTTGTGTCGTTTGGCCGTCTGCAGTTATTGTAGGGGAGACGGCGTTGAGTCTGTGGTTTGTGAGCAGAAGTTGGTTTTTTGACGCGTTTGGTGTTAGTCTCCATTTATAAAACCATGTCATTGTGTTGTTTGTTAGTGTTTGGAGTCTTTGAGCTGCTCTCTCAGTAGTTTTGTCATGTACAATAAGTGCCGTGTCGTCTGCGTATTGTAATATGTATGCCGATCTGTCGATTTGATTTTTGTCTGGTAAGTTGTAATTGTATATGTCATGGCAGTATATATTGTAGAGAAACGGTGAGAGCGGGGATCCTTGAGGGAGCCCTTGTTCAGGGGAAAAAGAAAATGACAATGTTTTGTCAATTCGTACTTGTAGTTGTCTGTTTTCTAGTAAGTTCTTTATGTTCAAATGTATTATTCTCAAATTTCTGCATTTATTTTGCCTTAATTGCTGCATTCATCTGAGTTTTTAGGAAAAGTGCGTGTGTACTTTCTAAGTACTTCCCAACGACTCCTCTGAAGGATTGACGCCAATTCCAAATCACCCTGTATATCTAAAGATGTTCATATCTACTCTTAAGGAGAGCTCATTAATAAAAATCTATCAAAGTAAAAATATTTTGAGTATAAAAACTCATTAAACAAAAATACGATTTATCTTTGAAACCGTTTAATTTATCCAAATAAATGTGAGTACCTTTTTTGCGTAAAAATCTCTTGCATCTTCAAAAATATAGATATATAGATATTTGTAGATGAAAATAATGACATCTGTGCAAGTTTAAGCTGATTATGGGCTTGGGCCAGTCCGTCCCCAGTTTTCATGATCGGTTTGTAAATCAGATTATGACTCTTGTTTTGGAAATACATTTCAGAAAAAATTATTATAATATACTGAGTCGTTCAAAAGTTAGAACTCGAAACGTAAAATTTGAGGTAACTTTTGAGGTCCGATATCTGCGTGAGGAGTTATGATCAAACCGTATTAGTTCGACCACCTCTGTTTGCTCGCTACCGATTTTAAGGTCCTTAAGAGACATTCTATGGATACTTCCAAAAAGAAGACATTTTTGTGAATTGGAAAACTGTTTCAATCTACACTTGAGATCTAGAAATCTAAAAATTGGTGTATTTTTATGTAGAATCGAACCGCTAAAAAGGTTGGCCAATAATTATCGCACGCACTGAAGAAAGCTGCTTAAGCAAGTCGAATTCAACTTCGAACCGATTCGCCAAATGCCCAAGAAAATTTTTTTAAAGCAAATAGCAGCAAAATCAATGCTCTATTTCCATATGCCAAGTTTGGAAGTGAAAGCGCCCAATCCTCTCGTTTTTGCCTCTTCCATTCGTGGTTTGATGGCTCATTAGCTGATGTGTTTCCATCAAAAGAAAAAAAAGTAGTGCATTTTCGACACATGACACTGAGCGGCCCAAATGTGTACCAAATCACAAAAAAAAACGAGACCCCGTCACTATTTTTAGCTGCATGAACCGAAATTCCACGCAGCCTAATGAGTCGGAATTATTTATATGTATGTAACTTTTTCCCGCAAGATCTAAGAAAGTTTTCGGGTACTGTGACAGGTGCTTAACAACATCTGTTGAAATAAATTACGAAGACAGAGGGATTAGACCATAAAGCGGTTTGGCATTGGCGTAGACGGAGTTGGGGATTTTTCGGCTTATATGATGGGAGTATCATCGAGCTCGATCAACCCATATTATAGCCGACAAGGTACCAGATGGGTTCATCGACTGTGCAAGAAGGTCGGGGAAGGTCAGGCCTCGGGTGCCGCGATGCGTTTGCTGGCCACGGGCCGGCTGGGTGCCACGCCCAATGAACCACGCGTACCATTTAGTACCGCTAACCAGATACGGGCAAATACCACAATCTGCTCAGAATTCACATGCCACTGTAGACTTTACAATGGCAAAACGAGACGCTTCAGGTTGTAGGGCAGTTTTAGCTCAAAAATGTATTGTACCTACTAGCTATGAAGCTAACAAATTGTTGAACAATTTTGAAAATCTACGTAGAATTCTCATGCAAGTGAAGACTTTGCAATTGCAAAAGTAGAAGCTCTGGAGTGTAGATGATTTTCATCTCGAAAATACAGTGAGTTTGCGATGAAAGGAGCAAATTAATAAACAATATTGAAATCCTGAGTAGGTCTTCATGCAAGTGAAAACTTTGGCAATTGTGAATTGAGAAATTCTCATGTTTAAGTAAGTTTCATCTCGAACATACCATGTGTTTGCCATGAAAGGAACAAATAATTAAATAATAAGGAAAATCTAAGTAGAAATCTAAAGCAACTGAAAACTTTGCAATTTAATTAGCAGAAGCTTCCAGTTCTATAGAACTTCAGGAGGAGATTCACTTCGAAACTAAGATGTGGTTTCTCATGAAACTGTAGTCTTTGCAATTGCTAAACTAGACGCTTCAGGTGGAAGATGAGTTTCATCTCTAAAATGTCGGTATTTGTGATGAAAGAAACAAAGTATTGATCAATATGGGAAATCTACGTAGAATTCTCATGTAAATGTATTTTATTTATCGTATGGCGATCTACCTCTTTACATATAAATATGGCTGAAGTATATCTGAAACATAGGCTATGGGTTATAAATCGACATCCAGGGAGGTCAACCAATCCACGGCAGCAGGAGTGGCATTCAGAGTCTTGTTCAATTCTCCTTCAAATCTTCTTATTGGGCACTCGTGGGTTATATGGGCTACAGTCTGACCTGGCGCTCTGCAGTCGCATTCCCGGGTGTTCGAGAGTCCTACCTTTACAACATGCACCTGTATCTGGCGTGGCCAGATATAACCCGGTTAAGGCTAGACCATACTTTCCTAGACATTTGCATTCCTGATAGAGGGACGGTGGGATCCACATGACCTTTGTGGTCAAAATCATGATTGGATGTCCATCTGATCCTCCAAGCTTCACTGATACGAAATGGTTCATGATGGGTTAGTACCTCATCGTGCTAAATGGAATTCCGGGACTTAAGACGGCGGCCCGGAGCATTATCCAATATCATGTGGATTGGCAAAGTTCTAGGGTGTTCAGGATCGTGTAGTTTGTCCCATTCGCGGACAGCAGCTTGTTGTCTCCTCAAGTCTGGTGGTGCTAAATTCGTTAGTGCGTGAAGCCAAGGTACTGGAGTGGACTTTAGGGTTCCTGATATGATTATCATAGTATTATTGAGTTGCACATCGACTTTGTTAGTGTGAGAACTCCTGTACCACACTGGTGCACAGTATTCAGCCGTTGAAAAAACAAGTGATTGAGCTGCCGTTCGCAGTGTTTCTGCCTTTGCTCCCCAAGTAGTCCCAGCCAGTTTTCTGATTATGTTGTTCCTGGTTTTTAGTTTTTGTCCAGTCATCTCTAGGTGTCTTTTATATGTTAGGGACCGGTCCAGTGTAACGCTAAGGTATTTGGGGTGGTTGTTGTGTTTTACTCTTTTTCCACAGAATGTGATATTCAGTTCTTTATTTGCAAGAAGGTTATTAAGTTGGAAAGCACATCCCTCGGATTTGGGCATAGTCGCCACTGTTTGTATTATGTCCCCAGAATTTCCAAGCCCGCCGTTAGGGTTTCCTCGCCCTCCTCAAGGTGCCTGCTTTGGGTGGCTATAGCGATGTCATCAGCAAAGCAAGCTGGTGTAAAGATTCAAGAGTATAGGGGCTAGTACTGAACCCTGGGGTAATCCATTTCTGATGGTAAATAACTTGCTGGTTGATAATCCAAGAGTTACTTTGTATCGGTTTCTTAGAAAGTTTGCCATAATTTTAGTTAACTTGGAGCAGGATATTATTTTCTTTAGTTTTAGTATTAGACCATCCAGCCATACGGTGTCGTATGCAGCGGTCAGATCAACAAATGCTTCTGACGCTTTCAGCCCCCCTTGGAATCCCGATTCGATGTACAACGTTAGGGCCAGCACTTGCTCGCAGCAACTTCGGTTGAATCTGAAACCAGGCTGGTCTGGCGGAATGATATCGTCTACAGTTTGATATGTTCTATTGTATCCATCTCCATCAATTTATCCTCTCCATCAATTTATACACTGAGCAGTACGATTGCACGATAGCTAGCTGGGTCGTCGCTTGGTTACCCTGGCTTGGTTTGAGCTATCCTGAACTGAAAGTTCTGGGATTTGTCCCGTATTTAGTATGTCTGTGAGGCATTGCCTAATCCATTCTCTCGCAGTTTGTCCTAAGTGCTTCATAAATTCTGGGAATGCACCATCCAAGCCTGCTGCCTTTCGTAATTTGAGTGTACTTATGGCCTTGTTTATTTCAGCGTTAGTGAAAGAGGAAAACAAAAGAGGGTTGTCTTCAAGGCGACTGTCAATTATTTTAAGTTGTTCCATTACTGCTTCTTCGAACTCTTTAAAAATCGCTACATTTTCTGAACGTTGTTTAACGTGTAACGCTACATGTGAAGGCGTCACTTCATGTTCTTTGGTGAGCATAGGCGTTGCAACTCCTAGTCGATGTAGAAGAGACCACCTCTTTCGGCTGGAGGCTGTGAAATCCATATTTTCTGACGTATTTTCCCATCGCTCCCTTCGTTCATCGTTGAGCGATTGCAATATTTGGCTTCCCAGATCCGGATTCCCGGTTTTCTCATACTCATTGTATAAAATTTCCATGTTCTTATTCCAGCAGGGTATGTATTATTTTCTGTATACGCGGGATATGTTACGCTTAGCTCTTCCGATCAGTACGCCAGCGAATCTTCCATAGTTTTCTGATTTCGGTGAGATCCACCGTAGGTGCAAATCGACCTCTTTAGAATATGATACCCAGTCCGCCTTGCAAAAGTTCCATATTGGTTTTGGTATAAATTTCATCAAAGGTACCTGGGTTCCGATATTGATAATTACTGGCCGGTGTTGGCTGTGTGGGAAGCTTTGCAAGAACTTTCTCGTATGAGGTAGGGGGACTCGCGATGAGTCAGTTGTAACAAAGCACAGATCGGGGTTTGTGTCGCTCTGCCATTGTGCTGAGTGGAAGGTTTTCAGATCCTTAGCATCATAAACCAGATGGAGATCCAACCCATCCATCCAATTTGTTAGGATCTCTCCGTTCTCGTCATTAGTTGAGTATCCCCAGCTGGCATGATGACAGTTGAAGTCTTTCGGTTTTGTGTCTTTCGGATTTTTTATATTTCTAACTGCTAGAAAGACATTAAAGGTGGGAAACACATATTCTATAAGGTAAAGAGCATAATGAAGACTTTAAACAGAAAACGTTTTCCAAAAAACAAAAAGTTGTGAAACCATTCGACTGGAACATTTCTTAACACATTAAAAACATAAATGCTATCGTCAACTAGCACTTTATTAATATATTAATTAATGCAATTTTAACATGCATATATTTTAGCAAACAGCAGGCTTCCCGGGTGTACTAGTTGTTAATCTTATACAACCGATCATGTTAAAAATTGAACAAGTGTAAGATTCCATAGTCGGTCTTTTAGCTGTAAAATGTACAAACCGTCTGTTCTGCAATTAGTTTAATCGACGTTATCACTTCATAAATTTTAACACTTTCATGCTTATTGCATATCGAAACCATAACAGTTCCATAGCGAATGCAGATGTGCTCAAAGCCAGTCCCACAACCCAGAAGTGAAAAATACCAACAACATGGTTTAATTGTAGTTTCTGAGTAAGATGTGTATTTTCGGTCACTGCAGGGTGATAGAAACCCCAATGTTTAGAAGTATATCCATATGCCAAACTTATGAATGTGAAGTTCTTTAAAATATTCTTATACGGAGTGAATGGGCTCAGATAGTATACAGAATAGGCATTGCCTACATATTCCTTCACCTGCAAAGCGATTACTGTAGATTTACTTTTACCGAAAAACCGGTGGATGTTAGTTAACCTGGTGCAAGTAGTGGTATTTTTGACTCATATTGTAGGACGTAATGAGATCAGATGAGACAACATAGGCCTCCTTAATAGGTATAGCATCTGAGTGGGGCCAAGGCAGTGTATCATTGAAGAAAACGTACTGATTTCTTAATTTATCCGTAAGCAGGATAGTCCACAAACCGATGCTATACACTGGCATGTTGCTCTCTACCAATTCGTCCACAGTATTTATATCTTTGCCTTGTTTTGGGTAGATGAGGAACGTTGTAATCCAGCCTAAAAATTTAATTAAATCTTGATTAATCGTTGTTTGAAAGAGGATTTTTGTAGTAATGGACACCCTCAACCTGTTTCGGTGTCAATTCATGGTAAAAGTACTGAGGGAATGAACTATGTTGTTTTTTGGCTGTTTTAAAAAAACTTGTAATTTACTTGAAAGTAAAAAATTAAAAGTGGCTGCTGCTTTTGTACTGTTTCTGAAAGGTTTTACAACCAACCGTCTAATGTTTCTAATAAAAGCACCTATTTCAAAAATGAAATTCATTGTTTAATTCTGCAACGAACTCTGCTTAGTAAAACTCAGCTAAACTCAGAAATTATTGAGGATTAAAAAAGACTCATTTATTAAAAAGCGAGAACAACAAATCAAACTAAATGATCAAATTGTTGGCATTTAACTTTCCCACATTTCTGTCTTGGTTTCTTGTATCTGGATTCTGGTTAAATTCTTTAATTCTGCAATTTTGTCGATCTATTGACTTTAGATTTCAGATAAGTTCATAACTAACACAAACTTCATGTTAAAATTATTGAATAATATAAATAGATATAGACCGTCAAATTATTATCATCATCATCATCATCATCATTAAACAGCCTCTTTTACGTCCATTGTTAGGCCTCCTCTAAACAAATCCAATTTTCTCTGTTCTGAGCAGTTGTGATCCAATTTGATGAGATCCTTTTTAGGTCATCTGTCCAGCGAATGGGGGGTTCGCTTCTCGGCTCTTGGTCTCCAATCAATGAGTTTTTTGTCCATCTTCTGTCCTTAAACCTTCCGACGTGGCCTGCTCATTTCCATTTTTGTGTTGCGATACTTTCTACGATATCGTCCACCCCAGTTTTTTTGCGGATCACATTATCCGATACTCGGTCTTTTAAAGTCAATCCAAGCATGGATCTTTCCATTCGTCTTTGTGTTACTCTCAACTTTTTTGCAGATGCTTTGGTGAGAGTCAATGTCTACGCACCATAGGTCAAGACTGGGAGGATACTGGTTGAATCCTTTTCCTTTCAGGGATATTGAAATCTCAGCCCTAAGCGCATCCCTCATTTTCCCGAACGCTGCCCATCCCAAGGTTATTCTTCTCGTCAATCCGCTTGTCTGATTATCTCTGTGAATTCTCATCTCATGAGCCTCTCATAAGGTATATGTACTCGTCCACTATTTCGATGTTATTTTGTCGATATGTATTTATTCACTGGGAACCAGATTTGGCAACATTTTGGTTTTGGAGAAGTTCATCTTTAGCCCTATTTTTGAAATTTGAAGTTCTTGGAGCATTTCTTTAGCTTCGCCCAGACTGTCTGTTATTAGGACAATATCATCTGCCAAGCGAAGATTATTAAGACTTTCCCCATCGATGTTTATTCCTTTACTCTCCCAATGCAATTTTCATCAAGGTGAAGTCCAGGGGTCAGCCCATCTTTTTGGTGGTCTTCCTAACGTTCTGGTCGTGTTCGGTTTCTCCTTGTATGCGGCCTTGGCGAGTTTATCGTTTCCCATCCTGTCCACATGCTCTCTCCACTCCGCTTCTTCTTCCTCGTGACCATCTAACAACATCTGGCATCCTATCGCATCGCTCCTGAATCTCATTACTTTGCTGCCTGTCCCTCAATGTGACGCTTGCGATGGCCCGAAGCTCCCTCATTTCGGTCTTTCGTAGTGCTCTTTTATTCCGGTTGGTGTCTGCTCTCGTTTCCTCTGCGTAGGTGAAGATCGGCCTCACTGCTGTTCTGTAGATCCTGGCCTTTCTGGTAATCGACATGTGAAATAGTATTATGTAGACATATGTATTTCGGCTACTTGAAGCTATTATCCCCAGGTATTCAAAGCTCATCTCTTGTTCGACTGCTTGGTCGTTTAGTGCCAGCTTCCATCGTATCGGTTCCTTGCTTATGGTCACAGATTTGGTTTTCGGTATCGAGATGCTCATGTTATATTTAGTTGCTGCCTGGTTTAGCTGGAATAGCGTTCGCTGCAGGTTGTCCTTATTTTCTGCTATGAGAACCGCATCGTCTGCATAGAACAATATTTTGAATTCGGTTTGTCCCATTCTGTAACCTCGTCCTGCACTTTCCACCTGGTTTATGGTGAAGTCCATTACCAGGTTGAAGAGTATCGGACTCAGGCTATCTCCTTGCCTGATACCTATCGATATCTGCACTTCCTCTGTGGTTGAGGTGCCTGACTGTATTCTTGTACTGTTGTTGGTATTGAGTAGTTTTATTACCTGGATTATATTGTTGTTGGCTCCTAGTTCTTGCAGGATTTTTATCACATCCTTTAGTTGCACTCTATCAAATGCTTGAGTTAGATCAACAAAGCAGAGGAACGCAGGTTTGTTAAATTATATGGACGGCTCGATGATTTGTCGCAGTATGAATATAGCGTCGATTGTTGATCTATTCTGCCTAAAGCCTTGTTGTTCTTCGTTGATGCTGACTGTACTTGATATATGTTGGGTTATTAGTTGGCGAGCAGCTTCATGGCGGTGTTGAGCAGGCTTATGCCTTGGGTCTTTCTTTTCTCCCTTCTTGTAGATAGGGGTTGTAATGCTAGATTTCCATTTCTGGGGTCCTTCTCCTGTGGACATAATCATACTGTAACGGTGTGATAGTTCTATCGTCAGCTCATTGCCTCCATATTTCAGCATTTCGTTTGTTATTTTATCTGGGCCTGGTGATTTTCTGTTCTTCAATCTGTTGATTGTTGTTTTGAACTATGTTTTGCTTATAATGTAGTTGAGCAGTGAATGATTCGCACTGACAATGTTGGCACTTATCAGTGGAATAATCTAGGGACTCACAATTTATCCTTGTGACGTAACAAACACGATAAAGAGGCTATTTTTCCAGGGTGGTTTCTATTTTTTCTCCGTTCTGAGCTTTAATAAGACTGCAACGACAAAAACACAATGATTGCCTATGAAATTATATATTAATAAAATTATTAATGTTGGAACAACTTTCACAGTTTTTTCTAAATATAATTAAATCAAGAAAATTTACCTTATAATTAAATTAGTGAAAAATGATGACGGATTAATACCAAACTAACTAATAGCGCAAAAATGTTCAAAAAAACACAGTGTCCGAATGTCTCAAATGCAATGGTGATATCACATAACACTACCGCCAGCCCTTGACGGGAAAAAGTTGGCGTCCAAAGGGGGAATTAAGTTTAAAAACTTACAATTTTGGCGTCAAGCAATCTTCTGTCCGTCAGCCCCCAGAGAAGTTTATTTTGTACGACTTGCCTTAAGTCGGTCCTGACGAACTAAACTTGTTGAGCCTCGAGAGTTGTCTGGTACTACACCAATTTCCAGGAAAATATATAAAATATCTTCAGGAGTTCAGAGTTGTGGGTTCGGTACGGGGTTGTGGTTCCAATAACTAAAGGTACTACGCCCTTTATTGCACAATGAAGTCACTATCGACTACAGGGGCCCGTGTCAAATTAGACGCCGGGTAAACCAAAAACCTAATGGGTTGAGAGGGTACACACAAGTGCCGGTGGGGTCGATGTTTTGGACTCGATTATCGAATGCGAACTACCTCGAGAGTTTCTTCCCTGTCCGCCTGCAAAGGCACACACACATTCTTCAGGTAAATCTTTATAACATCGGGTGGGAGAGGCGAGGAAAGAGGAAGGACCCAGACAATTTTTATGGGGCGCCTATTCGAAGGGACTTTAGGGTGTTGAAGCTTCGTTTGTTGCAAGAAAGTCTGCAACAAGCAGGGTCCATTGATCCGCTTGTTCTTCAGTGTTGTGGAAACTTTTGAGGTGGTTTATCCATTCCTCAGCGGTAATATTGACTACGATTTGTTCGTTAACTGGTTTCTTCTCCGATCTATTGAGGGTCCATATTCTCCGTTGTCCTCCGGAGAGGTCATATTGCATGTCGGTGGAGAACTTTTCCCAATAGTATTTTTTGATTTGTGTTATTTTAGCGTTGGCTCTGTTTTATTGCTGAGGTACTTGATCTAGGCTGCTGTTTTCTCTGCAGCGAGGGTTTTTATTTCTGGAGTAAACCATGGTTTGTTGCCCTTTGCGTTCACGTTTACCTTTCTTTTGCCAATCGCTTCTTTTGCCGCTGTTATAATAATAATTTAGGTTTTGGACCAAGCCGTATCGATTTTATCCCCAGCTGTTATTGGATTTGTTCTTATTCTTTCCTTTAACCGTGATTTGTGTAAGTCCTTGGTGCTGTCGTTGTCGAAGGATTCTATGTTGAGCTTTTCACGGATTACTGCTGGTCTTTTACGGATTAGTTGCACACCTAGTCTCATCTTACATAGCACGAGTCTGTGCATCAGTACAGTGTAAGCTCTCAAGCAAACCACCTCTGAAGATGCAAGCCACTCGAGCTTGCGAAACGTCAGGAAGAAATTCTATTTTACGACGGCCTAAAAACCCGAAAAACTCACCAGTTTCACTGTAAATCGTCTTCCAAATAATAAACCAGTGTATTAACAATTTAAGTAAAAACGTCCGCAACAAAGTTGATGATAAAACCTTTTATTTCATACTTACTTTGAAAAGTTTGTGTCATAATAATGTTGAATATAGATATAACAAAGACCAATATTTTAATCCCAGTATCAGGTTTATGTTTTTCCAAGGTGGAGGAATATAGTCCAAGCCACGTTAGTTTCACTGCCCGATAGCTTATTCCGATCACAATTATTGATATCCATATATCTTTGTCGAAAATATACAGAATCGTGGTAAATGCAGATACAGGTTTGGCTTTTTGCACATAAGCCATAACATCCACAAAAGCATGCGGGTACCCAATTGAATTTACGTATCCTTCAGATAAAAAGAACCCCATTCCCACCATATCGACTCGTCCACGGTATATATCTGCTATAATCTTTTCAAACGAATCGTGTTTTATCTCTTTGATTGAGGCATTTATTGTCCGTAAAAAAGTCCTGGTGAAGTCATAATCCGACCCACCAATCTTCCCATCTAATTCGGTAACAAAGGGAGGAAGCACCGTGTAAGCGATATTTATTGACTGGCCGCATAAATTGTTCATTTTATTCGGGAAAAAGTCTTGAAATGCATAAAGCTGTTGCGAAGAAAATGTTTGAAACTCATCTTTAAACGGGTTGTAGCCCAGTGCTTGCACATCTGGCAACGAATCTAGTATGCATATAAATACGAAATTCAATAGCTTGATATCTATCCATAGTAGCTTGACCAGATACTTCAAACTGTCTACTGAATCGTGAAATATTCTTGATTGGATGAAAATGTATCTCGAATCTCTAAACCATATTTTTTCTGGATACCATTCATTTAGGAAGGTGGAAACAGTAGCGTTGATATTTTTATCAATATGGTCGAGAAATACTATTGTATCGGTAAACGAGGGCATTTTCCGGCCTTTTGGATACTTAGTCATGATTTCAATCCCTGGAATCGTGCCATTTTTTAAATCAAACAGCCATTCGGTCAAAACATCGTTTGCTTCTGCTCTAGAGTCATTGAGTAAAAACGCTCCTACTATGATTTCCTGCTGGTTCCTACTAGGAAACAGAGCTTGTTTTCTTAAAAACGTAGACACTTCCTTAAAGCGACTTGGGTCCGGTAGAATGGAACTATCGGAATATTTAAGGCAAATGAATAAAACTTTCCAGATATTGCGAAGATTCCGCATGGTAGACGTCTGATTTGCCACAAATGCTGTTGGGCAATTTACAAAATAAATCTTTTACTGCCAACGCAGTCGGGGATTATAAATAATAAATAATTAATAAACCCGATACAAAATCACATAATAATAGGCTCGATGTAATGAAAATTTTTCCATTTTGAAAAGCCTAAATCAACATGTCTGATTCGGAATAAATAATGTTAGTAATGGTGTATAAAAATCACTTTGGTTTGTGCTATTGAGTAACTTCCACCAAAAAAAAATCTGAATTGATGCTGACTAATAATTATAGCAGGATTTCCAGTTTATATTACTTTTCAGAACTGCGGGAATTTGTGTTGGCTTTGACTTTTTTTATAACGTAAGAGATTTTTTTTGTTGCGTAATTTATGTCCTTTGAGCAGGCGTTTAATGTTTTCTGGAAGTTGCGAGTCTCAGACGCTGGATATGGAAATGTAGTATTCTAAATAAAATGCGAAGAAAAAATGTGAGAAATGCTAACAAGTAAAGGATTGCCACTTTATTATCATATTAAAAATTCGTAAAATCACATGGTAGCTTATTGCAAGTATGACGGTTAACATGCGAATCAGCCTAAAAATGCCAGAGAACAGGTAAAAATGTGCTTTTCGTATTTGTTATTTAAAGTCTTTAACCACGCTAAGAGCATAAGTTTCGGTGATTTTCTAAATTTTTACTTCTTACGTTTCAGAGGTTAGATATTATCGATAAAACATTAATGGTAAATTTTAGCTTTTGAAATGTTTTATCTAAATGATCATTAGGGTTGATCCGGCATTTTCAACCGTTTCTGAGTTACGTTTTTTAAATCTTTGGCGATTTCTTTAATATTCAGATTTTTACTGCCGTGCTAGATAAAGGCAGTTCTAGAGACGCTCTTTTGGAATGAGTTACTACCGAGTAGATATTTATAATCGATTCTGAAAAACGCTCTTTCAAACTTTCCCAGTTTAAAAACTTTCACATTTTGGTTCTACGATTTTAGAGGTAACCAATTCCAGTTAGAAACTTTAGTAGTAGTAAACATCTTTATTTCTAAAAAAGGCTATCGACTTATCGGTCTTTCTGCCCTTGTTTAATACATGTAGTCTTAATCTAAATAAAAAACAAATATGAAAATTCTCTTATTCTAGGTTAACAATATTATTAAATAAAATTTCAGTGGCAAGAAGAAATTATTTTATTGTCCACTAGTCAGTTGCGTTTGTAAGTGTTCGAGTAGCGTTAATGTAGGGAAACAGAAGCGGGATTGTCTGGTTGGTCTTGTAAGACAAAGGGGATTCAGTATGGTCCAGTTGTAGGGGTTGTTTGTCCATTTTGTCTGTAGCTGTATGAGTCTTTCCGAGATCTTTGTCATGTTTGTGCGTTCGTATAGTAGTTGGGTGGGGGGGTTGCGTAGTGGGTTTTGGGGGGTCTTATTCGTGTTATTAGTCTTAGTGCAATTTGTTCTCTTGTTTGTGTATAACGTTTTGTCCTTTCTGTTCCGTTGGTCATGAGTATATGTCCAAAGTCTAGCAAGGGTCTACAAATAGCTTTATATATTTTGGTGGCGGTGTTTGTGCTAATTCCTCTGTCTTTGTAGGTTAGTGATCGGAAGTGTTTTGTTCTCTTTATTGTTTCTGCCCTGATGTTTCGTATGTGTTTAGTGAATTTAAGTTTGTGGTCAATTGTGATTCCAAGGTATTATACGTCGTTTTTTGTTTGTGTCGTTTGGCCGTCTGCAGTTATTGTAGGGGAGTCAGCGTTGAGTCTGTGGTTTGTGAGCAGAAGTTGGTTTTTTGACGCGTTTGGTGTTAGTCTCCATTTATAAAACCATGTCATTGTGTTGTTTGTTAGTGTTTGGAGTCTTTGAACTGCTCTCTCAGTAGTTTTGTCATGTACAATAAGTGCCGTGTCGTCTGCGTATTGTAATATGTATGCCGATCTGTCGATTTGATTTTTGTCTGATAAGTTGTAATTGTATATGTCATGACAGTATATATTGTAGAGAAACGGTGAGAGCGGGGATCCTTGAGAGAGCCCTTGTTCAGGGGAAAAAGAAAATGACAGTGTTTTGTCAATTCGTACTTGTAGTTGTCTGTTTTCTAGTAAGTTCTTTATGGTGTGTAGTAGATATGTTGGTGTGTGTAGTTTGTATAGTTTGTATAGTAAGCCTCTATGCCAGACACTATCAAAAGCCTTGTTAATGTCCATAAACAGGCAAGCTGTCTTTCTGTCAGTTAGGTGGGTAGTTTGTATATTGTTGGCCAAAATAAAAAGCGGATGAACAGTCGAGTGATGCTGTTTGAAACCAAATTGGTAGGTAGGTATATAGAAACTTTATTTTATCATTAGGAAAATTATGGCTGAATATATATTTTCAACCGTTTCTTAGGTGCGCCTTTTTAAACATCGACAATATTTTTAAATTTCATATTTTTGCTTATAACTTTTTAGTTGTTGCCACGTATTATAATTTATAACATTAGCAATCATTGTTTTTGAGATTTCCTTCCGTCATGATGCTTTGAAAGAAAACTGGATTCTGTAAACTAACTGCAAAAATAGATTTAGAACATTTAAAGGTTGAGCATTTTTAACCAGAGCTTAATCAGTGAAATGCAATTTTTTAGAGGCTTTATCTGAAAGATCTTTAGGGCTAAAGAAATATTTTTAGCAGTATATGAGCGGCACTTTTAACTTCAACGATCCTTTTCCACTTTTTACCTATTTAAAGGTTAGACCTTTCTAATGGTCTAATTAGGAAAACGTGGTTTTCCAGGTGTTTGATCTGAAGCTCCATACGGTTGTACAGATATATTGAATTTCGCTTATTTAAATATTGATCGTCTGTTAAATTTTAACTGTTTTGCAATTAAGCCTTTAAGTGTTAGAAATTTCTTACAAAAAACTTCAACATTTTAATGGATTTTTTGATTTTCTCTATATAAAAGATCATTAGAATTCAACGTATATTATCAACCGTTTTTGAAGTGCATACTTTTAAGCTTCAATCGTTTCAGGAAATCGTTAGTTTAAATTTTCATATTTTTGCTTCTAACTATTTAAAGATTATGATTTTTTTACAAAAAAAACCTATTTAGAGATAAGGATTTTTAAGATACGATGTTTAGAAATAAATTTCCTTAAAATTTTTTTATTTTACCGTTTCTAAATAAAGCGTTTTTCGGTAATGGATGTCCTAAATACAGTTTTAGGATTCATCATCATCATCAAGCATTTTATTATGCCCAGTATGGAGCATAGGCCTCCCTTCCTCTCCTCCAGTTCTCTCTGTTTTGTGCTATTCTCGTCCATCCAAATCCTGCCACTCGTTTAATGTCTTTTCTTTCTTCTTCCTCTCTTTCCTTCCCATGGCCTCCAGCGTATTGTTCGGCTATTCAGCACTTCAGGCTTGTGACTCTCTCCACTATATCTACCACCTTTCTTCTCTGTCTAATCCATTCGTTTCTCTTTCTGTCTTTTAGTGTCACGCCTATCATAACTCTTTCCATGGCTCTTTGTGTTGTCCTCAATTTATTCACCATTGTCTTTGTGAGAGTCCAGGTCTGTACTCCATATGTTATCATCGGTACTACACACTGTTCAAATATTCTTGTTCTAAGGTATTGCGGTATCTTTCTATCCTTAAGTAAATGGCTTAATTTGCCAAATGCCGCCCATCCTAGTCTCCTTCTCCTTCAAACTCTATATCCTTGTTACCCTTTGCCATCTGTATTTGTTGTCCCAGATATATATGTTCTTGAACATTTTCCAATATGTGCCCGTTGACTGTTATTTGTACTTGGTCTTGGCTCATTAACTTTTAACGTTAGGTTACCAGAGCTAAGGTAAAGAGTTTTGGAGATATTGTATCTCCTTCATACCTCTTTTGATTTCAATGTTGTCTGTTTCTTCGTGTATTCTGATTTTTGCATTTGCTCTTTGATATATATTTTTAAGAAGGTTCTTATACCGAAGGTCTATTCGCGCTTTGTTTAGTTCTTCAAATATTGCCCATTGTTCTACGGAGTCAAAAGCATTCTCGTAGTCCACGAACGCCATGTGTATTGGAAAGTTATATTCGGTCGACTTTTCTATTATGATCTTTATTGTAAGTGGCCAATAGTGCTATATCCTTTGAGGCATGCGGCTTGCTCTACCGGTTGGTAGATATCCCGCTTAGTTGTAATTCTGTTCGTTATGATTCGGGTAAAAAGCTTATACATATGAGACAGCAAGCTAATGGGTCCATAGCTTTCCAGCATTGTTCGATTTCCTTTTTAAAATAATATAACTATTATTGCCTCATTCCAATTCGTGGCTTTTGTTTGTTGTTCTATACAGAGATTGAAAAGGTGCTTTAGCTGCGGTATGGCAATTTCTTGTGCCTTCTTGAGTATTTTCGCGATTATATCATCTCTTCCTGGTGCCTTGTTTTTCTTTATTGAGTTTATAGCATGTATAATTTGTTCCTCGTTTCGAATCAACATTGACTACTATGCTTTTGTTTGATTTTCTGGTAATTTTTTTGTTCTTTTTCTTTAATTTTGTCTCTGTTTCATGTTTCCACATTGTCATCGTCCTTCAGAGCTATTATTTGGTGTTTCCCTTTCTTCCTCCTTAGGCATTTAAGGTTTTTGTTTTCCTCAATCACCTTCTCTGTCATTATTCCATAGTTCTCTTCCCTATCATTTCTTATCATTCTCATTGCCTCTCTTCTGACATTTGGTATTGTCCCGTTGCGTATAAACCATTTTTATACAGAGTTCTTCTTTCCTCTATCTTTAGTTTGGTTTTGCATGATATTTAGTTTGTTTTTCTTGACTTTCTTTCCGCTACTTCATTTGCTACTTTCCTCATTGCCCCTGTTATGTCGGATGCTACTTGGTTGATGTCGTCTGTTGTCATTATGTTGTTTATGTGGCTCTGTAGTTTTCCCTGTTTTGATGGGGCATTTCCGTGTCTACCATTTCTTGGTTGTTTCTTCCGTATTCCCAGAAGCTTGCTTTTTCCAGGATCATTTTGGCTCTCACCGATCTATGGTCACTCCCTGTATTGAACGAGTTCAGAACTGTTACGTCTTGAATTATTGTTTTGGAAAAAGAAAGTATGTAGTCTATTTCGTTCTTTGTCGCTCCGTTTGGGCTTATCCAGGTCCATTTTCTTTGGTGTTTTTGGTTAAAGAAGGTGCTTGTGGCATACAATCTTTGTTCCGTTATAAAGTTTGTCATCATATTACCCCTTTAATTTCTAGTGCGAAATCCATATTTGCCTATACATTCTTCCTTGGTATATTCTTTTCAGTTTTGTAAATGTTGCGCAAGCCTGTTCTACACGGCATTTTATCTCTTTGTCTGATATCCAGTTTTCAGATAGCCATGTTTCAAGATAAATATTTAAACATTCCACTTGTTCCATTGATTTTCCATCAAAAGTCAGCTCAGAGTTAGTAAAAGCGTGTTCATCCCTTGTTATAACCATAAACTAAGTTTTCTTGGTATTTGTATTTAAACCCATGGATTTACTATGTTGGCCCATTATGCTAAGGAGTTGTTGTAATTTATCCCTGCTATCCGCAATGAGAACTGCGTCATCAGCATACCGAATATTATTGATCCACGCACCATTAACTCTGATCCCAATCTCTGCATCCTCGAGTGCTTCTTGAAAGATAGCCTCCAAGTAGAGGTTAAATAAAAGCGGGGAAATAACGCATCCCTGTCTCACTCCTTTTTGAATTTGAAGCGCTCTTGTTACTTCACTTCCGACCTTTACTTTTGCATTTTGGTGCCAGTACAGATTTTTTATGCATCTGATATCTTTTTGATCCAGATCCAGTTTTCTAAACTGTGCTATTAGTTTATGATGTTGAACTTTATCAAATGCTTTTTGATAGTCTATAAAGCACAGGCATACATCCTTACGCTGGTCATAGCAATTTTGGATTAGAACTTGCGTTGCAACTATCGCCTCTTTTGTACCCAGTCCCTGCCTGAAACCGAATTGTGACTCGCTCACGACTCTCTCACACTTCCTAAACATTATCCTATGGATTATATTCAGAAATATTTTGAGAGCATGGCTCATAAGGCTAATAAGCCTATGATCTTCACATGTTATTGTGTTGTTTTCCTTTGGTAAGGGTATGAAAACCGAAGACAGCCATTGTTCAGGATAGGTGCCAGTACCTTAAATCTTATTGAATAGTCCATGCAAGGCGTCAATACCTCAATCGTCCATAAATTCAAGCAGTTCGAAAGGGGGTTCATCTGGGCTCACTGACTTATTATTCTTAGCATTGTGTACGGATTATTCTATTTCCTTTCTGGTGATAGAAGGCCCCCCTAATAAACCATCATATACATCATCAATGTCTAGATACACATACAGATATAAAAGTGAAACCCAGCTATTTTTTGTTTTAGGTAAACACGTAAAATTATTCGTTTACACTTTTTTAAACAGCTTAGACCCTTTAAGGCAGTGGTTTCCAATCTTTTCGTACCTGCGCCCCCTTTAAAACAATATTTTTCTAACAATATAATTTCATAAATACTCAACCGATATTATAATTTATTTAATGGGCTACAAAATAATATACAATATTACGTAAAAATATACATAAAAAAATAATTATTTATTATAAGAAATAGTAATTTTAAATGTAATAAAAACAAAAATTGTATCCGAAAAATTCGCGGCGAGGATTGTTGATTACGTATATCTATTTTGCTGATTAATTTTTTTGAAATCTATTCGACTTTTTGATTCATATTCGAAAATGATATTTTGCTGCATGCCCTCCTTGCAACAGTCTCGCGCCCCACAGTGGACGGCATCGTGTATTTTTTTAACCAAAATATAGCTCTGGAGGCGTTAAAAATTTGATAAAAAATAACTTGATTGATTAATTTATGAAATAAAAAATTAAACAAACGCACAAAACAACAACGGGTAAGAAAGAACGGCAACAAAAATCTCTCGAAATCTCCGGATTATAACGCAGTAAACAAAGAAACGAAAAAGTATACAAGATAGAAATTGAAAAAGCTGCCCGAAGTCAAATATGCGCTCAATAGAACAGAGAAAACATTTTCTCTAAATGCAATTTTAGGAATGAACTTTCTGTTTGGCATATTTATTATAGGAGCGAACACACAGACGTAGCTTATTTTTAAATAACGGATTTCATAATATTTTACCTAATTCATCTTTATTATGATTTTTGTTATGTTCTTCTAGAATGGCAGCCCGTTCTCTTATTTCTCGTTCTCGTTCTTTAAATTTGTCAGGTGAAGTTCTATTAATCAATCCTTTAGTTTGTTATTGCCTTATTTTAATATTTACTTTGTTTTTTTTTAGTTTTTTTATAGAGCAGTTTATTCTTTATTTTATAAACAAAGAAAAAAGTAAAAATTAATAAAGCCAAGCAATCAAGTCAGTGTGTCTAGCCATCTTGTAAAGTAATTCATTCAAGGAATTCATAAATCAAACCGCAGAAATAATGGATAAATAATGAGAGCAAAATTCAAATTTCCTAAACCAAAGCGTTTTCCGAAAAAATAATCAAGTTAAGTACCGAATCTGTAGGGACTAATTTGGAGCAATTTTCATTTCATTTGGGAATAGAGAAAATATTGTAATAGAAATACTATTATAGAAATAAAAGTGCAAATTTTACTGAAACAGTCCGTACTTAGGTGGCTAAGGCACCATGCAACGCGGGCAAAGAAAGTGTCTGTTATTTTTCCCAGTTCTTTTAAAACTGGTAAATTGTAGCATTTTAAATTACAACTTAAGCAGTACAATCAATTTAATATTGAATAAAAGCACACTATATCCTGATCAAGATATTGAGCAGTTTGTAGTTGGTATCATTTCAATAAATCAATCAAATGTGGAAAGCAGTGACCTGCTAACAGACTGGCTGATCCATATTAGCAATAAAAAAACATTCGGGATAGTGATAATGAGCAAAATTCCAAGAGATTTTAAGCCAATTTCATTCAGTCATACCATTATCCTAATGGATGGATTTGAGGCAAACCTCAAAACTGTATTGAACCCACTGCTGCTTAAATCAACACCATGGTCAAGTGAATCTAGATTCATTTTTATTATAACGAAAGTGTTGAGTGGGACTTTGGTGGGCAGCCTAAAAGCCAACATCAAGCTACTGTGGAGCGATGTGAGGATTCTTAATTTTATAGTGGTGTTTATGGTGGATTTTTTGGAAAATCATCAGATCCTAAGTTATAATCCATTCAAAGATGAAATCCACAATTTGACTGCATTCGAAAACTGTTCAAGGCAGTATTTTTTCCCGAACAAAGTGGCAAATTTGCACGGATACCGATTGAAAACTTCTTACTGTTTGGCGCCTCCTTTTGCTTATATTCAAGGCAACAAGCTAGTGGGTGTTGAATATGATTTTGCAACCACCTTCCTGAGGCACATCAATGCCACCTATGAAGCCATTCAAAGGAATACTTATGTAGATGTGAAATCCGATGTATTATCAGGACGTGTAGACTTAGCTACCATTGGATTATTCCTGTTTACGTACAGTCTTGGGCATGTAGCTTATCCACATGGGATATTAAACATTGTTGCCATGGTAGATAAAGCTCAACCAATTGCAGCTCTTGCTTCGCTAATGTACATGTTTGATACGGATACTTGGTGTTGCATATTTGCAGTTTTAGTAGCAGCCTGTGCTTTCAAGTGGCACTTTCCAGAAAACGTTCTGGTCGTATTGAAGCGACGACACGCGACTGGAGGATTTAAATTGTTCGTCTTATCTTTGTCCCTTTTCAGTACTATTTTTTCCCTGATTTTTATAGGTAGGTATTTATTGTTTATTAATCAACTTATTACTAAACATCAGGTATCGAACTGAATTTTTTAATAAAAAATTAGATTGAACGCTAGAGAACTTGTGACTTACTGGAAGATCTATAACATAAACCTGTTCGCAACTTCTGTATTTTGAG
The DNA here is from genome assembly GCA_024550625.1 of Dendroctonus valens. Classification (NCBI taxonomy): domain Eukaryota; kingdom Metazoa; phylum Arthropoda; class Insecta; order Coleoptera; family Curculionidae; genus Dendroctonus; species Dendroctonus valens. Next base: position 1,135,831 of record JAJTJO010000120.1, on the reverse strand, counting down.
ACGCAAATTTTACATTCTTTGCTTCATTATATTCGTTTTGGATTTTAAACCCTTATCAAGTGAACTTAATGTTCCTAAGAAAACACACAAATAAAGGATTACTTAAAATCAATCCATATACAGGGTGTCCCGAAATTAGGTGGACAAATTGAAACAGTAAAATCAGCTCTCAAAAATGATATTAATTTTTCAAATGATCATGTATATGTACAAAAATGGTTGGAAATTTTTCATTCAATGAGCAAGTTTATATGCTATTAGTATCGGGGTTTTGTGAGAGCAACTGCCGAAGAAGTGTGGTGGAGTACCGAAGAATATTTCCAAATCGTGTGATTCCAAATCGACAAACGTTTGCTACTGTTGAACGGAAAGCTCGGTAGACGGGCTCTCTTTGCCAACGCAATAACGGAGGTCGCATTTACGCAGTGAACGCCAGAAATGACGAGCAACAGTTACGCCTCATTGGAAATGAACGCCCAAACCAGTGCAAGTTATTTGCTTTTCCTACAAAACACTCTTCCAGAGCTTCTTGAAGATTTGCTTTTACAATTGCGACTTGATGGTGCGCCTCCGCATTTTCCTATGAACGTTCGTGAATTTTTGTACCTACAGTTTCGAAATCGACGAATAGGTCGCGGCAATAATTGCCCACAACACTGGCCACCGCGATCGCCAGATTTGAATAAGTGTGATTTTTTTTCTGTGGGGAACTTTAAAAGAATTTGTATATTCAACGCCTGTTGAAACTACAGAAGATTTATGGAATCGTATCAGCAATAAACGTAACATTATAAAAAATTACATTCAATTATTGGATAAAGTTGACTTTCATTTTCGGCGAAGGGTCAATTTATGCTTAAGAAAACGGAGGCCATTTTGAACAGCACCTTTAATTTATTAAATTAAAATTAAATAATTTAAACTTACTTAAATTTATGAAACTAATTTCATAATAAATTGAAATAATCGTTACATTTTTCTAAATTTTTATTTGGATTAGCTTACAGCCGATAAACCTCAATTATTGTTAATTAAATTAAAGTAAACAAAATAAACTTTAAAGTTAACTCGTCAGCCATCCCTATTTTAACGTCCACTTGCACTTCAAGCTTTCACAAAAAAAAACGTGAACAAAAGGACACAAAAAAATGTATAAGAAAATTCATAGAAAATCACCCAGAAACCCTACATGGACTCATATTTGTGCAAATAACTCGAAAACGAAGGCAGATACGAAAGAACAGCAAGAGATAAAAAAAATCTTAAATTGAACAACAAATTCAAAAATGTATTCGGTTGAAGTCAGTGGTGCACCACAAAAAACTTCGCGGTGTAAAAGGGGGGTATGCATCTGGAAAAAAACACCCTGAAGATTTTCTCAACCAGTTGGCTTACCTACCCGTAAAGGATCTAAACAGTAGCCTAAACTCAAAATTCGAGCAAAATTTATCGTAAACTGTAGAAGTTAAAGAGAAAATGCCAATATTTTTTTTGTAAAATTTAATACCCTGTATCTCGTTAACCATGGGCCTGAGAAAAAAACCTTAAATGGAAACTCGACTTGTTTTGAGGTCCTCTACACGCCCCTGCTTTGTGTCCATAAGGTTGTGAATCACCCTGTATTTCATTTTGTTTAAATCTTAATATGTGTATATGTTCAGTGTAATGGTTAGGATAAGCGACTTGTGGGAATACACACTTTTAAAATATTAGCTATTTGCGAAATCAATCAATGTATTACATTAAAAAGTATATAAATTACACATAATGTTATACATTTTAAAACAGAATTAAACTCGGTAACTTCTTTCACAGGCACCTAGGTAGAAATTTTAATTTTTTTATGTACGTATTTTTATTAATCCTAATATCTATATGTTACCTAAGTGTAATCTTTGGAATGCGTATTTTAACAACATTTATTAATATATTATCTATATATATCATTATCTATATATATCATATATTATCTATATATATCTCATATATATTATCTATATATATCATTTATTAATATATATCTAATCGACAGATCGTCATACATATTACAATACGCAGACGACACGGCACTTATTGTACATGACAAAACTACTGAGCGAGCAGCTCAAAGACTCCAAACACTAACAAACAACACAATGACATGGTTTTATAAATGGAGACTAACACCAAACGCGTCAAAAAACCAACTTCTGCTCATTTGTAGACCCTTGCTAGACTTTGGACATATACGCATGACCAACGGAACAGAAAGGACAAAACGTTATACACAAACAACAGAACAAATTGCACTAAGACTAATAACACGAATAAGACACCCCCAAAACCCACTACACAACCCCTCCACCCAACTACTATACGAACGCACAAACATGACAAAGATTTCGGAAAGACTCATACATCTACAGACAAAATGGACAAACAACCCCTACAACTGGACCATACTGAATCCCCTTTGTCTCACAAGACCAACCAGACAATCCCGCTTCCGTTTCCCTACATCAACGCTACTCGAACACTTACAAACGCAACTGACTACTGGACAATAAAATATTTTTTTCTTGTCATTAGAATTGGAAAGTTTATTTAATAATATTGTTAACCTAGAATAAGAGAATTTTCATATTTGTTTTATATTTAGATTAAGACTACATGTATTAAACAAGGGCAGAAAGACCGATAGGTCGATAGCCTTTTTTATAAATAAAGATGTTTACTACTACTATTAATATATTACATTAAAAAAATTTAATACATAAAATTTTATAAATTTTAAAACATAATTAAATTCGCTAACTTCTTTCACAGACACCGAGAAAACCTACTTAATTTCTGTATGTACCTACCTGGGTGATTACATAATCGCATATTTTTCTACGGTATTGCCTGTAGATCCCGACATTATAATCTATTTTCTATTATTTTTTATTAAGTACAATAATAATGCGCAATATTTATTACCTTTGTTGCTGTTTTTATTTTATATGAGTCAATTATCTTCGGTATTTTGTCTACAAGAATAAATTGCGAACATTTTATTTCATGAAACTTGAAACTTTGCTAACTTTAAATTCACGTTTGATAAATATTACTCAGATTGTCTCTATCGGGTCTAAAGTTTACTGTTTTTTGCGTTTTTTTAAATCGACTGATGGATTCTACTTTGACAATAATAATTAATTGATGACTTTAAAAGTAATAATTAATTTTCATGCACCAATACATCAGCATTATCAAATCAAAATTATCTAAACATGTTTGTCCGCGCTTTAGTTAACTAACGGTGTTTTGTTTTGTTTGTGAATCCAAATAAGGTTGCATGATTTTATCTGCATATTCTACTTGCAAAAAGTTGATCTAAAGAAATGTCCGTAAAAACCTCGTTTACGAGATTTAGGAATTTAAGTACATATTAATTATATTTAGAATGCTCTTTTCAGTGAATTTTTATTTGAAGCCATGTTCATTTGAAGTTTGTTTAGTTTTATTGTTGCAATTTCTTGTTGTAAAATTGTCTGTTCTCCAGTTATAAGCTTTGTCTTAGTCATAGTCATAATTGAATAAACAAATCAAATTACTAGATTTAAAATACTATTGCCGTTTCACATAAGAGATTAGATGGGCAAAGGTGACATCAACATAAAAAATAGACCCTGTAGATCGCAACAGTGATAATAGCGGCATTTCCAAATTTGAGCTAAATGTCTCATATGCGCTCAGAGTTGTAGAGAAAAAACTTAAAAATAATTCAACTTTTGACCCCCTGCAGTTCGTAAAATAAGCGTTAGCGAATTATGGTTTATTCTCCGTACAGTTTTTTTTTTGAACTAAGTTTTCATTAAAACTCAATTGCAATATAAAAGCGGTTCTAAATGCTTCGGATACACTCAAATACATAAGAAGTGCAATAGTAGTCAATTCACTTGCGGGCTTATGTTTATATGAACTTTTTGTCTTATTTTTGGTCGCAGAAAAAAACCTAAAAACTAATTTTGAGTCCCGTATATAAATTATCATAATCGAGACAATTAACTCTTTAACCGCAGTTAACCATGGTTAAATTTAATTTTAAATTTACTGAAACATTTAGTTGAGACCTTATGTTTGCAGGGTTTTCTACTTAAATAAATCAATGTGTATTTAAATTTTGTCGGGTGTTTGAGAGTATTTCGAGGATATAAACTAACGAAATATATCGTGTTGGTTTTCATTGCCATTATTATTTTTGGTAAAAGATGTTCTTTGGTACTTCTGGGTTTTTCGATCAAATAGAGGCCAAAGAAAAAAACACTATTTTACTTGGGCCAACGTCTCGGCTAAGTTTTTATTAGCTCTGTTTTCATTTTAAAGCGCTAAAGATACCCAATAGTACTAAAGAACATCATTTATCAAATATTATTTCTAGTGGTTCCATTCGATTTATAGTATTTCATTATTTCATATTTCTCTCTTTATTACCTACTTAATTTTTTTTAAGTTATTCCCTTTGAAAACATGTTAAAGTGGATTGATGGGTCTGTCTGTAAGCGCTGTTATTACACGTGTTTTATATATTTTTGGTGCGATTGAAATATTTCTGTGGCGCTTTTCACTGGTTTTGTGCACCAATTTATTCTCATTTCTCCATTACTTATTAATGGTAAATTTTCAGTCATCAGGAAAGCTGCTAAATTGATCAAAAGTATATTGAAATTCAACAATTCGTGATGTAATATGGTGCTTTATCGCTATAACAGCATATTATTTTTTTAGTTCTTTGTATTGTGTGTTATTTTATTTAATGTTTCATGTATATCATATGTGAGCAGCAAGATCTTTTTATAGAAGAAGAAACATATAGGGAGATATGATTTCAGAAGACTAAAACACACACTTACGAACAAGTTGGTAAGGAGTGAACTTTTGACAGAGACTGAAGAGCAGGAAAACCATGGAGATGTGGAAAAAGACCTTAAAAATGCTTCAGGGGAGCATTCATAAAGGCAAAGAAAAGTATTTAAAGTCTCTCAAACAGAGGAAAGAAATCTTAGATGACAGACTAGATGAACACACAGAGAGAAATAAGGGCGAACATAATAACAGCTAAGGAAAAAGAGAAACTGGAAAAATGTGTAGAAATTGAAGAATGCCAAGCCAAATTTGATAGCTTTAATCTGCTCAAGAATGTAAGGAAAAGACGGGAACAGTGAAAAGAAGAACAGTTAATGCACTTAAGGATAACAGAGGCCGAGTTATAGTAAAGAAATCCGAAATTAAGCCAACCTGGGAAGAGTACTTACATTAAACAACTGTTTGATGACCTGAGAACTGTGCCACTCAATATTGATAAAACAGATGGTCCCCCAATCTTAGAATGAGAAGTACAGGCAGCACTGAAAAATGCTAAAGATCAAAAGGCTTTGGGTCCCGATGGAGTTCCGGCTGAGATATTAAACTTGATCGAGAAGAAGAAACTACGAGTCGAGAGGCTTAAAAGAGTGTTCAATGTGATCTATGATACGGGTGTCATACCCACGGAATGGCTGAAAGCTGAATTTGTTACCCTCCCCAAAAAGCCTAATGCTAGGAAATGTAGCGAGTTTCGTACTATAAGCTTGATGAGCCATCGACTGAAGATATTCCTGAAGATAATTCACAGTAGAATATTTAAACTGTGTGAAGAATAGATGTCTGATATCCAATTCGGCTTCAGAAGGGCTGTAGTGACTAGAGAGGCTCTGTTTTCGATCCAGGTGCTATTTCAGCGCTGCAGGGATGTGAACTGCGATGTATTCGCATGTTTCGTGTATTACAGGAAGGCGTTTGACTAAGTGCGACACACGAAAATTATGGAAGTTCTGCAAAAAGCTGGCCTGGATGGGAAGGACCTCAAAATCATGAGAAATCTCTACTGGAATCAGAGGGCTTGTGTCTGAGTAGACAAAGACACAACGGAGGAGATACAAATATTGCGCGATGTGAGACAGGGATGCATAATGTCTACAGTAATTTCCAATCTGTACCCGGAAAGCATCTTCAGAGAAGCCCTGCAGGATACTGAAGTAGGAATCCTGCTAAATGGAGAACGATTGAATAGCATAAGGTATGCGGATGATATCGTTATTTTTGCGGACAACCTAGCTTCCTTGCAACTTCCAATGAACAGTGTTACATCATACAGTCGACAATATGGTTTGGAAATAAACACCAACAAAACAAAGTTCATGATAATCAGGAAAAACCAAAACACCCGCGGTACTTTATTGGTAGACGGAGCTCCTTTAGAGAAAGTCAACAAGTACACATACTTGGGCACGAACGTAAATGATAACTGGGTCCATTCTGTGGAAATCAGAACGTGTATTGAAAAATCCAGAATAGCATTTATCTATAGGATGAAAAAAGTCTTTACCAGCCACGACGTACAGCTGGCAACGGAAATTCGCCTATTGTGATACTACGGGTTTTCGACCCTTTTTATGGGGTCGAATCGTGAACGCTTACGGAGGCCTCCTCCAAAAAATTCGAGGCATTTGAAATGTGGCTGTACCGAAGAATCCAACGAATACCATGGACAGAGAGAATGACGAATACGGAGGTGCTGAGAAGGATGGGAAAGGAAAAAGATGTCCTGAATACAGTTAAGATTCGAAAGTGACAATATCTGGGACATATAATGCGCAATGAGAGCAGATATGTCCTTTTGCAGAAGATTCTACAAGGCAAGCTATATGGAGCTAGAGGAGTCGGCAGAAGGAGAATACCGTGGTTGAAAAATTTGAGAACGTGGTTCAACCTGGTCTCTTCCATACACAAATACCACTTGGTTTATTGAACGCTATTATTTATTATTAAGAATTGATTCTGAAAAATGTTGTTGTTATCCGCTCGTTGCATAGATGAAAGTTAGACTTTCGGTAAGCGTCAATGGTGTAAAATATTAAATTTCTAATTCAATTACTTAAAGTTTTCGACGAAATTGAGCACCAAAGCTAAAAAAAATGCTCTTCTACCTCCTAGATGTAAAGTTGGCAATAATCTTCACTAAATCTGGCTTTCCAGGTTGGATAACTACCTACCTTACATACCCGCATCCAGGCAAAGAAATTAATACCTTAGACGAACTCATAGAGAGCAAATTGCCAGTTTATGCATACAGCACGTGGAAAGAGCTGCTCACTCGTAGACTTGATGGTCAATATCGCTACTATAAAAAGGAATGGCTGTGGGTGAAACCAGTTGATAATGGACCAAAAGGGGCGTATGTTGTATCGCACGACTACGTAAAGTCATTGCTTAAAATTCCCCGGTTGGATGGGGAATCGTCGACTCATCTTCGACAGGTAGAGGTTTCCCAATGAATTGGACATATTAATAAGTGAAAGTGTGTCCAGGTTCCGGAACGGCTAGGCACTGGTTACCTGATATTCTATATAGGAAACAAGTCGCCGTATAAAACTCTTTTGAAGACCATTACTCTGAGAGCTCTAGCGTACGGTTTCAACTCGAAGGAATGGGGTGGATTTCAAAACATGCCAACGGCCACTCTGCAAGATGCTAGCGACCTGGAAATGAGTCAGTTGGGAGTCATTTTTCTATATTTCTTGTTCGGAATTGTGCTGAGCGTGTTGGTTTTTGTGGCAGAGCTTTTTTGGTATTATCGCAATCGTTTTTAACAAACACTTTGAGTATTTTAAATGCTGATGACTGGTGAATTATAATTAATTCATATAATAATTCAATAATTATATAATAATAATATAATAGTGGTTTAAGTCAATTCAATAAATTCTTGAGAACCTTGACATTGAGCAAATATTACTATAACATCGATAAAACAATGTTCTATCTACAGCACGCCAATGTATTCTAATCAACATTCAGTTGGGAACAAAAAAGTTCTTTTGAGTTTTTCTGGTAAAATGCACGGTTTTTGGTTTAAAAAATAGAAACCGTGAGATCATTCTAGAAAATGTTCGCAATATTTAACATTCGATTCTTTCCAGAACAAAAAGCAGTGGACGCCAGTGTCTTCGGCAAATAGAAGTTATTTTTCAGTTTTACTTTCAGTTGGGAAGAAAAAGCTCTTTTGAGATTCTTCTGCTTAAATCTGCTGAAATGCACAGTTTTTGATTAAAAAAGTTGTCTAGTCCTAGAAAATTACCTAAATATTGCGGTAAATCATTCGATAATTTTTACAAAAATTATCGAATGAATAAAATTAATAAATAATAAAAAATAATAAATTAAATAAAATTATTTGCAGTGCACGTGGTGTCTTGCTGGAAAATGAAAATGTATTTTCGAATCTACATTCAGTTGGAAAGAAAACAACTCATTTGAGTTATCTACTAAAGTGCACAGTTTTTGGTTAAAAAATTAGAAACCGTTGTACCGTTCGAGAACATTTCTGCAAGATTTAACCTTCGATACTCTCCACAAAAAAAAGCAGAGCACGCTAATGTCTTTTCGGCAAATAAAAAATATTTTCAGTTCCTATATTCAGTTAGTAATAAAAAAGCTTATTTGAATTTATCTGATTAAATGCACAGTTTTTGATTTAAAAAACAAAAACCGTTGTCTTGTCCGAGAAAATTACCACAATTTTTAACAATCGAGTCTTTCAAGAAAAAAGAGCAGAGTACGCCAATGTCTTGTCGGCAAACAAAAATAATTTTTTATTTCTACATTCAGTTTGGAAGAAAAAAGCTTTTTTGAGTTTTCAGCTAAAATGCACAGTTTTTTGATTAAAAAAACCTTTGTATAGTTCGAGAAAATGACCGCAATTATTAACATTCGATACTTTCCAGAAAAAAAGCAGCGCACGTCAGGGTCTCTTCGGCAAATAAAAATAAATTTTCATTTCTACATTCAGTTGGGAACAAAAAACTTTGTGAAGTTTTTCTGCTAAAATGCACAGTTTTTGTTAAAAGACTGAAAACCGTTGTATTGCCCGATAAAATTTCCGTAGTATTTAACCTTCGATACTTTCCAGAAAAAAAAGCAGATCACGCCAGTCTCTCATTGGCAAATAAAAATTATTTTTCAATTCTACTTTATGTTGTGAAGAAAAAAACTCTTTTGAGTTTATCTGCTTAAATGCACAGTTTTTGATTTAAAAAATAAAATCTGTTGTCTAGTCCTAGAAAATTTAACATTCGATAATTTTCATAAAAAAAAGCAGAGCATGTCGTGTCTTGTTGGAAAATAAAAATTAATTTTCATTCCTACTAGTTGGGAACGAAAAACTATTTTTGGTTTTTCTGCTAAAATGCACATTTTTATTAAAATTACCGGAAAATTTAACATTCGAAAACAGTTTATTTAATAAGATTATTAACCTAGAATAAGAGAATTTTCATCTTTGTTTTTTATCTAGACTAGGACTACATAAGATAAGACCGATAGGTCGATAGCCTTTTTTAGAAATAAAGATGTTTACTACTACATTAACATTCGATACTTTCCAGAAAAAAAGAAGAACGCGCTGCTGTTTTGGCAAATTAAAATTAAATTAATTTTCATTTCTACATTGAGATCGGATCAAAAAAGCTCTTTTGATGTTTTCTGCTAAAATGCACAGTTTGTTATTAAAAAATAGAAACCGTTGTAGACAGAGTACAAGACTGTAACAGTAATACCATTAAAATATATATACGTTTTCATGCAGTTGATTGTAACGCAATACATGAAGTTGATAGTGCATGTGGTTTTTTCCCTGATAAGAAACTCAGGAGACCAGATGAACAAACAATCACTGCAGGAAAGTTTTGCAAGTAACAAATATGTTGCGCATTTCAATATTTAGTTATAATAAATCAGCAAATCCACTCATGATAAGATATAGTCACTTCAATTTTTCCACTTGAACCAGATGAGTTTTTCAGTTACCCGAGATATGTATGTTAAATAAGTAACGTTAGAAAAATGTCTGAAGTTGATTTAATTGTTACTGAACAGCGTGGAGCCAACGGTGAAGTAATTTCATTTGTTGACCGTAAGTTTTGCAATGTTTTTAAACTAAACCAAATCCAAATAGTGGATTTGTGTTTGTAGATGATGACCAAATATTACCGCTGAATTTAGAAGAATCGAAGTCTTTATTTCGAAAATTTCGTAAATTCTACAACATTTTTGAAGATGTTATACGGCCCAGGGGCTATCCAGATTCTGTTAGTGAAGACTATTTGAAATACCAGATCTGGAATACCGTGCAATCTTTCTGTAATACTGTGAGCGCGTCTTTCAAGACCAGGACAGTGCTAAAAAGTGTGGGTGTTGGTGATAGCAGTGCCAATGCTCTTTCTGCGGCCATAATCTGGATACTGAGAGATGGCACGGGGATGATTGGGAGAATTTTGTTTGCCTGGTGGAAAGGGTAAGTATCAGCAAAATTCCAGCTGAAGGCAACCAGAAAGATCACGGTTATTCTAGAAAGACTTTTTGATTAACGGCCATATAGATTCAAATTCTATCTCGTCGCTGACGTCGTGTGCGTGAATAACTAGGCAAAAACAACACCGGTTGAAATCTGGCAAAAGTGCCAAGCAGCTGATTTCTAACCTAACACTTTTGAAGTGTTTTTGTAAATATTTATGCTTGCTTGTTAAAATTAAAAATTTTCTTTTAACCCGAGAAACATAATGTCAGACGTTGATCTGATTATCAGCGAACAGTGTGGGTCTACAGGCGATATAGTTTCATTCGTTAAAAGTAAGTCCATACTTTACAGGCGCAAAAACATGTTACGAGCACACACAATGTTTGATTTTTAGATAAAAATGAAATAACCCAATCTAAACCCAGAAGAAACTTTATTTATAAATTTCTGGGAGTGTACAGTTTTCTCAAGGAAGTCATTCTTCCTAATGGATATCCGGATTCAGTCAGCAAAGACTATTTGGAGTACCAAATATGGGACACTTGCCAGGCATTTTGCAGCACCATAATAGGGGCATTTAAGACAAGAGCGGTCCTGAAAGGTGTTGGTGTGGGTGACAGTACTGCTAGTGCCCTTTCGGCCGCTATAACGTGGATTTTAAGAGACGGAACTGGCATGTTTGGCAGGATTTTATTTGCCTGGTGGAAAGGGTAAGTAAACGCTGTTTTATACAGTACTGGATCTAATTAATAATTCGCGAAGTACATGTCTCAGGTACTTTGCTTCAGTAAATACATGAAATTAATCATTACCCCTTGTTAAATAGTCTCTTTTAGTCATGGATTGGACTTTAAAAGAGTACTGTTGAAGGACTTTGATTTGTTGACTTAATATGAATACCTGTGTTTATTAAAAATAATATAATATTTTTTCTATTGATAGTTTTCTATTAAATCTCCACCACCATCGACCATTTATTTTATCCATTTCCTTTTCGGTTTGGCTTTGCTTTAGTTAAGTACCTATTTCCTTCGTATCCCTGGTCGCTCTGAAATAGAAATCGTTTTTTTAAGCAAAAAATACTTTGCTGTTGATTATCTGAGTATTTTACCACAGTTTAGCATTCGGTGAGAAGGGAGTTGGAGTAACTTTCATTTCAATTCAGCGAAAAAAGCTGAAATACGCTCGGTATGTGTGGCTGTGGTTTTTCTTATGGTAAATTCATGTAAAAAATGAATTATATAAACTTTATATTCTCAATTGATCACATATTTTATTACCTGCATCGACTTTTAAGTATAGCTCACGAACCGTCTTGTACCTAAACCTAGCAGTTATTGAGAACTATACGATTCAACATATTCATAACTAAGGCCCATGATTTGTCTCAAAATGTATGTGGTCCTGAATTTAAAATCGAACAAAAATTCAATTTAAATGTTGAAAACATATTATATATATATATATATATATATATATATATATATATATATATATATATATATATATATATATATATATATATATATATATATATATATATATATATATATAATCTTATTTCCCAATAGGCTATCGGCCCACGCCCTTTCTGCCCTTGCATATATACATGTATTGTGTTAATTTTCTAACTTAAACTATCTTAACTGTAAACTTAAAATTATTACAAAGCAAAAAAATTCTCTCTTTTATGTCATGTCTTTTCATCGTCTAGCAGGTTGGTTCAGTCGTGTTGGAAGTGTTCAAGTAGTGTTGTTGTTGGGAAGCGGAAGCGGGATTGCCTCGTTTGTCTCGTGAGGCAAAGGGGATTCAGTAGGGTCCAGTTGTGGGGATTGTTTTTCCATTTCATTTGCAATTGAAGTTGTCTTTCTGTTATTCGCGTAATTTTTGTTCGTTCGTAGAGTAGTTGGTTTGAGGGGTTGTGTAGTTGGTTTTGAGGATGTCTTATTTTCGTTATTGATCTCAGGGCAATCTGTTCTGTTGTTTGAATGTGTTGTTTAGTTTTCCTAGATGCATTCGCTGTCAGTATATGTCCGTAGTCAAGCAGAGGTCTACATATTGAATGGTAGATTTTTGTGGCGGTTTTCGTACTAATTCCTTTGTCTTTGTACGTCAGTGATCGGAAGTGTTTTGTCCGTTGAATGATTATTGTTCTTACGTTCTGTGCTTGTTTTGTAAATTTTAGTTTTTGGTCCAGTGTCATTCCTAGGTATTTTTCCTCTTGTTTTGGTCTAATTCTGTGTCCGTCTGTTGTTATTGATGGAGAGTCGTCTTTAATTTGGTGGTTTGGTAAAAGTAGTTGGTTTTTCGTGGCGTTTGGTGTAAGTCACTATTTGTAGAACCAAGCAATTGTATTGTCTGTTAGTGTTTAAAGTTTTTGTACTGCTTTTACTGTAGTTTTGTCGTGCACGATCAATGCGGTGTCGTCGGCGTATTGTAGTACGTAAGCAGATTTGTCAATGTGTCTTTTGTCGTGGAGACTGTGATTGTATATGTCGTGGCAGTATATATTGTTTTGTATATTCTTTCTTCATTTTATTTTCTATTCTCAACCCAGGAATACATTGGAATGGAGTATATATTGTAAAGAAGGGGTGATAGCGGGGATCCTTGCGGGAGTCCTTGTTCAGGGGAGAAAGCAAAGGAGAGGGTGTTGTCTATGCGTACTTCTAGGTGTCTGTTTGTGAGTAGGTTTCTGATTGCTTGAATTATGTATTTGGGGGGTTTTAAGCTGGTAAAGTTTATATAAAAGTCCTTTGTGCCAGACAATGTCAAAGGCCTTATTGATGTCCATGAAGAGACATGCGATTTTCTTGTTCGTGAGGTGAGTTGTTTGTATGTTGTTGGTTAGTATAAAAAGTGGGTGAACAGTTGAGTGTTTAGGTTTAAATCCGAATTCATATTGTGGTATGTGTTGTCCAACTGATTGTTGCAGTCTATTTTTTAATATAGTTTCAAAAATTTTACTCAGTACAGGGAGTAGTGTGATAGGTCTGTAGTTTTGGGTTTGTGTATTGTCTAGTCCGATTTTAGGAATTGGTATTATTATTCCTGTTTTCCAGGTATCTGGTTGGTTAGTTTCAATACAGTTGTTGAATAGGTTCAGTATGTGTGTTTGTGGAGTAAGATTTTTTAGTAGTTTGCCTTTTATATTGTCTTCTCCCGGCGCCGTGTTTTTAATCTGTGCGAGTGCTTCCTCGTATTCTGCTTCAGTAATTAGTTGATGTGCGTTGTTCGTTTCGTTTGTGAAGTAGCTCTCGTACGAATCATTTATTGCGTTAAAGTTTTGGTCGTCAAAGTTAGGTTTAGTGGAAGTTGTGAAGGCATGTTGAAAATGTCTGGCAAATGCGTCCGCTTTGGCCTTGTCTGTATACATATATATAATATGAAAACATTAATATTCATTCTTTTTGTGGTTTTTTGCTTTTGGTTCTCTTTAATATATGTTTTCAAAATGCATGTGGACCTGAATTTGATTCATTAGAAAAGCCACCATCCATTGAAATTAAATGTTTTTGACCGTTATATTTGTTTTTCGTTATAAAAAACATTAAAAATCTAACTTGCTATGGGTAACATGTAGTTCTTTTCGTACTTAAGATTATGTCACATATCTACACTGATAAAAAACGCGAAAAAGTTTGCAAGTGTTTGCTTACAAATTATGTCTACAAAATAGGCAAAATAAAATGGTTTTACGTGGTTTGATCTTTTGGTTTTGTTATACTATCGGAACCACATACTCTAATTGGCTGATTTTCGTGATAGAGTAAGCCTATCTATGGAATAATTTATATTAGAATTTCCTCTATTCAAGTGATGCCTCACTTGGACTTTAAAACAAGCAATTTTTTATATTTAAAGAAAATTCTTACTCGTATATAATAATAATATACGCCGTGTCCCATAAACCTTCGACAACAATTCGCCTGAAGAAAGGCGCATTTCCGACACGTGAGAAAATGAACAATTAGCATTTATGAATGTATTATACACTTGCGTGCATAGAAATGGGCCCACAGTAAACTTTTGACTTTAACTACATCTTTTTTAAAAACTATTCATCAGATCAAAAAAAGAAATATGCTGTTTGAAAGACAATTTAATATGCTTTAATGTGAGTATAAATTATTATGAGTATCCTATGTTTAACATAGTGAAATTAATGCATTAAGCAAATTAAGCTTTTTTATTATTAACATAAATAGGGTTATTGACAATTTAAAACTTAACACTTAATTTTTTAATAATGGGTATGACCTCCTCTTTCCCTAATAACGTCTCTCATACCATTAGGCATAGCTCTAATCAAGTTTGCTATTGTTTCTTGAGGGATGTTAAACCACTCTTCTTCTACTGCAACAATAAGCTCTGGGATCGAGTTTGGGATATGAAGTCTAGCTCGAATTCTTCGTTTTAGCTCATCCCATAAGTGTTAGATCGGATTTAGGTCAGGACTGTATGCTAGCCACTCCATAACCCGAAAACCGACTTCAGCAATGTAATCTTGCACGATTCTTGCGGTGTGCGGCCTGGCATTGTCATGCATAAAGGTAAATTCGTCTCCAATGTAGTCGACGTAAGGTACCACATGAATTGCTAAAATCTCCTCGATATATCTAACAGCCGTTAAACCTCTTCTTCCGTGAACACGGTCTCCCCTACGAATGAACTCAGGGTCGGTTCGTGCTCCTATAGAAATTGCACCCCAGATCATACAGGAATCACCTCCATAAGCACCACGCTCTTCAAAGCAGCAATCTGCAAATCGCTCTCTTGGTCTTCGGTACACTTTCCTTCTTCGGTCGCTACCATGGAGGCATATTCTGGTCTCATCTGAGAACAGAACAGATCCCCATTGTTCCAACGTCCAATTCAGATGATCCCGTGCAAAACGCAGGCGTGCTTGCCGATGAGCTGGAGTAAGTTTTGGACCAATCGCAGGTGTTTTAGGGGTCAGGTTATTTTCCTCCAGTCTTCGTCTTACTGTCCACTGACTACTAGCCACTTCTCTCACCTCCCAGAGCTGTCGTTGCACTTGAACGGCCTTAAGGTGACGATTTCTTAATGTTGTTGACACAACAAAGCGGTCATCACGAGCGGTTGTAAATCGCCTTCTGCCTGTTCCAGGTCGCCTATGAAAGGATTCCGTCTCCTCATAACGTTTGTACACTCTTCGAACCGCTGCGCGTGTGATATCCTATAGTCTAGCAACAGCTCGCTAACTAAGTCCATTTTCGATTAAAGCAATAACTTGGCAGGCTTTTTGTGGTGTAGTATGCATTAAACTAACACACTTAAACACTTTTGAGATTATGAAAAACGAATTAACATGCAAATTTCAGTTGCAAACGCAATAATTTTAATATTTGACATTTTTTTTTTCGTTACAATCACCACATAAACACGTTTCATTGGTTTACCGGTTTGCAACGCCTATAAACGACAAGCCTTTTTGATAAATTTATACTCGCATTAAAGCATATTAAATTGTCTTTCAAACAGCATATTTATTTTTTGATCTGATGAATAGTTAAAAAATATATATAGTTAAAGTCAAAAGTTTACAGTGGGCCGATTTCTATGCACGCAAGTCTAGTTTTCCAGGTAGTTATGCTTTCTCGAAAATCGAACAAAACTGACATCACTGTGATATTTTTGGCTATTACTTTCTGTAACACCACGTATACAATATATTGGTTTGTGTTTTAGTCAATAGTCGTAGTTCAAAAGCTCATTAAAATATTTTGAATGTATGCTTCAGACAATAAAAAACTTTATTTTAATACATAATCTTTATTACGCCATTTCTATTATATAACTTTTGATTTAGAAGGATTCAAAATACTCCATGTATTTTCCAAAAAGTGAGCGAGTCAATGAGACGAAGCTTGGAAGTGTGGGCATTTTGAATATTTACTGTGTTTCTTATTAATTTTTTTGATAAATGTGTTAAAATTTTAATGACATTTAAAAAGTTAGATTTCAAAATAGTTTTTAATCAAAATATCTCCAAAACGGTTGTTCGTAACGACTTTTGAAATACCTTTTCTAGTTAAAGTGATGGAAGAATTGATTTTCTTGCTAAAAAATGTGACAAAAGCATACACGAAACAGTTATAGACTCTTCAAAAGAGAAAAAGACATGTATGTAGCGCCCTGTTCATATAAGAACAAAGCCAAGATCAAATGTAAATTTCTCATGTTACAAAACCCCCAAATACTAAGTTTTGGGTTAGTTACTTAGTTAGTTTGGGGTAGATACTAAGTTTGGGTTATCGATATTAAATCAAAAATCGCTTAGAAAAAACAAAAAATAAAGTACATTTTTCAACACCCCGTGCTTATATGGACTTTATCGTAACAATACCTGAAGAGTCACCCTGTGAAATATTCAACACTTATTAAATTTGTATACATATGTGTGTAAAAATAATACTTTCTTTGTAGAAGTGGACTCGATTGCGATTGCAAAAAATGGCGCTATTTTTGCAGACATTCTGAACGATGCAGCTATGTTGGTCGAACTTTGTTTGCCATTCTATGCCAGCATATCAATGCAAGTGCTTTGCGTAACGTCGACCATGTATGCCATTGTAAGTAGCATTCATAACATGCCAGATTTGTTATGAAACTAATTACAAATTAGGTGGGAATCGCAGGCGGAGCCACTAGAGCCTCTATAACTCACCATCAAGCCATCAGAGATAATATGGCTGAAATTTCGGCAAAAGATGGTACGCAGGAAACCATAGTTAATCTCATTGGCAGCTTTGGAAGTATATTTTTGCTCAACTACTTCAGTTCATCTAGGTAACCGCAAACGTACAAACCACAACTGTTTGCCTACAAGTTTTCCTCAATATTTTCTAGAGCTGAGTGGATTTTAATCATATCACTGATGGTGTTGCACTTGTATACCAACTTTTTGGCGGTAAAAGCTCTGATATTCAACACATTTAACAGAGAAAGACTAGCACTGGTTTTAAAATCGTACTTTACGATTGGCACTGTTTTGAACGCCGCGAAAGTAAACGTAAATGAATCTGTCTTATTGGGATTTGGACTGAATGGTTGTGATTAACCATTTGAGAAAAATCAACAGCCTGACGAATAATTTTTCAGTAAAGCGTATGTGTGGATTTGACATAGTTTTGGGCGAGTCTATAAAAAAACCGCTCAGTGATTATGCAGCTGCAGATATAAAGCAACTACAGTCGGTCTACAAGGATAAAAAATACATGCTGCTAGTGAATGGACCTAAAAACAAAATTTATGTATGTTTGGAGAAAGGAGAAACTGCAGCCGATGTTATAGCAGGTTATTTCCATGCTGTTTGCTTGGGAATTGCAACCAGTATTTATAATAGTTTGGACTTAGTGAGTGGCTAAACCAAGCAACTGTTAGCAGCTATAATAGTTTGATCTCACAGGATATCTATGCAAGGCGCCAATTACACCATCCCACCCCGATAACCAGACTATACACCTACATGAAGTCTTATGAAAAGTCGCACAATCAATTCCGAAACATTCCCCCGAATTATTTGATGGAATTCAACGAGTTTGTTAAGCAGGAACATTCCATGTTTTTTACGGCTTTGGACATTCAAGGTAAGCAAAAACACGATTTTGGTATTACCATTCTCTGAAAGTCTTGATATTGATTCCCAACCCAGTCGTAGTTAAAAACTTGCAATTTCGCTAAAGAAAATCTTGGGAAAACAATACTTTTCCTTCAAGCGTTTTGCAATGTTTGTATCTCACTAACATTGTAGGGTGGAACATTGATTCGCACAGCCTTGAAGTGGGCGAGTTTCGCATAGACTGGAAATCCATTCAAAGCAAAAAGACGATATAGTTTTGTGTTCATAAATAAATATTTTATTTATCTGTTTATAATATTTTTTATTCAAAACCAACATATATCACATTTGATTGAGTACTCATTGAAAATATATACAAAGGGGTTTTGGTATAGAACATAGTTTCCGAAAAATAGGTCATTAATTTTTCAAGTAAAATATTCTTTTGTGTATACAGTATGTCCCAGGATGAATATAATAAGAGCTTTTGGGGCTTGAGCCCTGTTAGTGATGTTAGTTATGCATGGTGTTTAAAAGCGAATTTGTACAAATCATCAATAGGCCGTTTCAGTTAAAACATATTCGGGGTATTTTAGAAGTACAAACGAAGAATTCAAAGAAAGCACATGAGCACAAAGTGTGCGGATATGGGGGCGGTTACATCAATTACCAATTAGTACACTTGTTGCTAATCAGTGTGTTTAAGAATATATTGTATACACTTTTACTGTTATTATTTCCTATTAGGCAAGGATTTACAATCAAATACTTCTTCTTCTTCTTCTTCCTCGTACGTTAGGACTCAGAGTCCTGTTTTTTTCTTCACCTTCCTAGTCCTGGGATGTTGATGTCCAGCTTTCGTACCATCGCTTCGGTGGTCTTCATGGGAGTCTTGAGCTGTTAGGTTTTTGGTCTTTGGCGATTTTTGCCATTCGGTCGTCGGCCATTCTTTCTACATGGTCTCTCCACGCTCTTCTCCTTGCTCAGGTCCATCTTACAACATCCGAAACCTTACAGGTATCTCTAATTTCCTCACTCCTTTTCATATCGTATAGTGTGTGTCCTGTTATGGATCTTAGGACTCGCATTTCTGTTGTTCTTAGCAAGCGTTTGGTTGTTGTGTTTTCCGCTCTTGTTTCTGCGGCGTATGTCATCACTGGTCTCACGCACGTTTTGTAGATTCGGACTTTACTCCCTATACTCATGTGCTTGTTTCTCCAGATGATGTCTCGTAAGTACCCCGATATTAGAGCGGCTTTTGATGTTTGATTCCTTACTTCCTCCTTTAGATTCCTGTTACTCATGATGTTTGCTCCAAGATATTTAAAGGTCATCACCTGTTCTACCCTTTGATTGTAAACGGCGAGTTTGCATCTTCGGGGCTCTTTGGATATAGTGAGTGATTGTGTTTTCCGGGTAGATATTTCCATTTTATATTTATTTGTAGTTTGTTCGAACTTATATAAGAGTCTTTGTAGGTTGTCTTCATCCTCGGAGACTATCACTGCATCATCAGCGTAGCACATTATTTTTATTTCTGCATTTCCCATTCGATATCCCCTTCCAATCTGTTTTGTTTTTGTAATGATTTCATCCATGATGATGTTAAACAATATAGGGCTTAGGCTGTCTCCTTGTCTAATTCCTGTGTTGACGGGTATTCTCCTTGTTCTATTTTCTGCTTTTACGAGTGTGTGATTGCCGGTGTTTAGCTCTCTGATGATGGACACAATATTCTGATGAATTTTCCTTTCTTCTAGGAGTTTTATGACGTCTTACTTTATCAAATGCTTGGGTAAGATCTATGAAACACATGAACGCCGGTTTGTTGAATTCAATAGCTTTTTCGGCTATTTGGCGGAGTATGAATATGGCATCTATAGTGGATCTATTGTGTCTGAAACCTTGCTGCTCCTCACATATTCCCGTGCTGGTCACTTCTGCCAATATTTTTGTCAACCGCTTCGAAACTGTGCTGAGAAGGGTGATTCCTCTATAGTTTTTGGGGTCTGTTTTCTCTCCTTTTTTGAAGATTGGGATTGTTATGCTGTCCTTCCATTCTGAAGGTACTTTTGTAGATATAATATTTTATTGTAAAGATCTTTTAATTCACCCATGAGTGCATCCCCTCCATACTTGATCATTTTGTTCGTTATCTCGTCTATTTCAGATGTAATTTTTCGATCGGTATTGCAGGTACGCTTTTCGTTTTTCAGCTGCTAAGTCCTTTACCTCTCTTGTTTAAACCAAGGTTTAGTGTTTCGTTTTCCGGTTCTGGTTTTAGTTCTTCTGCCAAGTGCTTCTTCGGCTGCATTTAGTAGATTTGTGCGTAATTTATTCCATGCCATTTCCACGTCGTCGTCATTTTTTATCCCATTATTTGCAATCTTCTGTTTCAGCCTTTGTTGGTATAGATGTTTCGTAGAATAATTTTCTAGTGCCTCCATATTGAGTTTGCAGGTTGTTTCGTTCTGTTTTTTCTTTATTTGGTATGTCGTGACTCTTATTTTTGCCATTACGAGATTGTGATTAGTAACAGCATTTGCGGAACTTAAAGCTCTTACGTCCAGCACTTGGGAGGGGTGAATGTTTCTGTTTGTTATTATATAATCTATTATGGACTTTTGTCCTCGTGTGTTTTCAAATGTGAATTTATGTTGCGGTTTATGTTGAAAGAATGTGTTGTTAATTCGCAGTTCATTAAGGGCGCATATCTGTATAAGTTGTTCACCGCTGTCGTTGATTGTTTCTTCATTAAATCGGTTTTTGATCCCCACTATTGTTTCATTGCCAATCCTTGCATTAAGATCTCCCAGGATAATTACTTCATCTTGCTTTGGAATACCGTCGAGGGTTGTCTGCAAGTTCTGGTAAAAAGTGTCTATCTCTACCCGGGGTTTGTTGATGTCAGGCGCGTAAACACTGATTATATGACTTGTTTTGCTCTTCTGAAGTTTAACTGTTAGTTGCAGCAGTCTGTCGTTGACGTAGTTTATGCCGCTTATGTTGTTTTCTCACTTTCCATTCATCAATATGCCTACTCCCGACGTTGCTCTTTCATTATTTTCTCTTCCGCTGTATATGAGAATGTAGTTTCCATACCTGGTGCTGCCCTTGCGTTTCTGCTATAGCACA
Source organism: Dendroctonus valens (assembly GCA_024550625.1). Taxonomy (NCBI): domain Eukaryota; kingdom Metazoa; phylum Arthropoda; class Insecta; order Coleoptera; family Curculionidae; genus Dendroctonus; species Dendroctonus valens. The sequence continues at coordinate 1,114,754 of JAJTJO010000120.1, read as the reverse complement.
GATATCGATTCCTTTATTTTCCAGTTCCATTATTATTTCTTGATGTTTGTTGTTGAAGGAGATTACATTCCAAGTCGCCACTCTAAGGGGTTTGGGTTTTCTTATTTGTTTCCTTGTTCTCGCCGTGTCGTCATCAAAATAATCAGTCCTATCCGAGGCTAAGTTGTTGGTTCTATGAGCATAAGTTTTTTTTTGACCGTGGGTAGGTTGCTGGCCTCTCCCATGAACCCTCCTCCTTTATCCGGGCTTGGGACCGGCAACCTCAACAGTTGAGTTACTTAATTCACCCAACCGCTAACGCAGGCGGAGTACAATCAAATACAAAAATCTCAAATAATACTTTTGGTCTTGAAAATGGAAACACGATTCATGATAATGAAGATGTTTGTGTCCGTAAAATCAAATGAAACGTTTTTTTTTAAAGCTGCTTAAGCGGACTGATAATATTTGGAATCAGGAAAAAATTTTCCTGGTTCCCAATATAATCTGTCCGCATAAGCCGCTTAAAAACCCATTCATGATAAAGTTTGCAAGATTTATAAAACACCATGCTTAGCACGAATCAATAAAAAATTTTGCATGCCGAATATTTTCAATAATTTTTTAACCAATATATTGTCCTGGAACATAATGTATATCATGTTTTACTCACTAAGTCTTCACGTAAGGAGCGTAAAACCTCCCTGTACATGTTCTCAAATCTAATTAGATTTAATTAACTGAAAAATCCGCCAGCGGATTGGAGATGGAATTCTAAACCTACTTTAAATCTAAACTAGTTCAACTAGCTGGTCACAGACATTGACTATAAATTAGGATGTATTTAGATGCAATTGGGAAAAAAGTTCAAGTAACAATAAATAAAATTCCAATCGGTTTATCGGCCGTAGTTATGCAAATATTTTTTTTTCAAATTCTGATTTAAAGAAAAAATTGCAATAAAAAACATTTGATTTGTGTATGGAATGATTCATGATTTTTTAAATTTACCTACATTATTTTGTCGTCCAAATAAAGTGAATCTACAAGTCTTCAATGACGCGATTGCCTAAATTATTTTCTCAGAATCAGGCGGCTTGCATTGTTGGACAGAAGCCAACCTTCTACGTAGCACGACAAAAAAATATTTTGACTCGTTTCCAAAAATAGGACATATTTTGCATGTTCGGATTGACGCCGTTTGGTTAATTGCTTGACTAGAAACGTTGCGTTAAAATTGGCGGTAGATTTATCACATTTGTCTTATACTCGATTAATGAGAATTACTTTAAAAAGTCATTAAATTAGGATGAAAATAAGAATGTTTCGATTTCTACAAATTTGGCTAAGTAATTATCAATTTACTTCGCTACGTAACTTACACCAGCAGCCTCAGGAGTGCCAATCAATCGTTCGCCGAGTTTCATTTCGTTTGCTCGCTTTAGCGACATTTGGTGCATGTAAGCTAAGAAACAGCACCAAACCAGACTGCATGCGCTCACAAAGGGCACTCGGTTGTGTTCTGGGATGTATCGGAAGTTTATTGTTTGCAATACTGGCCAAAAACATACACATACCTGTAAATAAAAATATATAATTGAATAAATAAATTATAAAAATCCTCCACTATAAGTAGAGTAAATTGCTAGAAGATATTGAACACTCACTTTCCATGAAACAAGTGGGTTTTTCGGGTTTTTAGGCCGTCGTTCGGTAGAATTTATTCTTGACGTTTCGCAAGCACGTGCGGCTTGCATCTTCAGAAGTGAAGATGTAAGCTTGAACGCTTACACTGTTCTGGTTCCATCAGAACAGTGTAATTCTACTAATCAGAATTCTACCGAACGACGGCCTAAAAACCCGAAAAACCCACTTGTTTCAAGGAATGGCCTCGAAAGTCTATCTCTTTTGATACTCACTTTCCATGTTGGTAGGAATTTGCTTTCTACTGCTAATTTGGCCTCGTGTATAGATTTTCCTTCCAATAAACTCATCCCGAAAAAGAAGCAAATCAGTGCTGCAGGGCCATAAGTAACTTGTTCAACCAAAGCCTAGAAATGTTTTATTGGCAGCTATTTTTATGATCAATTATTCTTAAAACACTATTTTTCTTTTTCTTAATCATGCTAAAATTGCTGTTGATAAATAACAACTGAACTAAACAAAAATAAAGTTGTTTCAAAAACTTTGAATACAAAAATAACTCGGTGACGGCCTCATGATTTTTTTTTAGAAATCCTATTTCTCATTAGTAATTTTGATCATTTTCTGATGGACAGAATGGTGTGTGTCCATTTTAAGAATTGTTTTTATTTAAATAATATTCAGTTAATAGGCAAAAACACGTATTAGAATCGGTTACTTAAATAAAAAAATTACGTGAAGAATAAAAATAAGATGCATAAATGTAAAACCAAATCAGTTTTAATAATTTCTCGTAATAAAAGTGAAATTAATTCGAAAAATCCTGAATTTTCATGAGCGGTAAAAACGAAATACGCACTGAGTATTTTCTATTTATATTTGGCATAAACGTAGGATCTGAAAATGAATTTTAAAAATTTAAATATTACTGTTTATGAATTAGTGATTGATTAAAATTTCACTAAGGCAAAATGATGAATAGCATTATGTTTTTCTCCTGATTAAAAAAAAATTCAAATGTGATACATGATGCATTTCCAAACTGTGCCAAGTTGGCATGAAAAGTAATTTGCAATTGCAACGTATGACGTAATATCCGGTTAATAATCTCACTTGTTTTGCCGGCGCAAATAGTAAATAATAATATTAACATGATTTAATTTGGAATTCCGTTTTGGAAACGTAGAAATGACGAAGCATCAGGTCTAATGTCTGCAGTCCGTAATCTTTCAATAAAAATAATTTTCAGCTGCGTAATTGGCTGATATGAATGTGTAGCTTGAACTTTTTATCGAATCGTCATTAATATTGAACTGCGCTGCCAAATGAAAGTGCGATTCACATAACACAAGTTACTTGAATTTGTTTTTTTGCCAACAAAACCCGTTGAATGTGAAAAAATTACAGTACGGACACGATTTTAAACAGTTCGTTGAAAACATAATAATGCTCCGAATTCATATTTCGTTCTTGTGGGGAAATTTATGTACACTTTTGAATATTACAATATTCAACTTGCGATCAAACCGTTTTAGAACATGGAAAATGTGCATTTTTTTAAGAAAAACTATGAATCTTACGATTAGTTTTATCCATTCCAATATATTCCTGGGTTTCAGTCAATTTTACTGTTTATTATTTAAAATGTTACAAATTGTATTGTAACAATTTGTAACATTTTAAATAATAAACAGTAAAATTGACTGAAACCCAGGAATATATTGGAATGAATTAGAGTACAGTCAGGAAAATATACGAAACGGATTAGTTTTATCGAAATAAATAAAATGTTTTAATATTTCGTATTTTGTTCATGAATGAAATTTGTATTATTGATGCTCGAGTTGATACATTTATTCAATAATTAATAAATATTATTCGGTTTAAAAATGTTCCGCTAAAATGTTTAGTTGCAACTTTTAATTGTATTAATAATTCTACTTTCTACAGCATTTCCTCAATCCTACAACGGTCTAAACTGTGAGAATATGTTTATATGCGTTTTCCTATTTTTCTATTAATCATCCCATGTACTCTCAACTTTTACAGTTAAAAAGCGATAAAAAATTAAAACTCTAACTGGTGAGTTTTTCGGGCGTTTTACGCCATCGGGGAATCTAACTTCTTGCCGCGAAATCCGAACTCTTTTGAGCAGTAAAACTATTCTGAATCTAGAATTATGTAGTCAAAGACACTTACTTTGGCTACTGATGTTTTAAAGGATGTTACTGTCCAGAGTTTACTAGATATTCTTATCCAAGCGTACAGAGTCGGGGCTGTAAAGAGGCCTCCATAAAGACTGAATCTGAGAACTTGCATCCAATCATAATTTTCGATTGTTTTCCCGGCCATAGTTTGTTGAATTAGACATGAAGTAGGCCATAATGTACCTGACAGAAAATTACAAAAAACTTAAAATCATTTTGTGATGATTTTGAATCATTTGACCATGATTTTTACAATTTGAATTATGTGATGAGGATGATTTATTAATAGGTTTTTAATTTATGTTTAAATATTTTTTATGGCTGCAATGCACTTAGAAAGTACTGATACGAATAAATGAAATTATGAAAGGAACACATTTTCTATTAAGGAAATTATTGTGCTGGCTTGAAGTCTATTATTTTCCTTTGAATGCTGCTTTTTGATTTATTAGAGGTTAATGATAAATCTCAGTATTTCACTTTGCTTATTAGATATAATGACTTTTTAGCAATATTTGTTTTTGTAATTAATCTTGATATGTATTATTTGATAGAAAAACGCCACAATGTGCAGTTTCTAGACCAACTAACACTAATAATCTCAATGAAATTTTCTCTCTAGAAAGATTAATAAACTTGCATTTAGCAACAAAAGATTATAATAATTAATTACAATTTAATTCAAAAGAAATTCCTTATTTCATTTTTTCATTTAGTTTATTATTCAAAACATTTTACAAATACGTTTCGGTGTCTTTCTCCACCATCATCAGTTTGTCTAAAATATACATTCACAAATCGTCATTAATTTAAAAACAAGAGGTCTGTTAAAATATACATACTAAAATACACATTACAAACATATTAAAATCGTTTGAATCTCTTGGGATCACAGGTGATGAGTCAGGACAATCATGTTCGGGAAAAGACTAGAATTTATTATTTAGAGATTTAAGTTTTACTTACATGTTGGCTATTTCTACCTTCACCTTTGGCAAGCCATTGCAAAATTTTTACTTTGTCCAATATCGAGCGAGAGAATAAAAAACTGTTTATAATATTTGGCATTTTTCTTTGCATTCTGAGGATATCACTTGTTCATATTTTATGTAGTTCAAATAGTTATGTATGTGTTGTTTAATTAGTGTATGTAGGTGTTCATTTAATTAGTGTATGATATACAGAGCTAAGATTGTCTGTGTCTGATCTAAAATTCATTGCATTCTGATGTTTTTTTTAATTTGTATCATTTCATGTATTCTTCTCTTATTATAATTGTCTTCATTGATTAATATTTTTGTATTATCAAATTCAAAACTATGTAACATTTGTTGTGCATGTTGTGCTAATGCTGTTCCATTTTCGTTAACCTTTTTTAAGCTATATTTATGTTCGTATATTCTTTTCTTTAAATATTGTCCTGTTTGACCTATGTATGTGTGTCACAGTTCAAACAGTCAATCTTGTATATTACGTTAGGTGTGTTTAACTTATCACTTTTAGGTTTAAATTTTGTGAAACATTCCTTTGCTAAGTTGTTTTTAGTTTTTTCTGCTATAGTAATATTATGCGGTTTTAAAATATTTTTTATTTTTGTGTTAATCTCTGGAATATACGGTAATGATATATACTTGATCTCACCTTCTTTTTTATTATTATTATTATTTATGTTGTTCCATTTATTGGAATTGTAGATTTTATTTATTCTTCGTTTTATGATCGGTTCGAAGAATGATTTGGGATAGTTGTTCTTTATTAGTATCTTTTTTATTTTTTCGAGATTTTTTGCTCTATACTCATAATGTGCCAATTTAATCGCTCTATCAGTAAGAGCCGTTATAACACTTTTTAACAGCCATACATGTAAGTAAAATTTAAAGCTCTAAACAATAAATTCTAGTCTTTTCCCGAACATGATTGTCCTGACTCATCACCTGTGATCCCAAGAGATTCAAACGATTTTAATATGCTTTTTAATATGTTTGTAATTTGTATTTTAGTATGTATATTTTAGCAGAGCTCTTCTTTTTAAATTAATGACGACTGTGAATGTATATTTTAGACAAACTGATGATGGTGGAGAAAGACACCGAAACGTATTTGTAAAGATTTTAAATAATAAACACTAATATTGACTGGAACCCAGGAATTTCTTTTGAATCAAGTTGAAATACAGTCAGAAAATATACACAATAATTAATTACAATGAAGTTACACTTACAAAACAACAATTGATTCTCGAAACATGAACAAATGGCATCAGCCTCAATATAGTGTTTCAAAGTATTCGAAAGGAACCCACCCAACTATTTAATAGGAACATTGTAAAATATCAAAGTCCACTTTTACAATGGAATTTTCAGCATTAAGTACTATCTCCGTATGTTTGTTGCATTTTAATTGAAACTAATTGTCTTGATAAACAAAAAAAAATTAGTTTAATAGGAAAATTCAAAGGAAAATGCATTTTTCAAGTGCATGAGAAATGAGAAAGGTTCAAACATGTGAACATTGAAATCAACCCCCTTTCAGTGAATGTGTGGATGTACAGGGGAAGTTTACACATCTGATTTTCTTTGGAACAGGGTTTAAGATACATTCATACCTTGAAATGAATTGAAATTAGTATCGAGTTTTATTAACTTTAGGGATTAATGCATGTTTATAAGGGTCGAAGTATTAATAACGAATATTACGACTTCTGGACACTCTGTGCCATTAGCAGGAATGCTTTATTTTTAAATTAGTAGACCTCCAGATAATTAATCTTAATACACACACTAAATGTCTGGTCTATTTCATATAGTAAAGGCATGACTTACCATACGCAATCATACCCCTAACCACTGGGTGTCTGGTAGTAAAAGCTGCGAATCTTGAAAATATAACAACCATTTTTGCTGTTTAATTATCCACAGGACCACCACTGTATTCTTATTGCTCTTATCTATTACTTTAAGCTAAACAGCCCCGATAACTTTCAGCTCTCTTAACACTGGATGTAACTCTTGACCTGAACCCAACAGCACTGATTTGTACTGAATAACTGTCGCCTATAAGTCTACACCAATTTAACAGCCAAAATCTATTACGACATCCAGATATATTTGCCAATTTCCACTCAATAACTGAATGTAACATTGCGAATTATTTTACGTTCCCTTTGACGTCAAACCAGCTGACTTTGACAACCACGTGGGTTTCACTCAACGACGTCACACTTGGGTCTTTAGTTCATTTGGTAGTGATTCCGAACACTCGGCAACAGATTAATTATGGGCTATTATTCTACTGCATATTATTATTATTATTATTATTATACGCTACTGTTCTGTTTTTAGTAGCAATTATTTTGATGCATAAGCGAGTATTCTGGCTTTTATCTTAAATTGCAGCGGTAACTGAGAGATGTAAAACAAAAAATTGTTTAATTTGTTGTATAAAATAACTTTTTAATGTTTTGTTGTTCGTTCATTTTTGTTGAGTCGTTTTCGTTTACTTTTCTTATCAACGTACTTTACTGAAACATATCAAAACTAACCGGTCATGTCCCCAAACAATAAAACCCTTTGATTATAATGTAGTAGTAATAGTACTGTGGGGGGACCCGATGGGTCTGGCGAATAGGCCTTAAAGGCCCTTTTCGCCATTCCCCCTCCATGCATCTCCACCTTACCACTCCTGATCTTCGCCACCCAGGCGTTCCGTCTCCCTGACAAAGGCAAGGATCCGTCTCCACTCAAGACACTCGACACAAGACAATTCGATGCGGGAGAGTGTGGAGGCCCCAAGGAGGCGCCTCCTAGTAGACTAATGATGGGAGACTCCTAATAGGTGGTATGATGTTTCCTCCGCCATTCCGCATTGCGGACATACGGGGCTATCACCAATACCTAGTAGGTGTAGGTGTCTGTTCAGACCACAGTGGCCTGTCATGACCCCAACCAGAGTTTTCAGGGCCCAGCGACTCCTTGACATCAACCTTTTGGATGTTGCCTTGGCGCTACTTGGTGCTCCAATAACTCTCTGGCTTGCCTACACCCTTCCGTCTTTCTCCACATCTCTGTGGCGCCTCTAAGAGCCCAGTCATTTAGAGCGCTTGCTACCTGCCGGTTACTTAACCCTATGTGAGGTTCGGCAGTTACTGGGCTCTCAGAAGATCCGAGCCTTGCCAATGCATCGGCTCGCTCGTTTCCCGCAAACCCCATGTGCGCCGGAATCCACACCAGGTTTACTTGTTTCTGTTCTGCCACTTTGTTCAGGGCATCCCAGCAATCCTGGGATGTCCAGTCTACTGCCCATCTTAACACTTGAGAGTGCCTTGAGGGCAGCCTGGCTGTCGGAGTAGATCTCGATCACTCCCTCTAGTCATTCTGTAACTTCACTATCTGTCTGGCAGCCTCGAGGATTGCATATAATTCCGCTTGAAACACTGTCGTCCAACTTCCCAGCGAAAAGACCATCCCGTATTGGGCGCCCGTGAGCCGTCGGTATACCAACATTGCACCCCCTTTCGGGCAGCCACTGTCCTAGTATTCCAACTTTCTTTTGTTGGGATTTTCACCTTAAATTTCCCTTCGAACCTAAGTCCGCAGTCAGGTGGGACCACCTTTGCACCTAGGATTGGAAGATCCCGACGCATTTTTGTATCTCCCTAACGTGGGTGGTTGTCATGCCTTGTAGAGCTGCATTCTATCTTCTAACTCTCTTTGATTATAATACTAAAACCCGATTGATTACGTGAAAGTGTATTATTTCTATTCGTTGAGAAACTTAGCAAAAAATGCGTTTTTAAGTGTGCATTTGCCATTGCGTCTGGTGTTCACAAACCGCGCAAATCGCTGTATGAACACTGAACATAATTGCAAATTCATTCCAATGTATTCCTGGGTTTCAGTGAATTTTATTGTTTATTATTTAAAATGTTACAAATACGTTTCGGTGTCTTTATCCACCATCATCAGTTTGACTAGAGTGACCAGTCAAATGTGAAGTTGGTAGCAACTATATACACAAACTGATGATGGTGGATAAAGACACCGAAACGTATTTGTAACATTTTAAATAATAAACAATAAAATTCACTGAAACCCAGGAATACATTGGAATGAATTAAAGTACAGTCAGGAAAATATACGAAACGATAATTGCAAATGCAATTTTTAAAAGCGCTTATAAGTGTTTTTTGCTAAGTTTATCAATGGTTGATTTTTTCGCATCACTGTAATAATACTTACTGTACAATAAACTGTAAACTACACAGTTTAAATAAGATAAAAATGGCACTTCGTTTTTTTTTAAGGAAACACATGCACCCGAGAACTGGTTTTTTGAAATGCAAAAAGTTTACAAGAAAATGTACTTCCAATTTTGTTTCATTTATCCAACACCTTGTATATTAGAAGCCTGAGTTGGCTGGCTGCATTTTCATAAAAACCTGTTCTGTTTTCTTGATGGTGGAGATTCAAGCAAACCTGCTCATTGACAAGGTTATTGACATTACTGCTCTTTGTCCTGATCCTACTGGAACGATTAGATTTCCATCTCCTTTTAATTCAGAGCACTCAAAGGATGAACTGATAATCCAACCAAAAGACAAATGTTTTGTTTATGCTACTGTTTTCCTCTTATCAGTTTGACTTCCGGCTTCACAATTTTACAATTTGTGTTTTAAGTCGAGTGCTGAAGAGTGGGTGTATGATTTAATTTCAGCTTACATCCTTAGATTGCTGTTAAGTGCCGCTGAAGACCACGTCACCACATCTGCTGGAAAAAGGTCATTAAAGGTTTATTTTCGAACATTACAGCTTCCGAAATCCGTGAAAACCGAGTGCCAAAAGTGTGAACGTTTATAAATTTAGTTGATGCGGTTTACAAGAGGAACAACTGCAAACATGTAAGTAGAAATCCCATTCCACTAGGTTCTCATTCAGGTCAATCAGTGGTGGTAATAATAACTGGGATAATTCAGGGGGCCCTTGCAAAATGATAATCGATTTCGGGATCCCTGAACAAAGTCAGAGGGTCCAAGCAAAGTATAATATAAAATAATAGAATAGAACCAGGGACCCGGACCGGAGCCGATATGGACCCAAGACCGGAACCGCAAATGAAAATCATTTACCCTCCTGCAAATGAATATAAAAATACCTTTCTATGTTCTGGTAAGACGCAGTGCCACTGTTAATGTGCCGACAAAGGGTCGGCACTTCTTTTAGTTAGTTCTTACAATCGTTTTAATAGTTGGCGCCGCGAGGCCGTCAAAGGGGGGCCTCCGGCTAGTTGTCCCAAATGACAAGATCTGTATAAATCACAAAATAACAATTTTTTGGTATACGGTAGTTTTAGACGACAATCAAGTAGAAAAAGCAAAAGCACATTTAAAGTCGTTGTGGAAAATGGACTAGACTGATGTTCTTAAAAGAGTGCAATTCTTCTAATTCTAAATCTGACCCTGACCAACACGATATGGAAACGGAGTCATCTAGTTCTTCATCAAGCGATGAAATGGAAGCCTTTTTGAGACATAAATATTCAGAGCAAACATTTTTAAAAGGAATTAATCAGCACGAATTTTCTTCACAAGGTTCATTTGTAGCCCTTAACAAAATTGAAAATATTTTAAATTCCTATCAAGTGGAACAAAGCCGCATACGCTTACCGAAAAATGAAACGATTTTTGATTTCTGGAAGAAAAAGAATGAGCTTAATCCCGAGTTATACATGCTTGCTCAAGTACTGTTAAGCGTACCGACAACTCAAGTTAGTGTTGAGAGGTTATTCGCAGGACTCCAATTTTTGTTGCCGCCTTCGAGGTCAAATATTAAAGAAAAAAATTTAGAGGAACAATTATTTGTGAGGACCAACCGACTTTTCATTCGTAAAGAACAAACGCCGTACGTTTACACACTATTTTTAAAATTCTTTTTAAGTTGAATTATTTTAGTTCTTCGATCACCAACAACGAAACATTTGAAATTGGAATTTTGGACAAAAGCAACTCCTCAAAAGATGGAGAAGAGTGTGAAGACATGAACCAGGAAGAACAATCTTTAAACGGAAATAAGAGTGAAAGAAAAACGTGCTAAAGCCAGAAAATTCATTAACAAATTACTTTTCAAAAATACAACAATTAAAGTAATTTTTGTTTTGTATATTTTTTCCTGACTGTACTTTAATTCATTCCAATGTATTTCTGGGTTTCAGTCAATTTTATTGGTTTATTACTTAAAATGTTACAAATACGTTTCGGTGTCTTTATCCACCATCATCAGTTTGTCTAAAATATCCATTTTACATTTATTATCAATTCAATTAAAAAAACTTTCACAAAATTAACATATTAAAATTCAAATCACATACATATTAAAAAGTACAATTTGGGACCTTGGTTCTCAGGTGATGAGTCGGGATAAACATGTTCGGGAAAAGACTAGAATCTATTGTTTAGAGATCTAAATTTGACTTACATGTTTAGATGTTTCTTTCTTTACATTTGGTTTGATATTGAATTACCTATTTTATTCGATATCGAGCGAGTGCCCGAAAAATCTATTTATATTTCGCCTTTTCTTTGCATTCTTGGAATTGCTCTGTAATCTTCAATATCTGATCTATCGCAATTCATGCATGCGATCATTTAATTTATTAATAAATAAAAATTAAACAGCAGAACGGATAAAGACACCGAAACGTATTTGTAACATTTTAAGTAATAAACAATAAAATTGACTGAAACCCAGGAATACATTGGAAGTAATTTTTGTATCTAATATTGTCTGGGGTTGCTAGTCCGCCTACCCCCTACCATACAACCAGCCGAAGTACCGTCTGAAGCAGTGGATCGTTTGCTCATCTTTTATCTTGTATAATACAACGAGCAAGGAAAAAGGTCGTGAGATTCCTAATTAGAGTAGCCTTTTTCTTTGTCCTCGTTTGTTGTTATTATTAGATTTTGGAACCGAAAAAAAACCGGAACCGGAGCGGAACCGAATTGGAAATTATTTTCTAAACCGGAACCGTAACGGAACCGAAATTTAAAATTTCTTCTTGGGCCGAAACCGGAACGGAACAGTTATTTCCTTTCGGTCCGGGTCCATGAATAGAACCCTTTTGCAACTAATACAGGAGCGACTTACTGGATTGTCCACAAATGAGGAGCTTCCGAGGGTCCGTACGAACCCTGGCTAACTTTGTTTCCACCTCGAAACCATAGCTTTCTTCAAATATTTTCTTTCGCTATTAGTCAAGCATCGCTCTAAATCAAGACAGTGTTGGGTAAAGAAGGGCTTTACGAATTTTTCGTGCAAATTTTGAGAATCGCGTCCGGGATATTTGATAAAAACGGGACGTAATAAAATGAACTTTCAATAATTCAAATATCTGGTCTATAATTTTATCAACAGCGAGAAACAAAATATTGACTTTAAGTTTGGGTTTTCTTTGATATGGATTGTTTATTGCTCGTCTTGAGCTTCCTACAAGAATTGTTTTCTTAGATGGGCTTTAGTCTCAAAGGCCTGCATTTCAAATTATTGCGCTTATTGTTGAAACACCAGGGAGGAATTCTATTCCACATTCAAAAACTCACCAGTTTCATCAGCGGCATGTTTAATTTAATTCCAGGAATGTGATACTGTATGTAATTCTATTCTGCCTGTACTCATTAACCAATTGTGATGAAAACGTTGACTACTACAAGCTACTGAATGTACCCAGAGATGCCACAGTTCAGGAAGTTCGTAAAGCGTTCAAAATCCTGGCAGTGAAATTGCATCCAGATAAAAATAAGGTTTGCATTTGCAGCCAGTGATTAATGGGAATTCTTTGGCATTACTGCACATTTTTAGGACGATGAAGATGCTGAACAGAAATTCATACAGCTTGCCAAGGCCTACGAAATCCTCAAAGATCCAACGTCCAGAAAAGAGTACGATTTGCACGGAGATTCAGAGTTTAACAACGAAAAACGTAGCTATCATAGTTACTCGTATTATAAGGATCATTTTGGCATCTATGACGAAGATCCGATAATAGTTACATTGAGCAAACACGATTATGGTAAGCCGAACTGATTCTACAGTGGACAATGAATGAGCTTTAATTGATGTTTATAGAATTGAACATATTGGATGTGAATCAAGCATGGTTTGTCAATTTCTACTCCCCACATTGCCATCACTGCCACGAAATGGCCCCAATTTGGAGAAAACTGGCTTCGCAGCTTGAAGGAGTAGTTAGAATAGCTGCGGTCAATTGCGAAGAAGATTACCCACTTTGCTACCAGCTCAGCATCGAGGCCTACCCGACTCTATTGTTTTATGAGAAAGAGGTATATCATCAATAATAATCCTTCTTTTAAGTAAATTTCAGATGAAATTTCAGGCTCACATTTATGATGGCGAAAAATACAGAGGCTCTAAAACTTTGGAGGCTTTGGAAGAATATATTCTTTCAAAAGTTCATGTTAATATCGAAGAGATTGACCAGAAAAGTTGGACTTTGTTGAAACAGAAGCAATGGGTTCTGTTTTTGTGCAGCAGTGATAACTATAACTGTCCGGAAATGGATACTATGACGAAAATTTCTGCAACATTGGTATGTTTACACTGATAGCTTGCGAAGCGAATATTTAAGAAAAATCCGTTTCAGGAAGGCCTATTGAGGGTTGGCATGGTTAAAGACAGCGAACTTTGCGAGCAAATTTCCGAATCATATAAAAGTCAGCCCATAGTATTTTGGCAAATAGACGCAAAGCACATTCCCGAAGTGCATACAGTGGAAGGATCAGACTCGAAGGAAATTTTGGACAAAATTTTAAATATTTTACCCACTCCGCCACTGCTGGATGAGCAGAAATTTCACGTAAATATTTTCAATTTGATTGATTTTTTGGACTCAGTTATGGGCATTTTTGTAGGATTTGAGATCGAAATTGCGAATAGCCTTCGACAAACCCTGGCTAATCTGTTTCTACTTAGGGGAGGCCACGGATTTGAAATTAGAACTGAAACGACTACCCACTTTAATCTCGAATATTAATATCGGTCAGCCTAGATGCAACTAGTTTGGTTTCAATGTACTAAATCGACAAATATTTCAGGATTGATTCACTGTGGAAAAAGCGCAGGTCTTTGTGCGACACTCCATATAGCCCGCTACCCAACTTGGTGTGTAATAAAACAAGGCGGTGCCTTTGAGGTTCATCAAGGTAGGGACGTGTTGCATGAAGTGGCAAGTTTTGCTAGGGATAGCACCAAGAGTACCAACTTGCATGCTCTGAGTCCGGCGGATTTTCACAACTTAAGGGAAGGAGGTGAGTGGAATTAAAAATTACAAGAATTTGATTGTTTCATTACAAGATTTATATACTTTTGTTTCTACTATGAGTCTGATAAATCGCCATGTTTACTCCATTTTTGTAATCAAAACTGGTATACAGTGTGTCCAGTATAAAATGAGGTACATGGGGATATTGGAAACCGTTAGAGTTACAGGGTGGACCAAATGGGGAAAAACTTGTGCAATCAAGTGCCTATAAATAATCTGTCATCAACTTCTATGAACTCGGAATAGCAACGGATATACAGGGAAAAAAAGAAAAAAGTGCGTTTTATAAAATCCTTTATATCGTGTTTATTATAAAAGATACAATAACGAAATTTTCAGGGTGGGGGTAAGAAATGTGCGTGAATTTGAAAATAAAGTAAAAAATAATCTAGGCCCACTATGTTCAATGAGGCCGAAGTCAACTTTTGTTTTTCTTATGGGCGCCATATTGAATTTCTGCATTTTTAAATTCCCCTTTAAATATGCTCTTCAACCATGTATAACATGTTTATGTTCGGTCAAGATAAATAATTAAAATTAACAAAATTAAGATTTAATGGTAGTAGGCATTGATATTTCTCTTCAATTTCCCCATAGTGACGTTCGTTGTCTGTTTTAATTACCTAAGTAACTATCAAAGTAGAATTTATTGTCAGTGTCAAGTGTTTGTAATTAATTGTGTGTTTCAAAATGAATCACTTCAAATTATGAAAAATACGATATGTAGTCGAAATGAAGCGAAAGTTGAAGAAATGTGTATTTAAATAAATATCCAGAAAGGCGACAATCTAGTAGAACTATGTTTAGGCGTCTGAAAGACAACCTTGTAACTTACGGAAGTTTTGCTAAGATAAAGAAAAACAAACTTCCAGACGAAAATAAAGAAAATTTGGTAATGCAAACCGTAGTTGAGACACCTCCTACGCCTTTGCGTCAAATTGAAGCAAACAGGTGTTGCGCGGTCAATGGCGAATAGTATTTTAAAGCATCGTAAATATCACCCCTATCGTGAACGGCCCTGCCAGGGACTCCAGAATGACGATGCGATTAGAAGAATGGCATTTTGTCAGTGGTTTACTCAAAGAAACAACGAGATACCAAACTTTTCCTTAAAAGTCCTTTGGTCAGATGAGAGCCAATTTACTAAATGTGTACTATTTAATAATAAAAATACCGTTTTTTGGTCAGATGAAAATCCACAGCTAGTTCGTCAAGTTAGGCACCAAGTTAGGTTTGGATTTAACGTCTGGTTAGGTATTGTGGGTACCCACGTGATGGGATCATTTTTTTAAAATGAGAACTTAAATCCCAAGAGATATTTGAACCTCTTACAAACTAACGTCGCGGAAGCACTTATGGATGTTCCAGTAGCTACCCTGCAAAACTTGTATTTCCAACAAGACGACGCGCCGCCACATAATGGACGTATTATCACACAATTTTTAAATCACGAATTTCCCAACAAGTCGATAAGCAACCTGGGACCAGTAAGATGGCCTGCGAGATCCCCTGACATAACCCGCTTGATTTTTTTGCATGGGGTTTCCTCAAAAATATGGTATACTGTAGGTCATACAAAACCGAAGAGGAGCTGAGACACGCTGTTATAGAAGCTGTTAACAGAATTACCCCAGAAATGATCAGAAAATCCTGTGAAGCAGTAATGAGACGATGTATGTTGTGCGTGCGAGAAAACGGTGGCTTATTTGAACACCTACTTTAATCCTAAAATGTTACTTGTTCTTTTGCAGTGTTCGATGTATGATCAATAATAATTTAAAGTAATAATTAATAGAAATAATTTTGTTCATTTTAATTATTTATCTTGACCGAACATAAACATGTTATACATGGTTGAAGAGCATATTTAAAGGGGAATTTAAAAATGCAGAAATTCAATATGGCGCCCATAAGAAAAACAAAAGTTGACTTCGGCCTCATTGAACATAGTGGGCCTAGATTATTTTTTACTTGATTTTCAAATTCACGCTCATTTCATACCCGCACCCTGAAAATTTCGTTATTGTATCTTTTATAATAAACACGATATAAAGGATTTTATAAAACGCACTTTTTTCTTTTTTTCCCTGTATATCCGTTGTTATTCCGAGTTCAAAGAAGTTGATGACAGATTATTTATAGGCACTTGATTGCGCAACTTTTTCCCCATTTGGTCCACCCTGTAACTCTAACGGTTTCCAATATCCCCATGTACATCATTTTATACTGGACACACTGTATATGTGATCAAAAAGGTATTCTGTCTAAAATTATACAGGGTGTTCAACGGATATACTCACAAACTTTTAGGGATGGTACGGAACATCGAAACAAGCAGTTGTTTTACAGGGTGATGAAATTGGTTGGAAAACGTTTTGTCTCAGAGCGTATGTGTAAGAAGTAATTTCAAAACTAATAAGTCGGGCTCGGTAGAAAACCATAACGCAAAACCGATATTGAACCGCTTTACCTCTGTCCTACTAGGCCTTAAAGGTGTTGAGGAAATTGATGTTGGGAAAAGGAAGCAGGATTTTCTACTATGTCTATAAGACAAAGGGGTTCTCTAATCGTCCAGTTGTGGGGGTTGTTTTTTCATTTTGTCTGTAACTCTATCAGTAGCAGTGAGTTTGGGGATGTCTTATTTTTGCAATAAATTTTAGTGCGATTTGTTCAGGGGTCTGTATGTGCCAGACAATGAGCATGTGCAGAATTACAGCCTAAAAACAGATTTAACTAATATTTTTTATAGGTTTTCAAACAGACCACTCTCATTATGCACACACATTTCAGCTCTAGGACATTTTTAGCTTTTCTAAAGTTTGCACTGAAATATTTTGAAAACGTTGCTTTATTCTTGTTTTTATGTCTTGAGCTAATATGGGTGCCTATTTGAAAACTTCAGCTTTAAAATCACCCAAAAGGAAAAAGTCAATTGGTTTCATGTAAGGTGATCTAAGTGGCCATTCAATTTCACCACCTCGTCCAATCCAGCCATTTCTCTTCCAATCATCTAAGTAATTTCTTACATGCCTATGTAGTTGATATTACATTATTTTGCAACAAATTAACTCAGAAACGTGTGATTCAAGATATTGACAATTTAGCATTTTCTGAAAGCTTACTGAAAGGCCTTTTAGATAGCACAATAATGTGTTCCATTGAAAAAAATTAAGTTAATAATCTTCATGAAAAACTCGAACTCTTTGTATATTGGTGCATTATTTGGAAGGAGCAATCCTATTTTCCTATACCCTCAGATAAATTTTGGAATTACACACCACTTAGCTATAATCTTCCACTCCATCGTGGTTGCACCACCCTGTATACAGGGTGATTCAAAATAGGCTCAACTGTATGGGTTGTAGATGGTTCTACATAAAGATCAAAAGAATTATACCTATAAAGCTACTATGGTTTAAACGTGAGTCATATGCAATCACCTTGTAATAATGAGGACTTGCCAGCATATACAAAGACGCTCGGTTAAAGACAAGGCTTGCGCGAAAGTTGCTGAGTGTATAGGACTTTAATAAAAATAAATATATCGACCAAATGACTTAATAAAGAACCAGCCACTGATATTTGAAAAACATTACTTTACTTCGGTCATTTCTTATTCACCTTCAACACACAAGCGCCTGAAAACGATCGGAGTCGTTACCAATCAAAGCGTTACAAATAAAAAAAATGTTTAAGGCTCTCCATGGTATATCGATTGGTACGCCCCTTGGTGCCCACCTTGTAAAAGACTCACTCCTGAACTTCGCAAAGCCAGCCAACATTTCGAACCAGATGTGGTTCAGTTTGGTACGGTGGACTGTACTTTACATAGAGAACTTTGCTTCAGCCAGTCGATCAGTTCCTATCCCACAATGGTCCTATACAATGGAAGTAGCGTTCAAAGATTTCAGGTAAGAGTAGCTTATTTCCAGCCTTGAAAATCTGGCATCATACGGCATTTTGAGCTAGGGCGTTCCAAATGAAGAATCCATTGTGGAATTCATCCAAGACGCAATCAATCCCATAGTGAAGCAATTGGATGAAAGCAACTTTAGTTTGTTGGCTAGAAAGTCGGCACAGGAATTGTGGGTAGTTGACTTTTTCGCCCCTTGGTGCGGGCCATGCCAACAATTGGCTCCGGAGTATAGGAAATTAGCTAAATCCGTAAGATACTCACACCATCCACTGGCTTTGTGGACTAAAAAACTAAGCCGTATATTCTTATCCGTTAACTTTTCAGGTTGCGGAACTGAGGAACATTGTTATTGCTCAAGTAGATTGTGTTGCAAACGAGGAATTGTGTTCTTCCCAAAATATTCGGGGCTATCCGACAATACGGCTGTATCCTTTAGGATCGAAAGGCTTGAGCACTGTGGCGTAAGTTAATTCTGTAACAAGACTGTAATGCACAGTCTGAAACGGTTTTTCTATCTTCCAGCATACATAATGGTAACAGAGATGCAGTTGCGCTTAAAAGGTGGATAATTGGATTCTTGCCTTCCAAAGTAGATTCTTTAACTGAAACGGAGTTTAAAGAGCAAATTTTAACGAAAAAGTTCTACTTGCCTTGGCTGGTGGATTTTTACGCCCCGTGGTGTTCTCATTGTGTTCATTTTGAACCTGAATTTAGGACTGTAGCTCAGGTAAGCAACTTCCCAGTCAAAAGCTGGGACTATAAACAGGCTATTTGCAGCCATCGTTGCAATCCAAAAGGGGTAACATTTCTAAAGCCTCAAAGTAACTTATATGTACCAAACCAGGATAGCAATATTGTTTTATGATCTTATTGTACTAGAGAATCTGCAGCTCGTATTCACATAAACCATGTGAATGTTGCCTTGAATATTTTGCTTTGTTATATGCAAGACATTTTTATATTCAAATCTTATATTTTCAGTTCATTCATTATCCTGGATATGGAAAGATATAAACCGCATTTCTGGTTTTGCATATTTGGATTTTTTTATTATTTAACTTTCAGAGGCTCGATGGAAAAGTGCGTTCAGCCAAAATCGACTGCGAAGCTCACCGAATATTCTGTGGCCATCAAGGAGTCACTGGATATCCGGCGGTGAGACTGTACATGTCCCCTGACAAACATTTTGAAGTAGATAGTCAAAATGCGAATGAAATAATACAAAAAGTAAAATACTTATTAGAGAAACACAAAGGAAGTGACACTCACGACGAGCTGTAATTTTGAAGATGGAGAATCTCATGTAAGCATGTCCGACAGCTACAAGATCTGCCCTTTTAATTAATTTCAGTGTAACTAACCGGAAGATTTATGGTTTTTAATGATAGGTATGTGACACGCATTTGATTAATCAAATGTGTGATTTATGGCCTTTTTTCTACTCAGTGCAAGTTCTACAAGTGCCATAAAATTTAAATTGTTATGATTTCTTTGCAATGACAAAACTTTTTTTTCTATAATTCCATCTTATCAATTTCTTATACATGGTGTCGCACAGTTCACGGTATAGGGGATAAATTTGGCTACTTCTGTAATCGCCCGTGATCTAATAATTTTTATTGTTCTTCAGCTTGTTCAATAATATACAGAGTGTTCTAATATAAAAAATATATACAGGGTTGCTCATTAGTGCGCCAAAGTCCAATATCTCAGTAAATATGAATTTTAGAGGAAAATGTCTCCCACGAAAGTTATTCGTGTTTCTAAGATGCAGATTTTAAAATTATTTTCCAGTATACGGGGTGCGTTATAAACGTGTGGTAGTAACCAACTATGGTTTTTTAAATGGAACTCCCCCTTTCTTTTGCGATTTTCGGATTTAGCGTCAAATCCTAATGTAAATTAATTTCGAAAATTTTATCTGAAAAACTTACGGTTTTCGAATTATTAGGAAAAATATGAAAATTTTTACAGCTACTGGATTACACATAAATCGATGCTGTACGTAGGTATGCGAATTTGGGTTCTGTGATTCTAAAGTCTTCTGTGATTCTAAAAGGACCTAATAATCTACGTGCAGATTTGTTTTAATTCATAAAGAGATATCCGTACACCGCTCAATTAGCCTCTAAACTTGCATGTTTTTAAACCTCAAAAAGTTGTTTATTTTAAATGGAACCCCCTAATTTTTTTCAATTTCGAATTTAACGTCTAATTTAGGGCTAGTTTATGTAAGGTGTCCTAGTTCTAAAAATCACCGTTTCTAAGCTATTCGGAAAAATTTAGAAAATTATTTAATTTTTATTTTGATCAAGTTAACAGGGTACATGTTGACATGGAAACAAAAAACAAACGTTTGTATTTTTTGAATGAAATTTGAAGACATATGTATAGGCCGTGGCGGTCCCCTTTCTTGGCCACCTAGATCGCCAGACTTAACAAAATTGGATTTTTTTCTATAGGGTCACATTAAAAACATTGTATATCAATCTGCTCCGACTACTGCAGAAGATATGAGACAACGAAGGGTACATGCGATTAGAAATTCTACATGCATTGAGATGTTACGAGAAGTAAATAGGTTTTTTTTGGCAAGACTGCAGTTGTGTTCGGATCAAAATGGGGGACAGTTTGAGAACCTTTAATGACCACCGCATTTGTTTAAAAATAATGTTTTATTTCATTATTTATATTTAATAATACATTTATAATATTAAGTTTTTTATTTAATGCATTTTTTGATGGTCGACATGTGCCCAGTTGACTTGATTCAAGCCAAAATTGAGCTTTAATTTTTAAGGTTACCACACCTTACATAAACTAGCTTTAAAATTTAACGGTAAATCCAAAAATTGGAAAAAAATTGGGGGGTTCCATTTGAAATAACCAAGTTATTGAGATTAACCAACATACAATTTTGGATGCTCATTGGGCGGTTTATTGAAAACTTTTCGCAAATTAACATATGTCAGCACGTAGCTTGTTTAGTCCTCTTGGAGGTCCATAAGACCGATTTCGAAATTCGTAGCGATTAGGGTATAGCGCCAATTTCTATGGAACCCAGCAGCTGTCAAAATTTTCATATTTTTTCGAATAATTCGAAAACCGTACATTTTTCAGGTAAAACGTTTGAAATAAACTTACATTCAAATTTGACGATAAATCCGAAACGCACAAGAAAAGGAGGGGGCATTTAAAAAACCATAGATGGTAACTACCACACGTTTATGACGCACCCCGTATATTTAAAAGTAATTTTTAAATGTGCACCTTTTAAACATCAAAAACTTTCGTAGGAAGTCTTTTCTTCTAAAGTTCATATTTACTGAGATATCGCACTTTGACACACTAGTGAGCAACCCTGTATAAAGATAATTCTCTTTTTCTTGATATGCGACGCCCAAAATTTCAAGTTTTTACAAATTCAGATACTGAACAAAAAATAGAAAATAATTAATAAATCTGAAACCGTTAGAGATAGAATAGAGGAAAGTATTAGACGAAAAGATTCAGACAATAAATACGAACCAAAAAATGCTAATACACAGGGTGGCTCATTTGAAATCCCAGTGATAATGGATTTTTTTTAAATAACAACAACGCTGCATTCAGGAAAATATTTTAAATCGTTAGATCAAGAACGAGTACAGAAGTAACCAAATTTCCAAAATAATCCAATCATCCCCTTACCATATACCTCAAAAGTACCTTTAGTTGGATTTCGTTTCGTCGTAATCTTTAAATTGATCTAAAATAGCAAAGGAAACGGAAATATATAGGAATTATTGGCACATGAGAGGTGAAATTGTTAAATATCTACATGATGATACCAAGTAATGCGTTTATCTACCTAAAAAATGACCATTTTAAATTATTGGAGTAGGGGTGTGGATTGAATTGAAGAATTGCTGCTGATTAGTTCGCTCAACAACAATGGAAAATTAAAATATTTTCCTAATATCCTATCAAATCTCTGTATAATTAAAAAAAAGATAATATTCTGGTGTGAATGTTGAATTCTTCACTGAGTTATGTCTGTACGTATTTGCGCTTATTTATTCGAAAATTAATTGCGATGCTAATTATGTTATCCCATTTCCGTGCTCCATTTTATTGTTAAGGAAGTAACGAATCTCACTAGTTAGTTGAAACGTTTAACACGTACTTTTTGAATACGTACTCATCTCTATAGAGATGAGTACCAGTCGTCCAGCCGACGTCCTTAAACAGACGTTCAGCCGACGTCATTAAACAGACGTCTGGTAGCTGTGTCATGTAGCCGTCATTTGGACGTCAAAACGTCCAGCTATCTGACGTCTTCTAGCCGAATCTCATGTCGTCGTTTAGACGTCCATAAGACGTAGTGTGCTACCTGGGTATAGCTTTAAGAGTTATTCAATATTTTACAAACCGGATGGTTCATTCATCATTCAAACTTACGAATGCTTTAAATTTCAAAAAAGGCACATTGCAGGTAATGAAATAAAATTAAATTGCAGTTATTCGACTTTGTATTTTTACACTTTGGATTATCAAATGAGAAAGTATAATGTTTTTCTTTAAATTTTTATGTTTAAATGTTTAAAAAAAAAGATTGAGAAACTAGTCGCTTTCCTAGAACTTAAATTTTTCATTTCATTCACATCGCATCGTTACGTTAACACGTTGAAGATATTAATGAGCTGCGGGAATTCACAGAAAATTATTTTACGGAATTATGATTGTTTTGTGAGTTGAGATCATAATTTGATATTGTTGAAATTTATTTTTTTGCAAAAACTGGTGCCTCTTAGTTCCTGAAATTAAAAATTGTTTTTCATAAATGTTGATTGTTTTTTACTCATTTAGTTGAAAGGAAAAAAGTCTATCTTCTCTCTCTCTTCTAATTTGCAAATCCAAATAGATCCTTTGCTATAGACTGAAATCAGTAAAGGTAAAAAAAAACAGCAATTTTGTTTTATTTGCCTCCTTAAACTGAATAAGTTCTATGAAACTTTTTCATATAAGGCGTCGTTTTCGAAATAAAAAGAATAAAGCCTTCTCATGTTGAATGACTTGACGGTCGTATTTTACTGATAATAGTTTTTTTAGCAAGATGCCAAATAATATTTTTAACCTGAGTGATTGTGATTGCAACTGCAAGTGATTCTATGTATTAGCTATGCGTAATAAATTATTTAGAATTTCGGTGAATATTATTTGCAATCTGAAAAAAGCCCTCGTTGAAAAATTTCTTGTTTGACCAAACAGAATTTCTGTGCCTAATTTATCAGCAGTCAGATTTCAATTGCAAGCCATTATATGGAATCTCATAATTTTTTTATAACAAAATCGATGTTTTTTCTGTTAAGCCGGTTAAAAAATCGGGTTTTGAAATTGAAGTAGTCAGGAAAATATACAAAATTGGCATCAGCCCCACCGCGTCGTTGCCAATTGTAGCAGTTGATGCTTCCCGGAAGTGAAGGGAAATATTGACGCAAGCAAAGCTTCGCTTGCTTACGAGCTGTCAACATTAATTTTTAGAACGTTTGGTTCAGCAGTGGAAAATTAAGTTTTAAGCAGAATTTTACCGCAATGGCTCAACGCTTTCCAGTACCTGGATCCAGTCCGGGAGCGGGCGGGCCTCCTCCCCAACGGTATCCACAGCCCCAAAATCCGGGGATGCGACAATACAGTCAACAACAAACTTTTCCGGTAACATAATTTTGTTTTATTTACGCTAATCGAACATTGAGTTGATAGAGTTTTACTATATCGGTATAAATTATCTTAAAAATCTGTTTTAAAGCATCAAAAGATTATCAAGTATTGAAACACTAAAATAATTTATGGTTAATGCATGGGTTTTGGGCATGGTTTTAGGTTAATGCATGGGGCACAACCTTAATCACACGCTTACCTTCATAAACTAAAAATGTGACTATGTGAAGGGTTGTAATTTAATGTTGAGCCATGAATGAAGTGGAGTAAGAATGTCTTTGATTTTGAAGCAAAACCACTCAAATCTGGACATTACAATTCAGTTTTTGTTAACACTCTATCCCTTCTAAAAATGTCAGCATTTTGAAAGATTCCAGTCTATAAATGACACCTCAAGGCAGGAAAAACAAGATTTTCGGGAGAGGCAGGCGTGTTAGCTGCTAAAATATTGTATCCGAATCTTCTCACTCTCAAAAGAAGTAACAAACATTGTTACACTGCTCTCATTCTTTCAAATGGAGATAAATCTCACAAAATAAACATAAATTATAAAAAGCGCAACAACTAGTAGGGAATTTATCCCTCCAGAACACAATTTGCACTTACAGTGCATTTGGTTGCAGTTTTACCTCATTTTTCGTTTATTATGTCTTACCGTCGAACCATGTGATGTACAATTAAATGCCTCAAAAGTAGACGAATCCACTAGTCATCTCTAAATATGTACCAGATTAGGTACAAATAACTGAAATAACAAGCAAATCGATCGAAAATGTTTGCAATAAACATTACTTACTTCTTTGGCAGCTTTAAGCTTTAGCTTCGAGCTAAAATATTTGTCATAAAAAAAAAAATTATAAAATGAAAGTGAAAAAACAGCCACACCAGACCAGGTCTTTTTACAATATTGATTAGTATACTGTTACCACAAGGTGTGAGTGTACAAAATATAATGTTTAGGTATATATATATTTTTAATTCGTGAAGATCGTGCTTGACAATTTACTTTTCTCTATATACACAGATATGCAAAATGTAAGTATTATCATTCGTGATAGGAATAATCGAACTGTTTTTCTATATTCGAGATATAGTATCCCTCGTTTTACGCGGTGCGCTTTTTCACGCTTTCGCGTAAATAAGAGACAATATCGTTGAAATTTCGGAAATTAATAATGAATCAAATGTAAAAAATCACACCTTTTAAAAATTATTTTATAGAAAAATAAAAAGTTTTCATTTGCTCATTGGTTTCGGACCTGGATTCTTTACTAGAACGAATCATGCAGTTCAATGATGATGAAGAACTTTTTAACAATAACGAAATAGAGAAAGAAAAGAAAACATGAAACAGCGAGCAATACTTCATTAAAAATGTAAAATTACTTTGTTTCGTACATATGTACAGGATGATCCAAATTGGACTGTTATAACATATGACATGTGTTTCTTGAATCGATAGAGCCAAAACTTGCAATTGCAGCGGTTTCTCAATTTTCGACCATTTTGTACATTGTCCATAACTTTTTTATTTCACGGAATATTGGTATTCTGTAAACACAGTCTTAAGTTATTTACGAGCAATCCAGTGAAATATATAGTATAATTAGTGTAAACATCAGCGTCACACAAAAACACGGCACCCAGAAAAGACAATATTAAAAAAAACAAGGAACTTAAGCATCTAACATAAGAAACTCATGACCTCACATTAAAAGAACTTAAAGAATGAACTGGACGACATACCAGAAAAACTTCAGAATCATCATGCTACTCCCGGTGTTGCGTAAACTGTTTAAACATGTAATTATTGTTGTGTATATTCTCCTGACTGTACTTCAATTCATTCCAAAAAAATTCCTGGAAATATATGGAGTAGCTATGGGGTCTCCCATAGCTGCAACAATTGCAAACCTTGTAATGGAAAGTCTGGAAGAAAAACTAATACCTGAATTGAATTTTAAGTGTGGATTTTTTAAAAGATACGTAGATGATTGCATAATGTGCCTGCCAATCCAAAAAGTTTAATACACACTAGATAAATTTAATGCATTCCATGAGACCATTAAATTCACCATTGAGGAAGACAAAAACAAATCATTAAACTTTTTGGATATGACGGTTATATATGACGGTAATGGGGAAATAAAAACAAACTGGTACACAAAGGATCTATGGTCTGGTAGATACTTGAATTTCCAATCATATGCACCTCTACAATATAAAAAAAATGTGTTGTAACAGCTCTTACTGATAGAGCGATTAAATTGGCACATTATGGATATAGAACAAAGAATCTTGAAAAAATAAAAAAGATACTAATAATGAACAACTATCCCAAAGCTTTCTTCGAACCAATTATAAAACAAAGAATTAATAAAATCTACAATTCAATTAAATGGAACAATATAAATAAGAAAAAAGAAGGTGAGATCAAGTATGTATCATTACAGTATATTCCAGAAATCAACACGAAAATAAAAAATGTTTTAAAACCACATAATATTACTATAGCGAAAAAACTAAAAACAACTTAGCAAAGGAATGTTTCACTAAATTTAAACCTAAAAGTGATAAGTTAAACACACCTAACGTAATATACAAGATTGACTGTTTGAACTGCGACAACACATACATAGGTCAAACAGGACAATATTTAAAGAAAAGAATATACGAACATAAATATAGCTTAAGAAAGGTTAACGAAAATGGAACAGCATTAGCACAACATGCACAACAAAAGTTACATAGTTTTGATTTTGATAACACAAAAATATTAATCAATGAAGACAATTATAATAAGAGAAGAATCCACGAAATGACACAAATTAAAAAACATCAGAATGCAATGAATTTTAGATCAGACACAGACAATCTTAGCTCTGTGTATCACACACTAATTAAATGAGCGCATGCATACACTGATTGGACCAAGTAAATGAAATATAAACACCTGACATTGAAGAATTGCAGAGCAATTCCTAGAATGCAAAGAAAAAGCGAAATATAAACAGTTTTTTTTGTTCTCTCGCTCGATATCAAATAAAATATATAATTCAATAGCCAGTCAAATGTGAAGGTAGAAACAACTATACACGTAAGTTAAATTTAAATCAAAGACATGTTTGTCCTGACTCATCACCTGAAAACCATTGTTCTTAATGTACTTTTTGATATGTGTGTGATTTGTATTTTAATATGTGAATTTTGATGAAATTTTTTTATTTAAATTGATGATAACTGTAAATGTATATTTTAGACAAACTGATGATGGTGGAGAAAGACACCGAAACGTATTTGTGACATTTTAAATAATAAACAATAAAATTGACTGAAACCCAGGAATTTTTTTGGAATAAACATGTAATAAAAAACAGGTTGCAAAATTTAATAGGACGTCATATTCTAAAATACAGTGCGATTTCGATAATTCGGACCGGTAAACCGGATTCTTCAGTAATCCTGAGAAACTTTCCAATTGCATTTTGTACCCTATAGTCCGGATTTGATATTTGGTATTTCTGAACTGGGTTTTTAGTTCTTTTCTTCACTTATAGTTAAAAGAAAAGTGAACCCGATCTCAGATAATTTTTATGTGCCAATACAAAACAATTTTATTCCGAGTCCTTTGGAAATGAAAATTTTAGAGCTAGCAGCGGGTGGACTTCCAATAAAAAAAAAGGTGTGCGTCACGGGACGCTCGACAGAAGTGATAACTTCATATTATTGATAGAATCCTTAAAATATTGAACTTGTTTAACGCATGATGGCAATACTAATTTATCTTCTTCTTCCTCTTATATTAGGATTATATCCTGTTTTTCATCAACATCATAGCTTCAGTTGTGACGCTGAACTCCAGCTTTCATACCAGCGGGTTGGTGGTCGTCCCGGGGGTCTTTTTGAACGTGGTACTCCCTTTGGCAGTCTGGTGTTGCCCATCCTGTCAACGTGGTCTCTCCACTCGTCTCCTGTTGCGAGACCATCTCACGACGTCTTGGATATCGCACTTAGTTCTTATGTCGTCGCTTCTTATATGGTCCAGTAGGCTACATCCCACCATAGATCTTAGTGTGCTCATTTCAGTTGTTCTTATAAGTCGTTTAGTTGGGGCATTTTTCGCTCTGGTTTCGACTGCATACGTCATCACAGGTCTAACACAGGTTTTGTATATTCTGGCTTTGCTCTCCACAGACATATATTTATTTCGCCATATTACCTGTGTCTCTCAAATATCCCGATATCAAGGCTGCTTTTGTTGTCTGCGCTCTCACTTCTTCTTTTAGGTCTCTACTACTTGTTCTGTTGACCTCAAGGTATTTGAACTGCATAACCTGTTCGACGCTCTTGTTGTAGATTGCAAGCTTGCATCTGCGGGGTTCCCTTGATACCGTGAGAGACTGTGTCTTGGTTGTGGATATTTGCATGCTAAACCTGGACGCCATCCGTTCAAACTTATAAAGAAGCCTTTTCAAGTTGTTCTCATCTTCGGCGATAAGCACGGCGTCGTCGGCATAGCATATCACCCTTATTTCCTCATCACCCATTCGATACCCTCTGACAACCTTCTTGACTTCTTTAATAATTTCGTCCATTATGATGTTAAATAATGCAGGACTTAAGCTGTCTCCCTGCCTTATTTCAGTTGAAATGGGTACTTTCTCAGATAGTTTGCCTGCAACTATTATGTAAGTGTCGTTGTCTGTGTTCAGTTCCGCAATAATTGTTATTATGTTGCGGTTAATATTTCTCTTCTGCAAAAGCGGCACGACGTCGGATAGTATTACTCTATCGAAAGCCTGAGTCAGGTCAACAAAGCACATGAAAGCTGGTTTATTAAATTCTATAACTTTCGGTTATTTGCCGGATGGTGAATATTGCATCAATAGTGGATCTGTTCTTTCTGAATCACAGTTGTTCTTCGCATATTCCAGAAGCTGCTACTTCTTCCTCAAAGATCTTCTTAAGGAGTTTTGAGATTGCACTTAGGAGGCCAATTCCCCTGTAGTTAGTTAAGTCAGTTTTTGATCCATTTTTGAAAATTGGTATGGTAATACTATATTTCCACTCTGCTGCGTCCATTCCCGGCGACTTTCGATTTTTCAGTTTTCCAACGAGTTTTATCTTTTCCCTCGATATGTTCCACTGTTGGTGTGTGCTACTAATGTATAATTTCAATATTCTTGTTAGTCTAATAATGTATAAATGGATCAGGAATAGGTAAAATGTAATTTAATGTTGTGGAACACCCGTATTAATTGTCATATTTCCACTCTCAGCATTGCTGACTCTAATCTTCTGTTGCCTATTTTTGAGGTAGATTCTCACTAGCTTACGTGCTTGACCTCTAATCCCTATATAATAGAGTTTATCTAGCAAAATTTCAAATTTTAAAGTGTCAGAAGTTTTAGTCAAATCCATAAAAGTCACAGTAGTAGGTTTGCTTGTTTTCAGGTAGTAGGTTTGCTTGTTTTCAGGTTATTGTACAATATATTAGTTGCGAATTATCGCAATGCACTTTTAGTACCTGTATTCTTTCTAAATCCAAACTGATGTTCTCATAATGAATTATGGCTTTCAACTAACCACAACAACAATATAAAATGATCTCAAATATTTCGACTAAGTTTGACGCAAAAGAGAAAAGAGGTTTGTAGTTAGACACATTATCTTTTCCACCAGACTTTTAAACGGGTATAATCTCAGCACACTTTAATGCATCTGGCCAGATGGCTTGTTCTATACACAAATTGAAAATATAAACACTAATCTTAATCTGTCTTAATAAATCTGGATCTTAATAGCCAAAGAAAAATTACGGAATTATTGAATTACCCAATAATTAAATTTATTAAAATAGCAAATAGTATCTTTTAATTTAATTATTATTATAGTTATTAAATAAATTTTGTCTAATTTTACTAATTACTGATGTTAAAGCAAGACAAAGTCGAAGACCATGCAAGACTTGGTCTTGGTGTTGCTTTGCTCATCACTAACGAATAAGCATCTTTACTACGACTATAACTAGTTTTAATCATTCACTGTTTCTTATTGTACCAGCATTGCATTTGTCTGATTTCAGCAACGGGCTGGTTACAGTAATCCCCCAACTGCGATTAACTCCAGTGGAGGTTCCCTTATTCAACAGCGCCCTTCAGGAGCGTCCTACTCACCAATGCGTGGGGCAATTCAAACGCCCCCAGGGGGAAAACGGCCCGCAGATACTAGACCTTCATTGCAACAGAAAAGGTAATAATGCGGCCCCTTGATCAGTTAATTTAGTCGATTATTTTCGATAGGACAATCGGTCAATTTAATTTCAGTGACTACGGCCATAGTACTAGTAAAAAGAAGAAGAAACTTGCCGACAAGATTCTTCCGCAAAAAGTACGGGATTTAGTGCCGGAAAGTCAAGCTTACATGGACCTTCTGGCTTTCGAGCGAAAACTAGATGCTACCATAATGCGCAAACGATTAGACATACAAGAAGCATTGAAGAGGCCAATGAAGCAGAAACGCAAGCTTAGGATTTTTATTTCCAATACATTTTATCCTGCTAAAGAGCCTTGTCCGGATGGGCCTGATGGTCCAGGACAAGAAGGGTGAGTAGCCTAACATTATTAATATATAATAAATAAATAAACGCAAAAATGTTATTTCGGTTCCGGATTTGTTCATTTTTTAAAGTTTGATTTTCCTATAGATTTGTCATATCAAATTTTCATCTAATAATCTTTTATTTACTCAACAGCATATACATATTCACTTTAAGAACGTATCAGAATCATAGGACTGTATTTCAAAGTTATTCCGCAATTCTCCTATTTTGTATAAATTGTTGTTTTTTAAAAGGTTAAAACCAATAGATTTTATTAGATTAGAGAAATAGATACAGGGTGTCGCAGATTAAGTGGCAGTGCCCTAAGAGTAACGAGAAACTGAATGCCAGTATGTATTCGTTACTCGTTACTTTCGTTACTGGTAGAAAAAAACACATAAACATGGGGAACATGTATTTTGCATGATTAATCTTACATTTAAAGCATTTACACCAAAATCCCGGTTTTATTGAATTGCTTTTGAAATTCAGTTGAAAAACTGAGTTTTGGAACATTTACTTCATCTCAACTGGAATTTATGAATCCATCATTAAATGTGATTTAGATTGTGCACTTTTTTATAAATAACTACTTTAACATAAATAATTTAATTTTCAAATCAAGGTTCAAATCAAGTTAGATCTGTACTTGGAAAATGTATAATTATATTTTAAATATTTTTTTAAAGATCAGTTGCTTCTTGGGAGCTGCGTGTAGAAGGGAGACTATTGGATGATTCAAAAAATGATCCAAACAAAGTAAAGAGAAAATTTTCTTCATTTTTTAAATCATTAGTTATCGAGTTGGACAAGGATTTGTACGGGCCTGATAACCATTTAGTTGAATGGCACCGTACTCTAACAACTCAGGAAACTGATGGTTTTCAAGTAAGCATTTATTCAATTTGGATGCATTTTGATTATTTCAATTAACACTGTTTTTATTTTTAATTTAATCAAATAATTAGGTTAAGAGACCAGGAGACAAAAATGTAAGGTGCACAATCCTACTACTTTTGGATTATCAACCTTTACAATTTAAGCTGGACCCGAGACTCGCCAGATTATTGGGCGTTCACACCCAGACACGTCCAGTAATCATTTCAGCTTTATGGCAATATATTAAAACTCACAAGTAAGTTTCAATTGTTGGTCGTTTGTGTTTTTTGTGTAAGTTTCGGTTGTTTGATGAAAGTCTGAAAAAAAGGAGTTTCGAATGCTCTAATCGAATAAGGGCGTTGTTTTTATTTATTTATGTTCAAACGATGTCTAAACGTTTTTGAATATATTTTTTAAATTTTCGAGATTAAAGAGAAATGACATTAAAACTGACGAATGAGAATTCTCTAATTGGCTCATTTAAAAAGTGTACAACAATAAAAGTCTGTCTGAACACTTTAAATAAATAGGTGTGTGTAGAAAATGTCCTGCTGTGTTTTAATAAGTATCTATTTCTCATTTTAGACTACAAGACTCACATGAGCGTGAGTTCATCGTATGTGACAAGTATTTAGAACAAATCTTCAATTGCTCCAAAATGAAATTTGCCGAAATTCCACAACGATTGAATCCTCTTTTGCATCCTCCAGATCCAATTGTTATTAATCATGTTATTTCGGTAGAAGGTGGAGCTGAAAGCAAACAGACCGCATGTTACGACATTGATGTTGAAGTAACGTTTAGCCTGTTTAGTAATTTGAAAATGATCTAATTTTGAATTGTTTGCTCCCAGGTGGATGATACTCTAAAGGCTCAAATGAACAACTTTTTACTGAGTACTGCCAGTCAACAGGAGATACAAGGACTGGATTCAAAGATCCATGAAACTGTGGATACTATTAATTCATTAAAGACTCATAGGGAGTTTTTCTTGAGCTTTGCCAAGGACCCGCAGCAGTTTATCCATAAATGGATCGTATCACAAACTCGAGACTTAAAGGTGAATTTGGCTGCTCATAAAAAAGCAAGTAATCAATTAATTTCGTTTCAGACAATGACGGATGTGGTTGGCAATCCAGAAGAAGAACGAAGATCAGACTTTTTCTATCAGCCATGGGCTCAAGAGGCAGTGTGTCGTTATTTTTACACAAAAGTGCAGCAGAAACGTGCGGAACTGGAACAGGCGTTGGGAATCCGAAATAATTAATGGTAGGCAATGCATTGACCTATTCTGTACTTTGGGATTGTTTAACTTTTAAATCTATTGCATACACCTATTTTCCATTAATTGCTAAATGTGAGTGGCAAAATATCGTAATAAAAAGTTAAATGTGTTTTGTTTTTTATTAACATTCGATCGATTTTAGAGAGGTACATATTTAAAAAACTTGGATTTTTTTTGAGACAGACAGTCGCCTTTTGACTTGTCATGTACAGGGTGTCCCACCGATAGAATGAAATAAGTTTATTCTTTACAGGTATTATTGTTTCTTTCCAATGTATTCCTGGGTTTCAGTCAATTTTATTGTTTATTATTTAAAATGTTACAAATACGTTTCGGTGTCTTTATCCACCATCATCAGTTTGTCTAAAATATCCATTTTACATTTATTATCAATTCAATTAAAAAAACTTTCACAAAATTAACATATTAAAATTCAAATCACACACATATTAAAAAGTACAATTTGGGACCTTGGTTCTCAGGTGATGAGTCGGGATAAACATGTTCGGGAAAAGACTAGAATCTATTGTTTAGAGATCTAAATTTGACTTACATGTTTAGATGTTTCTTTCTTTACATTTGGTTGCATATTGAATTACCTATTTTATTCGATATCGAGCGAGTGCCCGGAAAATCTATTTATATTTCGCCTTTTCTTTGCATTCTTGGAATTGCTCTGTAATCTTCAATATCTGCTGTTTAATTTTTATTTACCAGGTCCAAGATTGTCTGTATCTGATCTTAGCTCTGTGTATCATGCGCTAATTAAATGATCGCATGCATGAATTGAATGGACCTGGTAAATAAAAATTAAACAGCAGATACTGAAGATTACAGAGCAATTCCAAGAATGCAAAGAAAAGGCGAAATATAAATAGATTTTTCGGGCACTCGCTCGATATCGAATAAAATAGGTAATTCAATATCCAACCAAATGTAAAGAAAGAAACATCTAAACATGTAAGTCAAATTTAGATCTCTAAACAATAGATTCTAGTCTTTTCCCGAACATGTTTATCCCGACTCATCACCTGAGAACCAAGGTCCCAAATTGTACTTTTTAATATGTGTGTGATTTGAATTTTAATATGTTAATTTTGTGAAAGTTTTTTAATTGAATTGATAATAAATGTAAAATGGATATTTAGACAAACTGATGATGGTGGATAAAGACACCGAAACGTGTTGTAACATTTTAAATAATAAACAATAAAATTGACTGAAACCCAGGAATACATTGGAATGAATTAAAGTAGTCAGGAAAAAAATATACAAAATTATTGTTTCTAAAATGGGATTTTCCATTGGGTAAAGGTAACAAACGAGCATTTTATATGGTGCGTTATAAAAGAAACACTTTATTTTGATTAAATTCTTATGTATAGATTAAATTGTTAGGAAAATCGATTTTAACGGGTAAAATTAGCAATTTCTTCGTTATCTTTAATTGCAAAATATTTATATTTAGCAGTGGAAATGACTCATACTCTATCAACATATGTTTAGCAAAATATTTGTATTAGATATTACAGTGAGTGATCATAATAAGCGTCCAATTTAACATATTATCAAACTGAAAAAATCCATATAAATAATCGTCTTTTGCGATTAAATATTGCTAAATTACTCGTACTTATTTTTATTGTTAATAGACGTTAAATTTTTATTATCTAAACAAACTATTGAACTGAATAAAAGGTATTTTAATCCTGAATAAATGAAACTGACAATATACGAGGGTATGCGCTATTTAAAAAACGGGTTATTTTTTGTTCGAAAACATTCTAATTTGAACGACTATTCTGGATCACTCTGCAATATCAAATACAAATATTTTGCATTTTAAATTACAATAGAGTATGAATACTTTCGCATGTCAAATTTTCTAAAGAGATACCACCATGAAAAGCTAAATTTTCGCTCATATTTCATATAAAAAAAGTAATTACAATTTGCATAAGAATTCAAAAATTAAATTAAATATAAGATGTTTCATTGGAAAAAAAAACAGTTTTCTTTGTTGCCATAATAAATATATACGCGCTTAGCCACCTTCACGAATGGCGATTGCAAATTTGAAACATGTAATACTGGTTAAGCGTAAACTTACTTTACTCTATTGTTGGGACATCCTGTAGAGACTATCAAAGAAATCAATATTTGTCTATTCTCAAGGGCTTTTTTCTGTTAATCAGCTTAATTGATGCAACAGAAACGAAAATTATGTTTATTTGCAGTGCCCACATAGGAAGGAGTCTTCTGTAATTAAGAAATTTATCGACTTTCGATTTAATTTTAATCACCCTGAATACATTTACACCAGTTATAAAATAGGCATTTCGATACACAGGGTGACCCAAACTCAAGCATAACCAAGTAGCATAACTTCGCCATGCTAACAAGGTATGCTTAAAAATTAATATAAAATATAAACATGTGTGTTTGTTAGTGTAACTTTTTTTAAACTTTTTTTGTCTATTCTCAGGAAATCTTGAGATATTCAACTGAATATTTGTATACAATTTTACCCTTTCGTACAGCTACTTCATATGTTGAGTCGCATTTTTCATTTGCCAGTGCCGTAAATTTTGGGTTGAAATTACCTCACAGTGAAGTTACCTCACTGGTAACTGGCAATTTGAAAGGACGTTATTTTTCTCTACCAAGTAGATATCCTTAATCAAAAACACGAATGTGGCTCGATTTGAGAAAAATTCTACAATTTTTATTGAAACATTTGTAAAAAAGTAGCAATTTGGGTTAGCTTAATCTCATTTAAAGGATTCATTCATCCTTATTACTTTGTCATTATTATTATTACTTGAGCATTAATCGGGTTTCCAATCTGTGAGTAGTTAAAATATCATTGATTTTAACGAATTTAGAAACGCCTGACATTCGAGCTTTTAACGAAATGCTCCCTTTATTGTAACGAAAACAACGGCTCTTTAAATTGACATTTTCTCAAAATCAGTGAAAACGTTAGGGGCCTATAATCCCAGTGGATTCCAAAATCTCACATCACTGACAAAAAATGGCAAGTTATTGTTCATACGGTAGCTAGAAGAATTGGTAAAACGAGTACAAAAGTTCGGTTACCTATCTCGATTAGCTCCTGAAATATAGACGAAAAACTAAATAAATAATTGTATATTTAAACTCTAGTGTTTCGAAAATTTGCGCTTGAGATTTCATGTTGTCATAATGTTTTTATTCTTTTTTTGAACCAACAACCTCTCAAGCAAATTCCTCAGAATATAAAGATAATTTATTACTTTCGTAAAAAGCCAAATTGTATTGTATGTTGCTTGTTGAATTTTTTCTAATTGAGCGATTGACTCCAAGGCAACTGATATTAGTTGACTCATTCCTGCCCAATGATTTTATAGTGTGCTTTCAGTTGAAAACCAAAAAAATAATAAACTTCTTGAACATAAATTAAATTACCTTGAAAACCAAAAACTCTCAGAACAATCAGCTGCTGACTCCTGTAAAAATAAGAACATTTTAGAATAACTCCAAATGCGACGTTTTACCGTCCTCCATACTAAGAACACAACCAGAACTGTTTTTCGACTGTTTATTAGAATATAATTTCCATGAAGTAAATAAATTAATTGCATCAATGACTTTATAAGCTTTCACTAAAAATATATATAACTACTACACGAAGTTTAGCACTGTCAAAAATTGAAGTGAAGTTTATCTAAGAGGAGAACCGAATTCAACATTCTACTAAAACAGTTGATTCGAATAAACGCAAAACAATACACATACCAAGTGACTTATCAGCATTTCAATTTCAGGGGGTTTCAATTGGTAATGCAAAAAATGCCTTCAACTGTTATAAATTGCTGATTGATTCTTGTTAATGTTCTGCTGACAAGACACTTAGTATAAGACAATTAAAAGAATACAGCCCATAAAATGAGGCAAGGGTAGGAAGGAACCTAATCACAAATAAAAATATATATTGAATTTTTTTTTGTAAACAACTTTTCCTTCGGACGTTGCTGTCTATCAAAAAAAAGTTCAAACTATCACACTAGTTTCCTACAATTGCACGGCATAGATCAGTGCTAGGAAAATTAGTCCAGTTTCAGTTATTAAGTTTTTTTGCAGAGTAGCTCACGCGACTTGCACCAGTCAAGCCAGCACTCCATTTTTTAAAACATATTTTAATAACTTAATATCCTAAAAAAGTACAAAGCAATTACACCAAAACAATCTTTATAATACAAAATAGAAACATTGCCATGAATATAAACAACAATCGAACCCATACTACTTTTCAGGAAATTAATGACATTTTAATGATTGTATACACTATTACCATGAAAATAGGGCATCATTTAAAAAAAATATCTACGATTCCGCTTAAATTATACGTGCAGCTTAGTGTTTTAAATTTGTCTATAGCATAATGTTGGATTACCACTTTTAGACAAAACGACAAACGGAATGGGCCTTTGTGTTTCAGCGCGTTTTAGAGATGTTTCGAGACCCGGTTTGAAAAATTTCGTCTCAAATTGGTAAAGGCGCCTTAAAGCCCAAAATATGAAGGGTTACTTTCTAGAAGAACATTAGTACCATTTACTCATCACCTACCAACTCCTCGAAATACTAACCGAGTTTTATCAGCCCTTTTAAGTGCAATTGTTTTCATTCAATTCAATTTCATTAAACTGTAGTGAGTTTTTCCAAGTAGAAAATTAGTTCAATTGCAGTTCGTCGATTTGCTTCTAACGATAATTATATTTGTATTATTCGACAGTAACTAGAACACCAAAATCAATAAATATTCACCGAGATTTGGTGGCAATTAACCATAAACACGAAGCAATCTGATTTAAGGGTATTAGGCTAATCGTTAACCTATTTGAGTAGTTAAATCACATAAGGCATATAAATGGTTTCAAATATTTCTGGTAATGTTCGATGCTTAATAAAGATCAAGAGCTGATAAATTACATACTTAATGTTAAGCAATAATTCTGAACAATCAAAGCGATACCTTTTCAACCGTTGTGATTTGCTCGATTAATCTAAAAATCTTACATTGAATACTTCGGGCCCACTTGCACGAGTCCAGTTAAAGTATGCACCTCATCGCTCCAGTCGAGGCGCCATAAAACTTGCGAATCATTTGCTTCACTTTACTTCCTCAGCAGTGTACCTATCACGGAACCAAACTTGGATATTTCGAAGTTGAAACCGTGCAAGCAGACCTCGTAGACTAAGTCTAAAATGTCTGTCAAATTTGATGATTCAATCCACTGCCTAACTTATAATTGTTCAAAACGTTACAATTTTAGGTATCAAAGTATAAATCTACGAAAAGTTAGTAGCTATAAAATATAGTTGTGTTAAATCAAATGGAAAAAGGTCAATTTTATGCGTTTGAAACCAATCAAATCTGACAGAGAAATGAAAACAAGATAGTCACTATTACTGTAATACGTTGGTATTTTCTTGAATAATTAATATTAGTTATTATCATTAGTGATCTGAATTAAGTGCACCTTATTTTCTAATTGTAACTAAGCCTTGAAAGCACATTAAACGGGATAAGCCCCGCGAATCGATAAATAGGGAAAAGTATCAGCAATATTTTTGGTATTATTAATATGGTTGGGTTAATTTTCTGGTTTTCCGGGAAAACAGGCTGGAGGGAGCACCCTGTGTTATTGTGGTGGCATTTACTTAAATGCTTAATCTGAAAAAGATTACAATATTTACGACAATCAAAAATATATTACCCACATCAATTTGTACGCTAAAATACTTGTTATTTTCAGTCGGGTAAATTAGGGCAAATTTGCGTATTTTGTATGCGTTACAAAACAGTTTTTAAAAGTTGGAAAATTCCGACTACTTTCGGAAATATTCAAAGAAAATCGAAATTTGCTCAAATTATTTTTATTTTTTTCTTAATTTGTTTAGCGATCTAAACAATTGTCACATTATTAGATCAACTTTTTACTCTTTACAAAAGTATACCAGCAGATCTGGAATTAATTTTTTCGTCTTCTTCACAATAAAAATATTTCTCACTTTATTAACAAAAATGTAAGTACGGCCCTAATTTAAAATTAATTACTGTGCAACTAACAAGATTTGGAGTTTAGTGAAACAATCAATGTCCTTGTTAAATGCGCCGGGTTCTGTATTACTAAATTCTTGAACACCGCATGTTTTATTGCATCCCACAGAAGGTAAAAAGACGGAAAACAAAATTTGTCATTATTTTATTTGGTACTGAAAAATAAATACTGGAAAAATAAATACTTTTTTATATGAGGCTTCATTACTAAACATATCTTGAGTACTTCTTTCACGTTATGTTATTAATTTCGACAGTCCTATTAAGTCGAATTTGAAAACTTTTCTTAAATATTCGTTTTAAATCAGAATTGTACTTAGTTTTTGATAATAAAAAGGAAAAGAAACGGCTAAAATTTGGAAAAATATATTTTACATACACTTTCCTGGCCTTCGTAGAATTTATAAATCATACAGCATTGAGTTCCAGATCTGATAATATAATTTAGTAAAAAGATGTTTTAATAATGTGACACTTACTTTAAAATATTGCTCTAGATAAGCTCAGAAAAAATCTTTTAAATTTCGTTCGTATATCTCTGGATGTAGTAGGAATTTTACCACTTTTAAAACACCATTTTGTTAAGCATCAAAATGCAAAACTTTGTCGTAATTTAACCGATGAGTGCTGCATTAAGGCGTACGATATAATGTTGCAAAATGGCCAAATGTGGCTTCATTGCAATCCAAAAATATTTGAGAATAACGCATATTTATGGGATTGTTGGTGGAAAGTAGATCTAAATGATGTCTGATTATATCTGCATCATCAGATGTTCATCAGGACATTAACAACGTAAAAACAACCGTCAATTTTCTAAATTTATAGTAAACATTGTATGTATATTTTAATTTACATTTGATTCGTTCAAATCGACCTTTCATAAAACAATGGTAGCCACATATCAAAGGTAAGTAATAAAATTAAACTAGGTATATGGCACACAAAAATCAATCCTGATGAACCTGGCTTTGCAGAAATAAAATGCGAGACCACAAAGTAATCAGAAGCAAATTGCAAATCTATTCACATATTCTGGCTTTTATTCAGTCCGGGTGACGAAAAGCTGCAAAAAATATCAACACTGAAACAAAATACTCTTCTCGCTTCTTTAAAACGAATTTGTTAATAGAATGATTGTTGGAAACCAAAATATTTTCCTATAAAACAAAACTGGTAGTTATAATTAATCAAACATAAATATGCACCTGTGGAGTAACGACAAGAGCAAGATTTCGATAAATTTCTTCTAACAATTCTTCGATTTATCAAAGTCGAATTCAAATATTTCCAAGCCTTTCAACCTGGTTCTCCGAACCATTTCAGCCTTTTTAATGCTGTTTTTTTTTGTATTGCCGATTTAATATGTGTACTTTGTTTTTCTTTTGTTCGTGAGTTTATTGTCAAATTCTTCTGTTGCTTTGGGAAGGCAGGATTGATTTTAAAGTCGTAATTATAAATTGCCCATTGAAAGTATGAATTTTTTACTGGGTTAATTATGTCAAAATCAGCTAGAAAATCTATGTCAGATACACAATTTTATTGAATTGATTTTGATAAGAACTTAACTAAACTTAAACTTGATAAGTAACTAAGTTTTGTAAAAGTCTATAGAAAATCATAATTTATTTGGAAATACTAAGTATTTAGTGAATTAAGTGGATTTTTACTCTGATATAAACATCTTCAAGGTAAGTAAGTGGCATTGTAAAAATAAAAAACCGTAGATCCTCAATGGGATTTTCACGTCTGAAAAAAGTGCAAAAATATATATTTTTTAGAATAATCTGTTAGTTTTATCGATACCTAGTTTTCTTAGTTTAGCTCTTTTAAAGAAAACAAATGTTTATCGGTAATTTGCACTTAAGCAAAGCTCAACAGCCTCTCATAATAAAGAAGAAATCAAATCAACAAAATAAACAATCAGTTGCCTAATATACACAATATTTTGATTTAAACTAAAATCGCCATAGAAATTCACAATAGAAACAAATTCCAATTTGAGGAAAGTTATACACGTGCCCAGAAAACGTGGAAAACATTGAAAGTGATGATATTCAAAGCAATTTCGATGAAGGACATCAAAAAATAAATAAAACCAGACCACAAACCCATTCGAACATTCACTCTAAACAAATTTGGAAGCTTCATTTCAAAGAGAAAACGTATCGCAAATGTAAAAACAAAAAACATACTAGAAAAATAACAGGGTAATGATGAATCAAAATTTAAAGGATAAAGAATATCTTGCGGCTTTTTTCTAACAGTAAAAGTTAATGACCAGGTCGTAACCTATTTTACATATTAATGCAACAAGAAAAAAATTTCCATCTGCGATCAAATGGAACAAGCTTACTTTAGTTACTGAGTCTTTTATACAACGTACATTTTAAAAACGTAATTGAAAAAAATTAACTTACCTAAAACGGCAAGTAGTAGGAAAAATAATCATTAAAAATTGAAGAAATTTTAAAATATTTGTTGCATGTATAACATGTATGTTTGTTTGCATTATAATTTTCATTGGGTTTCGTAATATACTTCTTGAAATAACATATGGGCTGTGAACATTTATAACATTTTGGCATTTTGTATCGTTGTGTTTGTTTTGGCAAGTTTTATTGCATGCATTTCTTGGACTTTAATGTTCAATTTTTGGTTTAAATAAGGGATAAACGTCCTCACCAAAAGTTGAACGGTAATTTCCATGAAGTTGCATGTTGCAGCGTTTAAATCAAAATTCTTCACAAAAAAATAATGTCATGCTGGCCAATTGAAAAACCATGTGAAAGATAAAATGCAACAAAAATGTCAAAAAAAAGATAAAATGCAACAACACTTGAATTCCAAATGTTCTGACATG
Organism: Dendroctonus valens; assembly: GCA_024550625.1. Lineage (NCBI taxonomy): Eukaryota > Metazoa > Arthropoda > Insecta > Coleoptera > Curculionidae > Dendroctonus > Dendroctonus valens. The sequence continues at coordinate 1,073,248 of JAJTJO010000120.1, read as the reverse complement.
ATTGTGCGAGTCTTATTATATTTTTGCCCGCCTCAAGAACCTTTACTTACTGCACCAACTACGTTCTTCGTGTGTCCACCCACCCGACTTGACTTAAAAGTCATCTGCGGTAGCTACATAGAGAGAGCTTCGAGCAAGAAAACGAAAAATTTACTCATATGTAATACCTTTGCCGCCCACGAGGATGGACCTGCGTTTCTGCGTCGTGTCATCAACTGGATTGTTGCCCTGAGGTCTGATGGAAGCCCCCATGGTTGTCCCAGCAATGCCCGCATGATGTTGCCCGGATCTGATTGGTTTAGCGATTGTGGCCGCTGGACCACGTCTAGCCAGGTTCTTTTGGCGGACTGCCTCCTTAATGCGGTCAACTTCAAACTGGTACCTGTAAACAAAAAACATTTTCGAATTAATAGCACTTCCATGCAGAAAAATCGTGCAACAATAATAATTAACAAACCAGGAATGAACCGATGCGACTCAATGAATTGGTTGAGAAAGCATTTTTTGCTAAGTTGATAACTGATTTGAGTATATAAAACAGTGACTTTAAGCACAATATGGACAGAAATTGGACAGACGGCTAAACAACAAGTTTGAAGACGACAATTGCCAAACTAAATAAAAATGTGTTGGTTTTTAGTAACTAATCGAAGAAAACCTCCAACTGATGACCACTAATTGCAGAATGATATTATATCAAGCAAAAGTACATCCGTTTACTTTTTCTTTTGGAACAGTTAATGTAATGTAATGTAATGTAATAATGTGTAAACTTCAAAGAACAATATTTTCATTAAAATTTACAAACACAGAAAAAGATCGAAACTTTAAACAAACGAAAAATCTGAACAAAGCTTAACAACCGTATCGAGAGAATATGTAAGAGATTCGGGAAGTGGTAGAACAATAATCACAATTAAATATTTTATTCAAAGTGTGTATTTTGGGAGACTTCCGAAAATGTTTTTTTTCATATAATCTTTTGATTAATCTGAAGCAGTAGAAAAAGCGCTAGTAATTTGGATGTTATACAATAATATAAAAAAAGTCCCTGTGGATGCTAATAATCTGCGACACAAAGCGCCTAAAATGTAAAACAGTTTAAAAGAAAAGCAACACACTCATTCTACGCAGAGAATAAAGGCTTAGTAAAAGGGTAAAGTTTGGAAATCTTTTTATGCTTGGGGATGCGAATGAATAGAATGTAATCGTTTACATTCCAAAAAGAAGCAGAAAAATAACCAATAACAGGCATGAAACAATGTCAACAAAAATGAACAGAATTCTTCAGATAGAAGATAATAGTATAAAAAAATATTCATAATTGATTCTTTGTAATGCCGCGAAAATAGAGTAGGTATGAAATTGAAAGCAATTCAAGAATTGCTTGCCAAAGTTGAAGGTAGAAACCAACCATGCATGCAAACTGATGATGGTGGAGAAAGACACCGAAACCTTTTTGTAATTGTGAATAGTAATAAACAATAAAACTGACTGGAACCCAGGAATTTCATTTAAATTACCATACGTGAAAGTAACGGTAAAAATGCAGTTAATTTCCAATAATAAAATTGTACTTACCGTTTCCTATCTCTCATAGCACCCTCCTTTGCGTCCTTGAGTGCAGTCTCCAGGGCCTTCACTCTATCCATCGTTAATCTCAACCTCTTCTCCAACTTGGGCAATTCACAACGCAAATCAGCATTATCTCGCACCAACTGCTTGTGAACTTTGGTCAACTGATCTAAATTGTTCTCCAAGAACGAGATTTTTTGCTTCTGAGCCAACGAACCGCCGTCTTCCTCGTTGTCTTCGCTCGACATGTTCTTTTTCATGCGGGCCTGCAGAATGGAAGCAAATTACATATGGTCGTTTTGTTGTTGTTGTGGTGCAAAGTCTTACCTGCAAGTCCTGAACGAATAGTTTCCTCAAGTTATGTAAGGTCTGGAGTTCTTTAGCGACCGTGTCCTCGAGTCCTTTGAGATCTTTGCGCGCCTGCTCTCGCCGATCGTTTGTGGCTCTAAGAAGAGAATGAGAGGGGCTGATGAGTACTCGGTTCGCCACTCCACCCGAAGGGCGGCGAACGGACGTGCAGCAGCGAAGCCACACCACACGACAGGAAAATAAAGTTTAATTGAGGGTTTGGCAAGTAATATTTGCTAGTATTATTACGGGGCATTTTTAGCTTGGTTTAAGGCGAAACTGGGCGATTCAAGTTTCCAGTGTACATGCCTGCCACTGCACAGTTAGCAAAACTGTCCAGTGGTAAAATTAACTTTGTTTTTAGTTTCATTCCAATTATGTTGCAAGTGTTAAATAAATCAAATCACATCAGTCCATGCCTCTTGACCAAAAATATTACTGATACTTATCCCCTATGAATTTGCATTAATCTACTACAACGTTTTGATATTACACTTTTTAAGGCATCATCTCTTTTTTCTTCAAAGAAATTCTAGTATCACAAATTGCTTTTATTGTTATTGCACCAATTTTTGATGTTGATTAGCACTAAAATCCCCTGCAGGAATATCGAAAAAGATGGAGAAAATCAAGTAATTAAATTATAAGGAATTCACTTACTTGGTCTCAAAAAAACTAATTAAATGCACAATCTACAGGTGACTCTTAGAAAAACATATGCCATCAGCTCTTGCAGAAAAATGTGCTTTTATTGAAAATACTAACTGAAAATTTGATTTTTTGCATTCGAAGCTTTCTTTAAATTTGGTACATTATGGACAGTTATCCTACATTCGGGTATTACAAGAATGTGCAATGATTTTCAATTTTGGGCTTCTAAAATTTGAAAAACGCTTCAGAAAAGTCCTGCAGCAAAACTCAAGAATACAACAGACTTGCTATTGATAGATGTACATATATTAGTATGTAAAAAACCTCTAAAGTGAAGGAAATACCGTTGATTTGAAACTTCTCTAATCTTCAAGCTTCATGAATTTCCAAAGTTTCTAATCAATAGCATTTTAAATACTATTGATTCGAAACTTTTATTTAGTCTTCAAGATTCACATTTGCTTTAACTTTCCGAATTAATTTTGATGAATACGGAAAAGACAAGTTCAATCGTGAACTTGAGGCATAATTTTTATATTCTAGATCGTCTCGCCTGGATTTGCTCCCGCACGCTACAAGCAAACCTTGTAAATCTTTTTCTTAATGATATTCACTGCTGCATTTTATGTACTAACCAAACTGCACTAAGTTTGTGCATGAAATCATCACTAGTGATCTGCCTCAAAAATATGCTTTTCACATAGGTTCTATAACTTATCCATATACTTTCTCTTAAGTACATTATTTACACTATTGCACATTTCTACATTTTTGTACACGGCAAAAACCAGCCTTAAACTTGCTTTGTTTTCGACTCAATTACGCTCAAAAGCTTTATTGTAATATTCTCAAATATCACAAATGTGCAATTTAAAACGGTTTTTGCTATTCTCCTGATTGCCAAGCTGGCGAGAAAAATGAGAATGGGAGAATTCTTATATACTATGTGTGTGCTTCAATAATCTCGTCATGGAGACTGCATGGCAGTAATAACTAGAAACAAACTGCCAAAACACTAAACAGGACAGTATCGATTCACAAAGTCAAATAAAACTTAACCAAACGACGCTGCTCGTGTGATGTGACAACGCGACAAAATTTTAAAATAAAAAATTCATTTAAAAAATATAAAATAGTCGATAAATTAGGAAATATGAGTCTAAAATCACAGGGAAAAGCTTTGGAATTTGGAAAATGGAACATCGAGGGAAGAAGTTTCAACTAACAACCAAAGGTATTGTCATTTGAATCGCAAATGCTCAAATACTGAAAAACATGAAATCCTAATACTGATACGTATCAAATATTCTAAAAAACAATGAATTTGTGCTGTTTTCTTCTACTTGATTAATGGATAAAATGCTTTAGTAAATGACCAAATACTGCGGGCATTTATGTGTAACCAATAGCAGGGTTATGGAAACGATGAGATGCAAATGAAAGGTATGAATATGGAAAATTGACATACTACACAAACTTTTCTCAGATTTAGACTTAACAGTCTCTGACTTAGCTGCGAAATTTTGCAAATTCTTATCTGCTTTAAGACTGACTTTTTTCTCGGAATTCTTCAAATCTTTACTTATTTTTGAGTTAACTTCGTTCTTATATGGAACAAAATCCTCCCAAACAGGAGAAGCTACCGATATTAAGTAGCTTTTTTTGCTGGGTGAACTTTTTGGGCTGTTTTCCAAGGAAATATTGGGACTATTGCGAGCGGAGGTTTTAAGGATATTTTGTAATTTAGACCTCAACTTGTTATCAAGAGATACTGACATGAGTTCCTGCAGTTTTTGAGATTTCTCCGTTTCCTCGCCCTTGATCTTCTCGTAATCGGATTGAAGTTGTTGTTGGGCAAGGGTCAATTTCTGATTGGAACTGTAATAGAAAAGAAAAATAAAAATGTGCTACAAAACAAAATTTCAAGTCAGCGACTTCTTCGAACCTTGTTCTCAAAAATATATAAAGGTCCGTAGATTAAAAAATATTATTACTTTACATTTCGGCTCATTATTATAACGAAGTCAGTCTATGTATAGAAAAAAAGATACGATAAATATGTTACACGCATATTATTGGTTCACTTAATAGTTAAACTTTTGCTAATGGAATATGCAAATATCTCTTTAGATAATCTTCTAGAAGAATCTAGAAGATCTTAGAGGATTATACATCAAAAAGATTCACAAGAAAAATACTTACTCCCTGATGTCATTAATTAGTTGTTGTTTCTCCGCAATTTCATCTCTCAGTGAAGCAACCTGTTGTTGATGCGCCACCCGCAGTTGATCCATTTGCTTCTCTAAGGCCATGCGAAGATCGGCGGCTTCTTTCTTTTCACTTTCACTAGCCGTGGAAACCTGACACAAAAAATATGATTTGCCCGATATGTCGACAATCAATCAAGCTTTAAGTGTTAAAATTCGCAAATAATTTGCTTCATAGCATATAATTAGAATGCAGTATATCTATATTTTTAATCCACTTGAAAGTAATATAGGCTAGTTAAGCAAATTATAGACATAGAACATTACATAAAAAATGATTAGAATACAGCTTCAAAAATGTTGTGTCCGCCTTTGTTATAAAAAAAAGACATTTTCTATAACTGAAGAGTTATTTTCTTCTTTAAGCAGCGAGCAAACTTTTAAGTAAATCTTACCTGTTCAGCAGCCTTCAACTTAGCACATTCCTCCCGAAGTGCGTCTAAACTTTCTTCTAGCATCCTCTTCTTATTCTCTGCCTCCCGCATCGACTCCTGCAAACTCTTCATTCGGGCCTCATGTTGAGAGATCAGTAGCCTGAATAATAAAGGTAAATCTGCTGCAAAATATCCCAGTTTAATATTACGGAAAAATTTACCTGCACTCGGCTAATTCCTTTTCATATTCGGTAACTTTCTTGTTGCTATCCTGTTCTTTGTTTTCAATGTCTTGTAATCTTTGAGTAATATTGGTAACTTCACTCTTCATTCGGGAGATGTACAATCTGGCTACTGTGAATTCTTCTTCCAGCTTTGCGGCATCGTTCGAAATCTTCAATTCACTGCCCTCACTGCCAAGAGTGGTGCCTGGAAAAGTGATTAGTTTGATATTATAGAGCTTGCCAAAGTAGTAGAAATGCACATACCAATTTCTCCAAGCTCCTTTAGCAAGTTGCTCAACATTTCAGCAATTCGTTTCTTTTGATGGCTGCTCATGTCCTTCAGTTGTTGCAATTCAGTAGTGGTGCTATTCAGATTGGTCTGTTTCTGTAACAATTCTTCAGACATTGACTCCATTTCCTTATTTTTAGCATCCACTTCCTGGGACTTCTGATCGTAGTTAACTGCCAATTCTTCCAATGCTTGAAGAACCTAAATCGGCTGTTTTAGGATTTTGTGCTGTATGTTTTTCCACAGGATTACCTCTTTAACTTCCTCTTTCGCGCTTTCATTCTCTTGCTGGATCCTATTCATCTCGCTCTGTAATGCTTCGTAGTCTCTACGCGTGCTTGCGATTAATTCGTCCTGTTCCAACATCTGTTCCTTTAATTTTTCTACATATTGACTCTGTTGGTTGATTTCTTCATCCTTCTCGTCTAGTTGTTGATACAGTCTTTCTCTGCAATTTAATGGGTGGAAATAGACATTTAGATGTATGAATGATGATGTATGCACTACCGTTCCAGTTCCAGTTTTTGCCGTTCTTCCAAGCCAAGAGTTGATCCAATCATTAGAGCCGGAGTTGCAGGCATGGGACCGGCAACGTTTTCCACAACGCTTTCTTCCAAACCTTTGAAAATTAATTGTTAGTAGAAATAATGACTGCATCAAAGTTAAGGAAAAAATACCCTTACCAGCAATCGGCGTAATAGCTTCATTAATATCGTTAAGATTGACCTGTTCTTCAGCTTTAACCGTTTCGCCTGATCGCCACCTGTTGAGCTCGGCTTCCAGTACTTCCACTTTCCCTTTGAGCCGTGCCACTTTTTCCTTTTCCTTTTCATAGCGCCTCTTCCATTCCTCTGCCGTCAATTCCTCATTGACCGTCACCACATTCTTCACAGTCTTAGCCCTCTTTCCAAACTCCAAAGTTGACTTGGTTTCCGACTCGTTGAAACTAGCCGGGGAACAGCAAATTACGATTGTTGTTCTAGCATTACCTGAAAAACATTGCAAAGTTATTTTCATTCACTGGGTGGGTTTTGCTGTTACTTGCCTCCAAGCGATTCTTGTAGAATACGGGTCAGCTTTGAATCTCTGTATGGAATATGTGTTTTATTGCCATCGGCCAAGGCGCTGATAACATTTCCCAACGCGGAAAGTGATTTGTTGATATTTTTGGCTTCATCCAGGACAGTGCCTGAAGGTAATTGAAAAATAGTTTTTGCATTTCTCAACAAACGCGGAAAATTTCCTACCTTCAGCGCCAGTTTTGGACACTTTCTCTGAACCTGCTAAATCCACAAGGTACAGTTTTCCCGATAATTTCTTCTGGTTTTCTAAATTCTCTTGCTTAACATTAATAAGAAATACTGAGTGCGATCTGGACGAATGCTCATTCATATCTACGAAACAAAACGTTCAACTTAGCAATTAGTTTGGTTTAAAAGTCCAAGTTATATTTACTTGTTACAGCTATATGCCTATTTGACTTTCCTTCTTCTATAGATTCAAATACCTCCTCAGGGCTTGACACAAACCGTTCGGTTGCCCCTTTCACATAAGGTACCCTATTTTTATCTTCATGGACACTCAGGTTGACTTTTGATACTAAACAGAAATATTATATTTCAAGGGAAATGTTTTTTTTTGACCTGGCAGTGATGGAATGAACGAATTAATCAAAACCAAAAATGTGAAAATTTTTTCGAATTCCAATCCCAGTTATTCAGGGTAAATACAGTGAGATAACAGTTAATTTGAAGAAATATTATACATTTGTCACATTGCTGCTGAAAATGCATTTCACTTCAGTTCGTAAAACATTGTAACCAGTAAACACATGTACTTACCATCTAACAAGTCTCTAATTTTATCCATATAAATCTCAAAGTATGAGACCTTAATATGAAATTCTAGATTTTCTTCCATAGCATAGATGTGGTTGAAGATGTCGTTTACAATTCGAGGTATAATACCCTGCTTGTGCGGATCGCCTGTAAACCATAAGTGAATAAATTTATGGAAAAACGACTGTATATTTACTTAACTGATGCATTTTAAACAAATTAGATCTATTAGAATCTAGATACGACTTTTTTCATTATTATTCATCCCTTACTAGATATGTTAATGTACAAAATGAGCTTAGCGCAACAGACATTCTTCTATTTTCCGATTTATGTTAGATTTTATGAAAACAATGTAACTTCCTGTAAAAAGCTAAGCCCTATTTATTTGGGATTTTGCTTGAATTCGTGACCCTAGTCGAAACTATTATCGATTAAACGCAACAAATGCAGGAATTGTTCTACTTTTGGCTCTTAAAATGCCCTTCCTGCAGCGAAAATCAATGCTTACAGTAGTTGCAGGTGGAATTTCACTTACTGAAATTCGATTGGGAAAATGCACCAAAATTGCGGCTCTTATTATTAAAATAAAGCTGATCATTCAAATGCAAAGAACAAAACATTGTTGATGCTGATATCTCCAAAAAGGAAGAATGTTAAAATTCATTAAATCCACTGTTTATAGTTGTAGAAAGTAGGAAAGCATATTTTTTTCTTACCTATGACACCTTCCATAGTATGTGTTTTACCCGACGATGTTTGACCATAGGCAAAAATGGTGCCGTTATATCCAGCAAGCACATCAGAGACGATACTCTTGGCCGCTTCACTGTATACTTTTTCTTGTGTGGCATTTGGTTTGAACACTTTGTCAAATAAGTAGACTTTCCCCTGTAATAAAGATTGATTTGGTTAGCTTAAAACACTTTAATATTGTTCAAGGGGGTCCCGTTATGGGCAATTTGCAGAAATCGAAAGACCGTAATCTACATTTTAAGATGATTGATAATTGATCTGAGAAACACTTAAATAGCGAACCAGTTTAAAGTAGCATAGACAATCAATCATAGACATGTGAAGCTAAAGAGCTTTTAGGTAGTTAAATGGGTTTTATTTATTCTCAGTTAATATTCATTTGGAACTTGAAATTCAGAAAGCTCTTTAGTGAATTATTATCGTTCGTGACTGAAATAGGTATCGAATAATCTATGTGAACAATCATTTCAAAAAAATGCTTCAGAAAACGTTCGAAATAATGTCTTTATCTATACTTGCTACTAAAGAAAGTATAACGAAGCTGTTTGTTTCAGCTTGCTTGCGCTGAAAGATTTATATTTAGCGAAAAAGCGAAATGGATTTAAACCACACTACATTTTACCTAAATAGGTTTTCTCTAAAATATATACAGGGTGATTCACGGTCACCACTAAAATGTGTACAACTAAGTAATCAGATATGAATAGAGATAGGCTTTCGGGCCATTCCTTGAAACTGGTGAGTTTTTCGGGTTTTTAGGCCGTCGGGAAATGGACCCGAAAAACACCAGTTCTAATCAGATATGCTCTATCGACCCACAAGACTTTCAGCAATACGACGTTTCCCCTTAAATCGAAAAATACAACTTCGATATTTTAAACGAGTCACCCTGTTTATTGTTGAACGCTTAGGTGAGTTTTATAAATTTGATTATGTTTGATTCAGAATTCCTATACCCATCTAAAGCGGCTTCCAAAATATTATTGTTTTTTAATCAAAACTCAAGAAATCTTGTTTTACAACGCAATTTCGATACAAAGACATGCGCAATTTTGGATCTGGGTCCCGAAAGCTTTGTGCTTGAGCTCCACATACAACAATTTGTTCTAATTATGCAGGGCGACTTGAAATTTGTGATATTCCTCGAGCTCCAACGACTTTTGCATTTTTTTTAATTGGAACACCTTGTATTTTACTGCCAAGCTGATAACTGGTCCGAACTATTGCATAATATCTAACCATGATGAGCCTTCATGGCTATCTTATCAAAAAAAATACCGTTTTTTTCGGAAATTTCAAGCCTTACGGAAAGGAACATAATCCATTATTTTTCATAGGGAATTTAGTGCTCTTCCCGAATATGCACTAATGTACAGGGCGTTCCAATGAAACAAATGCAATTGAAGCCGTTTCTCTTCATCCGAAGGACCACTCATTTCAAAACGCTCTGTATAATTTAGAACAAATTTCACATGTCCACGTATCGAAATCGCGTTCTAATACAAGATTTATTGAAGCTATGTTTTGATTACAAATATGAATATTAATATTTTGCTTTAGTTGGATATAGGAATTGTTAATCAAAATAATTAGATAATAAATTTAAACGTGCAATAATATACAGGGTGTCCCATTTAAAATATCGATGTTGTAGGTACTTCTGATAGAAGGAACAACGACTGACTAATCACCCTGTATACCCCCATTTCAATAGATCGTTTTAAGTGAACAGTTTTAGATATTATTTTAATAATTTAGCAAAAAATATAATTTGGAACCTGCTGAAAATATTTAACGAATTGCAATATCATTTCGATTGAACCTTTATACCATATTTTTCTCTTAAGGTTTCACTTAAGTAGGAAAGAGCAACAGTTTTTTTGTTTGTTTCAGAAATTGTTGCAAATATCTCACTCAACAACTGTTAGAGCAACATTTATAATATTTTCATTTAAATCTCAGAAAGAGTTACTTTGTTTCTCAGGTTTTATCCGACATTTGTAACCTTTAAAAAGTTGGAATGAAAAAACCACTATTTTTTAAATGTTGGCCGATATTGCAAAAGCGGAAGCGAATAAAATACAAATTATAAAAACCACTTCGATAGATAGTCTTCGGGGCGTATATTTTTTCCTGATCTGATTCTAATTCTCTGATGTTCCAACAGAAGCCCGTCACATCTAAAAAGATCAGAGAGCAATAATTTTTTTTATACTTCAGCAATAGTTGTAAGTTTAAGAAGCAAAGATCAGCAAAACTTTGAACATTTTGCATTATATCTTTTAAACTGTTGCAAAAATTTGACCACCTGTAAGAACCGGTTCAAAGTCAAGGTGAAGTGTTTTTTAGCATTTACTCAAAATTCGGAGACTTTAAAAAAATTAGAAGCAAAAAACCGCAAATTTTTGACTATTTCGATTCCTATCTCAAAAACTGTTGCCAATATCTGAACAGTTACAAGAACCATTTTACAATATAACCTTTCCTCTCAGGATACACCCAAAATTCCTGACATCTAGAGAAATACAAGAGCTTACAATTTATACGATATTATTTATTATATTAACACAAATCAATATAAAACCAGCAAAAAATAACTGAATAACAGAATCGTATCATTTTGTATGATTAAGTATAGTAATTATACTAATTAAGATCAATAAATAAATGATCTTCCCTGAAATCGGAAACCTATCTGAAGTATAGTAAATATATAGTATGTTCTGAAAGCTCTTTATCTATATAAAAAAAATCAAATGGTTGTAAATATACTGACTGATCAATGGCACTGATCTACGCATGTTGGCGATAATAAAAAAATAAATGCGTGGAACGAAAGCTTTGAGACTGGTGAGAAAGAAACTGAAATAGACGGGACAGGACGGTCAAGGGCAGCCCGCCTGGCGGCGTGTTTTCCTCTATTGATCCGGGAAACGGAATAGAAACGCTAAGGAAAATTGGGAGAGAGGAATTTACCGACAGGGGACTAAGCCTGAGAAAACGGAATGCTAAAGAACAACATCAAATATAATAATCAGATTACCTGATTAATGAGTTAGTTCGTCAACATCAACCACTACAATCGAGAAAAAAAAATTACAAAATCATTTTTTTCCAAACACTGATAAAGTTCGTACCTTCAGAAGTAATTTGATAGTAAACTTTTCTATAAAAGAATAAACAAAACCAGAAAACAATGATAACAACAAAAACATTGACAAGTTTCTCTAATGATTTGAGAATTTATCTTTGGTTTTCGTGCACATTAAAGCAACTATAAACAGACTTTTATTGTAGGCAATTAGTCATACAAAAATGAAACTAGCAAATGCAAAAAAACAAGTTTTTTTGGGAAAAAAATGTAAATTCATCCACTACAAAAACAAACGTTTCATTTTCAGTTTCTGTTCCGATCAATTTGCGTTAATTTAAATCGAAATTAGTTACACAATAATTCGTCCATATCGATTTTGTTCCGGTTATGACCGTAACGGTAAACAAGCAATAGTTTCTATTATTATAACATTTATTAATGGGTGTTCGTCCATCTTCCGTGTCATTTGTCGTACGTACATTGTATAGAATTATTGGGAGACTTGGACTAAACAATCGATCACTGTTTTTCACTGTTACACTTTTGGAATAGGACACAATTGTAACCGATGCAAATTAATCGTTAGAAATATACATTTGAGAATATATTGGAATTAGTATTTGCGTATTTTTAAATAATGGGCTAAGAGAATCAAAAGTAGCAAATGCTTGTAAATTACATTCTAAAGTAAAAACTTAAGAATGTAAATAAAACTGTAACATTGTCGTACAAAAAATTATATACTTCTCTATGTAGTAAGTACTTTCAGATGGAGGAAAAGTTTAGATTTTCCATGTATTTACTTAAAATCGAGTGAATAATGCGTAGTTTAGGCGATGTGAGCCGGAGAAAATATTAAATAATTTTAAGGTAGATGAAAGTTGTACTTAAAAGTACAAACATGGCAGATCTTATAAGAGTAGGTGCGGAGAACATTTATTGAAGGCGAAAAACAATTAGTCTCATTAAATTAAAATGTTTATCAATCTGCTGTGATGCGAGTCACTGGCATCACACTCGCATGCAAAATGTTTCTTTGTATGCTCATTATGAAATATTCAATTCCGGATCAGCCAAATAGTTAGAAAACTTTTGTCATTTTGCATTAATATAAGTCACCCTGTTTAGGTGCTTGGGTTTATCGGTTAGGGGCCAACGTTTCGGCTATATTTAAGCCATCCCAGGGCTCTAAAACTGGAACAGAAGGATTTCAGTCTTAAATATGGTAAAAGTCGTTTTATAGTCCTTAATATTCCGATGTTTCGTTTGTTAATCATGTTTTTAAATTTACTTCTAAGTAACTTTGTCCTGCTTGTCTTGTATTCGACTTTACTTTTCACCGATTTTCTCTTTTTTTAATATTATTACTTAATGAATCATTTTATATTAATGACTTGGTAATGACGTTTTTATGTTTTTAAATTTGTCGTTAAACATTACTGCTTTTGTCCGTTGTCACTTATTCCTCTTTTGTTTTATATTAATTGCAAAACAAATGTTTTATATTAAGGACTATAAAATGTTTACTGTATTTAAGACCGAAATCACTCAGTTCCTCTTTTAAATCCCTGAAAATGACTGAAATATAGGCGAAACGTTGCCCCAAAAAAATAGTGTTTTATTTTTTGCCACTACCTATTGACCGATAAACTCAACAGGCATTTTTTACCAATTATTATCACGGTCATCAACAACCACAACATAAATTACTCTGTGGAACAAATAAAGTCCTACCCCTTTGTTGTTTTATACTTTTCATTCTTTAGCATTTATTTCCTAGTTAAAGTAAATTATAATTCGATATTTTACTAAATAGTACCTTCTTTAAGTGTTTACTACTGTATTATTCACTGGACTCAATATCTTAAAAATCGATAAGAGTTGCGTTTGGTAATTTTAAGTCTATGATTAGAACTTTTCTTTTGAAAATAATAATATGAATAAAATGGCAATTCATCTAATAGTACAGTAGTAGTAAACATCTTTATTTCTAAAAAAGGCTATCGACCTATCGGTCTTTCTGCCCTTGTTTAATACATGTAGTCTTAATCTAAATAAAAAACAAATATGAAAATTCTCTTATTCTAGGTTAACAATATTATTAAATAAATAAAATTTCAGTGGCAAGAAGAAATTATTTTATTGTCCACTAGTCCGTTGCGTTTGTAAGTGTTCGAGTAGCGTTAATGTAGGGAAACGGAAGCGGGATTGTCTGGTTGGTCTTGTAAGACAAAGGGGATTCAGTATGGTCCAGTTGTAGGGGTTGTTTGTCCATTTTGTCTGTAGCTGTATGAGTCTTTCCGAGATCTTTGTCATGTTTGTGCGTTCGTATAGTAGTTGGGTGGGGGGGTTGTGTAGTGGGTTTTGGGGGTGTCTTATTCGTGTTATTAGTCTTAGTGCAATTTGCTCTGTTGTTTGTGTATAACGTTTTGTCCTTTCTGTTCCGTTGGTCATGAGTACATGTCCAAAGTCTAGCAAGGGTCTACAAATAGCTTTATATATTTTGGTGGCGGTGTTTGTGCTAATTCCTCTGTCTTTGTAGGTTAGTGATCGGAAGTGTTTTGTTCTCTTTATTGTTTCTGCCCTGATGTTTCGTATGTGTTTAGTGAATTTAAGTTTGTGGTCGATTGTGATTCCAAGGTATTTTACGACGTTTTTTGGTTGTGTCGTTTGGCCGTCTGCTGTTATTGTAGGGGAATCAGCGTTGAGTCTGTGGTTTGTGAGCAGAAGTTGGTTTTTTGACGCGTTTGGTGTTAGTCTCCATTTATAAACCATGTCATTGTGTTGTTTGTTAGTGTTTGGAGTCTTTGCGCTGCTCTCTCAGTAGTTTTGTCATGTACAATAAGTGCCGTGTCGTCTGCGTATTGTAATATGTATGCCGATCTGTCGATTTGATTTTGTCTGGTAAGTTGTAATTGTATATGTCATGGCAGTATATATTGTAGAGAAACGATGAGAGCGGGGATCCTTGAGGGAGCCCTTGTTCAGGGGAAAAAGAAAATGACAGTGTTTTGTCAATTCGTACTTGTAGTTGTCTGTTTTCTAGTAAGTTCTTTATGGTGTGTAGTAGATATGTTGGTGTGTGTAGTTTGTATAGTTTGTATAGTAAGCCTCTATGCCAGACACTATCAAAAGCCTTGTTAATGTCCATAAACAGGCAAGCTGTCTTTCTGTCAGTTAGGTGGGTAGTTTGTATATTGTTGGCCAAAATAAAGAGCGGATGAACAGTCGAGTGATGCTGTTTGAAACCAAATTGGTCTAATAGTACATTAAACAGGCAATTTCACAATGAGAGAAAATTAGAAAAAATTTGCTCGAATTGTACAAGACACACAAGATGTTCACACAAATAATTCATCATGCAAAATCAATTAGCTGCAAAAACAATAGGAAAAAATTACATAAATAATCAACATCGCTTTAAATTAAGTAGTATTCTAAAGTTATTTCGCATTTTATGGTTGCTTGAGGCTCCCCAATGCCCAAAACACAACAAGAAAGATTCGACTTATCACACAAATTTCATGCATATTTGTTTTTATGTTGGTAGTCAAATTTCGTCACTGATGAAGTGCGACCAAAGCTATAGTGTACGGCGTATAGGTGAGAGAAAAACACTGATTGGAGAGTCATTAAGTTGCGAAACAATCCTGTCTTCGTGGCAAAGAACTATAGCCAAATAATCGAATTAACATTCGCCAGTATACAGCAAGATTCGATTATACGTAATAAGACACGGAGACAATGATTCATAGGCCGTAGACAACCACGCTGCCTACAATTTGCAACCTCTCATTTTAATTAGCAAAGTGAGCCTTCACATAACTAACGTTAAAATGAACATAATCATATTTGATTCGTGTTAGTAAGATAAAATATATTCAGATCGGAGTAAAAAAGACAATTGTTTTATTTTTAAACATTTACTTCACTCACTTACATGCGCCAAATTGCTTTTTATGACACATTTTTTCAAACAAACCATCGTCATCGAAAACAAATACTGAAGAATAAAAGGAAAATTAAGTTAAAGTAAAGATAAATAAGAACCAATTGAAAACAATATAGCATTTATTTATAAGTCTAAGTGGACATCATGTAGTGTTACATTCAATAGTATGTAATGCAAAGAGACATTTCGAAGAAAATGGTGAAATTATTCCGTTCAGATTTGCATCTAGTCAAAAATATAAAGAATCCCCAGATGTGCAAGCTCACGCTTTCGTGTCTAATTTCCTAGATACGAGTCGATTAATACAGACAGATACACCTAGATTAAGAACTCTCTATCATAAAAACATTAGCATGAGTTCGTACAAATGCTCCTTCCTCATTTATAGCTATAATGGAACAATTTATTATGCTTGTCATGAGATATCGCCACTTTTTGCTTCTGTGATATAAAGAGTAATACGACTTTCTTATGTTAGATGCACTTGATCATTATATCTGCCTCATTTCACATATTGCTCCGTTATTCGTCATAATTTGTAATTTTGTCTAATTTTACCTTCTCCATTACTCCCCACGAAAAAAAGCCAAATGATTGTTTTAAACAACCAAATAAAGAACATGTCTAGAATTGAGCGAAAACTCTTTATACTAATACGACCTAGTTGTCCAAGAGGTGCTAGTGAATATAATGGGATTATTTAAATGATCAGTCGACGTGGTTTAAACTTTCCTAACGAACAGCATTTGAACGCATTTAAACACATTTAGCGGTGATCGTTATCTTTTAGAAACGCATCGGGGAAGAACGCAATAAGAAACTCAAAAAAAGCTAGCGAAAGCAACTTGAGCGAGTTCGAATCCGGTTTCTATAAAGAAATTTTGGCATATGAGAATGGAGTCTGATACCGGGTGTTTTGTACTTGTAGATCCCATTTTAAAGAGTTATTGAAGGGCTTTAAGAGAAGGGGCAAATGTTATTGTGAATGTTTAAAAACACCAATTTATTTTCTCGTGAACGGTAGTTTGGCAATAGCAACTAAGAGTACTATTTTAGATAGTACTGTCTAAAAAACGTATTTTGTGTCTTTATCATACAAGGCAGAAATAACATTGGATTTTTCGTGTTAATAGAGAGTTATTGGAAATTGTAAATACTGCCATGCCGTAATAAGGTTAATCCTTATTTTAATACTGCATTAGCTTTATTTCTATAACGAAATGGTAGTTATTGGGATGTCTAGTTCACATAGCAGTTAATGCTTACAATGGAAAAAGGTGTAGAAATAGAAAATAGGTTACGTGTACAATAACTGCCAGTTTAAAGTAGAAATAAAGCTGTACAGTATCGCTGCACAATTAGCACAGAACAGTATCCTTATTAAGGGATCCGTTATTTTTAGACTGAATTGCGCCGGCGTATGTGTCAAAATACCACAAACTTTATTACTGCTTGCCCTTATTGACCGTCCAATAACTCTCTATTGTATGTATTTCGTGTTACAATTAATATCTGAAGAGTGCTCGTTTTTAAATTACGTATCCATTACTTAAAAAATATATCGATGATATTTATATTTTAGCACATTAAGCTAAAACCTTCCGTCCATGAAAAAATACGACTACAAAAAAGGTAAATAATGCGTGCGAATAAGACAGGTATAATAGCGGATAATGGACGCTTGATAATTGCTTTTTAAGTGCATAATAAGCACTCTGCTCTGATCAATTTTCTAGGTTTTGCATAAATAATGTATTTTTGTTAAAATTATTATCTGGAAATGTTTATATTATATACCTAATACATTTATTCCCCTTTTCACAAACTTATCATATTTTTGTCGAGTTTTTTCACCGACAGTAGACGTTGCTTTTGCCAAAACCCCAGTTTTAGGTCATTTTATTCTGTTCAATTTCGTACAATATTCTGCGTTTGTTAAGCACTTTGTCTGAGATATGGCAACAAAGGCTATTCTTGGCGTTGACTTAGCGATACCTACATTTCTACAGATGTTAGTTGACCCAAAAAATTGCCATTTTTACCCATCAGCCATACCACACACACAGTTCGTGCAAATTTGCTGGTCTGGCACAGCCAAAAGCGCCAATACTACAAAATAAGAAGGAAATCCACAGGGCGATTAACAGTGCGACACATTAACACACGTATTTTTAAATAAATTTTCTAACTTTTATCGGCTAATGTATTTAACTAAGATGTATTTTTTAAAGGTGCATTTGACCCGTATTAATCTGCGCATTTCCACGTTTAAAATTAAAGCAATGTTATGATTTTCTTTTAAATAACAGTTCTTATTTAGGGCTTATAATATTTAGCCATTTTGTGACATGCAACGCATTGAGGCCATTATTAAAGATTTGCATTTATTTTGAGCATTTCGGCGCTTCGATAAACTTTTATTTACTAATTCTGTAGAATACTAAAGTAATATCAAGTCACCAATCTTTAGTAGTTAGTAGTAGTTGTAGTAGTAGAAGTAATAGTAGTAGTAATAGTA
Organism: Dendroctonus valens; assembly: GCA_024550625.1. NCBI lineage: Eukaryota > Metazoa > Arthropoda > Insecta > Coleoptera > Curculionidae > Dendroctonus > Dendroctonus valens. Next base: position 1,055,362 of record JAJTJO010000120.1, on the reverse strand, counting down.
GTAATCTTTGCTAGACGCAACACTTTATACGAAGTAATACTAACAGTATTAGTAATAGTGATAGTATTAGTAATAGTGGTGGTGTTTACACTTTACTTTTTGAAACACAACTTTCCAAATCCTTTTTCAAACAGACATTTTCAAATGCTTTTTGAAACAAGACTTGAAATGCTTTTGGAAACAAGACTTTCAACTACTTTTTGTCACAAGACTTTTCGAATACTTTTGAAAACAAGACTATACAAAGCCAAGACTATCAAAAATATTTGCAGTCTTCTTTGAAAAAGAAATAAGACTTCAAATGCAATTTTTTGAGCAAAGACTATGCAATACTTTTTCAAAGATAATTTTTCAATTACTTTTTGAAACAAGACTTCAAATGATTTTGGAAACAAGACTATGCAAAATCTTTTTGAAAGTAGACTTGAAATATTTTTTTGAACGAAAACTACGTGACTACATTTTCAAATACTTTTTGAAACCAGAGTTTTAAATAATTTTGGAAACAAGACTATGCAAAGCCTCTTTCAAAGAAGACTTCAATTTTTTTTTAAACCAAACTATGCAAATACTTTTCCAAAGAAGACTTTCGCAATGTACTGCCACAACTCCCTTATCCAGATACATTTTAATGCACACGGACTGACAGACAACAGGTTTATTGTGTTTATTCTATTATTTTATTAAAACTCATTATTTTATTTGTCTTCTACTAGATCAAATTGATTCATTGAATGATTAAATGTAAATCAAATCGGTCGTAACAAGTAGAGGGAGCAAAGTGAAGATGAACACACTTTGCGTCTTATCGTCTAGATTACTTTGGGTTATGTGAAAAACTCTTACGTGGTACAAAACCGTGACAGTTTGGCACATTTATTGCTTTGGCACAATTAATTGTATTTTTTCAGTAGAAAGTGGGACTCGAACTGTTCTATGAAATAGCTATTTCATGAAAAGATCCAAATCAAATATCTATTAAAATTGTTCCTCTGAATGAACCCGCATGCATGTGTGAGAAAAGCTCAAAATGGTATAAATTTTGCATGAAATGATTGCCTCAGTATATCTTCGATAGATATCTGCAGAAATAAAACTAATGTACTTAATTGGTGAAAGCTTGAAGGCGATGTAAGAACATACTAGATGTTTAAAAATACTAATATTTTTAAAGTTAGTTAAGTTTTAAAAAATGCATTTGAAAATATCCATCCCAAATACTTAAAAACTGTACAATAATCAAAAGGGATAGACTTTCGAGGCCATTCCTTGAAACAAGTGGGTTTTTCGGGTTTTTTGGCCGTCGTTCGGTAGAATTTCTTCTTGACGTTTCGCAAGCACGTGTGGCTTGCATCTTCAGAAGTGGTTTGCTTGAACGCTTATCAGAACAGTGTAAGCGTTCAAGCAAACCACTTCTGAAGATGCAAGCCACACGTGCTTGCGAAACGTCAAGAAGAAATTCTACCGAACGACGGCCTAAAAACCCGAAAAACCCACTTGTACAATAATCAGTTTAGTCAAAAACTTTGAAGTGTGAAGGCTAAAATAGAGAATAAATCACACTCACAAGTCAATTAACCATAAATAAATATGAAAAACTGATCCCAAACATCTTATTTTCAAAGTATTCCAACATTTCGGTCAAGACGACTCTTCGACTGGGTAAAATTGGAGTGTAGAAAAAGTAGAATGAACTGTAGAAGTAACAATCTGAAAAAATCACAGATTAACCAGAAACCCATGTACACATAAAAATTCAACTTAAGGGAGCCACATTTGTACATAAAAAAGTGTTGTGTTCTAAACTCATCTTTAGTTCAATCACCCGGTACATGCCTACGTATTTGTACTGTTGGCAAATTAAAAGCTTTTCTTCTTGTCGGAAGTCACTTAACTATGTTAATGCAGTCATGGTTATTTAAAAACCAAGCTGTATTTTTATTGGCACAAATCACCTACTTTTATATGTAGACGCACATTTTCGCTTTCAATGGTTCATGTTTTCACACGCGAAAAACAAAGCAATGTGATCTCTGGCTTTTGACTAACCGATTCGATTTTCGCATTAAAATAAATGTTGCTCAAAGCAAATCATGGGGATTATCATAAAACTGTCCTCAACATATTTTCAGCATGGATAACAGCCAGAAATAAGACTTGAATATGTGGAAGTGTTGGATTTAGCGTCACTGAGGAGAGCGCAGACATAAACCAATATGAGGCCAACGCGAGTGTGCTAATCCAATAAAATAATTTGCTTATAAAACTCAAGTAATGATGGATCAATTGATTACGTGAGATAATTCACGTTCTTTCCTCGTTGTGGATATTGAAAGAGGACACGTAATATGCTGAAGGTCTTGACTTGCACGAAAGATAAAATATGCTCAGGAAAAAGCAAACATTTATTTACCTTGCTCGGATGTTCGTTATTCTCATCAAAATTGAAATATACCCTTACATTATTTTACTACACTAAAGGAAACCAACAGGATCGAAGTATGTGTACTAAAGATAAGAAGACATTCACATCATATGTACTTTCATACTAACAAGCCGGAATTCATATGTGTACCGTATGATCTAATACGAAATCTTTGTTCCACTTTCAAAAACAAGTTTTGCACATAAAGGCAATTAAAGCTTCCTCAATTAAGATTTTTTAAATTAAATAGAATTGCCGACAGACCGGCGTACCGCCTGTGTGTTCGTATTTTTACAAACAGGAAAGTGTTTTTAAAACTGACCTGACCTAAATACCACACCAAAAATTTTGCGAAAAAGTGTGCGTTTTTTTTAGCATTGCCAATTCACACATAAAGCGATATTTTTAATTAAGTTTTTTCCACAGAGTCATGCGTTACGTTTCAATGCCAATCGATATTAGCAGTTAAAATGCGTAGATAGTGTTATCTTAATTAGAAAAATTAGCAAACGAACACCGGTACTATTCCTATCAGTTCCTAAAAACACCATAAGTTGCACAATTTAGATACCAACAAAACATGACAAAAAAAGTTTTTTTTAGGTATAAAAAAACAAATTGGGTGAATAATAATAACGTCTAGTAATATAATCAATCTGATTATAGTAAGAACAGCTAAGCCACAAGACAAGAAAATTGTCTGTTTGACTCGTGTATTAAATAAACTCTTTCCGAAATATACAAATAAAGCGGGGTGTTATGTGCCATAAAAAGTCGTTGACAATGGTATTTAGAACGGGTTTCTAATAGGTAAAAAATAGGAAACATGGGTCTCATTAGTTATCGAAGAATTGAAAAACTGAGACCATTTATTTCAGATTATTATTATTGAAAAAATCTAGTCTATGGAAGGCTACATATGGTTAGCGGTGTTTGGCGCTCATAATTTTTTTTGTACAAAACAATGGAATTTTTGGATTTTCGTACAGGGTTTTCCTGCATGTTTAGCACCCCACTGTAGCGGGGTGCTAAACATACAGAGCACTTTTGGTCAGTCGCGTTTTCTTCTGATTCTGAAAAATGTGCCATATTTTTAACATCGGTCTCTAAATGAATGTTTTTTTTATGATCACCGCATTCAGAAGACACTTGACTCAAAACATAGTGAAAGTTTCATAAAAATCGCGCTGAAACCTGTGTTTGCCAGCTGTGTACCTGTGGGTATTAAAATTAGTAAATTTCAGTCATATAATGAAAGTTTTTACTCAACTCCGTTCTGTTCTTTCAAAACTGGCATCTCCCAAACTACGGCAAGTAGCAATTTGATGTTTTCACAATCTTAAAAAGACACTTGACTCTATAGATGCTGAAAATCGCACGGAATCCTGAGTTTTGACAGCTTATTAATAACAGCTTTCAGTAGTAGTAGAAGTAGCAATTTCAAATCTTCACCGCATTTTGAAGACACTTGACTCTAAACATATAAGTTTCTGATAAATCCCCGTAAATCCCGAGCTTTGTCAACTTATTAATATAAGTCGCAAAATGGATGTTTTGACTCAATTGAACTCCCTCCTTTGAAAATTACATCTTCCAAACTAAAGCAAGCAACAAATTGAAATATTAACCGTCTTTAGAAGACATTCAACTAAAAACAAACTGAATGTTTGTTAAAAATGGCGCAAAATCTTGAGTTTTGCCAGTTTAGTAGTTGTGGTTTTCAAAATTAATAAATATCGATCTCAATCATTTTTTCATTCAACTTCCAACCCTTCTCTCAAACAGCGCAGCTTCCAAACTAAGGCAACAAGCAATTTGAAATTTTCACAATCTTTAAAAGACAGTTGACTCTAAAGATGCTAAAACTTTCATACAAATCGCAAAACAAATTAACGAAATATAATAAACGAAACTAACTAAACCAAACAGACAAAATGGGTTTAAGAACAAACTCAGTTATAAGTACAAAAAAATTATAGATTTGAAGCAGCAGCAGTTAACAATTACTAACCGAAACTACCAAAAACTAAAGAGATTAACCGAAATTAGCCCAAATACCTACAAAAAGTATCTAAAAAGAATCAGGTTCAAACAAAATATAGATTTGGCAAATGTGGGTAATTTTTCGAACTGCGTCGACATAACATTGCAGGCAGCGGCGAAAAAAAGTGGTCGAACACTGCATTTTCCCAAGAAACACCATTAATAAAAGTTGTTAGTAAAGGTGTTATCTATGAGATCTCGTTAACTGTTGAAACTAGGGAAAAAATTTGCAGTAAATTTAGCAATGCAGAAATCGATTTTGCGGCGTTTACTTTGAAGTATCCGCGCTCATTTTTAGAGACATATTTGACACTCTTTATTTGCAATCATTTACTTCTGAAGTTAATTGATTTTAGGTGCTCTTTGTACAGGGTTATTCACGCTATACGGCACGGAAGTTTGCGGCTGAACCGTTTGATTTTTAAAAAGTATTATTTTTTGTAAAAAGTACTTTTTAATATGTGTGTGATTTGTATTTTAATATGTGAATTTTGATGAAATTTTTTTATTTAAATCGATGATAACTGTAAATGTATATTTTAGACAAACTGATGATGATGGAGAAAGACACTGAAACGTATTTGTGACATTTTAAGTAATAAACAATAAAATTGACTGAAACCCAGGAATTTTTTTGGAATAAATTGAAGTACAGTCAGGAAAATATACACAACAATAATTATTTTTTGAATTGGCAGACGCCTACCGGGCGCACATTTTAAAAATATTTTTGTAATGTACAGGGTGTCCCAAAAGCCCTAAAAGTAACAAAGTTGTGTTTTTTTTAATGGAATACCCTGTATATGATTGCATTTTTGGATTATCTGAGCAAAATAAGTGTCTGTTTTAATAAGGTTTATAATACCTAAATCTTAAGGTTTTTTAAATAATACGAATTTAATCAAAATGTAATATAATTTTCATGTGTCAAATACTGTAGAATTATTTAAGTTATGTAACCGTAATTTGTAGTAAGGTGTAACAAGAAATCATATTTTATATCGTTTCGTATATTTTCCATGAAACCATTAAATTCACCATTGAGGAAGACAAAAACAGATCATTAAACTTTTTGGATATGACGGTTATGTATGACGATAATGGGGAAATAAAAACAAACTGGTACACAAAGGATGTGTGGTCTGGTAGATACTTGAATTACCAATCATATGCACCTATACAATATAAAAAAAGTGTGGTAACAGCTCTTACTGATAGAGCGATAAAATTAGCACATTGTGGATACAGACAAAAAAATCTTGAAAAAATCAAAAGGTACTAATAATGAACAACTATCCCAAAGAATTATTCGAACCAATTATAAAACAAAGAATTAATAAAATATACAATGCAAATAAATGGAACATAAATAATATAAAAAAGAAAAAAGAGGGTCAAATCAAGTATGTATCATTACCGCACATACCAGAAATCAACACAAAAATAAAAAATGTTTTAAAACCGCATAATATTACTATAGCGGAAAAAACTAAAAACAACTTGGCAAGGGAGTGTTTTGTAAAATTTAGGCCTAGAAGCGATAAGTTGGACACACCTAACGTAATATACAAGATTGTCTGTTTGAACTGTGACAACAGCATACATAGGACAAACAGGGCATTATTTAAAGAAAAGAATATACGAACATAAGTATAGCTTAAGAATGGTTCACGAGAATGCAACAGCATTAGCACAACATGCACAACAAAAGTTGCATGATTTTGATTTCGATAACACACAAATATTGATCAATGAGGACAACTATAATAAGAGAAGAATCCATGAAATGATACAAATTAAGAAACATCAGAATGCAATAAATTTCAGATCAGATACAGACAATCTTAGCTCTGTGTATCATACGCTAATTAGATGATCGCATGCATGAACTGATTGGACCAGGTAAATGAAATGTAAACATCTGATATTGAGGAATTGCCAAGCAATTCCTAGAATGCAAAGAAAAGACGAAAGATAAACAGTTTTTTTGTTTCGCTCGCTTGATATCGAGTAAAATATGGAAAATTCAGTGACCAGTCAAATGTGAAGTTAGAAGCAACTATATACGTAAGTTAAATTTAGATCTCTAAACAATAGATTCTAGTCTTTTCCCAGACATGTTTGTCCTGACTCATCACCTGAAAACCTATGTTCTGGATGTACTTTTTAATATGTGTGTGATTTGTATTTTAATATGTGAATATTGGTGAAAGTTTTCTATTTAAATTGATGATAACTGTAAATATATATTTTAGACAAACTGATGATGGTGGATAAAGACACCGAAACGTATTTGTAACATTTTAAATAATAAACAATAAAATTGACTGAAACCCAGGAATACATTGGAACATATTTTATATCTCAATGATAATAAACTTACAATCTTATACAGGGTGTCCACAAATTTAAACTAATCAAATAAGAACTTTAAGCGGCTATAACTTGATTAATTTAAATACAACCCCAAATTTTTTAACTTACCAGGAAATGCAATTTTTAATTACCTATCGAATGGTATTAGGATGTTAATAGCTAAGTGTTTGCCTTTTTATAAAATACGCCAAATAATCGTTCTGTGCACCATTTGGTGTTGTTTAATTTAACGTTCCAATGTATCGAAGTTGCCTATGGCATTTACACATGTCAAATCATTTATTTTATTTGTGTTGCTTAGTGAAAATGAAGAATTATCCTAAAGAAGAGCGTATTGACATGATTTTCACCCTTGGAGAATGCCATAAAAATTGTTTATTGGCCTCTAGAGTTTATGCTCAAAAGTTTCCTGAAAGAAATCATCCTAAGCCAGTCGTTTTTAAGCGCTTATTAGAGCAGTTTCAGGAAAGTGGGAGTGTTAATTATAAAAAACCCATTACAAGGAAATCTGTCACTGAAGATGCCGAAAATGTTTTCACGGTAATTGGTTCAGTTATCGAAAATCCCAATATTAGTCAAAATCTAATATCCAAAAGTACTAACATTAGTCAATCAAATATTGCCAGAATCATTAAAAAGCACAACTTTTATTCTTATAAAATTCGGCTTTGCCAAGAACTTTATGGAAATGATTTTGAAAACGAACTGAGTTTTGTATGTGGCTGTTAGATAAAGTGGCAGAAAATTAAAAGTTTTTCGATAATGTGTCATTAGTGATGAATGTACTTTTCATAACAATGGTCTCGTGAATAGACACTTTAAGTCTTTAGTCTCGTGAATAGACACTTTTTTAAAGAAGTCCCTTTAAATATTAGAACCAACATGTGGTTACAATTGGATGCAGCTCCGCCTCATGATCATTGCGAAGTTCGGCAATTTTTAAATGCCAACTTTCAAAACGGGTGGATTGGCAGAAATGGATTTCAAAATTGGCTCCCCAGATCTCCGGACTTAACTCCACTAGATTTCTTTTTGTGGGGGTACATAAAAGGAATTGTCTACAATACGCTTCCAAGAACTTCACACGATTTGAAAATACGCATAAGAGACGCTTTTAAAACTGTAACTCCGCAAATGTTGTCAGAGTTAGCAGTGGTTTTGAAAAAAGAATTTACAAGAATCTGGAAATGAACGGTCAACATTTGGAACATTTGTTATAAATAGTTTGCGTTTCTTTTATGTTATTGTTGATATATTATTTAGAGATTTTAATTTAAAAAACACCAAATGGTGCCCAGAACGATTATTTGACGTATTTTGTTAAAAGGCAAAAACTTAGCTATTAACATCCTAATACCATTCGATAGGTAATTAAAAATTGCATTTCCTGGTAAGTTAAAAAATATGGGGTTGTATTTAAATTAATCAAGTTATAGCCGCTTAAAGTTCTTATTTGATTAGTTTAAATTTGTGGACACCCTGTATAAGATTGTAAGTTTATTCTCATTGGGATATAAAATATGATTTCTTGTTACACCTTACTACAAATTACGGTTACATAACTTAAATAATTCTAAAGTTTTTGACACATGAAAATTATATTACATTTTGGTAAAATTCGTATTATTTAAAAAACCGTAAGATTTAGGTATTATAAACCTTATTAAAACAAACATTTATTTTGCTCAGAGAATCTAAGAATGCAATAATATATAGGGTATTTCATTAAAAAAAACACAACTTTGATACTTTTAGGGCTTTTGGGACACCCTGTACATTACAAACATATTTTTAAAATGTGCGCCCAGTAGGCGTCTGGGGATTCATCAAATAATACTTTGAAAAAATCAACCGATTTACCCGCAAACTTCCGTGCCGTATATCGTGAATAACCCTGTATAAAGAAATACATTCAACTCACGCACTGTGTTTATTTACAGAAGGTTTCAGTCAAAGAAAATCTTGGTTAATTTTATGTTTTTAGCTTTCTTTACTCTGAATGCTACTAATCCAGAAATAGTTTACATCGTTTAGAAATCGTATGAGTAAATAATGAAGATTTAAAAACGGAACAATTTCTACACACTTCAGTACGATTATCATCAAGATATGTATGTATGTTTTTGCAATTGCAAATAGAGAATTCTGGCAAATATCAAGCGTGGCAAGCTCTCGAACATTCGTTGTATTGGAAGCAACCAGTCCAAGAATGCGAAAAAGGGTATAGGTATCAAATTCGTTTGTACCATTTTTTCATTTCTTCGAAGAAATCACTCAGATTCTCGGATTTTCAGTGCAAACAAATAAGCGAGTCATGGAAAACTACCATAAAGTGTAGAAAGTCTTCAATCCGATTACTAAAAAAATAGCTACATATGTTCCGTTTAGGAAAAACATGCATACAAGACTTATTCAACAATGAGGAGTTGTAACAGAAAACAATTGGCAATTTGACGCGTATTAAGGAGTTAATTAGCAGAATATCACAAGGAAATTCTTTGAAAACACAGTTTTAAGCAAGTTGAATGAATAATCTTGTTAGCAGATGATCGGCAGTGCGAGACCGCTCCACTCTCACATCATGACGTAAATGCAGAAATATCGCTTGTTCCATCAAATGCAAAAAAGATTCTCATCGATTTCATCTGGTAGATTTAATTTCAACGATACAACAAAGCTGTCTTTTCGATGTTTATCATTTATTCATAGCTGGGACCAGACTAGGTGTCTCCTGGAGGCATTCAGTGCACTCTGCAGGCGTGCAAACAAAGGGACTATGAAGTGAGGGATTTGAATATACCAAGGTTTTCCTTGGGATAGCCGGATTTAATGGTATATGCGATGAGTGAACTTACCCCGATTGAAATACAGTTCTCCTCTCCTCCAGAAGGAAATTTAACCACAAACTTGGACCCTGCCTTTTCCTCTGAATCATTCAAAGGCCGAAACCGACACACGACTTTTATACTGTCCTCGGCCGGTATTTCGCGTTCCGCCGACATTTTCTTACACTTTAACACTCACAGCACGAAATAAATAATTATAAACTATTACAAAACTAAATTGATACACATTTGTATTAGAGTTTCTCTGCACTTTTTTCTTGTAGAAACTGACGTTTCATCTACATCGAGCAGTCAGCCATTTTGGTTTTGCTTGTGTCAGGCTGTGTTCATTTTGTACGATCCATTCCATCGATGCCATTTCTACGAATAGTAGAATGGGAAATTTTGGAAAAAAATCAATCTATTTGTTAGAAACCGATTTAAGATTAATTTTTTTCTTTTTTCTATTTTTTGTAGTTTTTAATAGGAGCACCTTCTTTAAAAATTTTTTAAAATTTTTCGGTAACCATTAACTTTTGGTTAAACTTTTGTAACTTTAGAATATTATTAATTTAATCTCCTTAATTGAGCAATACCCGAACAGGAAATTAAATGTGTGTATTGTTTGAAAATCAAAAAAAGTAGGCGGTTTTCCTAAAAATTATCATAAAAGAGTTAACAATCGGCAACATTGAATTCCGTGCCTCTCTATGGCTCCATCTGATAACCAATCTATAATAATAGAATATGCTGCGGTAATTTAAAGGAGAAATAGAATAAAATTATAGAAAATACTATGGATTCTTACACAAAAGCTTGAGGATACCAGAGCATTCCGAAAAAAAAGCAAGCTATGTTGCCAAGTTGTCGAAAAAGTTGTAATGTGTTTAGTATTATCAGGCAGAGACGCGTCAGATTTAAATGTTTAAATTCATGTTTATGTCCCACATGTGTAACGGTATACAAGACCTTACATTGTCCATTATTTTGTACTTTAAGTATTATAGCTGCAGGGCATAATCCATTTATTTTAACGCTTCCTGGGATTTGCAAATTTCTTATACCTTTTCCCCTTGAATTGTAATAACCAGATCGATTACACTTACAGTGAGTTACTATACAAGTTTTCCTTTTCCTGGACCCTCCAGAGTTAATAAATCTAGATAATGTTTTTAATTCCATCTCGTTTTTCCAACTGTTAAACTGATTTATTGATTCAAATTCATGATTCTCTTGAACCAAAGGCAGGTCATGCCCAATTTCGTAATGTTTAATAATTTCTTCTTCAGAATAAGAATTTGAATCTACACAAAACACACTGCTTATTTACTTTTCTTCTAGCTTCTGTTATTGCACCGCTGAACACCGTTTCTTTGGTGAAATAAAAGGTGGTGATTGTGAGGGAAGTTTGAGCCACATCTGCACTGGGCTTCCTCCAGAGGAAAAACCGCCAATTTTGAATCACCCTGTATATTATCACACAAAAACTCAATAGCAACACAGACAAACTGGATAAGCCCTTCATGCTTTGGGTCATTGAGAATTCCACCCATAGATGTCGCCTTTCTGAGAAAACATATAACTCAAATTTTCTTCCTTGTTTAAGCAACGTGTTGATTATGTCGTCATCTTTGCTTCCATGATGCCACCAGGGTGCTAAAACATCTAAAGAGCCATTTAGAATCAAGATGAATTAAAATTCGAATTTACTCGCCACGAATTTCTTCAGTTTGAATTAATTGACATTTAATTTCAGACAACACCACATTTTCAAATGTCTATGTCATAAATCATAACAGAAATTCCAGTATCCAGCATCCAGTAATGTCGGTGTTCGTTAGTAAACCTTAGTTAAAAGCTCATTTTGTCAACACTTCCTAAATTGCTCAAGTAATTATATCAGTACATTTAACATGAATGTTATTATGTTATTTGCTGCACAAATCCCATAGTTAATACCTGAAATTTTAGCCATGGAAAGCTTAGGAGATAGAGTCTATGCAGCAGAGAGAATTATGAAAAAGCGTGTCCGCAAGGTAAGATAATCACCAAATGTCACTTTAACAGCAAAATTAACGATTAGTTCCTCCTATCCGTAGGGTGTTGTGGAGTATTATGTCAAGTGGAAGGGTTGGAGCCAAAAGCACAACACATGGGAGCCTGAAGAAAACATTTTAGATAGTAGACTTATTCAGCAATTTGAGCACTCTCACAAGGGCGAGGGTGCCAAAAGGGGACCCAAAAAGAAAGAAAAGAAAGGCCCTCCAAAAGAAATAGAAACTGAAGATGAAGGTGAGTGGAACTGTAATGTAAACAGGGGAAATCATCGAGATAACTTTTTAGGCGAGGAAAGCCAAGATGAGGGGCCAGAGCCCGATAGAACAGCTGAGAAGGAAAAAATACAAAAAGAGAAGAATGAGGAGAAGCAGGTAGCTGCCCCAAACTCAAAAGGCAAGGAATTTGCAAGTTTTAGCGGTGGGTGTACAAGGAAACCTGTACCATTAGATTAGTCGCTAGTTTACGTTTTGTTTTTCAGTGGAAAGGAAAATTGTTAAGGAAACAGTCTCCGTAACGATTCCCAAGGAAAAAGAATCTAAAGCATCACCTAAATCAAGTTCAGAAGAAGACGACATCCCTCTAATGCCCAGGCTCGAGTTAGGCACCAAAAGGAAAGCTGAAGTGCTTTCAAAGGAAAGTGGCAAAATTGGTGTAACCATCACCACAAGCAGTACTGCTAATGATGATTCACCTCCCGCAAAGGTATCTACTATTATCTTGTACAAAAAGATTTTTGCAAATATCAATGCATTTAGGTACCCAAACTGTCTTCAAAACATCATACCCTACAAGCCACAAAGGTTCATGTGAAGCAACCGCCCAAAAAGGAAGAGGAACCGGTTCCGGTCACTTCCGCCATACCATCTACAGCTAGTCCCACCATTCTCACAGCTACAGCGCCGATATCCAGTCAGGTAACAACATTTTTCGAAGATCTTGTACAAAATTTCACAAAATTATAAAAACGTAAGACAAAGAATCGGGAAAGTTTGTAATTGTACGGCCACACATCGCAATTCCTTCCAAGACTGCATTTCTCTCTTAAAGACTAGGAAGCCAAGTAAAATCAATTAAAACTGATAACTTTTTCAGGGAAAAACTCAGCTAGATAAAGACAACAAGCAGGCGATTACAGATGCTGCTTTGCCACACTGCTCCACAAAAGAGGCAGCTTCACCTGCAGAGAGTGAAAAACGACCGGAAAATGTCGAGGTTAGTATATAATAGACAATTTTATGCAAAACAGGCTCAAAAACTGCAACGACCTTCTTGGGATAAATGTACGAAATCTTTAACACCAGATTTCGTCCATTCTGATGCCTCGTCACTTAAAAGTTCGTTTATAATCATGACTTGTTTTTAATTCGGTTTAATCGGTGAATGACTAGTTGAGCTTTGGATGTCCTACATTTTTCATTTTTATTTTTTCTTCTAAAATTAGTAGCAGCAAAAAAAATTAAATTGGATTCAATATAATTAAAATAAATATACCCTTCGTACTGACTTGTCAACCACTAACCACACTGGTATTTATATAAAAAAGAATTAAAAAGGTAATAAACGCGCATATTTTAATAACATTTACACTTATACAGAGTTCGCTAGAAAAGTTGCAGCACAGAAAACAACTTTTTCTAATAGAACAACCTATATTTTATTTTATTTTATTTTTGAATTCACATGTAAATTTCAATTAATTTTTGCTGTTAAAAATTATGAAAGAAAATTGGACAGTTTTTTAGATATTCGGGTTTAACGATAAAAATTTGCATTTTCATGGTGTTGATAAATCGAAAATTAAAATAAAAACTATATAAATATTGAGTTTACAAAATATTTGTCCATTTTAATGTTTTTTCAAGCTCAAAAATCTCACTTTTTTAATGACACACCCCGCATATTGCCAGTGTTATTTATTTAGAATAAAAAAAGCCCAACATTTTGGCTAAATGTTTCCTATAGCCATCTTTTATAATTTTCGAAAAATTTTTTCTAAATAACGGGTATATTTGGGGGGTTACTATAACATCGTAAGTTTGGCTTTCGAGCAAGACACAACACAACGCTGCAGACTGCTAGGATCGCAACGGATGCCTATGAAGCATTTAATAAGCTTCAAAGTACGGTAATGCTGCTTCTCGATATGGAAAGGGCCTTCGACACAGTCTGGCACACAGGCCTGCTGTATAAGTTATTTGCCGTACATTCACTGCCACTCTACCTAGTTTCCCTTATAGCGTCTTACCTAAAAAACCGTACCATCCAGGTGAAAGTGGAGAATTCCACTTCTGCCAAAAGACGCATCGCGGCAGGAGCACCACAAGGTACAGTGATTTCGCCGTTACTGTATACATTGTATACAGCAGACATTCCAAAACTTCCCACTACAAAAATAGCACAATACGCGGATGATACGGCTATCTACACATCGTCTTTCTATGCTCAAGCTGCGAAATCTCGCATTGCGCATCACCTGAGTTTATTGACGCCGTATTTCGATAAATGGAAACTTAAAGTGAATCCCAGGGAGACTGAACTTATTATCTTCTCGTGCAAATTTACTAACAATAAAATCCTATCGCCACTCATGGTGCAAAATACTCCAATCCAGCCAGTAAAAGAGGTGAAATACCTGGGATTCAAACTAGACGCCCGACATCACTTCAACAAGCATGTTGACTATGCTGTACAAAAGACTTCATGGCCCGAAGAAAGTTGTACTCTCTTCTGGCGCCAAATTCATTTCTGTCACCTCAAAACAAACTTCTGCTCTACACCTCCACCATAAGGCCCATACTGACATACGGCTCCCCTATCTGGCACTCTGTCTGTGATTCCACGAGACGACGTGTTCAAAGGACCCAAAATAGGTTCCTAAGGGGCGTCCTATCGGCTGACAGATACACCAGAATAACCGAAATGCACGAAGCTACAGGGATGGCCTATATAGCCGACTATATAGATACCATCGCTGAAAAATTTTATCATAGCGGAGTGCAAGGCTCAGTCCTTACGCGAAATATCACCCAAGTAAGAGCAAACGATCGCCCAACCCATGGTCCCCTGTATAAGCGACTTCCCATATTTTATGAGGATTTTGTCCCTGACAGTACGTGACGACAAACAAACATTGCCTGCCAGTTGCAGACAGTCGTTTCTAGCAGGCTGGAAACGCACAAATCCAACATAACGTGACTTGACGGGTTCGTCCTGCCTCGTTCTGGCTGGTGTTGGCTGGTCCTTGCACCGATCGGGGCGGGGGCGGATGGATTTGGTCATCTAGTTGAAACTGCCGGCGGTTAACGCCACGGCTGACAGTATCAAACTTAAAGGTCGAAGCAAAAGGGGTTTTTGGCTTCCCTTCAGGAGGACCTTTTTTCCTTAATGAATGCCCCTCGAATAAAACCAAAACCGCCACTTCAAGACTATCTCCTGGCGTTGTCGTGCGTATGGCTAGCTCGGGAATGTCCATGTTAGGGCACTGCCCAGGTAATGGACGACTTAGCGCGCCTATTTAGATCATGGGCAAAGAGCAACCGGCCGAACATCTGGCTAGACATGGGAGTTATGTTTTTTTAACTTTGTTTGTGAATTTTATTAATGGGTATGTTCAATAAATTTTTATCTATCTATCTATCTATAACATCGTAACGCGGTAGACTTGACAAACAATTGCTTAGATAAGTAAAAAACACATTTATTAACAGTAATAATATCATACTAATTTGAGAGTGACTTAACAATAAGCAATAGTAATTAGGAAAGAAATGTTTAAAAATTAAAGAAAACAAATTACAAATACGCTATAATTAAGCCTGTCGTAATAGCCGTTTTCTTTGAAAGTGGTGTAAGTGTATTTTATTTACTATGGAGGTATTTAAGGTTTTGCATTTGAATAATTGAAAAAAATATGAACATGTTATTACACTAATTTTGTATTTAAAAAAAAATTAAAGTGAATTAAATTTAGTGTAACGAGTATAATGTTAGGTTTTATTTCAACATTTACCATTCAACCAAAATTATTTATTCAGTCACAATATAATGAAGGATATATGCTATTTGGTAACAAATCAGTATTCTTTAAATTTTGCAAACGTGATGGGTTTGAAATGATTATATCCTGAATCACTGTCCGATTATAAAATTGCAATTTTCCATTTTAAAATGATATAATATTGCACACTTATTACCTACTTAACACTTAAAAGTTTTAAACGTAATAATACGTCTCACCTTGAAGGTAAGTGAACAAATACGACACATTACTATATTCTATAATAATTCTATAAAAAACCGAAATTTGGGGAATCTTTAAAAATGTTTGTCATTTACAAAGGTGCTACACATATGAAAGTGCACTAAAGAAATTATGGAGTACAAATTTAACTTCACTAACTACGAAAATTTATAATGATAAAAACAATTTATTTCCACAAATTTTCCTGGGTTTCAGTCAATTTTATTGTTTATTACTTAAAATGTTACAAATACGTTTCGGTGTCTTTATCCACCATCATCAGTTTGTGTATATAGTTGCTTCTACCATCACATTTGACTGGTCACTCTTCCATCCATCCGATCTATCCTGCTTTTGTTCCCAAGCATCTCATTCATTGTTGTGTATATTTTCCTGACTGTACACTGAAGTGACCTGTTGAGTGACCAGTCAAATGTGATGGTAGAAGTAACTATATACACAAACTGATGATGGTGGATAAAGACACCGAAACGTATTTGTAACATTTTAAGTAGTAAACAATAAAATTGACTGAAACCCAGGAAAATTTGTGGAAATAAATTGAAGTACAGTCAGGAAAATTATACACAACGATAAAAACAATGAAAAATTGTACAGATTTTTTTGGAAAAAGTTTATAAATAAAAACGGCTCAAATGTTCAAATAAGCGACCTTTCTATCTTGGTTATGCGTAAACTTTCTTCACTCTATCGTGGGACACCCTGGACAGGCATATTCCCATATAGACTCCAATGCATCTCACTACTTTTCTTCAGTTCAGCTTCATTAGGTTTTATTCTTCATTCAACGGCTGAATCAAACACAAATTCCCACCACCAACTCGCTTGAATTTTTAGAATCAATTTAGAACACAAATTCGCCTTAAAATATAACTAAATCGTACAAAAATATTTCAATATGCAGGTACAACCACGAAAGGAGGATAATAAACCAAGTGGGAAAAGTCCAAAAACTGAAGATGATTATGAAGAGTTTACAAGTTTAAGTTCGGACTATTGGTTGGCAAGAAATCCGGTGGCAAATCAAGTGTTTATTACGGATGTAAGTGTAAATTCCAAGAGTGTCACAATAAGAGAATGTAAAACTGAAAAAGGGTTTTTCAAAGATAGGGGAGGAAAATAATCTTAAAATAACAACACTCCTTAAATTAATGATGTGGCTGCATGTATATAAAGTTCCAAATGTGATGTTTGTATTTGTTGTTTAAACGGAACGAACGGCCCTTTACAAAATTTACATAGAGTTTACAAAGAGTATAACTAAAGCTGCGCATAAGCCAAAACCAGGCAAACTACTTTTCGGCAACACTCGAAAAATACAGTTACAATAATTGCCAAAATTTTGGGTCTTACTAAAGTGGTTCTGTTCTATACAGATAAAATAATTTTTAAAATGTGACACGTCCGAATAGATCCTTAAATATGTCGCGTATTGAAACCATTTAAATGTTACGTCTAGTATACATTTAAGCCCAACCAAAGATTATGAACCCTTTTTATGTATGTAGTTTTATCATTTATACATACAATGTTTTATACATTTTTATATTAGTTAGAAAATTTTGTCATTTGCGCAATACCGGTAACAACGTTCAGGGCTGCATCCCTATCATTTATTTAAAAAAAAATGCAAATATTTCCAAACCTGTTAGTGATAGGGATGAAACTTCATATATAGAAAGTTTTTGAATCTTTGGGAGATCATAAATTTGTGTAAATATACAGGGCGTTCTATTTAAAATAAGCGACGATTGAAGTCAAGTCTATTTCCGCCATAACCATTTTTTTGTGCTATTTAAAAATTAATCTATAGAGCTGACCGCTTTGATTTGACCTTACATTTTCGGAATTATTGTAACCGTATTTTTCGAATTACGGATAGAAGCCCATATTCGTGGGACCACTTTGCTTACATTCTTTTGCAAAATTCACTGAAGCAACTCAATTTCTGAATTTGATAATCTCGATAATGTTGTTACTAGGCCTGATAGCACCCCTGGGAATGTATTAATAATACATTGTTTTCTTTTACGTAGTAAGTATAGTCATACTTACTATGTCAAAGTACTACTAGGACTAAAATTGTATAGTACAATTGTAAAGAATTTTGAACATTTACACAAAAAAATGTGATACTGCTTTCAAATAATGAATAAACGTTTTTTAACCGATGTAATAAATGCCCAATTATAAAAGTGTTCAATTAATAAAAATTCCAATTTTGGGCAATTATAGCATAAGTGTTTTTTACGTAAAAGTATATTTGTTGAGAAATACCAATAGTTTACTGAATAAGTACAAAGGTAATAACATCCTATAAGCAAAATGCTGTTTTCTCAAAATATTGTATATAGTTGTAAATTTTTGTACATGGTTTAGATCGATTTCAACATAAAAAAAATTAAATTGACCCCGACAGATATTCTTAACAAATCTGCTTATTGTTTCCATTCTGTTCATAACATGTATGTTTACTGAAACTGGCAAGTTTACATGTTTTTTAGTTATATGTATTTATATTATGTCTAAAAATTAAATTGAACTTTATATATATATAATAAATGTTTAGTAATAAGTAATTAAAAAATCTCTAATAGCTAATTTTGTAACGTTTTATATCGAATTTCAAAACATAAATAGTATAATTTTGTCTTGCTAAATGCAATTGAATAAATACTGTTGCAACTATTTTCCCAAAGCGGATTTTTGTACAATAAATGATTTTAATTTGTTTAAATTGTCCTTTGACGAGTTCCCTGTCATGATACGGGGAAAAAGATGTTTCGTACTTACACAGGTTTTATAGTGTATGCATGATTCAAACTAAAGTGTTGCTAAAAACCCACTTGTTTCAAGGAATGGCCTCGAAAGTCTATCTCTTTTGATAAAGTGTTGCTATTTTCATTATAGTGTCAACTTTTGAACGGAGTGTTTTCTTCCCCGATAATATTAATGTTAGGACCGTGTTTTGCGTGCAAAAATAAGGAAAAAGTGCATATAAACACTAGTCTGCAAACGCTTCGTTTTCAAGAGTGTGAAAGTTTGAAATTACATTGTCAAAATCATAATAAATAACTGAAAAACGGTGGCAGATGGGAAAAAACGCAAGATTCAAAAAAGTTTCTAAATGAACAAGGAATTAGCAAGAACGTCGGTCGTCAGACTTCAGTGACTCAATAAAGAAAAGTTTTGCGTGTTAAAATGAGCATGCCCCAAAAAAATAGCTGTGTTTCAAATTTGAATCAAACATGTGAATAACTCTAGTAGCTCTAAAAAAATGTTTTAAACATTTCTAACTTTAACACATTGTATTTTGAAAACGAGGCGAATGGCTCTAAAATGAATACACATAAATAACTCCTTATCATTGATTCGTTAGGAGTGATGTACTTATCTGCGAAAAACTTCATTAGCAGCTGATTTCTTTGGTTCCAACTTGAGTTTCTGTCAACTAAAACCGTTTCTTTCACTTGTATCAAGTACCCGATATAAATATAATAATTCGCAAACCGGCAACTATTGTTAAATAACCGTGATTCATCTGGAACTGCGATTGTGACTAATAAGGACAATTCTAAATTCAGCCAAAATTCGTGTCGTTTTGCGTTTGTATATAATTTTGCTAAGTATGTTTATTTTAATGTTACATGATGTCACCCTTGAAGCGCACAAGTAATCTCGCGAAAAAGACAGCAGGTTCGATGAAGAGTATTCCATATAAAAGCTTGATTTTAATATATATAAAATAAGAGAACTTAGCTCTCTCTACCTCACGAGATTACTTGTTCACTTGAATCATACTTCTCCTATTTATTTATATTGGCTGTTTACCTTGGGCTGGATTGGTATTATACGATTTTTAATTGATTCGTTTTTTATTTCTACCCTGTTTGTCCAACATAATTAAAGTGGCGCCAATTAGTTTTTTATTTTATTTAATTCTCAAATATATAATAACATATTAAACGACCTACAATGAGAGAAAAAATATTTCTTATCAATTATAAAATACTTGATGGCGATATAATAATTTTGGAGGATTAGTTTTGATGGATTTTACTGAACATCACCATCGGCCGTATAGCTACTTAATTCTAGTTCTAAATCACTTTCATATTGCACAATGGATAGTTGCCTTATTAAAAAATATACATATTTGCTCTAGTGAAAGAAATATTCGTGTATCATCACTAACAGTAATTACACTGTAAAAGCTTTCCTATTTGATCAAGGAATTTCAAAAAAATCTCCCTTATTTTTCGATGCAAAATAACATTGAACACTATAGAGCGTGTCAGTTCTTTTAAGGAAATCTGACTAGTTTTAGACTATATTCTGGCGAATCTCCGGAGTTGAGCGATTTTACACATTTGACTAGGAGAATTTTCAATATTTATGTACGTACGGGCACAGGAATGGGGAATATTTCACCCAATACTTGCTTCTAAACTTTAACAGTAGCAGGCACTTCCACTATGGAATTATACCGGTTGATTTTCCTTCCTTTAAGCAGCTTTATATTATCACTTATGGAAGAGCGTTTCGAGAAATAGTCTACTAATGGCTGAGCGTTCAGAATCGAGGCAAGGAATTGTTCCACTGTGATGTACCATTGAATTTCTGTTCTGGGTGTAGATGGATTTCCATTTTTGTCTGGAGTCTGCAAAAACAAAAAAAATCTTACCATCTACAGATTCAACAACGTTAGCTTTCCCAGAGCAGTTACCTCAGCTTGATCTGTAACATGAGATTGAGCACAAGCGGCTGCAGCCGCTGTTGCAAGACTATCCTCGCTTTCATCTCTGCCGACAAAAAACTGTTTTCCTACATCGCCTAATTCTAAAAGTAGCGTGCCTACATCTGCGATAGCGTGGTAAGTATCCTAAATTCATTAATTTACCATAAGCAAGGGTTAAACTTTAAGTCGCAAGCGACTTACCAATTCTTCCGGCTCTGTTTGGAAAATATCATACACGGTTTTCCACAGAGTAATGAAATGCGTTTGAGACATTCTCGGCACGCATTTCATGTCCGCTTTACTATCCTTATATTGTACAAGATTTCTCAGGCTGGTCAAACTTTTGTTTTCCCATTCTTTTACGCTTGATCCTTCTACGAAACTGGCTTGGCTACCGATGGAATTGTCCACTGAAAGCTGGGTGTTTAATGATTTCCTATAATAAAATTTAGCATTTATCAAAGTGATGAGTGCAAAATGGAATAATGGAAGAATAAAAATGCATCGTTCTACTCAATTCAAAACACCCAGAAAAAATTACTTTTATTTCAATTGTTCTGTAAAATTTCCATCTTAAACTTAGTAAGAGAATCTTGTTCTTAAGACAACAAATATTCTATAGAGAACGTTGCACAGTCTTCTTTATGTGACAGAATATATAATGAAGAACAGTTACTCGTTAAGTATTTGGGTGTGTAGTTTTTATATAAAAAAAACCTAACAAACATTGTTAGAACATGATACTTTCGGACTTGGATAGATAGATAAGATCAAAATCAAAGTCATAGACATATGAAATGCAGCGGCAAACCGATAACAGTATTATTGTATAAAACAAATTAAGAGTCTTTATTAAGAAATTGTGTAACATAAAACAAAATAACGTCAAAATAATCAAAAACTAAAAATGTTTTGAATGTTGAAAAAAAAAACAACGCATCATTATCCAGTAAATACAATTTTTTATTCAGAAAAAAAAATTGGAATCCTCACAACAGTTTTTTAAGTTCAAACTTTGAAATTATTGACGATTGATTTTAATCATTAGATAGTCATTTCATCTAAAATCTTAACGCATGCAAATAATTTTAATTATTTAATTTTTTTTACATTCATTTCAAAGTTTGGATTAAAATAACTTATGATTTACACGCTACACAGACAAAGAGAAAGCGGACGCATTCGCCAGACACTATCAAAGGGCCTTCAGCATATCGACAAACCCTAACTTCGACAATGACAACTGGAACTTGATCAACGACTGGTACTTGAACTATTTTAACAACTCACCAAACTATGCCTGCACACTGATCACAGACACAGAGTACGATGAAGCCCTAGCGCACATCAAGAACACTGCACCGGGGAAAGATAAAATTAAGGCAAAAGTTTTGAAAAGCCTAACTCAAGAAACACACAAACTGATCCTAACTGAATTGAACAACTGGCATCACAAATGGCAGAATCCCAGAAACATGGAAAAACGGCTTAATAATCCCTATACCCAAAAATGGACTGGACAATACACAATCCGAGCAACTACAGACCAATTACACTGCTTCCAGTACTGGGCAAGATTTTTGAATGCATAATGAAGCAGCGGCTTGAAAAAGTGATTGGAAAGTATATACCTACCTACCAATTTGGTTTCAAACAGCATCACTCGACTGTTCATCCGCTCTTTATTTTGGCCAACAATGTACAAACTACCCACCTAACTGACAGAAAGACAGCTTGCCTGTTTATGGACATTAACAAGGCTTTTGACAGTGTCTGGCATAGAGGCTTACTATACAAACTATACAAACTACACACACCAACATATCTACTACACACCATAAAGAACTTACTAGAAAACAGACAACTACAAGTACGAATTGACAAAACACTGTCATTTTCTTTTTCCCCTGAACAAGGGCTCCCTCAAGGATCCCGGCTCTCACCGTTTCTCTACAATATATACTGCCATGACATATACAATTACAACTTACCAGACAAAAATCAAATCGACTGATCGGCATACATATTACAATACGCAGACGACACGGCACTTATTGTACATGACAAAACTACTGAGAGAGCAGCTCAAAGACTCCAAACACTAACAAACAACACAATGACATGGTTTTATTAATGGAGACTAACACCAAACGCGTCAAAAAAACAACTTCTGCTCACAAACCACAGACTCAACGCTGACTCTCCTACAATAACTGCATACCGCCAAACGACACAACCAAAAAACGACGTAAAATACCTTGGAATCACAATTGACCACAAACTTAAATTCACTAAACACATACGAAACATCAGGGCAGAAACAATAAAGAGAACAAAACATTTCCGATCACTAACCTACAAAGACAGAGGAATTAGCACAAACACCGCCACCAAAATATATAAAGCTATTTGTAGACCCTTGCTAGACTTTGGACATATACTCATGACCAACGGAACAGAAAGGACAAAACGTTATACACAAACAACAGAACAAATTGCACTAAGACTAATAACACGAATAAGACACCCCCAAAACCCACTACGCAACCCCCCCACCCAACTACTATACGAACGCACAAACATGACAAAGATCTCGGAAAGACTCATACAGCTACAGACAAAATGGACAAACAACCCCTACAACTGGACCATACTGAATCCCCTTTGTCTTACAAGACCAACCAGACAATCCCGCTTCCGTTTCCCTACATTAACGCTACTCGAACACTTACAAACGCAACGGACTAGTGGACAATAAAATAATTTCTTCTTGCCACTGAAATCTTATTTATTTAATAGTATTGTTAACCTAGAATAAGAGAATTTTCATATTTGTTTTTTATTTAGATTAAGACTGCATGTATTAAACAAGGGCAGAAAGACCGATAGGTCGATAGCCTTTTTTAGAAATAAAGATGTTTACTACTACTAACTTATGATTTTACTTGAAATATTAATTATTACAATCCAAAATAAATTCCTGGGTTCCAGTCAATTTTATTGTTTATTATTTAAAATGTCACAAATACGTTTCGGTGTCTTTCTCCACCATCATCAGTTTGTCCAAAATACACATTCACAGTCATCATTAATTTAAAAAAAGGTCTATCAAAATTCACATACTAAAATACAAATTACACACATATTAAAAAGTATATTAAAGACAATAGGTTCACAGGTGATGAGTCAGGACAAACATGTTTGGGAAAAGACTAGAATCTATTGTTCAGAGATTTAAATTTAACTTACGGGTATAGTTGTTTCTACCTTCACATTTGACTGGCTATTGAAATCCATAGTTTGTTCAATATCGAGCGAGAGAATAAAGAAACTGTTTATATTTCGCTTTGTCTTTGCATTCTAGGAATATCAATTGCTCTGCAATTCTTCAATGTCAGGTGTTTATATTTTATTTAGTTGGTTTAATCAGCGTATGCATGTGTTCATTTAATTAGTGTGTGATATACAGAGCTAAGATTGTCTGTGTCTGATCTAAAATTTATTGCATTCTGATGTTTTTTAATTTGTATCATTTTATGGATTCTTCTCCTATTATAATTGTTTTCATTGAATAATATTTTTGTGTTATCAAAATCAAAACTATGTAATTTTTGTCGTGCATGTTGTGCTAATGCTGTTCCATTTTCGTTAACCTTTCTTAAGCTATATTTATGTTCGTATATTCTTTTCTTTAAATATTGTCCTGTTTGACCTATGGATGTGTTGTCACAGTTCAAACAGTCAATTTTGTATATTACATTAGGTGTGTTTAACTTATCACTTTTAGGTTTAAATTTTGTGAAACATTCCTTTGCTAAGTTGTTTTTAGTTTTTTCCGCTATAGTAATATTATGCGGTTTTAAAATATTTTTTATTTTCGTGTTGATTTCTGGAATATATGGTAATGATACATACTTAATCTCACCTTCTTTTTTCTTACTGATATTATTTATGTTGTTCCATTTATTTGAATTGTAGATTTTATTTATTCTGCGTTTTATAATTGGTTCTATTATATAAATATATTCTATTTATAAATTTAAATGTCTGAACAATAGATTCTAGTCTTTTCCCAAACATGTTTGTCCTGACTCATCACCTGTGAACCTATTGTCTTTAATATACTTTTTAATATGTGTGTAATTTGTATTTTAGTATGTGAATTTGATAGACCTTTTTTTAAATTAATGATGACTGTGAATATGTATTTTAGACAAACTGGTGATGGTGGAGAAAGACACCGAAACGTATTTGTGACATTTTAAATAATAAACAATAAAATTGACTGGAACCCAGGAATTTCTTTTGGATTGAATTGAAATACAGTCAGGAAAATATACACAGTAATTAATTATTACACCCACAATTGGAGCTTAACACGATTTTAATTCACAATTTAATGTCTTTACTTGAAAATGATTCGTTGCACGAAGAAAACTCAAAAGAGCTTTTTGTAAAGCAATGAAGGGGTAAAATTATTTTTCTTTAATCAGTGGCACACAATTTTTTGCTTCATGGCTTGCATGCCATGTCGGTATGCGCGTTTATACGAGCGTTTTTCCAAAAAAAAACAGTCTGCTGAATTTTAGATGAATTTCGACATACTTCTGGAACTCAATTTATGTAGTAAGTTTTAATAAGAAAAACAATTATTAGGCACAAAAAAACCTTATACACTGAGCAAGTATTATGATAGCAGACCCATAATGGCCATAATAAAACCTATAGAAAAATTTGCCAATTACTGAAGAAAATCTCTATTAAACTTCCATTGTCCTTTTCTTTGCTAAGATAACAATCAAGTATCCGAATTTCGTAAAGTTCAACAATTAATCCACCAGTCTAAAAAAAACACATTTTTGTCACATTTCACTAAAGGATGTCATTCATCATCGCATCAAAATTCCAATTATGAGTCCCACAGTACCACAATACAAGATCTTGGTGCACGAAAACACTATAAGCATTCTCACTAAATACACTTTTCATTTAAAAAATGGTTTCCAGAATCCTCGTCTCAGTTCCAGCTCGCATTCCCATGAGACGCCCTCAATCTTGGAAACTTGGAGCATTCAACAGAAAGACTTTGGGAAAAACTTCAAGGAACCAATTGAGGTGGGAGTTTAGTTTTGAGGAGCTGGCTATGATCAATGGGGATTTTTTGGGTTTTCAGAAATTATAGCAAATTTCCCAGGAGTAGTTGTCCGCCAAAGACCGATGCAAAAAAATGTCCCCAACCAATCCAGGACGTTTGCGAGTCTCCCAATGAAAAATCTGTCAAACGTGAAACAGGCCCAGAACTCACGCCTTGTACCCCAGAATGCCGAAAGGGGATCCCGAATTTACCCCCTCGCGGTTGCCTGCCTTGGGAAAAAGGGGCCGAATTATGTCCAGGAAAAGAACCGACAAGGCAAGCAACGAATCGCCTAATGACTGCCGCCTATTAAATTTCCATTTTTCCATGGTAGAAAATTAGTTAGTGCAACTTGTGAACACCTGTGCCAACCTTATGTCGGACAAGGCATCATTGACAAATTAAAAGTTTCCGCGTGCGAGTACAGGCGATTTGAGAAGTGCTTCACAAAGAAAAAAGATGCCAGCCAGTGCTTAGAGCTTGGCCCTACATTTGCCCTATCTCGCAAAGTAATATATTTGGATTATGTTTTTCAAATGTTATTATTATTGACAAACGTTTGCAGATATACCCAATGGCACATGCTGAACAGAAAAAATATCTTCCAGGCTGTCCAATCACGTCTCATCATTTCGTAAACCCAAAAACCGAGCCAGAGTGTTGAAAATATTAAAATACCTACTACAGTTCGTGTAATAAATATTCTTCCACTACTTGAAAAAATTTTAAATTTTTATTGAAGATTTAGATAATTTTACTGAAGATTCAGTTGATGTTCAGTAAATTAATTCTTCAAAACAGACTGAGTCAGTGAAGCGTACACAAATGGAGACAAACGTGATGTAATAGTAGGCAAAGTGTTTATTTCTGGAACTTCTAAGCACATAGGGTGACCAAAATAGTTCAAAATGAGATTCATAGTAAGGCTTTTGAAGGTTTTGAATTAGGGGCCGCTGGCTTAGAAGAATTCTGGAATTGCGTGTAAAAATTATTTAGATACTGACTGGTCAAAACTGTGTGCTAGTAAAAAAATATTGAGAGTAAGGATGCAGTTCTAAGACTGGTCTACTTACCACAGACCGACTCGAATGAGACACAGACAAAATGGACAAACAACCCCTACAACTGGACCATACTGAATCCCCTTTGTCTTACAAGACCAACCAGACAATCCCGCTTCCGTTTCCCTACATCAACGCTACTCGAACACTTACAAACGCAACTGACTAGTGGACAATAAAATAATTTTTTCTTGTCATTGGAATTTTATTTAAAAATATTGTTAACCTAGAATAAGAGAATTTTCATATTTGTTTTTTATTTAGATTAAGACTGCATGTATTAAACAAGGGCAGAAAGACCGATAGGTCGATAGCTTTTTTTAGAAATAAAGATGTTTACTACTACTACTGTAATAATAGCTAGTGAAAAAGTATATTCCTTTATCAGAATGCTCGAAATTTGGATACGTCGAGTTGAAAATTGCAATTTTGCAATATTTTCCTTCCTTCAATTGTTGTGGATAATGAAAAAAATACAATTAAACCCGATATTGCAGTACATTTGAAATAATTGAGCGAATCATTCACCGAATATCTTCAAGTCTGGTGCACACAGTAAGAACGGATCTAAACTAAAGGAAGAAATCGCTTAAATGCAGTGATAGTGATGATTAATCTTAGAAAATTGGCGGAGAAAAACATTTTTTGAGCATCATGCCCAAAAATCGTACAAATTAATGGCTCTTAAAAAGAAATTTAAAATTCTGCCCTTACGAAATTAATCAAATATCAAATCGAGCCTTTCAACGAGATGCTGGCTTTGATATTATTAAAATATTTCAAGATTGATGAAATTTAAATGTTTTGTCTGATTAAGAGACATTAAACATTTGGGAGCGCACGTGGGCTCTTATTGTAGAACCGCTTCTGCTAGCAATTAATAAAAATATTGTATGTATATCAATTACAGAGTGATTCAAAATTCAGTCCACTAATTTTTGGACAATGTTTTACGCCCAAAAGTGAGGAAACAAGTTCATATAAATATAAAACTTTTCTCCTTATAGCTTCTAGAGTTATTCACATATTTGACTCAAATTTGAAACGTACCTAATTTATTATGCTCTAGATTATTAGACATACCAACTGATTGTTAATTTGTTTAGGGTCATGCTCCTTTTACCACCCCAAACTTTTCTTTGGTGAGCCACTGAAGCCTGGGGGATAGACTTTCTTTCCTCTTTCTTTGTTCAATTTAGAACATTTTTTGCCCTCCTTTGCATTAATTTTTTTTCCATATCTTCAACATCTTTATTTTTCTGTAATTATGGCAATGTAATTTCAAACTTTGACACCCTTGTATTTTAAAAGCGAAGCATTTGCTTTCAAGTGCTATGTTTATATGCACGTTTTTCCTTATTATGGGACGTAAAACACTGTTCTAAAATGCATGCACTGAATCTTGAATCAGCCTGTAAAAAAGGTACAACTTTTCAAAACAAACTTCTTTGAAAATCTTTTGAAAACAAAATATTTTCGTGAACTAAATAATCGAACCACAAGTTTCAATCAGGTGTAGATAGATAGATAGATAAAATTTATTAAACATTCACATTACTAAATTCACAAACAAAGTTTAAAACAAAAAAAACATAAGTCAGTAAAATGTCCCATCTCTGGCCAGATGTTCGGCCGGTTGCTCTTTGCCCATGATCTAAATAGGCGCGCTAAGTCGTCCATTACCTGGGCAGTGCCCTAACATGGACATTCCCGAGCTAGCCATACGCACGACAACGTCAGGAGATAGTCTTGAAGTGGCGGTTTTGGTTTTATTCGAGGGGCATTCATTAAGGAGAAAAGAGTCTTCCTGAAGGGAAGCCAAAAACCCCTTTTGCTTCGACCTTTAAGTTTGATACTGTCAGCCGTGGCGTTAACCGCCGGCAGTTTCAACTAGATGACCAAATCCATCCGCCCCCGCCCCGATCGGTGCAAGGACCAGCCAACACCAACCAGAACGAGGCAGGACGAACCCGTCAAGTCACGTTATGTTGGATTTGTGCGTTTCCAGCCTGCTAGAAACGACTGTCTGCAACTGGCAGGCAATGTTTGTTTGTCGTCACGTACTGTCAGGGACAAAATCCTCATAAAATATGGGAAGTCGCTTATACAGGGGACCATGGGTTGGGCGATCGTTTGCTCTTACTTGGGTGATATTTCGCGTGAGGACTGAGCCTTGCACTCCGCTATGATAAAATTTTTCAGCGATGGTATCTATATAGTCGGCTATATAGGCCATCCCTGTAGCTTCGTGCATTTCGGTTATTCTGGTGTATCTGTCAGCCGATAGGACGCCCCTTAGGAACCTATTTTGGGTCCTTTGAACACGTCGTCTCGTGGAATCACAGACAGAGTGCCAGACAGGGGAGCCGTAGGTCAGTATGGGCCTTATGGTGGAGGTGTAGAGCAGAAGTTTGTTTTGAGGTGACAGAAATGAATTTGGCGCCAGAAGAGAGTACGACTTTCTTCGGGCCATGAAAGTCTTTTGTACAGCATAGTCAACTTGCTTGTTGAAATGAAGTCGGGCGTTTAGTTTGAATCCCAGGTATTACACCTCTTTCACTGGCTTGATTGGAGTATTTTGGACCATGAGTGGCGATAGGATTTTATTGTTAGTAAATTTACGCGAAAAGATAATAAGTTCAGTCTTCCTGGGATTCACTTTAAGTTTCCATTTGTTGAAATACGGCGTCAATAAACTCAGGTGATGTGCAATGCGAGATTCCACAGCCTGAGCATAAAAAGACGATGTGTAAATAGCCGTATCATCAGCATATTGTGCTATTTTTGTAGTGGGAAGTTTTGGAATGTCTGATGTTTAACACTGTATACAGCAATGGCGAAATCACTGTACCTTGTGGTACTCCTGCCGCGATGCATGTTTTGGCAGAAGTGGAATTCTCCAATTTCACCTGGATGGTACGGTTTTTTACGTAAGACGCTATAAGGGAAACTAGGGAGAGTGGCAGTGAATGCACGGCAAACAACTGTGTCAAAGGCTCTTTCCATATCGAGAAGCAGCATTACCGTACTTTGAAGCTTATTAAATGCTGCATAGGCATCCGTTGCGATCCTAGCAGTCTGCAGCGTTGTGTTATGTCTTGCTCGTCAGGTGTAGAAACGTATGTTCAGATTCAAAAAGTGCGGCTCACTTAAAAGGTTAAAAAGTATTGATTGGGGTCGTTCTTTTTATGCAGATTAAAATTTTTCTAAGCCAAGAATCCGTAGTTTGATTAGATTATCAAAAAGTTGGAGGCAATGAAAGCAAAAGTGGAATTTTGGTTATCAAATCTATTTCTTTCAAAGATAACATAAATGGCGAGATGTAATGGCAATTTTATCGAATATTTCCTATATAATGGATCTACAAGAAGATGAAGCATGTGAATTGGCCAGCCAGATCACCTTATTATACATATTTTTATAGAGACTTATACGAGGGTGGTTTGAAAAGTACGTGCAAAGTCAGAGAGAGGGCACTACTGGTGCGCATCAACGTTATTTTCAGTTAATAACATCTCTGGGAAGAACACACACCAAGTTTCAACCAGATCGGTTTATTTGTTTGTGTTTTTGTGTGTTCGTTTGAATCGAAGAAGTCGAGAGATTTTCAAAATATGGACGAAAAAGAATTTTGCGTGCTGATTAAACATTATTTTATGAAACGCAAATCACCTCAGGAGACTAAAGAGAAGCTTGATAAACATTATGGTGGCTCTGCACCTTCTATCAGAACAGTTTATAAGTGGTTTCAAAATTTCCGGAGTGGCCATATGGACACATGTGACGCGGAACGTTCTGGACGCCCTGTTTCGACCACTACTCTAGAAATCATTGATAAAATCCATGATATGATGATGGATGACAGAAGAGTGAAGGTGCGTGAGATTGCTAGTGCTGTGGGCATCTCGAATGAACGGGTACATAATATTTTGCACCAACATTTGGGCATGAAAAAGTTATCCGCAAGATGGGTGCTCCCGATTGATCAGGATTGGTCAAAAGCGATATCGTGTGAGGTGTTGCATGGGTTGTTTGCAACTGTTCCAGCGGAATCCTCAGGACTTTAAGCGTAATTTCGTGACTGTGGATGAAACATGGATACACCACTACACTCCTGAGACCAAAGACCAGTCCAAACAGTGGGTTGGCAGGGGAGAATCTGCACCAAAAAAGGCGAAGACAGTTTCTTCGGCTGGGAAGGTTATGGCAACTGTCTTTTGGGATTCGCAAGGAGTAATCTTCATTGATTATTGGAAAAGGGGAAAACTTTTACAGGCGCATATTATTCATCGTTATTGGACCGTTTGCAAACCGAGCTACAAGAAAAACGTCCACGATTGGCCCACAAAAAAGTCCTTTTCCATCATGATAACACACCAGCTCACACATCAGCAGTTGTGGTTGCAAAACTGATGGAAGTAGGGTTTCAACTCGTTCCACATCCCCCGTATTCTCCAGATTTGGCTCCGTCAGACTATTACTTGTTCCCCAACCTGAAGAAATGGCTGGCGGGAAAAAAATTTTACTCAAACCAGGAGGTGATTGCCGAAAGGAATGCCTATTTTACAGACTTGGACAAATCCTATTATTCGGGAAGGGATCAACAAACTAGAGCATCGTTGGACGAAGTGCATTAGTCTAAAAGGAGATTATGTTGAAAAATAAAAATGATATATTCTAAGGAAATAAGTAGTTTACATTTTTGCATGGACTTTTCAAACCACCCTCGTATGTATAGATCTTAATCGGTGTGACTTTTTTCTTTTAATAAAAAAAACTTCGTTTTGAAATAGCGAGTCTATCAAGTTCTTCAAAACAACGATAGATGATTAGAATTATGATTCAGGATAAACATGCCTTCATTTGAGAATTAGGTGTAATACTAATTGAATATTACATTGTAAGATACATAGTTGGGTATATTTTCCTGACTGTACTTTAATCACTTCAAATTATTCCTGGGTTTCAGTCAATTTTATTGTTTATCATTCAAAATGTTACAAATACGTTTCGGTGTCTTTCTCCACCATCATCAGTTTGTGTGTCTAGATGTTTCTACCTTCACATTTGACTGGACATTCTTCAGTATTCTGGACATTCAGAATGTCCAGTCAAATGTGAAGGTAGAAACATCTAGACACACAAACTGATGATGGTGGAGAAAGACACTGAAACGTATTTGTAACATTTTGAATGATAAACAATAAAATTGACTGAAACCCAGGAATAATTTGAAATTGTAAGATACCTGTAAAGTGCAGTTTTGACACGTAAAATGATTCACATACTATTTATTTTGTTCATTTCCAATCTTCAACATGTATATTCCGATATCTAAATCAAAGTCCCATGCGAGAAAAACTTCGTTTCATTGAATTATTACAATCATTAATAAAAATGTCGTATCTAATTCTGTTTAAAAATACTTTTTTTTCCAAACTGCTCATCAAAATGAATGTTACACAGCCAAATTTGCCCTAATTTTGGAACTGGATAAATTCTGATTGCTTCGAGCGATTTGGTTTCTGTTTGAAGCGTTACCTAGCACGATTCGTGTTCTGTAGTCCATAGTGTGGTCAAAACTAAGCACACCAGCTAAATTTCCTACAGGGTGGCAAATAAAAAAATGCAAAATTGCGCAAAGTTCGGCATGCTCCCAGTTGGACAAAAAAGAGGTTTTTTGGATCTCAACACCGAAAGTTTAAAGATAAACGAAATAGGTCAAAACTGGTTTTGACTTTTTCGGCCATCTCTTCTATTTACAGGGTGGTCTCAAACAATCGACTTTTTGGCCCTGCAGCGATAACTTTTCTGGCCTTGGATCGATTTATCCGATCTTGAGCTCCTGTTGAAGCTTAAACTTCATAGACAATTTAAGTTGAAAATTTAATAACAGGGTTGCATACAAAGTTACCCAAATCCGAATTGCCCCCGAAAACTGTGCTTCTGGAAGATTTTCAACTAAGTAAAGTTTACTTTCAAATGGTTTGTTTATTCCTGCAACCCGCTATATAATTTTTTTCTCAATTCGACTATAAAGTTTTAGCTTCAATATGAGCCCTAGATTTTGAAAACCCATTCAAGCGAAGAAAATTATCTCTACAAACCAACAAGTTGATTTTTTTAGACCACTCTGTAAATAAGCGTCGACAAATTAAAAACGTTTTTCGAAATATGAGCTGTATCTTAACGCCTGTGCTGCTGAAATAGAAGAAACCACGTTTTTTTGTCTAACTAAGAGCATGTGAAACTTTCACCAATTTTGCACTGTTTCATTTTCCACCCTGTAGAAACTTTGTCTGAAGCAATAATTGTATGCAAAAACACACAATCGGAATTATTCTGTTCCAAAATTAATGGAAATTTGTCGGTGTAACGTTGATTTTGTTGAGCAGTTTATATTATCCTACATACAAAAAACTATCAATGTCCGAGAAAATACGGCTATTGAATATGATTCTTTCACTGTATTTATTATTTAAGCCCACTAATCACCCTTCAAAATGTATTTTAGTGATTACGGGATCTTTGAAAGAAATCGCCTTAGTAGTTCATGTAATTCTTATAAACATTCGGTTTTCGAACAAAATTTCGAGTTTTGATTGGTCTTATGTATGTTTTTTTTTTGTATTTCTCATTGTGTAAATACGAGGGAAATTGAATCATGTGGTAATGCTCTTTAATGAAGCGTGAATCATGAAACGAATGCCTTTGCATAAACATTGTGAAGATGTGGACCGTAGTGGGGTCGAGATCATTGCCAGGCTGGTTCAAATTGTAAGCAAACTTTGTTCAATTCAACCTATTAAAACATGTTTGTTTCATAAAATTCACATGTTCATAAATAGTTTAATAGGCAGCACATCTTGCTTTCGTCTTCCGAATTTTTTCAAAAACACTTTTCTTCTATCTATTCACAAATATACAACAGTAAGAGAAAGAGGGAAAGAGTTTTTTCTTTCCAGTACTGTTTGAATAAATTGGTCTATTCCAACTTTAAGCGCAAATATTGTATATTTCTGGCACAATTAAACAATAATATACTTTCTTTGAATTTTCGATCATACAGTTCGAAATTGTGTTTAAATAATATATTTCAGCTCTTGAACGATCAAAAGAGGAGAAGATATTTACACGGAACAAAGCTAGATATCATTCGTTTCAATATTTTCAACAACTCGTGTAAAAAGCACTAAAAATACCCGTTTCTACAGCATTGTTAACCATTAATGCCACATTTCAATTCACGTCACTTTCACATCAATTCCAAATCATTCTCACCTCATTAAAATAAATTAAAGTATGCTCAAACCACTATCGTCAAACCCGTCACTTACGAGAAATCTCTCGTTTAACATCTTTAAAAAACGGCCAAACTGCTGCGACAAAGAACCTGCCGAACCGACGCCAAAGTAAGAACTGCATAAACATTTCTAAAACTAGAGTAAATAATTTGATTTTTATTATATTATAGCTTCTGATTTACTGATTGAATAACATACGATATTTTACAATACCACAGTTTCACCTATTTTCAGCCATAAATGTTTTGCAAAAATAAACATTTTTTAGCTGTAACATACATAGATCACAAGATTGGTTTCGAACCTGTAACTGCCCATCCTCAGGGTTTTGGTTGTTATTTCCAAACTAAAATCCGATCGAGAGAAAAAAATTAATTCGAAATTGTTCCCCGAAGGAGATTGACACACAACTAAAAACTGATTTTTTGCAAATAGAGTATCCATGTTTAGATACCTTGCAGGAAATTGCATTCTCTCATTTTCTTATTAAACATATTTGCTTTCACTTAAGGAATGTTGAACGCATTTTGTATACGATATAAACTTGCGTGCATCGAAATCGGCCCACAGTAAACTTTTGACTTTAACTATATTTTTTTAAAACTATTCATCAGATCAAAAAAAGAAATATGATGTTTGAAAGACAATTTAATATGCTTTAATGCGAGTATAAATTATGAAACCGGTAAACAAATGAAACGTGTTTATGTGGTGATTGTAACGAAAATAAAAAAATTGTCAAATATTAAAATTATTTCGTATATTTTCCTGACTGTACTTTAATTCATTCCAATGTATTCCTGGGTTTCAGTCAATTTTATTGTTTATTATTTAAAATGTTACAAATACGTTTCGGTGTCTTTATCCACCATCATCAGTTTGTCTAAAATATATATTTACAGTTATCATCAATTTAAATAGAAAACTTTCACCAAAATTCACATATTAAAAAGTACATCCAGAACATTGGTTTTCAGGTGATGAGTCAGGACAAACATGTCTGGGAAAAGACTAGAATCTATTGTTTTAGAGATCTAAATTCAATTTACGTATATAGTTTCTTTCAACTTCACATTTGACACTGAATTTTCCATATTTTATTCGATATCAAGCGAGCGAAACAAAAAAAAAACAAACGAGTATTTGTAACATTTTAAATAATAAACAATAAAATTGACTGAAACCCAGGAATACATTGGAATGAATTAAAATTATTGCGTTTGCAACTGAAATTTGCATATTAATTCGTTTTTCATAATCTTAAAAGTGTTTAAGTGTGTTTGTTTAATGCATACTACACCACAAAAAGCCGGCCAAGTTATTGCTTTAACCGAAAATGAACTTAGTCAGCGAGCTGTTGCTAGACAATCGTATATGACACGCGCAGCGGTTCGAAGAGTGTGCAAACGTTATGAGGAGATTGGATCCTTTCATAGGCGACCTGGAACAGGCAGAAGGCGATTTACAACCGCTCGTGATGACCGCTTTATTGCCTCAACAAAATTAAGAAATCGTCACCTTAATGCCATTCAAGTGCAACGACAGCTCCGTGAGGTGCGAGGAGTGGCTATTAGTCAGTGGACAGTAAGACGAAGACTGCAGGAAAATAACCTGATCCCTAAAACACCTGCGATTGGTTCAAAACTTACTCCAGCTCATCGCCAAGCACGCCTGCGTTTTGCACGGGATCATCTGAATTGGACGTTGGAACAATGGGGATCTGATCTGTTCTCAGATGAGACCAGAATATGCCTCCATGGTAGCGACCGAAGAAGGAAAGTGTATCGAAGATCAAGAGAGCGATTTGCAGATTGCTGCTCTGAAGAGCGGAGTGCTTATGGAGGTGGTTCCTGTATGATCTGGGGTGCAATATCTATAGGAGCACGAACCGACCCTGAGTTCATTCGTAGGGGCGACCGTGTTCACGGAAGAAGAGGTTTAACGGCTGTTAGATATATGGAGGAGATTTTAGCAATTCAAGTGGTACCTTACGTCGACTACATTGGAGACGAATTTACCTTTATGCATGACAATGCCAGGCCGCACACCGCAAGAATCGTGCAAGATTACATTGCAGAAGTCGGTTTTCGGGTTGTGGAGTGGCCAGCATACAGTCCTGACCTAAATCCGATCGAATACTTATGGGATGAGCTAAAACGAAGAATTCGAGCTAGACTTCATACCCCAAACTGGATCCGAGAGCATATTTTTGCAGTAGAAGAAGAGTGGTTTAACATCCCTCAAGAAACAATAGCAAACTTGATTAGATCTATGCCTAATTGTATGGGAGAAGTTATTAGGGAAAGAGGCCATTATAAAGAAATTAAGTGTTAAGTTTTAAATTGTCAATAACCCTATGTATGTTAATAATAAAAAAGATTAATTTGCTTAATGCATTAATTTCAGTATGATAAACATAGGATGCTCACAATAATTTATACTCATTAAAGCATATTAAATTGTCTTTCAAACAGAATATTTCTTTTTTTCATCTGATGAATAGTTTTTTAAAAAAATATAGTTAAAGTCAAAATTTTACTGTGGGCCGATTTCTATGCACGCAGTGTATAAAAACTGTCGTTATAAACCATTATTTCGTTTACCCTCGAGCAGCTTAGAAATTCGTTTTTACGATAATACGATAGCTAGAAGATAACTGGAAAACTTTTAATTAACTCGTCGACTAATTCCAACACAAATTGGAGTTGGAACCTTGTTCTTTTCTTGACTATGCTGAATAATGCATGATATGTAACCCCACGAATCGTTCAACTTTGCAGATACGTTGTGCAAAAAACCTGCCAACCATCGATGTTCGAGGTTTGGAAACCAAAAATGCCAGACTTGAATGCCTGCGACTATCCTACTATCAAAGCAAGTATGATGATGCCATTCAATCACAAGACTTGTACCGCTGGAATGAAATTACGCGAAAAAACGCGCTGTGAAATTGAAGCAAAAGCGCGAGAATGTCAGAAAATGAACCATCCGAAGTGGATACAAAAATGCCCACCAGCATCAAAAAACAAGGCAAGTGTACAAACTGGGTAGAAACCCTAGCTGATTACTGTTTTGGGCATTTTTAGATTTCTGGACCAATAACACCGATGAAGGCGTCAATAGCCAAGTGCAAAGACGCAAAAGGCAGCCAAAAAAAAGCAGTTAAAAAAATCGTTAAGAGATAAATGTGACCCTCCGGTTCCAGAAGGTGACTGGAACCCGGATGGTCACTTAAACTGATAAATTGACTCATCTAAATACAAGACAAGTAACATTTGTATTAATTGCAACTTTCATACTTACTGCCACTGGAAGCTGTTGCTACTTGCAGGAGTGCCAGGTGATCGATCTTCCAATACATTGAGCGAATCGATACTCTTTTCAAGATTCTTCTCCGCTGTGCTAAAAAAATCAGTCGCTTCAGAGGCGATTTCTGCCCCGGATTCATTCTTTTCCGGAGACTCGATGTCTGACATGCACAGTAAGGGCGGTAGATGAATAGTGTAGAGCAATTTCAGTCTTTGTGTAGGCATCAGCTGTAGAAGTCAGTCCAAGAGCTCCAGCCAACTCTCGGAAATTTAAATAGCCATCTCTGTTACTATCCATTAACTGTATAATGGAAAATTTAGTGGCTGGGTTAAGAGCTGGGGGGAAACACTTACATTGAATATTCTTGCAGCTAAAGACTCGGCAGTTTCACCTTTTCCCCATGGTGATAGCGCGGCGAAGAGAATTTTAAAATAATCGAAGTCTATTTTATAAGCTTCATATGGTTGTAAGCTGGGGTCGTGTTTATCTGGGATATGCTTTTTTTGACTGATAATCTCTTCTCTGACTAGACCAAGTAATTCCTGCAAACAGACAATTGTGTGGGCTTCACATAGAAAAAAGTGAGTAAGTACAGTTTTAAAACGTTGTATTTATGATTTAGCAACATTTAACAATATTTTGATTAAAAACAGAGTGTTAATAATAACTGTTTATCAATACGTCAAAATAATCACCGCATTTCTCTCCGTTTTTGTTTTATGGCCCTACTACAGGCAGGCTGCAGATTAAATCGATCTGCAAATGCAACTGCTATATTTACCTGTAACTCTGGTTTCGTAAAATAACCATCTCCAATCACACATCTTAAAACATTTCGTTCGCAAGTATCTTCCAACTCTTGCACTACCCGCAATCTATGTTTAAGTCTCAATCGTTCTATTTGGCCTGTGCTCAAACAGCCATATCGTCTGTACGCTTCGTAAATTAACACTTGGATTGAAACCGTCTGGAAATTTAAACAATTTCGCATAAACAAGTTAATTATTTACTCACTTCCACTCACCCGTTTTTGTTCGTCATAGCTCTTATTTCTAATGGCACCTCGGCCTTCATCGTTAAAAATGCCCATCAAATACTCGGATAAAAGCTGCATTGCTTCACCTGTTTCGAAAGAATACTTCATAAATTCTAGTAACCAGTTAAACAATGAATACTGCACCTTCATCTTTACATTGAAGAAGTTTGTCTTGATTCCACTCCAGCAACGTTAATGCCACTTGGAAAATCACTTTAGCACCATCGTAGAAAAAACAATCCATGACGTTCACAGCGGACTCATAGGGCATTACGCACAGAAATATTGTTAAGAACCAGGAAAGAGATATCATATTCATCATACCTAGAAGTATTAAAATACAAAGCAACTTTCAACTTTACTATAAACGCTGATAGTGCGTACCCAACTGCAACAATCTATCATGTAAATTGGGCAAGTATTCTAAGGTAAGCTCGTCTAAAATTCCTTGATCCACAACAGCACCAACTACTCTTTGGTTGTAATAGTCTGGCAGTAAATTTTCACACAAGGTGACCAAGAGCCAAAATGCCTCTTCCTCTTTGCAATAAATTAAAAGCACCGAAGCTGAAATCAGAATTTATTATCGGTCATCTACAGTAAATAATCGAAAATTCACCTAATTAGGAACAATTGATTGCAAATAATTTATAAATGTTTACAAGATTTGTTGGGGTGTAAAGTCTTAACATTTTAAGAAAACTTGAACATCTCTTCCAAATAAGTAATATAAATAAATAAATGTCTACAATCGTTCGTCAAAATGGTCTTTAATCCTGCTTAAGGTCTTCCTCAATATGTAGAAAGCAATGAAAATCTTGTAAAGTACAATCAAATGAAACGTTTTCATTCTTAAAGCCTACAAAGACTGATAAGTCAAGACCAGATGTAAACCAGTTTTGACTACAGATGTAAAGAATAATTGCTGAGCAATAGTCCCTCAAAAACCTCCATTGACTTTTACAGGCTGCATAAGTTCATAAATATTTAAATAAATGCCAATATCCACAAGACGAACAAATAAACTTACCAACAATATTCATAGCCTGGCAATATCCTATACTAGGATTGTGTAAAGCATACGCGCATAGAACTCTTCTTAAAGCGTCTATGCCAATTTCACTTTGAAATGCTGGATGCTCAGGAAGAGATCTGTAAGAGAATCCAGTCTAAAAATCCAGTCAATTTTACACAAAAATTTCACCAAAATACCTGTGAAGATCTCTTTCAATCTCATCATTTGCCGTAGATTGTTTCTGTAGAGCTTTATCTACAAGGGATCGGTAATACCCCGGGTGTGCTGCTTTAACATTTAACGCCCCTATAAGATGATAATAGTGCTGTTGTTTTCAAATAAAACATAAATGTTTAGTTGATATGCAGCTATAGAATTAAAATATCAACCATTGAAAGTCTTATGCCGCGTCCAGAGTTAACGAGCCGAGTCCGAGCCGAGCCTGAGCCGCTGGGTGTTTTGACGAAGCATCAAAGGAATTTTGCCGCGGATCAG
This sequence comes from Dendroctonus valens, assembly GCA_024550625.1. Classification (NCBI taxonomy): domain Eukaryota; kingdom Metazoa; phylum Arthropoda; class Insecta; order Coleoptera; family Curculionidae; genus Dendroctonus; species Dendroctonus valens. Next base: position 1,015,282 of record JAJTJO010000120.1, on the reverse strand, counting down.
ACTCGGCTCGCTTGGTCTGGACGCCGCATAAGATGTATTCGCTCTTAATTTTACGAGAATCATCCTCTTTGTTTCTGGAACTTCATTAGAATAAACACTTCACACACACGCACACGTGTTTTATTCATTGAAACTGTTAAATTAAACATTTAACACTGCATCCATTTACCTGAAAAAGACATCCAAATTTCCATTCTTAGATGGTCTGGAATACCACCTAAAACGAGCTTTGCAACATCTGTGGTTCTATACATAGAAACACCTCTTCCAAATGTATTGAAGTGTTCTTCCCATTCTTTAGCCTTAAGCTGCTGTCGTTTGCTCACCTCGGGTATTGGGCTTAAGGGAAACATAGTCATAAGGGCTTTCTGTGGCATCCAAACTGGTTCTGTATCTATTAGAGGATCGCTTGTCCTATCCCGATTAAATCTGAAGGGATACGAATTGTTTGATAGATTCACTTAAATTCTCTGGTTACTGGTTACTTACACTTGCATTTCCTGAGTTCTGGCCAATAACTCCGATAATTTAACAACGACAAAATCACGATCCAAAATTTGAGCAAAAATAAAATTGGTTCTATTTAGGGAATTTCCCATAGTGACAATAATTGCCTTTTCCAGCGACTGATTTGAAGAGTTTGCTTCTATTTTTTCTGCGACAATAACATCTCTCAAAGGAATAACAACGCTAACTTGGGCTTTCACCTAAATAATTAGTAACATTAAGAACCCCATTGATGGTAAATCTAGTCTACTTACTTTACTTTCAAAGCAGATGTAGTTTTGAGACAAAAATAGTCTTCCTGAAACATGTTTTCTGTTGAAAGGGGTCATTAATGTACAGTCGATAGAACCATCTAGTTTCTCTGTAGATGGAAGTCTGAACAACATTCTGTAAGCTTCCGACTGAGCTCGTGCATCTAAGTCTCTTTTTAGAAATGATGCTTTTTTAGGGACGTTTTTGCTATAAAATTTATACAGCTTTTTTAATTTACGTAAGTGTTGAGTTACTGCTCAGTTTATTGTTATCTATTTGTAGTCACTTTCATTCATCAACATCAAAATAGTTTGAGAATAGAGACATTCCGATATTTTTATAGTATAAGTAATAAAAAGAGAATAAAATAGAAAATGGGATATAATGAAGACTTCTATCTTGAGTCTCTTCTGTTTTTGAAAGACACTCAAAACGTAGCCAAATATAATGCTGCTTAATAATTAAATAAATAACTAAAGGAAATACTTTTAATTAATTAAGCGTTGTGTATTAAAGCGAGTGTTCTGAGTCATACTCACCTTAATTTATTTAAAAGTTCTTTGTCCTCCCGATAGCTTTTCTTATCATCAATGAGTCTGTAAATACACTCGATTAGATAAACTCTTTTTTTAACCGACAAACTACCTTTTTACTGCTAAATCTACCAGTTGCTCCATCAAGTGTACGTCTCGTTTTTTGTGAGGAACATACTAAAATGGTACTCTTTTTCTCTTGTAACAATTCTTATACTGTCTGGAAAGAGCATGCTGTTCTTTTTGTTAAGTCCAGTCACCTCTGACCACCTATAAAATAAAATCGGAATGAATAAATGGAAAAATTGAGGTGATAAATTACCTTATACAAACTTTAGTGTCTGTTCCCAAAATAAATGCATAAAAACAACAGTAATTTATTGACAAGTACATCCATCCTTGCCTAGGTAATTTTCCTTTCCAATAACTACAATCAATGTAAGAAAAGGCAAGATTAAAGACTAACAAACAAAACATGATCAAGTAACAGAAGGACTCACCTACATGAATAATAGTTCACAAGTTTTTCATCTTTGGGTAATCCAAACAACCGTTGAAATTTATCAGAAGTTACTTTGAAGGCATTGGAGTCTTCATCTGACAAATAAAAATTCAACTTGAAATATTACACACTAAAGTTCTTCAAGCCAATTTTTTTGCAATAAAGCGCTTTAATTTTCTTTGTACCTTCGACTTCCTCTTGGTTGACTGCGATTACAGCTTCAATTTTGCAATTCACAAAATCAGTGATGTCGTCTTCATTATCAAATGAGTGTAATGTTTCACAAACATTTTCAAATAGCCATTCCCAATCTTTTAAAATCTCATATTTCGTCATACCACGAGCTATTACTAAAAATTGTAAATATCCGTTGATGAAACCAGCTATTATTGGATTTTGTGATTTCGAATGTGAAGATTGTTCTTTTATAAATTGTTGTATTTGATGTTTTTTAATTCAATTTTTCATTAAATAATTAATTCGTATCTTCGTAAAACATATTGGTTTTGGTTCCTGAGCTGATAGCAAGGAAAAAGCATATGAGCCCAAAAAAACAACGAAAAACAGGATTACACGATGTGTGTCTGAAACATTCAGATACTCTGGCTTGAAGAAATTAGTTCGATTCAATGAATTTTCGATATTACCTCAAATACGCTTCATGCGGCTTGAAACTAAAAACTAAAAATAGGTTGATTTCTTCTAAGCAGAACCCCAGTAGTGGAAACCCAATGAGATTTTAGATAATGTGTTTTGAGTTTCTAATCGAAAAACTGTGTTGTGTTCGAGAAAGGTCGCTAAAACGCCAAAATCGTTCCAAATTGGCAGTTACAAAAAATCTTCCTTTTGATGCACAGCCTTTTTCTTATTACTTAATTAAAGATCGATTGATTTAAATGGGGCAAATTGAACTCAATTAAACATCAGATTAGACTACTAAACTGCTCAACGAAAAAAAGGCTCCTCCGCCAAATTTGCCGTAACTTTGGAATTGGATTACTCTGATTGCTGCGAGTGATTTGATTGCTGTTTGAAGCCTTATCTAGTGCAGTTCTTTTCTCTGTCAGTGTGTTTTTGCAAATATTTAGTCCTTTAGATAAACTTTCTACAGGGTGGAGCAAGAAAACAATGCAAATTCTCTGAACGTTTGGCATCCCTGAATTGAGCAACAATTCGTTTTTTGAATTGCAACTACCAATTATGAGACATAAAAACAGACTGGATATCTCAAAGCCGTTTTGAAATTTTTCGTCTGTCACTGTTATTTACAAGGTGACCAAAAAAAAATCAATTTTTTGGTCTAGCGCTCATAACATTTTTCCTGCTACACCGATTTTCAAAATTTAGAGTGTTTGTTGAATCTGAAACTTCATAAACGACTTGAGACCAAAATATAATATACAGGGTTGCATTAAAAGTTACCCAGATCAAAATTTCCGCCAAATTCCGGGATTCTGGCAGACTTGCAATTAGAGTGAAGTTTACTTTCAAACAATCCTTTATTCATGCCACCCTGTTTATGGAATTTTTGTCTTAACTCCGTTATAAAGTTTTAGCTTCAACATGAGCTCTAGATTTTAAAAATTGGTCCAGAAACGGAAATGTTATCACTACAAGACCAAAAAGTGCATTTTTTGAGACCACCCTGTAAACGAAAGAGATAGGCGAAAAGTTCAAAAATATTTTTCAAACATGAAGCCTATCTTTATGCTTTTGGTGGTGAAATCCACCAAAACGCCTTTTTGTTCGACTGGGAGCATGGCAAACTTTCATAAATGCTGCATTGTTTCATTTTCCACCGTGTAGAAACTTTGTCTGAAGAAGTGAATTTTTGCAAAAGCACCCATCGACAGAAAAACAATTAGCCCACGTGACGCTTCTAACAGAAACAAAATCGCTTGCAGCAATCAGAAGTCATTCAGTTCCAAAGTCAGGGCAAATTTGGCCGAGTAACTTTTCTTTTGTTGAGCAGTTTATATTGAGATAAGCTATTTATATTATTTTTAATAAAATGACATGAATAATTAATAATAAACCACCACCAAATAACAAATCTTTAAATGTGGGGAAATGATACTAAAATCAAACAATGATGAATAAACATAATCATTATCCAAGTTCACTTAGTAAAGCGCGATAAATCACATAAAACGCCAGCAAATTTTTGTAACGATAATTGTGCAAAATTATACAGAATTTTTCAATTACTTCTTCAGTGTGATTTAAACTTTCTACTCTATTTATCGTCCGTTTTCCGAACATATAATATCTCTCTATTTGAAGAATACGCAATTTCTTACTGATGGGGTGTTCTGAAGAAGTCCTTATTAAGAAGAACAAAAGAAAAAACTTTGTCTTAGTCCTGTTGCTTTTTCATTTGTTTTTGCTGTTATTTTATAGTTTTACAATACTGCTGCTTTGAAGAAATTGAATCATGTGGAACAAATTCATGGTCGCATGTTCAGCTACAAATGTGTAAACAAGGCAAAGCAAACGGAGAGAATGGTAAACAGTCCCGGAGGCTGTTTAGAAGTAAGCACGTAAAAACCTGTATTTTCGCAAAATATTCATAGTTCAATACAAAGCTAATTAACAGCTTATTTCTTGCTATTAACTCCAAATGACGATCACCTTGTATAGTGCACTTTAAAAAGCGTTTTATAGGGTACCTAAATACATTATTTCTAGAGAAAACACAACAGAATATTATCTATTACAGATAAGAAACTAATATTGATATGAGTCTATTGAAATAAAGCGCTAATAATTATATATTTTTCTTACGATAATACACTTCTGAATTAGGAGTTTGGTGTAAAATCCTGTATGGGGCTGGCTTAGTATCGAAAATACTATCCATAGTACCAACCAAAAGAGATGAAAGGCCTTTAACGGTACCATGGCCTTTTCTATGCTGAAGTACAAAATATATGGAAGTCTCTTCAGTCTCCCTATAGACAGTAAATCTAGTATATTTACATGCCAACAAACAAGCGGTTAAACAATAATTGTTTTGGCTACTTTACGGGCGTTAAATCACTTTCTTGATAGTAAAAAAAATACTGATAGTTCACTTGTTCGTATGTACCGAAGCAATTCTGAACTCTAAATATATTAATTGCTTAATAGTAAACTGTAAGGGCAATTTCCTTTCAGATATATAAACACAAACTTGCTTCATGCATTTATCGACTGTTTACATAGGACCTTTTTGAAAATTCAATTTCAATTAATTAAAAATCGTATTGCTCACCAGAACGCATTTGCAATGAGGACTTCTTCGGGTTTCACAAACATGTTGAAGAACTCAGAAACGGTTTATTCAAGCTCGATGTTGTAAAAAAAAATACTCTTATCAGGAACTCTCCAGACAAACTGTTTCTCTATCACAAAACATTGCTTCAAGAAGCACACGAATTTCACAAATAGAAAAGTAATATGGTTTGTTCTTTTACTGGTTGATACAATAGAGGAACAGCGATAACAATATTAGAATAAGGAACGAAGGAATAAAGAAATAAAATGGTTTTATCTAAACGAAAACAGCTAAACACTGTGTTTTGATAACAAATTACAAGGAATGTCAAACTGTACTGTCTTTTAGTACAAATCAGCTGTTAATTAATTGAATACTGACATCCACATATGAATTTTGAAGAATGGCGGTAAATGAGTGGAACAAGGCAAAGTCATAATAAATTACTTGCTGCAGAAAGGGACAGGTGCCCGAAATTGGGTAAATTTCGTTAAATATTACTATTTTATTATTTTCTACTTAAAAGCTGCTGCTACTACTGTACTTGGCAAACTAAAAATTCACACACCAGGCCTTTGTTGATTTTAAGGCAAATTATATGTACAAATTATCTAATTTTATGAAACATTATTTTTATTAAAAAGGAATATTTTGTAAGGGTGTATAAACAGGCATTGGGCATCCCATACTGACAGCTGACAGACGTCAGTTATATGTTGATGTTGTTTCTAGTGTAGGCTTTTAACAATAGTTCCTTAGATTCTCTAACATTTCGTGCACTTTATATATGTTTTACTTTAAAATTATTTTCTATTTCTAAGTGTTTGGTGAAAATATAACCGTCAATATTGTACATACATATTCCATATCAGTACATTTTGGCCCAAGTAAGTCTGCGTTTCCACTTATTACCTAAAGGGGTTTGTATTTTATTTATTTAAATGCTAAGGGGTGAATGGTTTTCATAAACTTATCATTTTACCAGTTGGTGCAATGCTGAGAGTTATACTAGATGATAAAAGCAAGCAGCAACAATGTTTAATCGTTAGGGTACACCAAGTGATTGTGATTAATCTTGCCCCCAAATCACTATCACTTTAAGAGCATGCTGTATGAAATAGTTTTCTCGTAAACAATAGAGGATATTCTTGAAATACGACAGATAAAACCTTACCATTTGTTGAGATGCGATTTGTGTTGCAATGAAAAGGAGGGCAAAAAAGGCGAAACAACATTCAATCTTGATTTTCAATTTTTTCAACTGCTGCATTTGTTCCAGGGCAGCGAAACGTAAATTCAACCAGAGTGGCTATATACAAGTATTTTAATTTATAAATAAAATAAAATCCATGTCAATTAAATGCTGCTTTTCCTATCGCTCTAATTTATTAGATTATATTCTTCATATTATTTCAAACGGACAATTGTCATAAAATGTAATATTTCCTCGGGCATTTCTTTTGATACAAACAACATAAATTTCACCATCTGGACCATTTTTCAAATTTCAACATCAGTACAGGACGTAACAGTCCTAAACCAGATGAACATCGGAAGCGATCATCGGATGGTGAGAGCAACCGTAAAAATCAACCTAGGCCACGAGAGAGATACAGACTGACCAAAAATAAAAAAAAACGAGCATATGGCAAAACCCAGAAAACCTCGATAAAAACCAGGGAATGATCGCAACGTCTCTGAACGATACCATACAGACGGACAATATAGAAAAACTCAATGAAGGAATTATTAAATCCATCGTTGAAGCAACTAACAAGTTCTGTTGCAAGCAAAGAAATAACACTAAGCTAAGCTAAGAATTCATGCAGAGCTATATCGAAACAGACACAAATTGGTAGAAGAACCAAAGGGGATTAGAGAACAAACGGGAGTAATAAATCAAGGATCGGAAAAACTACACGAAATCACAATGGATGAAACTAAAAAATCACTACAAGAGATGAAAAATAATAAGTCTCCAGGCGAAGATCAAGTGGTCACAGAAGCAATAAAAGTTGGTGGTCAAAACCTATGGGATTCAATAAAAAAGCTCTTCAATTTGTGCCTTTATAACGCTTCCTTACCACGAAGCTGGAAGGAAGACTGGAGACATAAACTGGACTTCCACTAAACAGTCGAGCGGGCAGGCTTCCGTTCAGGATACGGAACAAATGATCACATCCTCAAACTAAAGCTGCTCATTGAGAAAACAATAGAAAATTACAGGCCATTGGTGCTTGTGTATGTTGACTTTCAGAAAGCATTTGACACCATTGAAATGCATGCGATTCTGGAAGCACTTAGTAAATGTCGGATGGATTACAGATACACGCTTTTGAATACACAATATTTACACCAACTCAACGTAAAGATTCATATTACCACTAGAAAATTTTCCATACAAAGAGGAGGAAGGCAGGATAGTACGTAATCTCCAAAACTATTTAACACCGTTCTAGAATCCCTTGAAGTGGGATAACAAAGGTGTCAGTATAGATGGTAAAAAATTGAACAATCTACGCTTTGCGGATGACATAGTGCTGAGCTGCATAAAAGAGCTGGAGCAGGGAACAAAAAACGTTCGCCTGTGTTTAAGTCCTAAAAAAACTAAAATCATGACTAATGTGGTGGTAGGTGGAATTAGTTCTCTAGAGAAGAAAATCATTGAAGTGGTTGACAAATACAGATATCTAAGTCACGAAATTAGAATAAGTCGAGACAATCAAAGCCAGGAACTACAAAGAAGAATCTCTCTAAGGTGGGCTGCATACGGTAGATTAAGGGATGTCTTTAGAAGCAGCATACCAATAAACCTAAAATCAAAAGTCTTCAATCACTGCGTATTGCCGGTAATGACCTACGGTGCCGAAACGCTTACACTGACAAGAAACACCGTACATAGATTGGAAGTTGCTCAGAAAAAAATGGAGAGAGCTATGCTTGGAATTCGAAACCAAGATTGCGTAAGAAATATGTACATCCGGCAAAGAACAAAGGTCCAAGTCATAATACAGAGAATCACGACACTAAAATGGAAGTGGGCAGGACATGTTGCGAGATTGAAAGACGACGGTCTTTAAGAATAATAAATTGGAGACTCAGATGGAGACGCGCAGACAAAAGAAGCAGAGGACGACGATATAAAAAGAGTAGATGGACACTGGATTCGAACAGCTCAAGATAGAGCCCAGTGGAGCAGTTTAATGGAGGCCCATGTTTAGCAGTGGACGCAACACCAGGCTGGGAGATGAGATGATATGAAGTTAAAAAACGTTGAAAACTGTTATTTCCGATTGATACTTGTGTCAGATAATCTTGCGATTATTTTTGTGTCAAGTTCTGATTCAATTCCTCTAAGTTAGATAAGTTCCTATTATTAAAAGAGTAAAATTTTCTTCAAAGAATTTTTTCATATTTAAATTATTACTTTATATTCAAAAATCAAACGATTCAAAGCGAGACTAAAACTAAACGTTTCAAAATGAGACCAAATTCCGTAGCTGAAGTATGTTCACCTTCAATCTTAAGAAACGTTTTACGGAAAATAGATAACTGAATATATAAAAAATACATTAATATCTCTAATAATGCATAATTTGTTTAAACTTTAATACTTTGTTTATGTTTATAAAATAGTTTAAATATGGAGTTTCTTGGGGATACGGTCTAGGCAGTGGTGACGAAAGAAAACTTACTTAGGGTTAGCTGAACAAGTTTTCTTTCGTTACCACTGTCTAGACCGTATCCCCAAGAAACTCCATATTTAAAGTTTTCATCATCGGTCAAGAATAAAAATATATCACTTTTATAAAATAGTTTAGAATAACCACACAGACAGTAAAACGACTAAAATTTAAAGACATTGAGCTAAACATGTGCCTTAGCACCCATTTCCAGTCCAACCCCATCCCCTCAGTTTAGATTTTAAATTGCTTACATTTATTACTTATGTCTTTATCTTATCTACTTTATTATTATTATTATTTGTAAGTAAGTGATTTGATAAAATTTCAGCAGTTTTACTTTCTGCAAAAAAATACTCGACATTGTATTTCATACAATTTAATTTCATGTTTACAAATGCTGTATTCTTCAAGTCTTGCGCAATTATTTTGTTTGCGGTAATTTTTAAATACTGATTTAATAATAGACCCATATGTTTCTGATGTGGCATCAGAAACTTATGACGCTCTGATGATGCCGAAAAAATCTAGCATTATGAAACGTGTATACAATGTGGTCCCAAATAAGTGAGGGGACGGAAAAATGTAGATTGCTCATTAAGAAAAAATTAACTTTTTATCTGTGCGCGTTAAAATTTTATTTCTTTTAAATTTTTGCCGCCATTATATCAGGAACCGTTTGAACTACAGGACTCAGTTTTTGTACACATATTACCACTGTTAATTGCTACTTTTTTGCATCCTACTCGAATTAATTGGAAGTACCAGTGATGGAGATTTTAGGAATCGCATTGTATTTCCACCCTAACCTTTAAGCTGTAAAACTAGAAAAACCAGCATTTTAAGCTTAATTTTGCACAAAACGAATTTCTTGGTTTATTGCTCTAAAGTTAACCGTTTTCGAAAAAAAATGGATTTTTATCATCAAAAACATACATTTTGTTAACGTGTTGAAAATCCCTTTGTAATAAAAGAATAGCTACATACTTACGTAATACATTGACAATTTTAACGAAGTTCTATCTATTGTTAATTACATATTACTACCTATTTTTTTTTATTTAAGAACTATTTTCATAATAAGGCATTTTTCTCAGACACGGTTAATTTTAGAGCAAACCAAAGAAACTGTTATTGTGTAAATTCATTGACGCTCAATCAGTATTTGATGTAAAAACGCTAGTTTTTTTCACTGGTTTATAAGTTGGGCGGAAAGGCCCTAACGATACCTAAGATATTGATAAAAAAATAAAAATACATACAATTTTGACACTGTGTATCTCGAAAACGAAAGCACGAAAAGAAAAATTTAAAAAAAGTTTTCATCAAGAATCTACAGTTTGGTATTGAGACACTTATTTAGGAACACCCTGTGTATTATTAGGATGTGCAATCTATACAGTGTGTCCAGTATAAAATGATGTACATGGGGATATTGGAAACCGTTAGAGTTACAGGGTGGACCAAATGGGGAAAAAGTTGTGCAATCAAGTGCCTATAAATAATCTGTCATCAACTTCTTTGAACTCGGAATAGCAACGGATATACAGGGAAAAAAAGAAAAAAGTGCGTTTTATAAAATCCTTTATATCGTGTTTATTATAAAAGATACAATATCGAAATTTTCAGGGTGGAGGTAAGAAATGAGCGTGAATTTGAAAATAAAGTAAAAAATAATCTACGCCCACTATGTTCATTGAGGCCGAAGTCAACTTTTGTTTTTATTATGGGCGCCGTATTGAATTTCTGCATTTTTAAAATCCCCTTTAAATATGGTCTTCAGCCATGTATAACATGTTTATGTTCTTCTACATTTTAAGTCAGTCTTACTAATCATCGTTGCGTATATTTTCCTGACTGTACTTTAATTCACTTCAAAATATTCCTGGGTTTCAGTCAATTTTATTGTTTAAAATGTTACAAATACGTTTCGGTGTCTTTCTCCACCATCATCAGTTTGTCTAAAATATATATTTACAGTTATCATCAATTTAAATAAAAAACTTTCACCAAAATTCACATATTAAAATACAAATCACACACACATTAAAAAGTACATTAAGAACATTGGTTTTCAGGTGATGAGTCAGGACAATCATGTTCGGGAAAAGACTAGAATCTATTGTTTAGAGATTTAAATTTAACTTACGTTTCTAGATGTTTCTACCTTCACATTTGACTGGTTATTGAATTCCCTATTTTATTCGACATCGAGCGAGAGAACGAAAAAAACTGTTTTTTTAGATGGTCTGAAATAAGGGAGCACACATCATTACCCGAAAATGAATTTATTGGGGCGGTAGAGCTGTGCCTTAAGTCCACTTACTTCCAGTACGAGGGCAATTTCTATTCACAAATATATGGAGTAGCTATGGGGTCTCCCATAGCTGCAACAATTGCAAACCTCGTGATGGAAAGTCTGGAAGAAAAACTAATACCTGATTTGAATTTTAAGTGTGGATTTTTTAAAAGATACGTAGATAATTATATAATGTGCCTGCCAAACCAAAAAGTTCAATACACACTAGATAAATTTAATCCATTCCATGAGACCATTAAATTCACCATTGAGGAAGACAAAAACAAATCAATAAACTTTTTGGATATGACGGTTATATATGACGGTAATGGGGAAATAAAAACTGGTACACAAAGGATGTATGGTCTGGTAGATACTTGAATTACCAATCATATGCACCTATACAATATAAAAAAAGTGTTGTAACAGCTCTTACTGATAGAGCGATTAAATTCGCACATTATGGATATAGAACAAAAAATCTTGAAAAAATAAAAAAGATACTAATAATGAACAACTATCCCAAAGCTTTCTTTGAACCAATAATAAAACAAAGAATTAATAAAATCTACAATTCAAATAAATGGATCAACATAAATAATATAAATAAGAAAAAAGAAGGTGAAATGAAGTATGTATCATTACCGTACATACCAGAAATCAACACAAAAATAAAAGGTGTTTTGAAACCACATAATATTACTATAGCGGAAAAAACTAAAAACAAATTGGCAAAAGAATGTTTTACAAAATTTAAACCTAAAAGCGATAAGTTGGACACACCTAATGTAATATACAAGATTGACTGTTTGAATTGTGACAACACATACATAGGCCAAACAGGACAATAGTTAAAGAAAAGAATATACGAACATAAATACAGCTTAAGAAAGGTTAACGAAAATGGAACAGCATTAGCACAACATGCACAACAAAAGTTACATAGTTTTGATTTCGATAACACAAAAATATTAATCAATGAAAACAACTATAATAAGAGAAGAATCCATGAAATGATACAGATTAAAAAACATCAGAATGCAATGAATTTTAGATCAGACACAGACAATCTTCGCTCTGTGTATCACACACTAATTAAATGATCGCATGCATGAACTGATTGGACCAGGTAAGTGAAAAGTAAACACCTGATATTGAGGAATTGCAGAGCAATTCCTAGAATGCAAAGAAAAGGCGAAGTATAAACAGTTTTTTTCGTTCTCTCGCTCGATGTCGAATAAAATAGGGAATTCAATAACCAGTCAAATGTGATGGTAGAAACATCTAGACACGTTAGTTAAATTTAAATCTCTAAACAATAGATTCTAGTCTTTTCCCGGACATGTTTGTCCTGACTCATCACCTGAAAACCAATGTTCTTAATGTACTTTTTAATGTGTGTGTGATTTGTATTTTAATATGTGAATTTTGGTGAAAGTTTTTTATTTAAAGTGATGATAACGTAAATATATATTTTAGACAAACTGATGATGGTGGAGAAAGACACCGAAACGTATTTGTAACATTTTAAATAATAAACAATAAAATTGACTGAAACCCAGGGATATTTTGAAGTCTTACTAATGGAATGTATTTTGTTAGGAACGTAAAATGGACGCAAGTGAAATAAAATTTGAAGGAAGTGGCGGCACAGCATTCAATATTGAAGGATACTGTGACTCAAAAGCTGAGTCATCTGCTCCCCTAGAAGGTAAATTCATCTATTACTATTTGTCATTTATTTATACTCCCATTTCTTCAGATAAATCGATACTTGAAATGGACCAAATTTGCTGGACCTGTTTGAATACCAAAAATGTCAATTACATGAAGGATACATGTATTGGAGATGTAAATAGTTTACAACTGTATGAAGATATTGCCAACATTAAGGTATTTAACTAAATCCGTTTGCAGCTGAATTTTGCAAGTCGAGATATCGAAGGCTTTGCCTTCGAGTTATCACGATTTTGATGGCAATGAATGACTTACGTGATTCTTAAAAAAACACAAATGCATAGAAAAAGTAGTTTTTCTCAAATAAAAATATATCAAAGATCACAATTATATTAAATTTTAATTCTGTGTTAAACCTTTTTTTAAATGTGTATTGTTTTGTTATTTGTTATTCGCGCTTCTACAGGCGATTACTTGGAGTGGTGTGGGTTGGTTTGCCCTCATTTTTTAGAATAACTTATATGGATTGCTTTTCAAAAAGTTCCATCTAACATATTTTTAACCCACTTTCACTTATTTCGTCAGTATTTCCAAGTGATTGTAAAAATTGAGTTTTCTAGCGGCTTAGTTGTTTGAACACATCGCGGTTTCGTTAATTTAGAATGGACTTGATATATGATTTTTTATGGCATTGTAAAATTCCTGAAGATGCAATTGAGTATTTGTTTAAGCCCCAAATAAGCTCCATAGTGGATCGTAAGGGAAATTCGAAATAAAATTGTTTGTAACAAATTCATTTCAAATTCAACTTATTTGATATTTAAACATAAGAATGTGGTATAAAATGTTATTGCTCATTTGCCATATTTAATTGAAACTCTCACATTACGTTACTTTCAAAATAAGAGTTTTTATGACTTCTCTAATTCTTCTAAAAGGCTTTAGGAGCGAACATTCGACAATTATAATATATTTATTTTGTAAATATTGGCAAATTCTCCTATTAAATATATAACTATTACTAATAGACTTGTTATATGCAAATTGTAGATCGGTTCCGATTCTATCGAGTCTATGCAAATGATGATATGTACAAATTGTTCTATTAAATTAGGAAAAGTTAACAGCTTTATTAAAATGGCGCAATTCCATTACACGATAATGGAAGAAGCAGCAACTCAAATTCAGAGATTGAATGCACAATGTGATATTAATTGGATGGATTACAATGTGAAGAAAACTGCTATATTGAGAAATGCATTGAGTAGTAAAAAAATCCTAGACGACACGAACATTCTTAAAATTGAGCGTGATAGTGGAGACCAAAAAGGAAATAAAAACGAACAAGACGAGAATGTTGATAATATGGCTGGGTAAACAAATACATTCGGTTCACTTGATTATATATTTACGAAAAGTAATGTTTCAGCATATTTTATCGTAGTGAATCTTCTGATGATGACATTCCTTTATCTGAGAAATTAAAAATTTTGGTGAACACAACACCAGAATCACTAAAATTGAACAATAAATCTCGGAAACGTACCAGCAGAAAGGTCAGTATTAAATAAATGTTGATAGTTTAAAAGAATTTGAAACAGGCTTTCTTCAAGATCATTGTATTTCTTCATTTAATTCATTATTGTTTTTGTTTTATACATTGCTTATTTTTTGTGTAACTTTTTGACTATCAAGAGCGATGAAAGGATTTTACAATTGTAATCTTATTTTAGAGCATTTCACCCACGAAAAAATACGTTAGACAAAGTAAAGAAAATTTACCAGATAATAACATAGACACAGAAAATGACAATCCTTCCGATATAAAGGAAGTTTTGGATTTACCAGATGTATGTCCTATGTGTCTGAAGGAAATTGGGTAAGATACTAGTTTCGAGCAATATTTTGATAAAACCATGATGGAAGATATGTACAGTTTTTTACTTTGCACTTTGGCAGAAATACTTATATATGTATATACAAAATCTTTATTTTCTCAATAGGCTATCGACCCACGGCTTTTCTGCCCTTGCATGTGTACATGTATTTGTATCAATTCTCTAAGGTAAACTTAAAATTATTACAAAGCAAAAAAACAATCTCTCATTCCATGTCATGTCTTTACATCGTCTAGCAGGTTGGTTCAGTCCTGTTGGAAGTGTTCAAGTAGTGTTGTTGTTGGGAAGCAGAAGCGGGATTGTCTCGTTTGTCGAGTTGTGGGGATTGTTTGTCCCTTTCGTTTGCAATTGGAGCTGTATTTCGGTTATTCGCGTTATTTTAGTTCGTTCGTAGAGTAGTTGGTTTGAGGGGTTGTGTAGTTGGTTTTGAGGATGTCTTATTTTCGTTATTGATCTCAGGGCAATCTGTTCTGTTGTTTGAATGTGTTGTTTAGTTTTTCTAGATGCATTCGCTGTCAGTATATGTCCGTAGTCAAGCAGAGGTCTACATATTGACTGGTAGATTTTTGTGGCGGCTTTGTACTAATTCCTTTGTCTTTGTACGTCAGTGATCGGAAGTGTTTTGTCCGTTGAATGATTTTTGTTCTTACGTTCTGTGCGTGTTTTGTAAATTTTAGTTTTTGGTACAGTGTCATTCCTAGATATTTGCCTCTTGTTTTGGGTCTAGTTCTGTTTCCTCCCGTCTGGTTGTTAGTAATGGAGATGGTCGTCGGTTTAGTTTGGTGGTTTGGTAAAAAGTAGTGGGTTTTCCGTGGCAATTTGGTGTAAGACTCCATTGTAGCCACCAAGCAATTGTATTGTGTCCGTGTTAAGGATGGTTTGAAGTTTTTGTACTGCTTTTGCTGTAGTTTTGTCGTGCACGCATCAATGCAGTGTCGTCGGCGTATTGTAGTATGTTAAGCATGATTTTTGTCAAGGTGTCTTGTTTGTTTTTTTTCGTGGACGTGATTGTATATTGTGGCAGACATAGTGATTGGATAAGGGTGATTGATGGAGAGTCGTCTTTAATTTGCTGGTTTGGTTAAAAGTACTAGTGCCAAATTGAAGGTAGCAACAGCCTTGCATACAAACTGATGATGGTGGAGAAAGACTCCGAAACGTTTTTGTAATAAAATAATAAACAATATAATTGAATGGCACCCAGGAATTTATTTTAAGATGTATGTAACTTATGAATATATGGATGAAGTCATGTAAGTATGGACTTGTAAAATGGAGGCATTCGTTAAGAGGATTGTTTAGGAAAGGTGGATTGCTTTTGCCGAGTTTGGTTTTGGGTTTTAGCAGTACACTAGCTCCTCCCCGGGCGTTTTCTGAGTTTGATTACCATGTTTACAGATATACTGCCAATCTCTGTACTTCGGTATCTGTCCGGGGTTTAGTTTTCGTCTCCACAAACATACAGCAGTCGATGTCATTTGGTTCTATGTAATTGTAAATTAGTTGTTTTTGTGATTAAGTCCGTTGATGTTGGCATATATCAGCTTCAAGTTGAAAGTCCAGTGTTAGTAATTGTCTGTCTCAGTTGGTCGAATGGTTCTGTCGGGGAGCTTCTGTCGGATGAGAGCATATCTATCATTAGTATATACAGTTTTTTAATTAGCTCTTCTCTATTGGTGTTGCTTGCGTTATTCATTTGGTATTTGTACTTGTTTATAATGTAATCGTGTGTAGTGATTGGCGCATGTATCCTACTTTCCGCCGGCGGTTCTCTTGTTCAAACATCTTACTCTAACATTCGGAATTCCTTGTATGGGTGCCGTGGGACGTTTGGGGCATTTCATGCTCCAGGCGGCATGCTCGTCCGAGTTGCACGAGACGCACCTGGCTGGAAGAGGTGACGTACAGGCAGGTGTTGGGTGATTTCCCTGGCATTTGTTGCACGTCAAAGGTTTCTTGCACTCCTCCGTGCGGTGATCAAACGCGCAACACTTGCCGCACGGCGCTGGAACTGGTGTTGGTGGTTTGCTTTCCACTATCCGGAAAACGCGGCCCAGAAAATGCCAGGCTCTATCGGCAATTAATCGCTCGTAGGTCGCATCGTCTCCTGTAATTTATTCGTCGTCATCATTAGCGTTGGAGTTCCTTTTATACGTGAGATTATCCTTTTGCAGAATCGAACCTGGAGCTGGAGATCTCGCAGGTGGTCCAGAAACATCTCGTCTGTTATGTCCAGATCAACACCGGTGGCCACCACTGTGGTTGATGTTGTCGGTATTGTCCCCTTTTCGGCTGAAGTTGAACGTGTTGCAGGACACTCCAGCGCCGGCCTTTTGTGGTCTTGGGTGGGTGTTGTTGGTGAGGGGACCGGTTTTCTACCCCTTTTCTTCGATTTTCGCTTCTTAAAGCCGTCGTCCTGGGAGGCCATGTCCGATTCGGACTGCTGAGCTCTCGGGATACATTTCACTTTTGGGACGGACCCTGTATTCTTGCTTGTCTTAAAAAACTATCAAAAATTCCTCGCAGTTTGCTACCGAGGTTAAAGCGCGAATCGTAAGAACTACTTATTATTATTATTATTCAAGGAAATGCAAAAGTTAAACAAACACACCTTAGTTTTATACTTTTGTCATTCTTCAATTATTTTAGATATTTGAATACACATTTACAAGCGAAACATTGTCTCGACTGGCAGAATTGTATATGCTTAAAATGTGAATATCACAACAAGAACAAAAGGGAATTAATTGAACATTGCCATTCATGTTCAAAACATGAAAAGTTAATAGAACTAAGGCCGGAAGGTAATGAAAGCATTTGTGAAAAAGATTTTCACGACTCCGATTTGGATTCCAACGAAAGGTATTTACCAATCAACCAAAGTTATAATTTAATTACCGACTTTTTTTATTAATTAAAATCAGGGAAGACTTTAACTATAAACCGAATATGGGAAGTTTAAGAAAACGTCCTTCTGGTAAGACGAGTCCATATTACTTGAATTATAATTGTAATAAATGTGAAAACGTTGCATTTGATCAGTACGAGGAGATTGAGGCACATTTAAAGGTATTACCTAATCCAGTAGTTTCTATTAATTATTTTATTATTGAATACGTTGGTTTTTTTCAGTTGGTTCATTCAACGGAATCAGACTGTATTCTTTGTAAAACACAGTGTGCCAGCCACTTCGGTGTTTTATATCATATAATTGTTAAGCATGGAAGTCTGAAATGCTGCAGATTGTGTTTAATTGGTTTCAAGAGTGCAGCGGAACTTCATGCACATTATAAATCGGAGGAGCATAACACTAAATGTGCAGTATGTGGAGAACAGTATGTTCTTTGTGATTTGCCTAGTTTATCTGATATATTTTTTTCAATTTTCATCTGATTGTTTAGGTTTAAAAACAGGAAAGCTGTGTATGAGCACCGAAGAAAAAAACATCTAAATCCGCAAGAGGAAAATCAGAAATATAAATGCCCGGATTGCCCCAAAGAGTTCGCCAATCCTCATAATATAAATAGACATAGAGCGGTTGCTCATGACGATTTACGATTTCTATGTGATACATGTGGGCAAAGTAAGTTTTGTCCACTTTTAAAGATTTAATCCTGCGGATATTAAATTAACTATTTTAAAATTAGGTTACACAACAAAGAGAAACCTCAGACTACATATTCTCAAGTTCCACGAAGGAGTACCAGTGCAAAGCAAGACCACAAAAAAGAATTTCTTTTGTGAATCATGTGGTAGGGAACTGAGGATATTTCATAAATACGCCATCGCTTTACATCGAGCGAAACACAAAGGAGATAACTTTGTTTGTAAAAAGTACGCCATTGCAAAAATAGCCCGTATAAGATTGTTTTTTAACATTTTATTGCAGGTGTTACGAATCATTTGCCACCGAAGAAGAATTCAAAACGCACGTTGAAGAAATGGGACATGAATTATTTGTATGCGATAAATGCCCGTCGCAGTTTGTAAGAGAAGAAAACTTCAAAATCCATTTAAAGAATCATGATGCGCCCGGCTGGAATAAAAACATGTTTGCCACTTGGGGCAAATCCGCACAGTTGCGGAACGAAAAAGGTAATTGACCTAAATGTTTATTATTGTGTATACTTTCCTGACTGTATTTCAATTTAATCCAAAAGAGATTCCTGGGTTCCAGTCAATTTTATTGTTTATTATTCCAAACATTTTACAAATACGTTTCGGTGTCTTTCTCCACCATCATCAGTTTGTCTAAAATACACCTTCACAGTCATCTTTAATTTAAAACAAAAGCTCTGCTAAAATATACATACTAAAATACAAATTACAAACATATTAAAAAGTATATTAAAAACATAGGATCACAGGTGATGAGTCAGGACAATCATGTTCGAGAAAAGACTAGAATTTATTGTTTAGAGATTTAAATTTTACTTACATGTACGGCTGTTTCCACCTTCACATTTGACAAAATATTGAAAAATCTTTACTTTGTTCAATATCGAGCGAGAGAATAAAAAAACTGTTTATATTTGGCTTTTTCTTTGCATTCCAAGGATATCAATTGCTCTGCAATTCTTCAATATCAGGTGTCTATATTTTACGTAGTTGGTTTAATTAGTGTATGTAAGTGTTCATTTAATTAGTGTATGATATACAGAGCTAAGATTGTCTGTGTCTGATCTAAAATTCATTGCATTCTGATGTTTTTTAATTTGTATCATTTCATGGATTCTTCTCTTATTATAATTGTCTTCATTGATTAATATTTTTGTGTTATCAAAATCAAAACTATGTAACATTTGTTGTGCATGTTGTGCTAATGCTGTTCCATTTTCGTTAACCTTTCTTAAGCTATATTTATGTTCGTATATTCTTTTCTTTAAATATTGTCCTGTTTGATCTATGTATGCGTTGTCACAGTTCAAACAGTCAATCTTGTATATTACATTAGGTGTGTTTAACTTATCACTTTTAGGTTTAAATTTTGTGAAACATTCCTTTGTTAAGTTGTTTTTAGTTTTTTTCTGCTATAGTAATTAAATTAAAACCGCATAATATTACAACATATTGTAACGTGGTATTGTAAACGTATTTTAGACAAACTGATGATGGTGGAGAGACACCGAAACGTATCTGTAAAAAAAATTCACAATAAACACTAATATTGACTGGAACCCAGGAATGTCTTTTGGACTAAATGTTTATGTGTAAACCTTCTAATTGATTTTCCGTCTCTTTCAGGTGAATTTGTGTGTTGTCACTGCCCGAAAGTATTTAAGGATAAGCAACGACTGGATAATCATATAAGAGTGCATACAAATGAGAGACCTTATGTGTGCCACATATGTGCTAAAGGCTTCAAAACTTGGATACATCGTAAAACGCACTTAAACATACATTTAGGTAGATTGAAATACGCCCGTCCAAATGTATTTTTTATTCATTCATTTTGGCATTAACAGGCATTAAAAAGTGGACTTGTAAATACTGTTCGAAATCGTTCACGAATTCCAGTACTTTAAAGGGACATGAAATGATCCATACTGGCGAGAGGCCCCATAATTGTCCAGAGTGTCAAAAAGGGTTTATCACGATATCTGCCATGAAAAAACATCAAATGACCCACTTTAAGACCTCAGATGAAAAAAAGGTAAATCAAGCCTAAATACTACAGAGCTTTGAAGTCAAAAATATTATATTTTCTTCATTTCTAGAATATATCTCTGGAAAAAAGTGATCTAAAAACAGATAACGAACAGGAAAGCGTCATATATAAATACGAGCATATGTTTGCTGAAAGCAATGTCAGCTAAGAAAATGGTGGCTCCTATCAAAGACACAACTGTAAGGGTTCTTACTGTAGTTAAAAACTGCTGAAATAAATACTCTTCGTGTGAATATTGATCGTGATAAATTGCTATATTTTTTATGGTGACCAGTATTGAATGTGCTTAATTGAACAAATACAAATTACGGAATGGAATCCAAAAATTTTGCATATTTTGAAATTTAGTTGCCATGTATGCATGCATATTTTATAGGAATATATTATATAGAATAATTTCGAGTTTATTTATTTTTTTAATTATTGCTCTCAAATGTGATTGTCGTGAGTAAGACATTAACTAAAATTTAAGGTGATTTGTTAAATAAAAGACACAATACGCCGTCGTAAAATAAATATTTCAATCAATAATTATATTTATTTACACAAACACTTATAACATCGAATAATTCCACATGTAATTACTACGATTGAAAGATAACAATTTCATGTGTGAGAACATCTATTCGTATTCAAACGAAATAGACAGACGATAAAGACTGAACTGGACATAAAATACTACTAATTAATCAGTGATATTAGTTAATGAATAGCAAAATAAAATGGAATAACTATGCCTGAAATAAGGATGTTTGCAATGAAACTTCTATGTAGAACATTCCATTATTATTAAGTGATTCTTACCAGCACAAACTAGGAAGTTTGAACTGTTCTCAGGCACCTACTGCTCATCGAATTTCTAAATACTTACATATTTGAACCATTAAGAAGTGCTTAGAATGTCGTCAAACAAAGCTGTTACTGAAGCACATTCTTTTACTTTCTGCCGCAGTTGAGCTTCTTGATGTTTGATCTTATCTTCTAGGCTCTTTACTTTTGAGTCTGTATGAACAATGGTTTTTCTAAATTCCTCTAGTTCTTGCTCATCTTTCTTAAGACTGAAACATTTAATTATGTCCATATTCTTCAACACTTGCATTACAATCAAATTTAAGCCAATGTGCAACTTTTGTTGTTTTCCCATAATTATCAAGTTTTCAATACTGAACTTACTCCATTTGAATGCGTTGCTCATCCAGTTCAGTATATTTGGAAACTCCTAATGCTAACTGCTGCTCAAGTTCATTAACCTTCCTCATTAATTCTGCATTACTATCGCAGAACGTTTCAATAAAATCCTTTGCGTGGTTGCATTTTCTGTGAAACCGTATCAGAGTTAAGAAAAAGATGATTTTAAATGATCATTCGATTTTATGAACTCGTCATTTAATCCTAATAATCAAAGTACTACAGAACAATAAATGAAGAAGTAGTAAATACAATACATTTTGGTTACTTACTTATTTGCATCTGCAATTTGTTGCTGTATATTGTACAAATCATTAACTAAGTTATTAACCTCCTGCTTTGCATCAATTAGTTTCTTAAAGTTAGTAGCAACTATTTTTTCCAACTTTAAAGTGGCTAGTCTGAAATTTAAAACGACATAATGGCGAATTATGTTCAACTTAAGGATTATTGCATACTGATTATCTTATCGATATAAATTCCTAATAAATAATAAGACACTGTTCCTCCTTTATTCTTGAGATTAAATTTCCAAGTAAAAGGAATTATAAGTATGCAAACCCTATTTATACAGCTTTTTCCCAATAACCAACCACTAATGATTCATCTCTTCTTGCTCGCTTAAAATATCTAATCTGTCTGTCTAAGAACAAGATATGTAGGCCCATAACTGATTAGATTAAAACATCAGGCAATACAAAAAATGTTAAATCCACAACTAAGAAGAAATCTAAATGGATTGAATACAAATATTATTACTTGTATTGCTTGCTGTATTTTCAGAATTCAACGAAAACTAGATTTAGAAGGTAACTCCAAAACCTCACAAATCACTCTATGATATTGAAAAAACAAAAAAAGTTATCTAAGCAAATAATGAAATAAAATTCCTCGTAGGACTCTAAGATATGAATGTCATCTGATCTGACTTATTTTAAGAACTATAAAAAAATTGGTCCTCGAGCAGATATTTTAACAGACAAGGAAATTATAATTGGAAAATGATAACATCAAATAGTCAAAAAAAAGTTATCAAAGAGTGTGAAAAAATTGTCTTTGGTCTCTGAGGCATTGAAAATAAAGAATGAAGAAATTCGAAAGAGATTGATAAGAATTGTGTATATTTTCCTGACTGTATTTCAACTTAATTCAAAAGAAATTCCTGGGTTCCACTCAATTTTATTGTTTATTATTCCAAACATTTTACAAATACGTTTCGGTGTCTTTCTCCACCATCATCAGTTTGTCTAAAATATACATTCGCAGTCGTCATTAATTTAAAAACAAGAGCTCTGTTAAAATATACGTACTAAAATACAAATTACAAACATATTAAAATCGTTTGAATCTCTTGGGATCACAGGTGATGAGTCATGTTCGGGAAAAGACTAGAATGTATTGTTTAGAGCTTTAAATTTTACTTACATGTACGGCTGTTTCCACCTTCACATTTGACAAAATATTGAAAAATCTTTACTTTGTTCAATATCGAGGGAGAGAATAAAAAAAACTGTTTATAATATTTGGCATTTTTCTTCGCATTCTGAGGATATTATAAATAATAATAATAATAATAATAAAAAAGAAGGTGAGATCAAGTATATATCATTTCCGTATATTCCAGAAATTAACACAAAAATAAAAATTATTTTAAAACCGCATAATATTACTATAGCAGAAGAAACTAAAAACAACTTAGCAAAGGAATGTTTCACAAAATTTAAGCCTAGAAGTGATAAGTTAAACACACCTAACGTAATATACAAGATTGACTGTTTGAACTGTGACAACACATACATAGGTCAAACAGGGCAATATTTAAAGAAAAGAATATACGAACATAAATATAGCTTAAGAAAGGTTAACGAAAATGGAACAGCATTAGCACAACATGCACAACAAATGTTACATAAAACAAGTGGGTTTTTCGGGTTTTTAGGCCGTCGTTCGGTAGAATTTCTTCTTGACGTTTCGCAAGCACGTGCGGCTTGCATCTTCAGAAGTGGTTTGCTTGAACGCTTACACTGTTCTGATGCGATTCCTCGGGCGCAGTGCGTATTTATGCACCGGTTGCGATGACGTGGTTTGTGATGACGTGGCCTGTGTCATCGGAGCCTGCGCATTCTGTTGGCTGTTGCTATCCTCCGGTGTACTGGATTCTCTCTCCTGTCCTGAGCTGTTGCTTTTTCTTGCTGGTTTTGCGTTGGTCAGTGCTGGAAACCATATCCTGTTCAGCGCCATTGTCTCTTCTTTTCTGTTGAAATTGTCGTCGTGTTTGTAGATTTCAATGGCTTCTCGTATTGGTCGGGGGCGATACCCTGTTGTCGTGGCGAGGACCTGTGCCTCTCCGAAATAGATGTTGTGTGTTCCATCGCTGAGGGCATGTTCCGCCACTGCCGACTTCTCCACATGTCCCAGTTTACAATTCCGTCGGTGTTCTTCTATTCTTGTCGCAACCGATCTCTTAGTAGTTCCTATGTAGACGCTTCCACAGGAGCATGGAATCCGGTAGATTCCCGCAGTTGCTAGGTGGGGTCTTTTGTCTTTAACTGACCCTAGACATTCTCGGATCTTTGTTGTGGGCTTGTAGACCGTTTTTATGTTGTGTTTCCTCAAGAGCCTCCCAATTCTGTCCGTAACCCTGGGAACATAGGGCAGGAAAGCTTTCAGAGTGGACTCACTTTTTCCAGCACGGCCCACTCCTACAGCTTTTTTGATGTCCAACTGGGAATATCTGTTCTGAAGAAAAGCTTTTTCCAAGTGCTGTAGTTCCGTTGTTAGATGTTGTGGTCCACATATTTTTCTGGCTCTATCCGTGAGAGTCTTAATGATTCCCTGCTTCTGACTCGGATGGTAGTTAGATAGCTTGTGAAGATATCTGTCTGTGTGGGTGGCTTTTCGATATACCTTGTGGTCCAAACGAAAACATGGACATGTTCCTCGACCATCTAAACAAACAGCACCCAGACATCCAATTCACCATGGAAGTTGAACAAAACCACCAACTGGCCTTCCTGAAGATGTAAGTCGCACGTGCTTGCGAAACGTCAAAATGCGAAAATATTAATCAATGAAGACAATTATAATAAGAGAAGAATCCATGAAATGATACAAATTAAAAAACATCAGAATGCAATGAATTTTAGATCAGACACAGACAATCTTAGCTCTGTATATCATATACTAATTAAATGAACACCTACATACACTAATTAAACCAACTATATAAAATATGAACACCTGGTATATTGAAGAAATGCAGACCAAGTGATATCCTCAGAATGCGAAGAAAAATGCCAAATATTATAAACAGTTTTTCATTCTCTCGCTCGATGTTAGACAAAGTAAAAAATTTCCAATGGCTTGCCAAAGGTGAAGGTGGAAACAGCCATACATGTAAGTAAAATTTAAAGCTCTAAACAATAAATTCTAGTCTTTTCCCGAACATGATTGTCCTGACTCATCACCTGTGATCCCAAGAGATTCAAACGATTTTAATATGCTTTTTAATATGTTTGTAATTTGTATTTTAGTATGTATATTTTAACAGAGCTCTTGTTTTTAAATTAATGACGACTGTGAATGTATATTTTAGACAAACTGATGATGGTGGAGAAAGACACTGAAACGTATTTGTAACATTATAAGTAATAAACTAGAACAAAATAAAATTGACTTAATTGACTAAATTGACTCTTTTGAATTAAATTGATAAGAATGACTGGATTATCAACTTATGTTACAGTTCTTATCCATTATAATTATCAAATATGATTCAATCTTGTCTTTAAAGCTTTTATTATGAGAAATCGACTTTGTTTAAGTTGAATAAACCGTTTTGCTTTTTTCCGTTATAAAGAGGAAATTCCGTTTTTTTAGAGGTATAGAAATTTAAACTGAAATAAAACTTATTAAAATCATGTTAAGGTCATGGTACTGGCTTTATTGAAAAGGCAATTGTATGCCATTATAGCTTAACTATGATTTGGGGTATAATGCGCCGCAGCTGGCTCGAATGAAGAGCAATCTGGATGTCCAATTTTCGACCACTTCCAAACTTCTACCAGACCATAAAGCACAAAAAACAGTGAGTTTTTCTGGATCTAACGGGGTCTCAATAATGACTTATGGATTTTCGTCGCTCCAAATCCGCCAATTTAGTTAATTTACACAACCATTGAGCGAAAAACGATTATGTCGACCGTAGCGGACGGTGAGTATGGCGAACTGAACAGCGATTTTCGAAATAAATTTCCGAATTTGGAGCGACGAAAACCCGAAAGCTATATAGCTTTCGGGTTTTCAATGATGTCATTGAGACGCCGTTAAATCTAGAAAAACTCACTGTTTGATGTAATTTTTTTATGGTCTAGTAGAATCAAAGTGGTCGAAACTTCTTTCGTGGATTGCTCTTCATTCGAGCCGCGGCACCCATATGCCTCAAATCATATTTAAGCTGAAATGGCATGCAGTTGTCTTTTCAATAAAGCCAGTACCATGACCTTAACATGAATTTATGAGTTTTATTTCAGCTTAAAGTTCAATACCACTAAAAAAACACCGTTTAGAAGATTTTCTCCAAAAATTTTGTAGAAAAAAACCTGGACAAATTGGAAGAGGTACACCAAAAGTTGTTTTATCCGATCTCTCCGTGGGGTAAACATCCCAATTCAGTGTAATGCTAAAATTGTTGTGCTTTTCGAAAATGGGGGGTGTACATACCCCAGCTTATCTAAACTTTTAACAATCATGGCATAGTCGATCATCTAGGTAACATTTCTCAATTCCTAATAAATGCATGTCTTTGTATTTTAATTAATTAATTTATGAATCTACTGTCTAAGATAAGATAATTCCATAACTCTTCAGTACCTACAGATTTTGCCTCAAAATAAAGGCATATATTTTAGAAGACAAGTTAATCTTGTAAAGGTTTATACAGCCGAAATTTAAGATCTTATTGAAATCCACTAGACAATCCTTCTTCAAGATTAAAATTAAACTCATTGCAAAGCTTTGCCAGTTAAAATTGCGTTTAAAACATTTTTATACGGATCTACCCTTTCAAGATAATCCCATAACTTTTCGGTTATTAACACATTTCAGCAAGAGTTTTATTTTCTTGAATGATAACTGTATCAGCACGTAAATATTTGCTGAACTTGTTATGAAGGGCGAAATAGAAAAGAAATGCAAAATTGCAAAAAATATTTACATCGCATCGTTAATTCGCTGTGTGCCGTCTCTAGACTGTTCTTCAAATCGACGCAAGTACGTCTTCTTTCTGGCCGCCTCCAACGTCAATTGATCAATTTTTTGGGTGAGTTCCTTATTTATATTTTCCTTTTCTTCTATGTCTTTTAACATTTGAACTATTATAGCGGGGTCACCATTCAAACCTTGGAGGATCTGTATTGTTGGAATTGTAAGTTTTAAATAAGCCAAGTAAACATTATTTAAACATGGTTTACCTCTTCCTGATGTTCTTCAGCCATGTTACTCACTTAATAAGACAGAATAACGAAATAAACAAAAAAACTCTATGAAACTGATGAATAAATCCCGATTTACGAGATGAATCAACAGAGAATGTCGTTACAACCAGCTAACAAGGTTTTAATTTACATGTCAATTGTCAAATTCGATTCGAATTGTACAAATATACAGGGAGATTACATTGAAAGTGATGGCTCCTACGTAAGTGTTCAGAACACATGTGGCGCGCCAGCTCAGTTTGGTTTTTAACGTCTTTCAAATGCCGCATACAGAACGACACACGCATGCAGTGAGCAGCCACGCACATTAGTGAATAACTCAGCATTATATAATAAAATAAACGTTTTATGAACACTTTAATGGCGCGTAAGTGTGTGAACTATAATTAGAAAGAGAAGGACAAGAAGTTTTATTTTCAAGTGCATGATACTCGCTATCTAAGATAAGATTTCTTCAATTTAATAATTAAATATTATTAGAGTTGCTTCATTCTCTCACGCCATACAAAAACTAGAAAAATACCTAAGATCATGTTTGGTATGAAAACGGGCGCAATTTAAGGCTCTGTCCCGCAACAGAACTAGAGCTTTGCAGCTTAACCGGCTCTAAATATTTGGGCCCAAGACTAAGATCAGTATTCGAGACCCGCTTTATTTTTAAACTTTCGCAATTTTACGTGAAAACTAAAAACATTTCTATAATGATGTTTTATTCAAAAACGTGCCCGATCTAATAGTTTATCTCGCGATAACAACTAGAACTCTGTGACTTAAGCGACTCTAAAAATTTGGGCCCATGACTAGGAGCGGTTTTCAAAACCCGCTTTATTTTTAAATTTTTGCATTTTGCTTGGAAACCAGAAATATTCCTTAAATTAGGTTTGGTATGAAAACGTGCGTAATCTAAGGCTCTATCCCGCAATCAGAATTAGAACTTTGCAGCTTAACCGGCTCTAAATATTTGGGCCCAAGACTAAGATCAGTATTCGAGACCCGCTTTATTTTTAAACTTTCGCAATTTTACGTGAAAACTAAAAACATTTCTATAATTATGTTTTATCCAAAAACGTGCGCAATCTAAGGCTCTATCCCGCAATAAGAACTAGAACTCTGTGGCTTAAGCGACTCTAAAAATTTGGGCCCAGGACTAGGAGCGGTTTTCAAGACCCGCTTTATTTTTGAATTTTTGCATTTTGCTTGGAAACCAGAAATATTCCTTAAATTAGGTTTGGTATGAAAACGTGCGTAATCTAAGGCTCTATCCCGCAATCAGAACTAGAACTTTGCAGCTTAACCGGCTCTAAATATTTGGGCCCAAGACTAAGATCAGTATTCGAGACCCGCTTTATTTTTAAACTTTCGCAATTTTACGTGAAAACTAAAAACATTTCTATAATTATGTTTTATCCAAAAACGTGCGCAATCTAAGGCTCTATCCCGCAATAAGAACTAGAACTCTGTGGCTTAAGCGACTCTAAAAATTTGGGCCCAGGACTAGGAGCGGTTTTCAAAACCCGCTTTATTTTAAATTTTTGCATTTTGCTTGGAAACCAGAAATATTCCTTAAATTAGGTTTGGTATGAAAACGTGCGTAATCTAAGGCTCTATCCCGCAATCAGAACTAGAACTTTGCAGCTTAACCGGCTCTAAATATTTGGGCCCAAGACTAAGATCAGTTTTCGAGACCCGCTTTATTTTTAAACTTTCGCAATTTTACGTGAAAACTAAAAACATTTCTATAATTATGTTTTATCCAAAAACGTGCGCAATCTAAGGCTCTATCCCGCAATAAGAACTAGAACTCTGTGGCTTAAGCGACTCTAAAAATTTGGGCCCAGGACTAGGAGCGGTTTTCAAGACCCGCTTTATTTTTGAATTTTTGCATTTTGCTTGGAAACCAGAAATATTCCTTAAATTAGGTTTGGTATGAAAACGTGCTTAATCTAAGGCTCTATCCCGCAATCAGAACTAGAACTTTGCAGCTTAACCGGCTCTAAATATTTGGGCCCAAGACTAAGATCAGTATTCGAGACCCGCTTTATTTTTAAACTTTCGCAATTTTACGTGAAAACTAAAAACATTTCTATAATGATGTTTTATTCAAAAACGTGCCCGATCTAATACTCTATCTCGCGATAACAACTAGAACTCTGTGACTTAAGCGACTCTAAAATTTGGGCCCACGGACTAAGAGCGGTTTTCAAGACCCGCTTTATTTTTAAACTTTCGCATTTGCTTGGAAACCAGAAATATTCCTTAAATTGTGTTTGGTATGAAAACGTGCGTAATTTAAGGCTCTAACCCGCTCAGAACTAGAAGCTTGCAGCTTACCCAACTCTCAAAATTTGGCAAAAAAGACTGAGGGTGGTTTTTAAAACCCGCTTTATTTTGCATGATATAGAACTTCTCTAACTAGAAAGAATCCTCAAATGATTGGTATAAGAACATACCGGAATTTAAGGCTTTATCCTGCAATAACTGCTAGAGCATTGCAGCTCATTCGACTCTAAATATGAGCCACAGACTAAGAGCGGTTTTCAAAACTCGCTTGTATTATGAATCTTCGCATTTTGCGTGAAAGCTGGAAAAATTTGGTTCCTAAGTAATAAGTTCCTGACATTCATGAAAAGAGGGCACTATTATTTCCAAAAAGCCGCTACATAAAATCTGCAAATCTGCATACGCGAGCAGCATCATTGTTGCAAATAAAGACTACAACCCTGATTGCCATCTGCTACTACAAAATAAATAGCCGTCCGGGTCCAGACCGCTAAAGTTTCCTAAAAGTGTGATTTTTCTTCGAAAATCCCAATGCCCTTTAGGGGCTTAAATTTAGAACAGCCGCAAGTCTAGTTATAATCTTGATCTGGACGACTTACAGCCTGAAGGGCCCTGGACGGCAAACAAAACTGGAATAGTCGGACGGATCTTGGCCATTAAAATTCCCTAGCACGAATCGTTTGGTAAAAATAATTAGGTTTGAGAGTTTAATTTGGAAAAACAACGCGAAATCTAAATAGGTTGGCTAGAATCACTTGCAGCCTCTTAGGGCGATATCCGCTAGACCATTACAAATCGTCAAAAACTTCCACCTACCTTTATGCTCTTTGATCTGGATTCTGAGGTTTTTTACATTTGAAGTCAACCAAAAGTTTGATGAAACGCAAATAATTGATACCTTTACTTTGAAAATAATCCTAGATGTACAATAACAGAACACTAATGTTGATTGTTATAGAAAAACATTAATTTTGACTTCAAATAAAATTCAAGGAGTGCTCACAATAGAACACCTTTATTCTACAATAAATTTGTGAATGTTCAGTAAAAACTACTGCGGATAACCTGACCAGTTTATGCTGAAAAAGTGAAAGAAAAACTGAGTAAAAAGCACTTAAAATTTGGAAAATTTAGGGTGAAATTTACAAAAGAAAAAATGAAGCAAATTCTATTTTTCAATATTCAAAAGCGTAGTTCACAGCAGAACAACACTAATTTCACATTGAAATTGTAAAATTTCATTTAAAAATTGGTAGAAAAACTCATTCGTTGCGTATAATATCTGACTTTAAATTAATTTCACAGAAGTAAAGTTTGGAAAATTTAAAAGCCCAATCCAGAATCCAGAAACTCCCTCGTCGTCCCGCGTAGAATAAATATTATATGCAACAGTATCATGAAATACAAGTCAACAATATGAGTCTAAAAGCTCTACATCTACATGGCAACCAAGGGCAAAGTAATGCCAAACTTACCGAAAGCTGCATCGTGCCACCTGAAATGAAAGAAAAACATTCTTTAGTATAACAGAAATAAAGAAAGCCGTAAAACATCAGTTGCTTCTCAAAAATTAAACGGAATTCCAGCTTAGGAAGTTATATATTAGAGATCATTCTTACTTGCTTTCAGCAGGCTGGCGCCCCATCCTCCATTTTCTGCCCATTAATCCTCAAAATGTTCACACTAGCTTAGCTTTACTAGCACTAGCAAAACTTTACACTTGAAGACACAATTAAGATCTACATCAAATTAGAAACTGTATAACTCCTGTAGTTAACGATCATGATGTTCTACTGCAATTGTATAAGTAGCACCGCGCCAAATCCTGCTGCAAGACACAAAGGATTTTTTTTCGGCAAGACGCAAAAGACCGACGACTTATTCTGCTCGTTGTCCGTAATAAACTGACTATTTAGTCAAAATATCGAAGCAACTGAGAAGTTTTTTTCACATTTCAAACAGATTGAGCTACAGAACTAGCTTGGTGATATAATCATTGGCTTGATCGTCCCTTTAGGATGAGTCATCGGTTTATTTTGCTGTTCGATTTCAGTTTTTTTTGCTGACTATTTTGTGGAATGTGCCTGTTTGCACGGCAATATTTAACGTTGAATTTCGTTTGGATGATCGCCGTAAACAAAACGGCTTTTTCAGTCAAATATAAACATCTCCAATGATGCGGCGCATTGGACTTTTTATGCCAAATTAACTATCGAATCAGTCGTTTTATTCAATTTAACTTTAACTTAGTTTTTTGTCTACATTAACATTCAAAAAACGCCATGATTTGGGAATGCTTCTCTTTGCTCTTGCACCGTAATGAGCGACGGAATACGTACATTCGTAACTTTCAAATGAACTCTCGCTGATTAGCCTTTTGCAAAATTTTTCATATCTTCACGAACAGGCAAAAATCAGGCAAAACTGGCCTAAAGGGCAGCTCCACATTCAAACCAGGTCATCATTTGTGCATGTTTTCGTCTGCTCGCATCATTAAAAGCGACGGAACACAAAATTTTATTTTGTCACGAGCTCTCAGATGAATTTTTCGCTATATTTTCATGAAATTTTGGATTTTTACACCATGCTATGTTGTAAAGGCTGGCAATTTTAAATTAGTAAACAGTTTTGAGAATAATATTAAATTATTTTGGCATTTTGTTTTTGAGAATAAGAGGTAATTTTACTTTTAGTTTTATGCTTTTTTTTACTTTATTTGAACGTACAATTTTAATGTCGATTTATATTCACGAAAGTCCAAATGAAGTTGGTTTTATTGGTTTATTACAACCAATTGAGACTTATTATTGATTATTGTTATTAAGACGATATTGGAGTAGCAACCCTGAATATTGAATCAATTTAATAAATAAAATATTTTTGTTGTGCACATAAATGTACAACAATGTACAATATATTTAATATTTTTATTTATAGATTTATACAATATTTTTAACAGCAAAATTATATTTTTTGAAACTGCTTAAATTAGAGCTTTATTTAAGGGAAAAATCCGACTCGACTCGAAAACCTACGCCTCTGATGCATTATTTTATTGTGAGTTAATGTGATTTTTGATTTAATTCACGTACCCAAAAGTAATTTTTTTGACAATTTTTGATGGAGTGAAGCCACGTAAAATTTATAATAGGGCTCACCCTATAGTTATAGTACGACTATATTATAGTGGGATACTGGGATATTGGATATAATTTAAAAAATCTAGAAAAACACATTTTTATATATTATTTTTAAGAATATATTTGAAATTAAATCACCTTGTATTTTACATATTGTGATATAGTGAATTGAATTGTATTGGCAATTTACAACTTTGCCCTTTTCGGAAAATAATTACCAAAAAGCAATGTATATACGCTTTCAATTCTCACTTAAAAATAGTGAAGAAAAAGTGCGAATTAAAAAAAATATAAGAAAATTACTATGTAATATAAGTACACATCAGTGAAGGAATATTTTAGGATTTATCTTTCTTTATTTGAAGATCCAGGACCTTTTCACTTTCAAAGTCGGGCAATGACAACTTTCTGTATCCTTCGTCTTCAACAAAGCAAATTTCGTGGCCATCTGGATCTGCTAGGATGATAACTCGTACGGTTTGTTTTCCAGGAGTGGGAAGCAGCATAAGAGGATTTAAAATCGTTTGTTTGTTCTTGGTAATGATGTCGGAGACTGGTTCCTGCTCTGCATAGGGAATAGAAAATGCGATTCGTCCATACGCCTTACGCCTGTCCACTGGACCACCTATAAACACAAGGGTTATTTTCTTAAAATTTAATTCAAAAGACACATTTGAGGGAAATACATTTGAGTAGGGCTAGTAACTTACCGATATCTTTAAGCTGAATTTTGGTAGCTTTTTTCTCAAAACCGAACGTGGCAGATTTGTCGGTTTTTTCATAAATAGTTAAACCAAGAATTCCGTTCCAGTAGTTTACGGATTTTTCAAGGCTTGAAGATGCCAACATAACATTTAAGACGGGATCTAAAAAGTCATTGTTACAACAGTTAAATTCACCGAATTTCAACTCTTAATACAGAAGCTTTATCATATACCTACATCATATTGTATGTTAAGCAAGAAAATGTTTTTTAATTTTTTTTCGAATTAAGTGTTTTAATTCAAAAATAAATAAAATCATTGGAATTATATTTATATATTACTATTTTAAACTCAATCTTGCAGAATGAGGTAGTTATAACATTTTTGGCATTATTACTTATTGAGCAGACTAATCAAAATCTTTAAGCAACAAGATCTACCTGAAACAAGCATAAATACTTCAATTTGGTTGATTTCCTCATACTACTCTGAACGAACGATCTTAAATCGTTTGTTTTGCACTATCATATCTTAAGTGCTTTCAGGCATTTTAATGTTACACTTAACTCTATGTTATGTGAGGTACAGATAAGATTACACTAAGGAAACAATTGGAAAAACGCGGGACAATACATTTCAGACGTTCATAAAAGGAATTTTAACATGCGTTTCCTAAATTAACGATATTCAAGCATATTATCCTTATACGAGGCGTTAAAACTTGCAAATATACAGGGTGTACAGAAACTAGTATGTAATCTGTATATTTATCGACCAAAAAATGCACTTTTTCTCTTATAAACATTCGTTTGCAAATGCTCAGTTCTCGACATAGAAAATTACGTATTTCTCTTGATTTAAGGATAGTTTTCCAAACAAATATAAAAAGTTGTACAAAATTAAGGATAAAAGTAGAAAAGAGGAAAGTGTACATTTGCATTTAATTGGATTTAACTTTTGGCCACCCTATACAGGGTGTCCCACCGTCAACCGCCGCGATCGATATCTGGCAAACTATAATCAGGAGAAATTTGAAAATTGGACAGTATACGTAAGTCATTGGGGGCAAGCGATCTAACATATTTTCAAGATGGCCACACTTCCGGTTATACCGGAAGTAGGTATCAACTTGCTTATTTTAAATGGAACACCCTATATATTTTTACATTTTTGAATTCTACTCCAAATTCTAAATATATTTCATGTATAATGTCGGATACTTAACTATAATGGCCTAACCGTTTTTGATATATTTGAAATTTCATGTAAAAACTCACCAATAGTGGTTGAGGCAGCCACTCGAATAATTATTCATTCGCATGTCCTGTTGAAAAGGACTTACTTTAATGGAATTTCGACAACATTTTGATAACTATTAATACAAAGTGTTAAAAAAATAAGTTTGAAAATGATGCTGTGAAAACAGCCCAAACTCAATTTTTTTTAATGGAAACCCCCATTTTTGATAATTTTATCTTATTTAGTGTTAAAATTAAGGGTAAGTTTGTGTAGTACACACTCTGTAGAGTTTCGCAGCCAGTTGAGTATAATTTGAGCAAAATATCATAAACTGTAGGAGTTAAAGAGAAAATACCAATATTTTGTTTAAACTTTAACACTGTATCTCGTTAAGCATGGGCCTGAGAAAAAATCTTAAATGGAAACTCAACATGTTTTGAAGTCCTCTACACGCCCCTGCTCGGTGTCCATAAGGTTGTGAATCACCCTGTATATTGGGATATCGCTAAGTTTTATTCGATTCCTGTAATATGATGGGCGAAAACATAAAAAATAATCTTAATTACGCTGATAATAATGCGATAAATGTTTAATTACACTGCTTTTGTGTAATCATCAGGATTCAACTATCTTGCATCTGTAGGTACTGAGATACTTCAGAAAGAAAATCGTTAAATTATCACACTTGATCAATATGACTACGCAGTTTCGACTGAAAATTGTTTCCTAAGCAATAAAAATGTGTAATATTCAGACACGAATAATTCCTCAAGTATAATCGAACTCTCACAATCTCAACCTGGACACGTGTGGACGATTATGACGCTAAAAGGATAAAATAGTCCTGCTATTTCAATGAGATACGTAAATTGAACGAAAAAGGATAATAGCTTTCGAGTGGATCGCAATTTAAGCATGACTTTTGAATTTTATAAATATCAATTCGCGTCAGCGTTAAACTTTTTAAATATATCTGATGATTTAGAAGACCATGATTGAAGCAAACTTATTTTCATCCATTTTCAATAAAACGAAAAAATAATAGCTGTTTAAGGCCAAATACAAAATCTTGCAAATTTTAAATAAACCTAAATTTTAAAAAAATAAAAGTATTTTTGTAATACATCAAGAAACTGACCTTTATCGGATGGCTGGTCTTTGTCCACAATATAATATTTGTAGCCACCAGGAGCTTCCAAAACATTTCCATCAGCAATTGGCCAATTAAATTCTCGTGCCCTTTTCAGAATGTTCCCATCCTGGATTGTGATTCCCAAAAAATCGTTTCCTCGATCATATGAGTGAATACCATAGTTGTAAGTAAGTTCAATCACAAAGTTATCATCCTCGGTGCCATATCCAATCATTGTTTTACTCCAACGACCAGCATATTCGCTAAAAAAAAACAAATAATTTTTATTTACACAGTTTCGACAAAATCGATTTATTCAAATAAATTTGTAATAATCAACCCGAACAAGGAACAAGGAGATTAAGCGTCAATTTCTTCAGGATATTGCATTTGTGTTTTGGTCGAGATTTATTTTTTTCTGTTTTTTATTTGGTTTCAACTGTTTGTGCTGCTTAAAACGTTCTAGTAGTAGTAGTAAACATCTTTATTTCTAAAAAAGGCTATCGACCTATCGGTCTTTCTGCCCTTGTTTAATACATGCAGTCTTAATCTAGATAAAAAACCAATATGAAAATTCTCCTATTCTAGGTTAACAATAGTAGTAGTAAACATCCTTATTTCTAAAAAAGGCCATCGACCTATCGGTATTTCTGCCGTTGTTTAATACATGCAGTCCCAATCTAAATAAAAAACAAATATGAAAATTCTCCCATTCTAGGTTGACAATGTCATTAAATAAATAAGATTTCAGTGGCAAGAAGAAATTATTTTATTGTCCACTAGTCCGTTGCGTTTGTGTTCGAGTAGCGTTAATGTAGGGAAACGGAAGCGGGATTGTCTGGTTGGTCTTGTAAGACAAAGGGGATTCAGTATGGTCCAGTTGTAGGGGTTGTTTGTCCATTTTGTCTGTAGCTGTATGAGTCTTTCCGAGATCTTTGTCATGTTTGTGCGTTCGTATAGTAGTTGGGTGGGGGGGTTGTGTAGTGGGTTTTGGGGGTGTCTTATTCGTGTTATTAGTCTTAGTGCAATTTGCTCTGTTGTTTGTGTATAACGTTTTGTCCTTTCTGTTCCGTTGGTCATGAGTACATGTCCAAAGTCTAGCAAGGGTCTACAAATAGCTTTATATATTTTGGTGGCGGTGTTTGTGCTAATTCCTCTGTCTTTGTAGGTTAGTGATCGGAAGTGTTTTGTTCTCTTTATTGTTTCTGCCCTGATGTTTCGTATGTGTTTAGTGAATTTAAGTTTGTGGGCGATTGTGATTCCAAGGTATTTTACGTCGTTTTTTGGTTGTGTCGTTTGGCCGTCTGCTGTTATTGTAGGGGAATCAGCGTTGAGTCTGTGGTTTGTGAGCAGAAGTTGGTTTTTTGACGCGTTTGGTGTTAGTCTCCATTTATAAAACCATGTCATTGTGTTGTTTGTTAGTGTTTGGAGTCTTTGCGCTGCTCTCTCAGTAGTTTTGTAAAACGTTCTATTTATACAGGTATTTTCGATCACGACGACGAATGAATGAAAGTACGAAAAAAAGTTTAACTAATGAGATAGTTACCCGTTGCATTGTGCCTCGCAGCCCTCACTAAACTCCTCATGTCTGAACACTTTCATGCCCAAAACCTTCCGGTAAAAGTCCATAGTCCTATCGCGATCTGGGATCTTAAATACATAGTGAAGAGGTCTTCCATGTAAACTAACCATAGTGGAACTGAAATGAAAATTGTATATTTTACAGGACTTTAAATACGTTTGTCGTTATTTGATGTTCGAATAGTTCAACTTTCGCAGTTATTTTAATAAGAACGCCACAATGCATTTCTATGCAAATTAAATACAAAAATACATTTTATCTTAGAGGCGATGTAGTTTGGAAGACTGCTTGGATATTTATATCCCAGATTGTTTTATTATCTCTTTTGACCTTTTGTATGAACAGAAAAATTCCAAACGAAATAAAATGACAATAACAACTGAAGATTAATAGTTCCGAATACAGTAGGTGTGTTAACAGTCTTATCTGGTTATATTGGTCTTCTATTATCTGTAACAGACAAACTGTGTTAAGCACTTTTAAGATTTAAAGCTGGCTTCTCATATTTAAAGATGTACAATTACTTGAGCTTAACACGTAATTTAAGTTTCGGACTTTTTTTATCGATAAAATAAAGCTGGTAGATTGGGTTAATGATGATTTTAAATAATCCTTTTCAATGATCTGAGGCGTATTTCAACACTCAGTAACATTGACTAACTGAAAACAAATAATATCATTTAACAAAATATGAAATATTTTAAACAAATAATTTTATTAGATATCTTTTATATAGATAGTATCTATGAGACAGGTGAAATTCCGTCTGACTGATTATCATCAACCTTTATTCTTCTTATGTACCGTGTCCTTTCAGAACGTTGGTTACCAACAACGCTAGCCGTACTTTGTCCACGGACAGCTCTAAAAAGTGTGTGTGAACTCGTTTTGCACCAGTCGCGCAGATTCTTCAGCCATGGCGTTTTTCTCGCGGATGCCATGTATTTTTCCCGGCATGATGTTTTGTAAGAGTCTGTATTTTTCTCCTCTCATGACATGGCCGAAATACTTCAGTTTCCTCTTTTTTATAATGGAGAGGATCTCAGTGGTCATATTTAAGCGCCGTAGTATTGCCACGTTGGTGATTCTTTCAGACCAAGTGACTCTTAGCAATCTCCTGTAGGCCCACATCTCGAACACTTCAAGCCGACTTTCTTCGTTTTTGTTGATGGTCCAAGCCTTAACTCCGTACAGTAGTGTAGAGAATACGTAGCATCTCAGTAGTCGGATTCGTAGGAATAATTTTAGATCCCTGCATCCTAGAAGGTTGCTCATTTTTCTGTCACCTGCTCGTACTTGTTCTATCCTTGATCTTACTTCTGTGTGGCTATCTGCATTTTCTGTTATAACGCTGCCTAGGTATCTGAACTGATGAACTTGTTCCAAGCTCACGCCTTTGACTCTGATATCAGCTCTGATATTCTGCTGTTTACTGATTACTAAAACTTTGGTCTTTTTTATGCTTAGTTCTAAGCCAGTTGCGCCGCACTTTACTACTACACTGTTCAAATTCCGCTGTAGGTCTTCTGAGCTAGAGGCCAACAGAACCGTGTCATCCGCGTACCGCAAGTTATTTATCAATTCGCCATTAATGACAATGCCCACTGCTGCCTCCGAAATTGCATCCTTGAAAATTCTTTCTGAGTACACATTGAAGAGCAACGGAGATAGGATGCATCCTTGCCTTATGCCACGCTTGATGGTTACTTCTGGCGTGGTGGTTCCCTCCCCTCTGACTATCGACGTCTGATACCAGTATAAGTTTGCGATTACTCTGGTATCCGCTCCGTCCAGTCCAATCAACTTGAGAGTATCCACCAGGACCTCATGTTTAACACGGTCGAATGCCTTTTGAAAGTCTATCAAGCAGGTATAAACATCAGCCGACATATCACTGCTTCTTTGGGCAAGGACATTAATGCCGAAAAGTGCTTCCCTCGTACCGAGGCCATTAAGGAACCCAAATTGCGTTTCACTTAGATAATCCTCACACGTCGCATATATCCGACCATGAATGATTTTCATAAATATCTTCAACATATGGTTCATTAGGCTAATAGTTCTGTATTCCTCGCACTTTTTAGCCGTGCTTTTCTTTGGTATTGTTATGAACGCAGATTTTAGCCAGTCGTTTGGGAATTTGCCACTAGTGTATATTTTGTTGAAAAAATCTGTGACCACTTTTAAGCCAATTTGGTAGTCTATTAGCTTGTATACTTCACAAGGAATCTCATCCGGTCCTACCGCTTTGCGACCTTTTGACCCCCTAATAGCATATTCAACCTCTATGCATGTAATCTGTGGTCCTTCTGTATCCTCTAAAGCCGACAGTGTTGCTGTGCAATCTTCAAATAGTTCCGTTATATAATTTGTCCATTCGATTAGTTTTTGTTGCAATCCTTGTACTACTTTTCCACTTTTATCGTACAGTACTCCAGATGCTCTGTTTGATCGTACTCTACAGATACTGTACTCTGATCGAATATTTAAGGAAGCATTGGAAGGAATATCAAACCCCTTCATCAAAATAAATGGAGAGGCAATAACAACAATCAGATATGCTGATGATACAGTGATTTTAGCAAACACAATCGAGGGACTACAGTTGCTTATAAACAAAATCGGTGACGTGGGAGAGACGCAAGGTCTAAAAATCAATATAGGAAAGACCAAATTTAAGATATTCAGCTGGCAACCCCACAATGGCACTGCCCTGGAACTTAATGGAAGCCAAATTGAACGTGTCTCTAGGTTCAAATACATTGGTAGCACTATTACAGAGGATCTAAACCGTATAGAGATTGCTCGGGCAACTTTTAATAATATGAGATCCCGTCTTTGCAATGACAACCTGAATCTGAAGTTGAGACCACGCATGGTTGAATGCTATGGAAGTCGGTATGGCTGTACGGAGTAGAGACGTGGACTCAGAAGGTCAGGACGATGAACCATCTGGAGGCATTCGAATTGTGGCTTCACAGAAGAATGCTTGAAACGAAAATGTACTACGAAAAGCAAACATCGAAAGGCAACTCTTGACGACCGTAAAATGCCGAAAGGAGGCATATCTAGAACATATTTTAAGAGGTGATGATGAAATATCCCCTATTACAGCTCATACTAAAGAGCAAGATTGGGGGGCGCCGTGTAGTTGGAAGAAAGCAACAGTCGTGGCTCAGGAATAGTCGGGATTGGACCGGCATAAGAAGGGCTGATGAACTTTTTCGCTTGGCGGAGGACCGTACAGCTTTTGCCCTGGTGGTCGCCAAGGTTGGGGAGGCCGGACAAGGCACATGAAAGATAAAGAAGATATCGGAAACAGTAAATTATTCCAAGTCGGTCAAATTGACGATAAGTGTATGCCGACTTTTAAAAAAAGACGAAATTTTATTTCGCTATTCTCGGGTTTGAAAATAAACATAAGAAAAAAGAGAATAATTGGCTTTCAATAATCAATGTATACTTTGCAAAAAGCATGGTTTTGTCATAAAACACTGTTATGCCACTTTGTATGAGCCGACTATATTTCTAGACACGAAAAAATTATACATTGTCTACAAAAAATTAAAAAACCAAGCTTTTAATGTACCTAAATATTGTATGGTATAATGAGAATATGAAATTTATTATTTACATGAAAAATAGTGTGGCACTTACTTTATACTTAGTGCAGTTAGTTTCTGTAGAAATACTAAATCACTTATTCTTCCGGAGTAGAATCACACTAAACGCACTATTGAAATGTTGAAATTGAGATTAAATAGTTGACTTTATATCTCATGCGTACTGATAAAAATATTAAAAAGATAATGATAGCGAGATAAAATAAAATATCAGCTTCAAAAACTAGCACTGTAACATAAACTATGTATACAGAGGGTTAAAAAATATGAAACTTTCACGCTTGTTAATCTCGAAAAATGCGCTGTAGAGCCACATTCAAAAAATCCGCAACTGATAATTTGGAACAAGAACAAGTTATCAAATGATACCAAAATGAATCTCCCCACCCCATCCCCTGCTGTAAGTAAAGCAGGTGATAACTTTAAAATCTTAAATAGAAACCTTCACTTTCCTTTGCAAATTCCCACTTTACGCAAAAAACTACGTAACTTTTATTTAATGCAGTTTTTGGAATTCCTCTGGAAAGTTTTCCAGATTCCATAATTTTTGGACAGCCTCCAAAGTGTTTTGTTCGATGAATAGCTTTTTCAAATGTATGGGATTATGGTGATCATTATTCTTGGGAGTAAAAGTTATTCGGGGAAATACATTTGTAATTTTTTAAATAAAATGGGCACATTTACAGTTCTCCTTTACTTGAATGTTGAACATATGGCATTTGTCAAGCGAATTGTACAAATTAATTAACTTTTGCAAACTAAAAAACGCGTTTGTTAATTTAAAGTAACTTTTATCGCAAAAAATAATCACATCAGCACAAAACATGTTTTTTTATTGCAACCGCCAGTCATCTACCATTAGCATGTAGGTATCATTTCATACCCAATCTGTTTTCGTGAGGACGATCTGGTTAATGCATATATATCAATTTACTGACGAATTTCTGAGTCGAATGGTCTTATTAACAGCAAGCGTTTTTGTCTGAGAAAGTTTTCTCTTGGGAAAAATATCAGTTAAGTTACAAATTTTTCTAGCAAATTGTCTGAGAAGACGGAGCCAATATCGATAAACAAGAACAAATTAACACAAAACGTAAGTTTAGTTTCCTCAAAGATAAAAACGGCCAAGAAAAAGTGTCTTAAATGGATCTTCGCTATACTTGCAACCTTCGAAGACAATTCTGTTTCCTACATCATAAAACCTCAATATTCGATACAAAAACTACATTCAAGAAGAAATAATAAACAAAACAAAAATGTATTACTTAATTATACGTCAGTCTCTGATCGAAAAATTTCGCTCAATTGCAAAATTTTTATTTTATTTGTATTTACTTTTTCGTACACATTTTGAAGATATTTGGGTTCGTTTTGGTTAATTTCGGTGATTTTTTTTAGTTTTCGTAACTTTGCATTATTTTTGATTGGTATCACGACTGGTAAAATAGGTAAAAAAACACAATCATTAACCTGGATGTGTTTTTTTAAATAATGTTAAGCAGCTATTTTCTCCAAAACGGGAATTTGGTTCTAAAGTATTGATTTTTGCTCCTGTAGCATCGGTATAATGAGAGGTGTTAGGAGTGCAAACTAAGGTGGTGGTGTCCT
Organism: Dendroctonus valens; assembly: GCA_024550625.1. Classification (NCBI taxonomy): domain Eukaryota; kingdom Metazoa; phylum Arthropoda; class Insecta; order Coleoptera; family Curculionidae; genus Dendroctonus; species Dendroctonus valens. The sequence continues at coordinate 973,016 of JAJTJO010000120.1, read as the reverse complement.
TTGTTATCTTATGGAAAAGTAGTGAAATACAATGTGGTGGTTTCAAAAGTGGTCGATAACCGTGAATAATCACATATAGAAATGTTTTTCGGGCTTTGAAGCCGTGGTCCATGGGAATTTCTTCCTGACGTTTCGTCCACAACTGCGGTGGACATTATCAAAGGCGATGGGGCAGTGGGCGAAGTGATCTCCCGTGCTTTCCCACTAAGACTGGTTCAACTACTGGATTCTTTGTCGTATTTATGCGGTCCGGCCGTGTGAGATTATGCGTGAGATGTGGGAGACGCTTCAATGGTTTTGGCGTACACGCTGTTTGCCGCAAAACGCGTTTCCAATCTGGATTAAGGACCATGACTTCCTCTTCCTGTTAAAATTGTTGTCATGTTTGAATATCTCAATGGCCTCTCTGGTTAGTCTCGGATAATACCGTTGAGATTGGTGCAAAATGTCCACTTCATCGAAACGTATTTGGTGGCCGTCTAGAAGTGCGTGTTCCGCTACTGCTGATTTTTCTGTTTGTCCTAATCTGCAACTTCTTTTATGCTCAGTGATCCTCGTGTTTACACTACGTTTTGTGGTGCCGATATATGCTCTGCCACAACTGCATGGAACCCTGTAGACTCCTGGTGCCGATAAAGGATCCTGTTTGTCCTTGGCCGATCTCAAAGTCTGTTGGATTGTTCGAGTTGGTTTAAAGACTGTTTTCACTCTGTGTTTCTCTAGTATCCTGCCGATCCTGTCCGTGACTCCATGTATGTATGGGAGGCAAGCCCAACCCTTACGCTCATCATGCGTATGCGGTTTGGGGCCATGGCTTTGGTTGAACTTAAAGACTTCCTGAGGCACCTCAACTCAAAAATACAGTTCACTATGGAAGTGGAGAAAGATGGGCGACTGCCATTTTTAGATGTCTTGGTAACCAGAAAAACCAACGGAAAGCTGGCCCACACGGTGTAGAGAAAACCGACACATACCGACCGGTACCTGCACAGTGGATCAAACCATCATCCCAGTCAAAAGAGAGGAGTCATTAAAACCGTCACCGAAAGAGCCAGAAGAATTTGCGAACCATATGAGTTAGAAAGAGAATTAAAACACCTAGAAAGAGCCTTTGGTTGGAATGGATACAGCAAGAACGAGTTTAATAGAGCAATTCGACCAAGAAACAGTGGAGGTCGTCCTGAGGAAACAGATACGCATGATGAGCGTAAGGGTTGGGCTTGGCTCTCATACATACATGGAGTCACGGACAGGATCGGCAGGATACTAGAGAAACACAGAGTGAAAACAGTCTTTAAACCAACTCGAACAATCCAACAGACTTTGAGATCGGCCAAGGACAAACAGGATCCTTTATCGGCACCAGGAGTCTACAGGGTTCCATGCAGTTGTGGCAGAGCATATATCGGCACCACAAAACGTAGTGTAAACACGAGGATCACTGAGCATAACAGAAGTTGCAGATTGGGACAAACAGAAAAATCAGCAGTAGCGGAACACGCACTTCTAGACGGCCACCAAATACGTTTCGATGAAGTGGACATTTTGCACCAATCTCAACGGTATTATCCGAGACTAACCAGAGAGGCCATTGAGATCTTCAAACATGACAACAATTTTAACAGGAAAGAAGAAGTCACGGTCCTTAATCCAGATTGGAAACGCGTTTTGCGGCAAACAGCGTGTACGCCAAAACCATTGTAGCGCCTCCCACTCCTCACGCATGACCTCACACGGCCGGACCGCATAAATACGACAAAGAATCCAGTAGCTGAACCATTGTCTTAGTTGAAATAAATATGTTCCAAAGCAAAGTAGCTGAACCAGTCTTGGTCGGAAAGCACGGGAGATCATTTCGCCCACTGCCTCATCGCCTTTGATAATGTCCACCGCAGTTGTGGACGAAACGTCAGGAAGAAATTCCCATGGACCACGGCTTCAAAGCCCGAAAAACATTTCTATATGTGATTTGACCGGCCGTGAAAGCCTTCATAGTCTGATAACCGTGAATAATGTTCAAAAATCGAACTCATTGAGAAATCATATTCTCAATGTCTTCGTGGCGTGCTTGTTGTTGGCGAGTGATTTATAGTGATAATAGAATATATAGTATTTCTGGACAACGTCTTTTTGAATATTAGCTGCTTTTATTGAAGACACCTTGTATATAGCGAAAAGAATAAAATCAAGTGGGGTGTTAACGCAAATAGTTCCAACCTAAAATAAGTAGTATGAAGCAGATAAATCGCCAAAAAAAATAAATACGTGGAAATAATGCAATAATTAATTGATTTTATCACTTCTGTAGTATTATAATGAACATATTTATAAAACAGTAACTAATACAACAATACTCACTGTGTCTTCAATGAACAATTACTGTGAATATAAGTGAGTAAATTCACTCCGGTACTTGAAATGGGGATAAGGCGAAGTTTCCGTAGCAAATAAACCGGATTTCTACTAAACAACATTTATAATAGAAAGTAAAGGAACATAAATCAAGGTCGTGTATAATTGAAAGGTAGTGGAAACGCTTATTTCAATCATTTCAATGTTCTAATGTTGCCATGTTTTCAATATTTCAACTAAATCCTGTACTACTGGTATTTTTTTTTACAATATTTCCAATAAATAAAATATATGTGGACATTATATTACACTAAATTTCATTAAATAAGCTAGAATTAAATAATGTTTGCATAGACATGCGCTATTGCCAAGTTTGCCATTTTTGTACATCGATGATGGTCATTTGACTTTTACGACCGGGCTTGCCAGGTCTACCCTTTTAACGGCAGATCTACCGTTTTCAGGGTGGGTGCTACCGCCCTACGTTAAGCCATAAGAATCTACCGTTAAAACGTTACGCTAAAAACTTTCTTTTCTTACTCAGAATAAGCTATTTGAATAAATTGAAAAAATAAAACATGTTTTTTTAACAAAATATGATATATTTTTTTAAATAATTTTGTCATAATTTATTTTTTAGGTATGTAAAACTTACGTACAAAGGAATGATTATTTTTCATTTCATATTATCGCTATTCTTTAAGGTTGGAACTTTAGACAAAAAAAACGTAAAATAATCGAGTTTTACTACTTTGTAGAAGCTTTTCAAAAATATTTTTCACCTGACGCCCGTTTCCGTACCTATGCTGCCATGTATTGTGACAAGTTCCTACAAAGTAGTAAAACTCAGTTATTTTATTTTAATTATATGTAAATTAAGTTATTTAAATAAAATCTTTTGTTCAAAAGGCGATTTTTTCCAAAAGTACCTTCGAAAACCACTTAAAAATTCGTAAAACAGAAATTTACGGACATTAAATTATCTACCGTTTTATTTTTAAATCTACCGGTTTTTTCCTATCTTTCCTAGCTTTCGAAGTTTTTAGTCTGGCAACGTTGTTTACGACTAAAATTGTAACCTCACATTTCCAGTGCAAGCATGTTAGACTATCCTTAGCCACTCATACATATTTTGAAAAATGGCCGGTCCTACAAAGAAACCCAAGAGTTCCGAACAAGTACATGCTGACACAGGCGATGAGTCTATGAGCGACAATAGTGATTCTGGAACCTATCATGGGCAGCAGGTAAATGCTAGAACGGCCCAAACCAGATACTTATCCATATTTTAAAAGGGGCGCTTCGCATATTTGAGCTTGAAATGGCCTTTTTCAAATATAGCACACGTCAAGTATTCTCTGAAACAAAAAGCTTAAAAGCTTTTCAATTTTAGACTACAAAAGTACATTTCTAACAAATTGACTTTGGACAATGCTGCTATAAATTAGAGTGCAAATGTGCCATTTGCTGCTTTGGGAGATGTAGATACTTCAATATGTTATTCTGCAGACATTTTTAAACGTAAAAGTTTCTATATGTGCGGAGAGACTTTCTTTCTCCGTAAATATCCCCAGACAAGTGATGTCAATTCTCTGGATACCAATTTTGAATCACTCTGTATACAGCGGGTTACAAGTAGAATTTTTAATGTTCTTCTGCATTAAATTTTATGCCTAAAAGTTTCTATAAATATACGTGCGGAGAGGCTATGTTTAGGATATACAGTTGCGTGCATAGAAATCGGCCCACAGTAAACTTTCGACTTTAACTATATTTTTTTAAAAAACGCTTCATCAGATCAAAAAAAGAAATATGCTATTTGAAAGACAATTTAATATACTTTAATGTGAGTATCCTATGTTTAACATAGTGAAATTAATGTATTAAGCAAATTAGCTTTTTTATTATTAACATAAATAGGGTTATGGACAATTTAAAACTTAACACTTAATTTTTTAATAATGGGTATGACCTCCTCTTTCCCTAATAACTTCTCTCATACGATTAGGCATATATCTAATCAAGTTTGCTATTGTTTCTTGAGGGATGTTAAACCACTCTTCTTCTACTACAACAATAAGCTCTGGGATCGAGTTTGGGGTATGAAGTCTAGCTCGAATTCTTCGTTTTACCTCCTCCCATAAGTGTTCGATCGGATTTAGGTCAGGACTGTATGATGGCCACTCCATAACCCGAAAACCGACTTCTGCAATGTAATCTTGGACGATTCTTGCGGTGTGCGGCCTGGCAATGTCATGCATAAAGGTAAATTCGTCTCCAATGTAGTCGACGTAAGGTACCACATGAATTGCTAAAATCTCCTCGGTATATCTAACAGCCGTTAAACCTCTTCTTCCGTGAACACGGTCGCCCCTACGAATGAACTCAGGGTCGGTTCGTGTTCCTATAGAAATTGCACCCCAGATCATACAGGAACCACCGCCATAAGCACTCCGCTCTTCAAAGCAGTAATCTGCAAATCGCTCTCTTGGTCTTCGGCACACTTTCCTTCTTCGGTCACTACCATGGAGGCATATTCTGGTCTCATCTGAGAACAGAACAGATCCCCATTGTTCCAACGTCCAATTCAGATGATCCCGTGCAAAACGCAGGCGTGCTGGCCGATGAGCTGGAGTAAGTTTTGGACCAATCGCAGGTGTTTTAGGGGTCAGGCTATTTTCCTGCAGTCTTCGTCTTACTGTCCACAGACTAATAGCCACTCCTCGCACCTCACGGAGCAGTCGTTGCAGTTGAACGGCATTAAGGTGACGATTTCTTAATGTTGTTGACACAATAAAGCGGTCACCAGGAGCGGTTGCAAATCGCCTTCTGCCTGTTCCAGGTCGCCTATGAAAGCATCCAGTCTACTCATAAAGTTTGCACACTCTTCAAACCGCTGCGCGTGTCATATCCAATTGTCTAGCAACAGCTCGCTGACTAAGTCCATTTTCGATTAAAGCAATAACTTGGCCGGCTTTTTGTGGTGTACTATGCATTAAACTAACACACTTAAAAACTATTGAGATTATGAAAAACGAATTAGTATGAAAATTTCAGTGGCAAACTGCAATAGGCTAAATAGCCTAAAAAAAAAAAACTAGCAATAGCAATAATTTTAATATTTGACAATTTTTTTATTTTCGTTACAATCACCACATAATTTCCATTTGTTTACCGGTTCCTACGCATATAAACGACAAGTCTTCTTGATACATTTCTACTCACATTAAATCATATTTACTGTATATATTTTCCTGACTATTTCAATTTAATCCAAAAGAAATTCCTAGGTTCCAGTCAATTTTATTGTTTATTATTTAAAATGTCACAAATACACATTCACAGTCATCATTAATTTAAAACAAGAGCTCTATCAAAATATACATACTAAAATACAAATTACAAACATATTAAAATTGATTCATTGATTAATATTTTTGTGTTATCAAAATCAAATCTATGTAACTTTTGTTTTGCATGTTATGCTAATGCTGTTCCATTTTCGTTAACCTTTATTAAGCTATATTTATGCTCGTATATTCTTTTCTTTAAATATTGTCTTGTTTGACCTATCTATGTGTTGTCACAGTTCAAACAGTCAATCTTGTATATTTCATTAGGTGTGTTTAGGTTTAAATTTTGTTAAACATTCCTTTGGTAAGTTGTTTTTAGTTTTTTTCCGCTATAGTAATATTATGCGGTTTTAAAATATTTTTTATTTTCATGTTGATTTCTGGAATATATGGTAATGATACATACTTGATTTCACCTTCTTTTTTATTATTGATATTATTTATGTTGTTCCATTTATTGTAATTGAAGATTTTATTTATTCTTCGTTTTATAATTGGTTCGAAGAATGATTTGGGATAGTTGTTCATTATTAGTATCTTTTTTATTTTTTCAAGATTCTTTGTTCTATACGCATAATGTGCCAATTTAATCGCTCTATCAATAAGAGCTGTTACAACACTTTTTTTTATGTTGTAGAGGTGCATATGGTTGGTAATTCAAGTATCTACCAGACCATACATCCTTTGTGTACCAGTTTGTTTTTAAATCCCCATTACCGTCATATATAACCGTCATATTCAAAAAGTTCAATGAGTTGTTTTTGTCCTCCTCAATGGTGAATTTAATGGTGTCATGGAAGGCATTAAACTTATCCAGTGTGTATTGAATTTTATGGTTTGGCAGGCACATTATGCAGGCATCTACGTATCTTTTAAAAAATTCAAATCAGGTATTAGTTTTTCTTCTAGACTTTCCATTACGAGGTTTGCAATTGTTGCAGCTATGGGAGACCCCATAGCTACTCCATATATTTGTGAATAGAAATTGCCCTCGTATTGGAAGTAAGTGGACTTAAGGCACAGGCTCTACCGCCCCAATAAATTCATTTTCGGGTAATGATGTGTGTTCCTTTATTTCAGACCATTTTCATTTCAGACTATTTTTAAATATAGTTAAAGTCAAAAGTTTACAGTGGGCCGATTTCTATGCACGCAAGTTTATATACCAGGCGACAAAAACCATAAAACTAAATTTTTTATATTTTAGGAATATTTGTTGGTATTTTAACGAAAATTGCCACATCATTGAAAGAAATTTTCTGCAAAAAACCGTAAAATAATTTCTATTAACAATGGCATACGCACTGCCTGTTGCGGTTACATTATTTTAAAGAAATAACAATGTTTTGTATTTTTGAATGCCTGATTATGCTAATGAAATAAGCGTCTCTAAGAAACTTAACGAAAATTGTATCGTTTAATGAAAATGATAAGTTTCAAAAACATAATTTTTTCGTCTCATTGTTTCTTTTTTTCTTGGTTTTTCTTTGTTTCTGTTTCCAATACGGAAAACGGCCTATTCTCTTATGGGCTTTCGTTTTTTATGGATTTTAAAAATTTCTTTCGTCAAGAAGTGTTTCGAAGTTGGTGTTGGTATTTTTGAACCAAACCTTTGAAACTCCGTTTAGTAACGTTAACTGTTTTGTTAGTCAATTTATCCATTAGTCCGATGGAATGTTTTGTTAATTAACCTTTGCATTCGTTGATACTAAATTATTTATATTTATCGAGAACAATACATTAGTGTTTCAATTTATTTCTTCATTTATTCAATAAACATTGGGATGCATAACCAATTACGGCCAATTTTTGCCTGTTTATTTGCACTATTATTCGTTGTGTATGTACACCTCTGTTTGCATAATTTAATTTAGTTTTATTGCAAAAAATACCGTTTAGAAACCTGGGATCACGAAATTAATATTTGGCCCAATGGTTTATACTGAACTATCGGGATCTAACACTCCGTGATGGCAGTTCGTGCCGCCAACAGGTTCTGGAGATGTATGTACAGGCTCAGTAGCAAATATTCTTTATTCAACAATAAATTGTTTTCTTTTCAAACTTAAATACGAAAAAAGATAACAAGCATCAACTGTTTTTTTCAGGTAGTCCAAGCAAATTTTGAGGGAAGAAACCCAGAAGGACATGACTATCATGGAATAAAACTGTTGTTATCACAATTGTTCTTAGGAGCGGACATTGATCTCAGCCAAATGACTGATATGCTGATAGCCCAAACTGGTGTGGGTTCTGTGTTGAAGCAGGTAAATGTGGCTGCAATATGGTATATATTTTTTTAAATCTGTGAATTATTTCTTAGAGCGACATTGATTGCGACGATGAAGATGATGGTCTGGAGATGTCAGATGAAGCTGAAGTTTTTGGCATAACCAGTGTTATAAATTTGACTTCACACAAAGAGGCGCCTTGTGTTGAACAGTTTTACTCTCTTTTGGATCATTTAATTGCAAAGCACGCAAGTGATGAAGTGCAACAAGGGTTTAAAAATATTTTGCATGGACGTAACAAACTGGGTTAGTATTGCTGATCACAAACGAATTAATATATTAATTGCTTTGGCAAGTGCCGGCTTGTTGTTAATTGATTTTTATTTTACTACCTACTTTTAAATAATTGCGCACTTTTAGGATTCCTAATAAATGAGAGATTTGTAAACATCCCCTCTAAAATATCACCCGTTATGTTCAATTCTCTTTATGAAGAGCTTCAAAGAATACAGAAGAAAGATCAGTCCTATGCATTTGACTACATAGTTTTCATCTCTAAGACATCCAAACCGAAAGAAGAAACAGGTACATTTTAATAGCAGTTAAATAATCCAATTTTTTTTTCGTATATCATCTTTTTCTTTTACCAAATATTTAGATTTATTGGGCAAGTATTGAACATTTTCAGATACAGAGGAACAGTTTACAAACGACGAGGAAGAAGTCTTTAAGAAGGCTGCAGATGTAACGTTTGATTTTAGCGTGGCAGATCAGTGTGATACTGGCTTAAAGGGTCGATGGCTATCCGAAGATAAAGAGTCGATTCCATTCAGAAGAATAATGCTGATCAGTTATAATAAACTGAAAGCTATTTTTGATGAAATCACCATTTTAGTACAGTAATATAAAATATATAAATGATTTAAAGGTTGTTTTATTTAAAATCGGGGGTTGTTTAATGAAGACTTTTATCGTCATGAACTTTTTTGTATTTGATTTTAAAAGTTCTGCATGATCTAAAAGCTGAAATATGACCATCAGATCACACTTCATGAGTCGTCGGAAAAATCGAACGACAAAAAACGGAACGGAACCGTTTCTTTTTTTGGACCGGAACCAAAACCGAACCCATATTTTATATTAACACATTGTTAGGTGCTGAACCGGAACCGCAATATTTTATTTCGGTTTTTTTTTGGTTCTGCTTGTAACGTTTGAAAGAAATTACTGTAAATTTTACAAGCAAATGAAAATAATCATTTACCCTCCTGCAAATGAATATAAAAATACGTTTCTATGTTCTGGTGAGCCGCAGTGTCACTGTTAATGTGCCAACAAAGGGTCGGCACTTCTTTTAGTTAGTTCTTACAATCGTTTTAATAGTCGGCGCCGCGGCGCCGTCAAAGGGAGAAAATATAAGCCCTATTCTTTGCGGCTAGTTGTCCCAAATGAAAAGATCTTGTATAAATCACAAAATAACAATTTTTTGGTATAAGGTAGTTTTAGACAACAATCAAGTAGAAAAAGCAAAAGCACATTTAAAGTCGTTATGGACTAGACTGATGTTCTTAAAAGAGTGCAATTCTTCTAAATCTGACTCTGACCAACACGATATGGAAACGGAATCATCTAGTTCTTCATCAAGCGCTGAAATGGAAGCCTTTTTGAGACATAAAGATTCAGAGGAAAAATTTTTAAAAGGAATTAATCAGCACGAATTTTCTTCACAAGGTTCATTTGTAGCCCTTAACAAAATTAAAAATATTTTAAGTTCCTATCAAGTGGAACAAAGCCGCATACGCTTACGGAAAAATGAAACGATTTTTTATTTCTGGAAGAAAAAGAATGAGCTTAATCCCGAGTTATACATGCTTGCTCAAGTATTGTTAAGCGTACCGGCAACGCAAGTTAGTGTTGAGTGGTTATTCGCAGGACTCAACTTTTTGTTGCCGCCTTCGAGGTCAAATATTAAAGAAAAAATTTTAGAGGAACAATTATTTGTGAGGACCAACCGACTTTTCAATCGTAAAGAACAAACACCGTACGTTTAAACACTATTTTTTTAATTCTTTTTTAAGTTGAATTATTTGTTCTTCGATCACCAGCAACGAAACATTTGAAATTGGAATTTTAGACAAAAGCAACTCCTCAAAAGATGGTGAAGAGTGTGAAGACATGAACCAGGAAGAACAATCTTTAAACGGAAATAAGAGTGAAAGAAGAACGCGCTAAAGCCAGAAAATTCATTAACAAATTACTTTTCAAAAATACAACGATTAAAGTAATTTTTGTATCTAATATTGTCTGGGGTTGCTAGTCCTCCTACCCCCAACCATACAACCAGCCGAAGTACCGTATGAAGCAGTGGATGGTTTGCTCATCTTTTATCTTGTATAATACAACAAGCAAGGAAAAAGGTCGTGAGATTCCTAATTAGAGTAGCCTTTATCTTTGTCCTCGTTTGTTGTTATTTATCGATTTTGGAACCGAAAAAAACCGTTCCGGTTCCGAATTGGAAATTATTTTCTAAACCGAAACCGTAACGGAACCGAAGTTTTAAATTTTGCCTTGGGCCGAAACCGGAACGAAACAGTAATTTCGTTTCGGTCCGGGTCCTTGCAGCAATCCAAGACCTTTTGGCGTGTTTCGGACAAACCAACTCGAAAGTTTTCCTTAAAAGTGGACGACTATCGCCAATGTTTCATTCTTTAATTTTTCAATTAAATTATTACTTGAATCTATAGCACATTATAATTTGATTTTAAAGGATTAACTTGATTTATTCGTTTGCCTTGAACATCAAATGATTTAGATATGAATATTGACCGATCAGTCCAATTCTAGAATTGAAAAATAAGTTTTTCAGAACTTACACATGCTGATGCCGCTTGTATGCATTTATTGCAATTATAGTATAATCAAAACATGGCATAATATACATGGAATCTTATTAAAAACAATTAGTAAATACAACATTTTGATTTTAAAATATGTGTACATGAAAATTACATTGCTTTGCGCGTAATATTTTCTGGTTTATTTATACCCAACCATGAGACTCTTTCTTGCTTTATATGTTTTTTTAAATGATGTTATTGGGCTGGCAAACCTGTACCTTGCTTTAATAATCAGGATATATATAAATAAAATCGCAAATTTGATGTATAGTAATTTATTTCATTAATAATCAACTGCAATCTCATTCTTAATCTTACTCAACATTAATATACTTATAAGAACTTCTTTGTAATTCTTTTAGAAATCACAGATTCGTTATTTGCAGTATTCTTAAGATAAAAGTACAATAAACTATCTTTAATCTATTCTTAAAACTATTGTACGTATAGGATTGTTAGTCATTTTAAAGATGTTTGTAATTACATTCGAATGATTATCTTTCAAGAAATATTAGTTTTAGTTATTTTTCCAGCCGGCAACTGGGAATTTGTATTTGTATCTGTTGAAAATAGTCATCTATCAAGCTTTTTACAGTCGGATTGGATCAGTATTATGTTTAAGAAACTAACATCTACTGATTAAAATCGTTATAAATACATTTTCATATCATGAAAACTACTTTGCATTGCATTGAACAAGAGTTATGTCTAATATCTAATAAGTTTGGTGAATAAAAACCTATTTATTTGAAAAATTTCACTTTAAAAAATATATACATTTTGTAAGATCAGTTAAGTACCATACGGCAACAATACTGCGAAACTTTAATTAACTATGAGAGAAACCCTTATCGCTTAGCCAAACAGTGGTCAATGTTGCTCGTCATCTCCATTAGTAACTTCTATATGTTCCAAGCTGATACACTAGAAGAAAAATAATTCATTTTAGAGTTGTTATTATCCAGCACAAAAGACTTACATCAGAAACACTAATTCTTGGGAACGTAAATTCGGCATAAATCCAGGGTTTATCCTTCGGGTCCGACTGTTGTGCTTTCCAGTCTTCATATCCTTCGGCCGCTCTCTTTAACTGTTTCGCCACTCTAGGCGCAAACTTTTGCGTTATTTTGTTTACCAACCATGTGGGCAGTTTGCCTTTTGGGTCAGTTTGCGAAATATACCCTAAGAAACAACCAGTTCCAGCTTTTCTCACTACGAAGCCTGTAAGGTATGAGGTGGCTCTGAAATAAAGTGGAATTTTAGTTAATTCATTTTTGATTTCAGTTACCATTGATTTTTTAAAATTTAAGATGGGATTTACCTGCACTTACCTTACAAAACCCTTTTTCGGACCATAATCTTTATGATTAACTGAATGGTTAATGATTAGTTTTTCGTTACCCATGTCGAGCCATGATCTTTGCAGGACAAAGTCTCTATTTTTTACTGGAGCGGGGCAAGACACTGAAATAAACAGCCAAATAACGTCAAAATTTATCACTCCAAGTTCTAGTTAAAGAAAATATTATATATCTTCACAGGATTTCCTTTATTCTACAAAGGTGCTGCATGTGAATATCCATTTTACACATTTAGCTCATACTCCAATAAGTTTGACTAAATCTAGTGAATATAATGAGACAATTTTACATGGCGACATTTCGCAGACGGATTCCAAACAGTTTTCTTTTTTTAATCGAGACGAGACTTAAGACGAAAATTTATTTAGGTACATAGGTTTTGGATTCACTTTTATGTAAAAAAAATTCCTATAGAAAAATATTGTTATTATCATTTGAGAACTATTTAGCATATTAAGTAAACAAGAAACTTGATACAATAATAAGAAAAGCCTAAACAGGTTGTTCAGTAAGTGGATTAATTAAAATAATATTTGAGCAGGTTTTCTTAATATACCCATTATACACAAACTGCTCATCAAAATAGACGTTACACGGCCAAATTTCGACTAATTGTGGAACTGGATAAATTCTGATTGCTGCGAGCTATTTGATTTCTGTTTAAAGCGTTATTTACTGCAATTCTTTTTCGGTTAGTGCGTGTTTTTGCAAAAAATTAGTGCTTCAGATAAAGTTTCTACAGGGCGGCAAATGAATCAATGCAAAATTGGTCCACTTGCTCTCAGTTGGACAAAAAAACGTTTTTTTTTGTATTTCAACCCCACATGCATTAAGTTAGACCTCATGTCTCAAAAAACATTTTGAATTTGTCGACCACTTCGTTTATTTACAGATTGGTCTCAAAAAAGTCAACTTGTTGGTATTGCAGTGATAAATTTTTTTCCCTTGAACCGATTTTCAAAATCTAAGGCTCATATTAAAGCTAAAACTGCATAGTCAAATTGAGAAAAAAATAAATATAAGGGGTTGCATGCATGAACAAAATATTTGAAAATAAACTTCACTTAAGTAGTTGAAAATCTTCCAGAAACACAGATTTCGAGGGCAATTCTGATTTGGAACATTTTTATGCAACCATGTATATTGAGTTTTCATCTTAAATTGTCTATAAAATTTAAGCTTCAACATGAGGTCAAGATTGTGAAAATCGGAACAAGAGCAGAAAAGTTATAGCTGCAAGACTAAAAAGTGGATTTTATGAGATCAGCCTGTAAATAGAATCGAGGGCCGAAATTCAAAAGCTATTTGGAGCTATTTGGTTTATCTTTAAACTTTTAGTGTTGAGATCCAAAAAAACTAATTTTTGTCCAACTAGGAGCATGCTGAACTTTCCGCAGTTTTGCATTTTTTCATTTGCCACCCTGTACAAAATTTATCTTAGATGCTAAATTTTTTCCATAACATCGACTAACAGAACACAAACGGTGCTAGATCAAACAGAAACCAAATCGCTCGAAGCTCATTTTGTTGAGCAGTTTATGTCTGAAATACTTCACTTCCGATCCATAGAGTGTTAAAGTTATAATAAGATCAAAAAAGTCGCATTCCATTCCAACACTAACAAAAATTGTTATAAATCAGTACAACCAATAAAAAGTTAATATTTCCCAAGGTGAAAGTTTTTAAAGGCTTTGACTCTGACTTAGTGTGCAAAAAATCTTCCATAAATCGTGTAAATTTATCATTAACTATAAATACCCTTTTTAAATATAAAATAAAGTTTGCCCACCCTGCACATCAAACGAACTTTTCATAGATGAATGTTGCAACTTGGCAACTTTTTCAGTTAAAAAAAAAACATTTTGAAAATTGTCTGCACTCTGAACGGTCTTCAAACAGAAGTGGCTGCCCTTTTCAAATAATCTTCGAGTCTATTAGTTGGGAAATGCGTGGAAACTGAAGGAGTGAGTGGAAAGTTTTTCAACCTCACAGTTGAGAGTTGTTTTATTTGAAATTACGAAATATTTGCTAAAATTACATTTATCTTACATGCATAATATCCAACGTCATTGTTCGGGTTCAAATAGCCTATTTCGGTGGAAACCAGCATGTGTTCATCCCATTTCTTGCGATAATCTGGATCGTGTAACACATCGAACATTGTGTTTGCAGTTATATTTGAAAAGGATGAGTGCACTTTTACCATTTTAAAATTCGTGGCTGGCGTAGATTTTGTCCAGACCTGAAAAATACATAAACGATTCAGTAAACTAATAAATCCATTTTGCTGTACAGTACAATTTTACAATTTTGTTGATCTTTTCCCATTGCCTCTATAAATATTCTTCAATTTAGTTCGATTGGTATTCTAACGTGCAAATAATAGAAAACATAAATAAGGGACTAGTTTATAGTTTTCCTGACTTTATGAACCTATTCGTCTTGTAAAGCATTTACATCAGCTTAGAATTGCAATATTTAATATGTATATTTTTAGCCTGCTAATGACCATTGATATCAGGTAAATGGTATTCATCTAAATAAATTAAGCGGAGGAATCTCATAAATAACACGGTTTCGACCTTGATTTGAACAGAAGCCCGATATTGTTAACAATTCCTTACATTAGAAACACGAGCGTTCAATTATGTAATAATTGCGGACTATTTAGAGTCGAAACAGAGGTTTAAACTAATGAGAATTAATTGTTAGTTAGCTGGGGAAAAGGTTTCCACTTTTTTTAATCGAAACACATGATCAAGTCAACTTTATTTTTGTCTTTCTTTGCAACGCAAAAGGATATTTTTTATTTTTAAACTTTTAAAATTTTTTAAAACATTTTTCTGGTCTCAATAAGAATCATTAATAGCAGATTTGAGAATGCAACTATGGTGTTTTATTCATTCTCTTTTCAATTTAATTATTGTTTAATTATTTTACCTTGATATTTTCTGAATTGCTATCGTACTCCAACTTCCAGCCGTCGTGGTCGTCCACCAAGCATTTCAGGTTGCAGAAGTCGCTGTCTTCTGCTATTTTCACTATACCAACGTCCATGGTATTCTGAAACAAAAAAGTTCACATTTCATTAGCCTGTATTTTCAATATTGGCCAATTTTGAAATATGGATTTTGGTTTATTCATCAATTAAATGCTTTTCTTTAACTATTGTATCAAAGAGCAAAACATCCTGAGAATGGAATTTGCAACAATCATTTAACAGATTTTTAATTTCCAATATTTCAATCAAGGTTGGACAATTTTACGGTTATTGGAATGTTGTAGAAAATACTGAATAATCTGTTCGCTAGTACTACTGACTTAAAAAATATTTATTATTCTTATCAACCTCATTGATATTGGTATTAATTGGAAATCACCTTCCAGAAGCATAATCAGGCTATTTAATTTCCCTTTACTCTCACTTTTATTTTCGGTAGAATTTGTGCTTTTGCGCCTTTCTTGATGTTTGATAATTAGCAAAATTAATTAATATAATAATAAAATATAGTTATGTAGTAGGAAATCAGTGAGTTTTTCTCAATAGTCCTTTTTTTATTTTCTCAATATATTCATAGTGAAAACCTGGGATTTCACCAATGCAAAACACAATTTTAGATCTTTTTAGATTTATTTAATTTGGCAATTTAACGACCCATTGAATTTGAATTCGAAGGTTTCCAAACCATAAGATAATGTTATAAAAATCGTCATTATTGAAACTATGTGCTGATTCAATTTTAATCGTGAATTAAAAAAAAATAATTTAACATACGATTTGTTGAACATTTTCTCTAGCAGTTTTTAACAAACATTTCAAAAAATTTTCTAGATCGAGTATATTTTCCGCATACTTTAAAGCCTCTATTTATAATTATTTTATTTGACTAATTATGCGGTTCATTATGAGATTAATATTTACAAATATTTAATTAATTCCTTTATCAAGATCTTTATTCAATATGTTCATTCACATCTTATTTATATTCCTTCATTGTTATATAAAATTTTAAAATTGCTTTATTGCACAATGTATATTACTCTGAAGCACAGCTTTAGTATGGATGAATTCCATCTAAACTGCTCAACATTCGGTTGGTACATTCGGAAAAATACTAAAGAAAGGGGCCAATGGACTGAGGAAAACCTGAAAAGTGCTGTATTTGCAATAGACAATAACGAAATGGGAATCAACCAAGCTGCTAGAACTTTTGGGATGTCTAAAACCGCTCTGAAGAGACGGTTAAAAACCCTTTATTTGAAGAAGCACTCTCGTCTAGGCCCTGGATCATTACTCGGAAAAGACAATGAAATTAAACCAGTCAAGCATATAAAAAAAACTTCAAAAGGCGGAATTTATCCATTTAACCCAGATGCAATCCCAGACTACGCATTTTTAAATACGGATATTCAGACGGAAGCCCGTACATTTGAAAGAATGCCATACTCTTCTTCATCCCTGCAGGGTCAAGATAATTCTTCTCCTTCTTAGAGTGCCTATCCGCTCCGAATGTTGGCTATCATGTTGGCAAATCGATCTTTGTTAACAGAGGCGCGGAATAGTTGAGTGGTTGATTGGTTGAACCACGTTCTTGAAAATTTCAACCACGATATTCTCCTTCTGCCCACTTCCGTAGCTCCATATACCTTGCCTTGTAAGATCTTCTGCAAAAGGACATATCTGTTGTCATTGCGCATTATATCTCTCAGATATTGAAACTTTCGAGTCTTAACTGTATTCAGGACTTCTTTTTTCTTTCCCATCCTTCTCAGCACCTCTGTATTGGCCATTCTCTCTGTCCAAGGTATTCGTTGGATTCTTAGGTACAGCCACATTATTTCAAATGCCTCGAGTTTTTTGGAGGAGGCCTCCGTAAGCTTCCACGATTCGACCCCATAAAAAAGAGTCGAAAACACGTAGCATCGCAATAGGCGAATTTCTTTCCCAGCTGTAAGTCGTGGCTGGTAAAGACTTTATTCATCCTGATAAAATTTGATTTCCACAGAATGATCCCAGTTATCATTTACGTTCGTGCCCAATTTTGTGTATTTGTTGACTTTCTCTAAAGGAGCTCCGTCTACCAATAAAGTACAGCGGGTGTTTTGGTTTTTACTGATTATCATGAACTTTGTTTTGTTGGTTTATTTCCAAACCATATTGTCGACTGTATGATGTAGCACTGTCCATTAGGAGTTGCAAGGAAGCTAGGTTGTCCGTAAAAATTACGGCATCGTCTGCATACCTTATGTTATTCAATCGTTCTCCATTTAGCAGGATTCCAGCTTCAGTATCCTGCAGGGCTTCTCTGAAGATGCCTTCCGAGTACAGATTGAAAATTACAGGAGACAGTATGCATCCCTGTCTCACACCACGCAATATTTGTTTCTTCTCCGTTGCCTCTCTGTCTACCCTGACACAAGCCCTCTGTTTTCAGTAGAGATTTCTGATGATTTTGAGGTCCTTCCAATCCAGGCCGGCTTTTTGCAGAACTTCCATCATTTTCGTGTGTCGCACTTGATCAAACGCCTTCCTGTAATCCACGAAACATCCGCGTATACATCGCAGTTTACATCTCTGCAGCGCTGAAACAGCACCTGAATCTAAAATAGAGCCTCTCTAGTCCCTACATCCCTTCTGAAGCCGAATTGGTTCTCAGACATCTGTTCCTAATAATTGGTGAAAGAAAATTACCGGTGCCTGTAATAGTAGTAGTAAACATCTTTATTTCTAAGAAAAGGCTATCGACCTATCGGTCTTTCTGCCCGTGCATGTAATAAAATCTTCAACAAGACGATATCAACATGATGAAGTTACACCAGGCAAAATGTTAAACATTATTTCCCCAATTCCAGATATAAGCAAACAAAAACAAACTAAAGTCTTAAAAGGAAGCCGAGCTATCGCAACCGTTTTGAGTTGTCTTGAAAACATGGAGAAAAGGAAAGAAAAAGCTAAATCTGTCTCTAAAGGAAATAAGGAAAAGAAAAAGATAAAACAGAACAAAATTAGAATTTGACTCAGATTCTAGTCTTGACCATGAAGATTTGGTATTGGACAGTGAATTTGAAGGTGAAGATTTTTCATCAGATAGTAACTGAGTTTTTTATGATGGGCCGCATAATAGGTTTTCAGGGAGAGAAGATAACCGTAAAATTTTTATCTAATAAAAAAATTATATAAAAAAATCAAATTTTATTTTTTATGGGCCCCTCAGATACATATCCCTTCGATCTGAATCGACACGACTTGAACGAGGCTGAGAACAAATATAAATTATTTAAAAAACCCTGCAAATCTGAATAAACATTTAGATTACATAACATATAAAATTATACAAAATTTACATTACAAAATAAGAAAAGATATCAATAAGATTTCTTTAATCTATTTTCTTAGAAAGAAATATACTTTAATACCCAAAATAATTGGTGTTTTATTTATTTTTAATTCTGTTTTACAGCAAATAATCATTAATCGTAGTGGACCATCTATACTGCCTTTCATGGTCCCTCTATCCCATACAGGTTGGGGAGATGGACTAAATATTATTTAAATAAATTTTGAATTTGCCGACATCTCCGCCGGTTTAAGAGAGAAATACTCAGACAAACTGAAAGCATACTACTTTTTCAAGTAACTCTAAACCTAAAGTTTGTTATGATAATTTGAAAAAAAGTGGTCCAACTCTCCCTGCTTTACCCTATATTTAAAATATTTCAGATAACATGGTATAAACAGTGAGACAAAAATTATACGTATAAGACAAAGGAAGAGGAAAATTTTTGATGTTATATTTCAATTTGTTCAAAATAAACGAGCTGCTGAATTTTTTTTATATCCAATTGTAGCGCTATATTTTTTTGATTCCATGCGTTTTTTATCCTTGGCATTAATGTTTTTTTCAAAAATGAACTGTACACAATAAAAACGAGTTTTTTTCGTAATAATAATCTAATCAAATGCTTTCCCTCAAGGATCCCCGCTCTCACCGTTTCGCTACAATAGATACTGCCATGACATATACAATTACAACTTACCAGACAAAAATCAAATCGACAGATCGGCATACATATTACAATACGCAGACGACACGGCACTTATTGTACATGACAAAACTACTGAGAGAGCAGCTCAAAGACTCCAAACACTAACAAACAACACAATGACATGGTTTTATAAATGGAGACTAACACCAAACGCGTCAAAAAACCAACTTCTGCTCACAAACCACAGACTCAACGCTGACTCCCCTACAATAACTGCAGACGGCCAAACGACACAACCAAAAAACGACGTAAAATACCTTGGAATCACAATTGACCACAAACTTAAATTCACTAAACACATACGAAACATCAGGGCAGAAACAATAAAGAGAACAAAACACTTCCGATCACTAACCTACAAAGACAGAGGAATTAGCACAAACACCGCCACCAAAATATATAAAGCTATTTGTAGACCCTTGCTAGACTTTGGACATATACTCATGACCAACGGAACAGAAAGGACAAAACGTTATACACAAACAACAGAACAAATTGCACTAAGACTAATAACACGAATAAGACACCCCCAAAACCCACTACACAACCCCCCCACCCAACTACTATACGAACGCACAAACATGACAAAGATCTCGGAAAGACTCATACAGCTACAGACAAAATGGACAAACAACCCCTACAACTGGACCATACTGAATCCCCTTTGTCTTACAAGACCAACCAGACAATCCCGCTTCCGTTTCCCTACATTAACGCTACTCGAACACTTACAAACGCAACTGACTAGTGGACAATAAAATAATTTCTTCTTGCCACTGAAATTTTATTTAATAATATTGTTAACCTAGAATAAGAGAATTTTCATATTTGTTTTTTATTTAGATTAAGACTACATGTATTAAACAAGGGCAGAAAGACCGATAGGTCGATAGCCTTTTTTAGAAATAAAGATGTTTACTACTACTCAAATGCTTTTGGAATGTAATTGGAACTACCAGTGAATCATTCATTATTGAAACAACTTATATCAATTTCTCTTCGACAATTGCCATTATTTCAAAAAGGTGGATTATTTGAAACATTTTATATAAAAAAATAATTTTTTCGACAAATATAAAAGATTACATTAAATTATATTAAAATGGAAGCGCTCCTATAAAATCATATTGCATTGGACGATACTGTTAATTGATTGTTTTCGATAAAGACCATTAGACGCACCCTGTTGACTCGATGTCTACGTCAATAAACCAACAAAGAATAATAAAAAGCAACGGCATTTTTCCTGAAAACGTACCTTCTTTTCGATAGTTCGAACATCCTAAATTCGACTTGATATAGTTGCTGCATATATTTTCTATTTCGGTTTGAAGTCACGCAAACTGACCATTTAAATAACAATTGACTAAAGAAATAAACTAAAAAACCGCCAAATTGCTAAAAGCTAATAACAGGATATGACTGAAATTTTATAGCCGATTTAATCCTAAATACTTGATTTATACAGTCCTAATGATGTTTTAGCATGAAACGTATTGTAAGGTACATGTAGATTAATTAAACTTGAGGTAACAAATTTCATTAAAAAACTACTCTGAAAACAAAAAAAAACATATTTTAATATGATTAATTTATCCTTTAAGCAGGTTGCATAATTATTTTATTTTATAAATATGGATCGGCGAATGCTTAATTTTGACGATAAACTGTATGCAAGTTACATATTTTTTTCTGTTTGTAGGATATTATCAAAAATACATTTAATATTGGTCTAATATTGGTGGTATGTTTGCAGATAATTGACTTTAACTCTTTTGCCGCTTTGTATATCGACGTTTCGGATGATTACATTCGTTCCATTATCAATATTGAGCAAAATATGTACATTCGGTCTCAGAAAACTCAGAAAATGTCGAGATATCGGCTGTTTAGAAGCAAATTTTTCATGTACAATACAGGGTGTCCCGAAATTAGGTGGCTAAACTGAAACAGTGAAATCTGCTCTCAAAAATAATATTAATTTTTCGAAGAACATGTATCGAAAAATGCTCCCTAACGGAGCCTTCTTGAAGAGGGGCCCAGTAGTAGGGTTTTTTGCAAATTATTTATAAACGGTTGAACTTCAAAACGTAAATTTTAGGAACTTTAGTAATTTTGATATGCCGAATCTAGATCTGAAATTAAAACTGTCTGAATTTCATCATAGACGTATCATTTGGGGGGTAGAAGTACAAAAAAAGCTCTAACTTTTTTCTGAGACTATAAATTAAACTTTTTTCTACAAATTGTGGAAATCTGAGGTATTTTACGAAGAAAAGGTCCTCATAATTTACTTCGCTCATTATTTTTGAGAGCAGATTTCACTGTTTCACTTTGGCCACCTAATTTCGGGACACCCTGTAAATACAGGATTGGGCCGTATCTTTATACAGCTTCTAGAGAGTTTATTATGAAAGGTCCGTGAAGACTCTAAATTCAAAAGTAATGTTGCTCTTTAAAATCGACAGAAAATGTTGGATTGGATCAAGTAAAGTAAAAAATCAAGTTGATAAATTCCTAATCGAACATCCTGTATGTTTTTCAATTATTGAATAGACCCTTTTCTTCTGAATTCAAAAATATATAATATGTTGGTAGTTGATGTAGCCGTTTTCGAATTATTCGAAAAACTAGCTTACTATTCAAAATTCACAAGTGTTGAATATGTGCACCTTCAGTTTCAACACATTTCACATACAATATTGTATGTTCTTTTTTAGTGTTTTTATGATCTTTCATATGTAGTTTTTAAGATGTGTTATTTTAAACTTGATTAAGTGTATGACTATTATAATATCTTATTATAATGTGTGAGTGTATGAAACTATGGGAATTCATTTTAATTGCATAATAATCTTTTATGAATGTTATGATGATAGAAGATATTTGGGTTCGTTTTGGTTAATTTCGGTGATTTTTTTTAGTTTTGTTTTCGTAAGTTTGCATTATTTTTGATTGGTATCACGACTGATAAAATAGGTAAAAAAACACAATCATTAACCAGGATGTGTTTTTTTAAATAATGTTAAGCAGCTATTTTTCCAAAACGGGAATTTGGTTCTAAAGTATTGATTTTTGCTCCTGTAGCATCGGTATGATGGGAGGTGTTAGGAGTGCAAACTAAGGTGGTGGTGTCCTTTGTTATCTTATGGAAAAGTAGTGAAATACAATGTGGTGGTTTCAAAAGTGGTCGATAACCGTGACTAATCACATATAGAAATGTTTTTCGGGCTTTGAAGCCGTGGTCCATGGGAATTTCTTCCTGACGTTTCGTCCACAACTGCGGTGGACATTATCAAAGGCGATAAGGCAGTGGGCGAAGTGATCTCCCGTGCTTTCCGACTAAGACTGTCGAAGAAGGCTTCAAAGCCCGAAAAACATTTCTATATGTGATTAACTATGGTATTGTTTTGCAACTTATAGTATAACACTGTTTAGTGTATTAATAGCAATAATAATTTCATTTAGGTTCATTTCATTTCATTACAAATAAACTCAATATTTGTATATAAGTTTATTTGTATATAAGTTATCAATAAGTCCTTTTCAGTTTTCCTTTAGATTCGTTCCTTTAAAACCTACAAGTGTATACTTCTTACTTTATAGACTTCATTCTTTATATCGCCCGATAAAAAATGATCTAACGGTGTTAGATCAGTACTATTTGATGGGCAGTTAATGGTATAATAATTAGTAGTGACGTTCATAAGTGCTTCTGTTTATTTATGGTAACTGCGCGTTGGAAAAACAATATAATTAAGATTTAAAAAAATGAATCCAGCCTTCGGAACCGGCTGATAAATAAATAAATATCTACTGGTGTTTGAAATGAGAAAAAAAATGTCTATCGGCTGATTGAAAAATATATACGTTCAATTAGAAGCTCATCAACTTCTTTTTTCTTTAAACTTTGGAATGTTCTTTAATTTCATTCAATAAGACGCAAGAGAAGCCCAACAACTTGTTTATTTGGAGTTTCTGTAGCCAGAAGCTGTTTAAACATACGAACTCTTTAATGTAATTTGAAAAAATCTACTATAAAGAAAAAATAAAACGACTCTCGGCAGCCAAATAATAAAATTGATGTTATTATGTTTAAAATAAGTTTAACAACTTGCCTTGTAAAGGAAAACGCTAGTAAATATGTAGAAGATATAAGGCTATAAATGTATGTCACACAATTCCGCACCACCTGTAGGTTACAAAAAATTCAATAAACTGTGTATGTTGCAGCAACATGTTGTACTTTTAGCATACATAACAACCTAAAATCATTATCAAATGGCCTAGTTTTCGCAAATGTTCCAGTTATAAAATCCAGTATTATGGATGCTATGGAGAACTGGTTTCTGATATCTTACTATATCCGTTGATGATACCCGTCGCATGTACAGGCGAAACGTAATAGCAGATTTTGAAAGGTCTGGAAGAGATTTTCATGCTTTTCCGACATTGATTAATTTACTTTACCCAGAAAGTTAATTAAAACAGATGAAAATGTAGCAAAATACTGTGTGGGCTCAGGGGTCTTTGAACCCTTATGCAGTTCGCTTACGCCCTTCTATAAGCACTTTGTTGCACGCTCATTTTTATTTAAATATTCCCCGTTCAGAATATTGGAAACTTACCGGAGTAAGAGTCATTTCCAAACTGGTTAATATCAAACCAAACTTTACAATCGAAAATGAAGGCAATCTTGGACATTTTTTAAAGCATCCTTATCACAAAGATTCTATGTAGAACATTCTACACGCCACCCGTAACAATCAGTTGTCTTCATCAGGCTTTGACCAACTTATCAGCTTTTAAGCCTGACTGACCAAGCTTGACCGAATTAACATGGCGAAGTCACACTTGATGATTTTTGCTAACAAAACACAATCACACACTTTACTTGATGTGGGCTGTTATTGAAATGGAAAATTTATCGTTTTTATTAACACGATTCCGCTGTTTTTAAGATGACGCGCAAAGCGTAAGGAAAAATATCGAATGAAACCGACGCTGCTGCCGGGCGTCTACTGGCGTCACGGTGCGGATTGCGGGTGTAAAAAGACCAAAATACGATGAAATCGCCCACGTTGCCTGCAGAATGGGCTAAATTTCAGTAAATTAGCTTTGGAGTTTGCCAGTCTCTGAACCATATTGTGCTAATACGAGGTGAGATTATAAAGTTTTGAATGTGGGCAATTTCTACTTTCTACATTAAAGCTGCATATGCTTAAACGGATTCTTTCCGCAGAAAATTCGCGTTGCAATGTTATTGATCCCAGGAAAGCATAAAGCCTCACATGTACGCTCTTGAGCATTACTCTTTGTATAAATTCCCTTCCAACATACGATTTATTATTCCCCCAGAGTTAACCCCTGTGTATTCTAACCAGTTGGCAGCTATTTTCCTACTTAATGTCTAAATATTTAACATTCACATCATTTTAAAAAATGATGTGAAAAATCGTTCTTAAGAACGATTTTTAATCATTGTCAATCATTAATCAAAATGCAAAAAACACGTGACTGTTCTGTAAAATAACCCCTTCATCACCAGCTACTCGAACTTTTTGTTCAAATGAAAAATTATTCTAGGCCTGAGTAACACTGTGTTGTGTGGCACTTTTGCGTTGATGCCGCATAACACTTTTTTAATCTTATTCAAGACAGCAGACTTCGGATTGCAAGTTATTGATGGCTTCACGAAGTTCATGCTCAAAATACTTATCACTGGCACAAATTGAAGAACTGACAATGTTGCCTACACATGTTTGAAAATAATTTTTTTCCAGCACGAAATAATCGCAAATGAAAACTATGTTATTTCAACGATCATCATCCAAACATTCAGATCTTTTCTCCGAAAATTCGCTTGTGAGACAATTAGGCTTTACAAGAAGACAATATGTTGCGACTTCATTTATCCCATTCATTAAAAGAAGGCAACTGGCGTGTGTCATAGTCTCTCTTTAGTAGGCATAGGGAAGTCAGTGAATTTTCAGGAGTTGGCACTGTGCTGCGCAAATGGGTTGGTGCGCCAACCCAACGCATCGGCGCAGTTCTGTTGCGGTCACGTACTTGGTACAAAAAAGGTTACTCATAAAAAATGAGGTGGACCTTTTTTTTTAAGGTGGTTTAGGTAAAATTATTCCAGTCTCGGGTCTCGGGAAGCTTAGCTTTAGCTCACCATTTAAATTTAAATGAATTAAGCAAAGAGTTATAACTCACTAACTCATAGAGCAGCAACAACTCACAAGCGCAACTCTACACAGTGTTACCCATGCCTACTTTTCAGTAAATCCAAAGAAAAAGATACTGAACGCGCTGCATCTATTAAAAGGCCATGCCGCATGGTCTCACGAACCACCACACATAACACAAGGTCCTCTGTTCTCGGACATATTTTTCATATTATGAGTTTACTGTATCATAAACAGCGTTGACGCGTTGTATTAACGCGAAAAGCCGTATTGGTATTAGTGAGTCAATACCTGAAAATCCACTGTGTTACCCAGACCTACAGTGTTTCGGTGGTATAAAAAATATGTAATTGCTTTTTCGTTCCTTACGAATTACGAACGGGTTAATTTTTTTCATGAATTTTATGCGGGGCATTAGAATAACCCTGTACAAGATTGAAGTTGAAGATATTGCACGTTAAATTACCTTATCTGAAAGCGAATAGTTTTAGAAATAAGATAACGTTTGATTTTGCTTCGTATTTTTTTAAAATTCATTTAATAGAAATGTGATTTCTATGTTAATATGAGACTAAAGGAACATTTTACAATCTTTTTCAACAAAGCTGAGTTGAGACTCTGTTTACCTACTGGTAGACGCAGTGTTCCATACAGGGTGTTCCCTAAATTCGGCTGCCTATCCTACGAGCAAAAATAACGCTAAAAGTTCATATAAACATAGATACGCAAATGCTTCGTTTAATCAATTTTTTTGAACTGTAGGTCATGATTGAATCTGAACTGTATTTGACTTGTTGGTGCAAATTCTTGCCGCAACATTGGTTGCTGTTCTATCATATGTGTCCTTTGATTATTATTAATTGCATTGTTATTCAAACCTAGCTCAAATCATCATCATCATCAACAAAGTAACTTGAAGAAGGATGGTAGACACGAAAACAATGCAAAAGACCAATAAACCTATAAAAAATTACACTCATTAAATTGTTGCAACCATTTTCCATAACTAAAGATGAAAACCCTTAGCTAAAAGTTAGCTATTACTTTAGTATCTCATTAAACCTTAAGACAATTATCGACTAGGTAATAAGCAAACAAGAGTCGATGTTACGATGTAATGATGTGCGTGTTCTTCGGGGAATCACATGCGGATCTGATCATTATCTGGTAAGAGCCAACATTCTATTTCCATTTAAGAACATAGAACCAAATACAGACCTTGAAGACATTGGAAAAATGGAAGTATTGGAATTGCCCAGATTTGATAGTATGAAACAACTTTACCAAAATCGATTGGATGAAAAATTAATAGATACACAATGCTCCACGTTCACTGACGTATAGAAAACATTATTGAGAGTTTACAACAAGCAACCAAAGAAGCGATTTTTTATTAAAAGAGAATAGATCAAGTAGGAGGATATGGTAGAACGAGGAAATAGAAATTGTGATCAAACGGACAAAACAAGCATACCTTAAATGGCTCAGCACAAAATCCGAAGAAGACCATGCAAGTTTTAAAGAGATAAAGAGACAGGTCCGGAGACTTATAACGGCAGAGAAGAACAAGGTATGGGACAAAAAATGTCAAGATATTAACGCGTACATCGGGGGGAGAAAATGCACAGAAGTCTGGAATTTCATAGGTGTCCTTAAAAATACAGGAAAGGATAACGCACTTCTGCAAACTATTAAAGCAAAAGAGTGGAAAAACTATTATAAGAACCTATTAACAGAAACACGATAAGAGTATCTGGGTGACGATCCTGCAGGTCCAATATAGGTTCACGGGGAAGAAGTAAAGATACATGTAGAAACTGCAAAAAAAGCTACTATGGATCCTAAAAATGGTAAAGGGAGTGGACCGGAGGGCATATGTGCGGAAATGTTAAAAAACGGAACAGATAAACTTCACAACAATCTAACACTTATTATGAGCAGTTGCTTAAATGGTCATCCAGCGCTAGAACTTTGGAAAGAAGCATACATCTCGTCAATCGTCAAGAAAGGGAGATAAGACGAACTACAACAATTATAGAGGAATTTCAGTCACTAGCACCATGAGTATACTTTATGGAAGAAACCTAATAGAGGATGACTTTAGACAGAACGAAGAAGAAGAACAAAGCGGTTTTCGAGAAGGTAGATCGTGCACCGACAATTTTTTCTGCCTAAAACAAATAATAGAGAAAAGAGCTGCAAAAAACATAGAAACTCATATCACATTTGTAGACCTTCAAAAAGCTGTACCTATTTGTAAACTGTGGGAAACTCTAGAAAGATGAAGTATTAATTATGCTCTGATTTGTGCGGTGCAAGAACTGTATAAAAACACAAGATCACGAATAAAAATGGGAAAATATATAACGGAAGAATTTCCAGTTACCAAAAGACTAAGACAAGGATGCTGCATTTTACCAACTCTCTTCAACATATATGTAGCACGCGCATTAAAGCAATGGAAAAAGAAAGTTCATGGCATGGGTGTTGAACTGGATAAAGGATGTATTTACACACTACAGTTTGCCGATGATCAGGTCGTTATAGCAAATGATATAGAGGACATGCATTATATGATGAGAAAACTAACAGAAGAATACAGCCAGTGGGGACTAACAATCCGGACGATGTCAAAAGACGCGCAGGAAGGCAATGGTTCCGACTAGCACAGGACAGAAATTCGTGGAGAGTCCTGGGACAGGCCTTCGTCCAACAGTGGACCGAGAGAGGCTGAAGAAGAAGAAGAAGAAGATATGAAAAAACCTTTTCAAAGTTTTTTTTGAACCTACCAGATTTCAGTAATAGTTGTAAAAACAACTAACGTTAGTCAATTTTATTTAAAGCTGCTCTCTTGAATCCGAGAATCAAGAAGCAAGTGTTTTCTGAAGATTCGTTGTCTGAATGTGCCATAAACACTTGACAGTGGATTTGGCAAAAAAATTCAAATAATGTGAAATATAAACAATATACAAATAACCCTACCCCTAACACACTTTGCACTAACCCTAACTTTGACGACCAAAACTTTAACGCATTAAATGATTGGTACGAGATCTACTGAACAAACAACGCACTTCAACTAATTACTGGAGCAGAATACGACGAAGCACTCGCGCATATTAAAAACACGGCGCCGGGAAAAGACAATATAAAAGGCAAACTACTGAAAAATCTTACTCCACACACACACACACACACACACACACACACACACATACTGAACCTATTCAACAACTGTATTGAAACTAACACGATACCAGATACCTGGAAAACAGGAATAATAATACCAATTCCTAAAACCGGACTAGACAATACACAAACACAAAACTACAGACCTACCACACTACTCCCTGTACTGAGTAAAATTTTTGAAACTATAATAAAAAATAGACTGCAACAATCAGTTGGACAACATATACCACAGATATTCGGATTTAAACCTAAACACTCAACTGTTCACCCACTTTTTTATACTAACCAACAACATACAAACAACTCACCTCACGAACAAGAAAACAGCATGTCTCTTCATGGACATCAATAAGGCCTTTGACAGTGTCTGGCACAAAGGACTTTTATATAAACTTTACCAGCTGAAAACCCCCAAATACATAATTCACGCAATCAGAAACCTACTCACAAACAGACACCTAGAAGTACGCATAGACAACACCCTCTCCGTTGCTTTCTCCCCTGAACAAAGACTCCTGCAGGGATCCCAGCTATCACCCCTTCTTTACAATATATACTGCCACGACATATACAATCACAGTCTCCACGACAAAAGACACATTGACAAATCTGCTTACATACTACAATACGCCGACGACACTGCATTGATCGTGCACGACAAAATTATAGTAAAAGCAGTACAAAAACTTCAAACACTAACAGACAATACAATTGCTTGGTTCTACAAATGGAACCAAACGCCACGAAAAACCAACTACTTTTACCAAACCACCAAATTAAAGACGACTCTCCATCAATAACAACAGACGGAAACAGAATTAGACCAAAACAAGAGGCAAAATATCTAGGAATGACACTGAACCAAAAACTAAAATTTACAAAACACGCACAGAACGTAAGAACAAAAATCATTCAACGGACAAAACACTTCCGATCACTGACGTACAAAGACAAAAGGAATTAGTATAAAGACCGCCACAAAAATTTACCAATCAATATGTAGACCTCTGCTTGACTACGAACATATACTGACAGCGAATGCATCTAGGAAAACTAAACAACACATTCAAACAACAGAACAGATTGCCCTGAGATCAATAACGAAAATAAGACATCCTTAAAACCAACTACACAACCCCTCAAACCAACTACTCTACGAACGAACAAAAATAACGCAAATAACAGAAAGACAACTCCAATTGCAAACGAAATGGAAAAACAATCCCTACAGCTGGACCCTACTGAATCCCCTTTGCCTCACGAGACAAACAAGACAATCCCGCTTCCCCTTCCCAACAACAACACTACTATGCATATATGTATATATACAACAATGCTATGTCTTATACTATTTTCCATGGCTAACTTCGATCAACTAAATGGAAAAAGTATAAATTGTTCGCAGACACTTTATTTTCGAAAAAATCCTAACGATGTGATATATCATAGAAATCGTAATAAAATGCTCTATTCGGTAAAGTAATAATCAAGTATGGTTGCCATTTAAAAAAACTCAAATTTGTGTCATATGTCAAAAATGACAGTTATTTTGGAGAAATGTCTTATGCCATTTTCTTTGGAATTAAATTTCCTATAAGTTTTCTATTTAAAGTTTTCCTGTCAAATTAATATCAACGGAACTAGGAGTAATTTAAAAATTTACCATAAATAAGTTTTTCCCAAATATCGCTTGACAGCTGTCAAATTTTAGAAAAATAAAATTGGTTTCGAGTAGAGCATGCAAAACTACAATTCTCTTTGACCATTTGACCTTCTTCGTAACTGATCTAGTTCCGAAGATCCCTGTACTGGTCATCGAAAAAAACTCACCCTGTATATATATACCCAAATTTTAATACCCAAGTTTTAAAATTGCTACTTAATATTTTAAAATAATTATCAATGAAAATAAAACATTCAACCAGTAAATTAACTTTTATGCAATTTTTCTCAAAAAGAACTTTTTGATACATAACACCTTCTTCCACAGGCCTCTTCAACTGTCTCACAAACCTTGTGGCATAAAGAACATTTGAAGATAAACGCTGTCAAAATTGAACTTTATCGCTAAATTCGAGACGGACTATGATTGTGTTGTGAACACTATTAAGTGTTGGTGTTACGAGTTTGTGTGCGCGTCCTAGAAGCACTGCGCTCAATGTGCTGGGTTTTATCAGTTGTAAAAGTTATAGGTACATATCTCCTTACCATAAAACGCCTTGACTTATATGATGGATATGTGGACATCGAAGACTTGTTATTTTCAGCTGTGCATTGGATAAAAATGACTTTTTTGCTAAACTAGTTTCTGTTCACTATATCACTGTGATGTTAGTTTTTTTTTGTAAAATATTCCTAATTTTCACTATGTTTCTTGTTTGCAAGTTCACTAATTCTCTGCAGTTTTTTCAGATATTTATTCCACAACACTTTTCCGTCAATGTTTTGCAAAGCATCTTATCGGGCGCACTTTTCACTGTTTTATTTTTTCCTTAGTCTCACGGGAAATTTGCTAAATTACTTAACCTTGTCGAGGAAAATGAAAAACTCACTTTGACGTGGCTGCATAATACTGGAAAATATTGTCATCGAGAATATTAACTAACTGCCACATATTTTCACAGGTGGGCTGGTTCTGTGATTAGATACGTTTAAATAGGGAGTTGATAGCGCTTTGCGTTGTTTGCATATGTAAATTAAATGAACCACACAAACGCATCAATATGTTATCGCTTTTTTTGCTCACTTTTATTTTATCTCTGTAATTATTTTCCATGTGCCCTCGACTAGCTTGATGTTATAAGGCTAATTGTGTCAGGGCTATGCGAGTACTTGAATACCATTAGGTAACTGTACAGGGTGGTCCAATTTTTATCTGTGAGCCTTATTAAGGCCATATTCTACACATAAAAGCATTACGAAAATGTTATTTAATAAAGTAGCTCTGCTTGGATGATTGAATAAACCCGCCGCCAAGAAGTTTATTTAATTCAAGTAAAAAAAATAATAAGTGGCATCCGAAAAATAATCACTCCGTATATAAGGCAGATTCCACAAATATTCGTATTTCAAATCAGAGATAAATATTACCAATACTAATGAAACTATACAGAAAATACACTATGGTCCAAAAGTGTTAGCTAGCGGGAGTAGCGGCTTTCAAAGTTGCAATCTTTCAACAAGAGTTTATTATTTAATTTTATTTTCCTTTATTTTTTAAATTTTTTTGTTTATCTAGTTTCTCGGTATATATTGGTTAGGACATTTAAAAACGTCGTATCTTTTTATAAAGTAGCTTTGAGAAAACACCGAAAACTTTTCCTAAAACCACATAGTTTTTAAATAAAAAACTGCGTCTTCAGACTTGCAGGGTGAGCGATAAAGCTCATTGAAAAATTCTTTCGATTTGGTCATGCACAAGAATTTACAATTCAAATAACTCGAAGACTGATAACTTTTGCAAAAAAAGTCAAGACGCACTTTCACTCACAAAAACTGTGTATTTTCAGGGAAAGTTTCTCAGTATACCCCAAAGTTACTTTCTAAAAAGATTTGACGTGTTAAAGTTTTTCAACGTCCTTGGTATTTCTTCGAGCAAGTTTTTCTAAATTGATTGTCCGGAGGTTTAATAGGTTTATGAGACTTAACATGCATACCGAGCTTCATCCTCTTACATTTTGGTATTAACAATCTGAGACATAAATACTCGTTGACTTTAAAGAATCTTTACCTTTGCTAGATGACATTTTCAGTCTCCATTTTTAGTCTCCAAGTTGATTTATTTAAGTTTACTAAATCTTAACTTTTAAGTTTAATTGTACTTAAAAAACAAACTTTAACTATATGCCTCGAATAAGTCTTGACGATTAAAATTGGACCACCCTGTATAGAAAGGGTGATTCTACCTATCACGAGAAATCCGAAAGCTGACCATAACATGCCTTACCTGAAAGTTGATAGTTTCGGAAATATAGAGTGTTCAAAGCTACATTTAAAAAAAGTTTATTTTCATTATTCTGAACATTTTTACGTTAAGAATGTGAGCATGTGACGAATGAAATGCATGTGGACTTTGTATTATTTGTGTCAACGCGAACAAACAGGGGCTTTAAATGTTTCATTTGGCGCCAAATACAGAAATCTAGGAGACTAAACTCTGGAATTTTGGATGGCCAAAGAAAATGCCTCCATGGTCAATCTAATCATTTGGAAAAACTCCAACTAACTATGAACGTAGTGGTCGAGGAAAATGTGGTGGAGCTCCATTGTGCATAAACCACATGACTTTTTTTCTAGAAATTGGTTAGAACGAGTTTAATCTTAGTTAAATTACCTACCAATTTGGTTTCAAACAGCATCACTCGACCGTTCATCCGCTCTTTATTTGGGCCAACAATATACAAACTACCCACCTAACTGACAGAAAGACATCTTGCCTGTTTATGGACATTAACAAGGCTTTTGACAGTGTCTGGCATAGAGGCTTACTATACAAACTATACAAACTACACACACCAACATATCTACTACACACCATAAAGAACTTACTAGAAAACAGACAACTACAAGTACGAATTGACAAAACACTGTCATTTTCTTTTTCCCCTGAACAAGGGCTCCCTCAAGGATCCCCGCTCTCACCGTTTCTCTACAATATATACTGCCATGACATATACAATTACAACTTACCAGACAAAAATCAAATCGACAGATCGGCATACATATTACAATACGCAGACGACACGGCACTTATTGTACATGACAAAACTATTGAGAGAGCAGCTCAAAGACTCCAAACACTAACAAACAACACAATGACATGGTTTTATAAATGGAGACTAACACCAAACGCGTCAAAAAACCAACTTCTGCTCACAAACCACAGACTCAACGCTGACTCCCCTACAATAACTGCAGACGGCCAAACGACACACCCAAAAAACGACGTAAAATACCTTGGAATTACAATTGACCACAAACTTAAATTCACTAAACACATACGAAACATCAGGGCAGAAACAATAAAGAGAACAAAACACTTCCGATCACTAACCTACAAAGACAGAGGAATTAGCACAAACACCGCCACCAAAATATATAAAGCTATTTGTAGACCCTTGCTAGACTATGGACATATACTCATGACCAACGGAACAGAAAGGACAAAACGTTATATACAAACAACAGAACAAATTGCACTAAGACTAATAACACGAATAAGACACCCCCAAAACCCACTACACAACCCCCCCACCCAACTACTATACGAACGCACAAACATGACAAAGATCTCGGAAAGACTCATACAGCTACAGACAAATGGACAAACAACCCCTACAACTGGACCATACTGAATCCCCTTTGTCTTACAAGACCAACCAGACAATCCCGCTTTCGTTTCCCTACATTAACGCTACTCGAACACTTACAAACGCTACGGACTAGTGGACAATAAAATAATTCCTTCTTGCCACTGAAATCTTATTTATTTAATAGTATTGTTAACATAGAATAAGAGAATTTTCATATTTGTTTTCATTTAGACTAAGACTGTATGTATTAAACAAGGGCAGAAAGACCGATAGGTCGATAGCCTTTTTTGGAAATAAAGATATTTACTACTACTCTTAGTTAAATTACCATTTAGGCGTCGAGGGCGAGTGAATGTCGCTTCATTTCTAAGTAAGATTTTTTTACAACTAAGTAGAATCCTGGGTTTCTTATTTTTGTAGAAATTGGGCAAAACGAGTCTCAGATTTTTCAGAAAAGCCATTTTACAGAAGTGCACAGTGTAAAATTGAAATGGAAGGGTTTCTCCTTGTTTAAAATTTTTCAAATTGCAAATCGTGGACTTGCATCAAGTTCTTCACCTAACAAGTTTTGCTGGTGCTGCCTCACCATGCCTCACGACGGAGTGAATGCCGGTCCTTTTCCTAAATTTGTCAAATCAACCCCGACTGGCTTTAAACGAGTATTCCGATTCCTCGTTTGTGGAAGTGTGTGGGATCTGCTTCAGCAAATCATCGTGAATCGCTCGTGCCTTCTCACATATGATGCTTTGTGTTAAGGTTCCTCCTTGAAGCTGCTTCTCTGGCACCCACACCATCAGTAGTTTCTCCATCTTTTCATGGATGGAAGTCCGGAGCTTAGAAAATTTTGTAACGATCTCTGTAGTGATCTCTACACCTTGTTGCTCTTCTATTTTTTAACTTTGCTCGATATTTTCTTTTCGCTTCATGGAATATTTTGTTGTTAGTTCGGTGCTCTGTTATAGGGATGATCTGGTTTGTGTGGTTATTTTAAAAGTTGTTCAGAAATTGTACCCACTAATATTGGTGGTTTAAATTTACAGTGGTACCTCGATATACGAGTGTCTTAATATACGAATATTTTGAGATACGAGCCGACGACCGGGCGATACATTTTGCTTTGAGATGATAGCAAAATTTGAGATACGAAGAATCACACACTACACCGCTGCACACGACCTCAACATGTGCATAACGGATATAACGTCAGCTAAGGTCGTTACAAAAATTTCGAAGCTCCGGACTTCCCTCCATGAAAAGATGGAGAAACTACTGATGGTGTGGGTGCCAGAGAAGCAGCTTCAAGGAGGAACCTTAACACAAAGCATCATATGTGAGAAGGCACGAGCGATTCACGATGATTTGCTGAAGCAGATCCCACACACTTCCACAAACGAGGAATCGGAATACTCGTTTAAAGCCAGTCGGGGTTGATTTGACAAATTTAGGAAAAGGACCGGTATTCACTCCGTCGTGAGGCATGGTGAGGCAGCACCAGCAAAACTTGTTAGGTGAAGAACTTGATGTAAGTCCACGATTTGCAATTAGTTTATTTGGAATTATATGTAAATTTTAACAGCTGCTGAGTTCTACAGAAATCGGTAACAGCTACGAATTTGGATATCGATCATCTCCGGTTTCAGAAGCATCTAATAAGCTACGTGGTGATATGTTTTAATTTATACAAAGTTCTCCACAAACCGTCCAAGGAGCATCCAAAGTTGAATGTTTTAAACCTCAATAACTTGCTTATTTCAAATGGAACCCCCCCAATGTTTTGGGGGTTCCAATGTTTGTTTTTATTTCTATCACATTTATTTTTTTATATTATTCTTTTTTGAACTATCATCCACTAACAACATTCCAGTGTACAACATTGGGCTTAGCCTGGACAGTTACACTTATAAGATGCGTTTTTAACCTTGTAAATAATTAAGCGGTTTTATTAAATTCCTTAGAGCATGAACTTGTGCTAAATAAATAAATTTTATTATGCGAATTTCTTCGAAAATGCCTCTAAAATCCGCTTTTAAAGAAAACAGATCAAACCGCGATTTTCGCACATGTTTTATCAGAATGTGAACCTGTTGTTGAGCAAATAATGCCAATATTTGCATGTATGAAAGGAAAAAGGCAAATATGTATGTGTCAGTTTAGCTGGTACCCAAATAGGACCCAAATGCTGAACTTTCAGCTGATATGAAGGATTGCTTGTCTTGTTAAGGCGCACAGGTATGTGCCTATTGGATTTTCAGCAATCGAAAATTTGACACTATCTAAATCCTTAAAGATAACAGAAGCAATAAAACTGTTCAAATACATGATAGGTTAACGTATTTGCATTTGGTGAGTAAGTAGATAACTATAATCGTAAAGAGTGCTAACTCAGTTTACTTAGGAACTTTATTGCTCATTTAGCATCACGGTTTGTTCATTAATATTGTGGATCTATCATCTATATATACAAAAAACTACTCAGACTATTTTAGATTAATCTAAATCATCCAAAACTAGTTTATCACTTACCATTACATATTACTCGACAACTTCCGAAGCACTAACATTAAACTGATTTAATATTATCAACAAATTCGCATTTTTCCGCAAACTATTTCCACATGAACTGTGCCTAAGCTCATTGCTTCATTTGCAACAACTATTGGCCACATAAAATTTATAACTTAAACAAATGTGTTTTGATTACAGTAAGTAACCCATCTAGTGGAGAAGTAAATAAAAAAATAATTGATGACGACTACCATTTAACTTTTGCTGTTGAGATTTTACTCAACATGTGCGTTTGTCTGTGTGAATTCTATTGGCAAAGCTAATCGTGGGGAAGTTGTCGCATTTTTGTAATTACACTTGATATGCTCTCTATCTTATCAACTATTTTTAATGAGTATTGGGTAATTTGTTAAAGATTACGCCGACTTCGACAGAATCAAGGTTTTACGTATCAAATCATTGAACTTAATTTTTGGTTTGTTTTAATACTAATTTTTCATTAGCCTTAATATTATTAAAATACGTTTATTATGTTTGATAAAAATGAATGCCCTGTTTTGCAGCTTCACTATTTCGTGTCTTTTTTACCGTTCTTTGGTGCAAATCAGGTTTCGAAGGTTTCATTGCTAGTTGCTTTATATTTACGGATTTCCAAATTTCACATCAATTTTCTTATTCTGGGATACATGACGCAGTATGTTTGATCCATTTAATATTTTCCTATAATTTTTTTCAAATAACTTAGTTGATATTCGTCCAACTTCGTAACAGTGTCATTACCCTTTGTTACCTCCACTATTTTAGCATTGCTGGTTTACTTAAATTTATATTCTATACTAATTTAAATATTTCTACACATTTTATTTGTTCTGCATCTTCATTATTTCTTGCCTTTTTTCTCTGCCTTCTTTTAATGCAAATTTATTTTCGAATGTTTCATCACGAATTGATTTACATTTACTTATTTTAAGTTCTCATCATTTCTCTTTGTCCGGGATTCATCTAGGAGCATGTTTGATCTTTTACTATCCCTTTAACACTTTTCTTCCAATAACTTTCTCTTGATTTAATTATTACTTTATTAACTTTATAATTAATTTTCTTTAAAATTCGCCTTTGGATCACTAGATTGATTTCTTGGGTTTAATCCGCATTTTATATCAATTCCTTCCAACTTCAAGTGACCTGAAGAACAACCATCTTCAAAAGCATATGAATTAGTTAAAATTTGTCTAACTTCGCATCAGTATCCTAAATCTTTCTACTATTTTAGAATTGTTACTTTACTTAAATTTATGTTTTATTTTGTATTAAATAATACGCCCTTAATTTTTTGACGACATTTGTTACGTTTGCTAACATCAAACAACATGTTCTGCATCTTCATTACATTTTGTTTTATTTCTTTGCCTTTTTTAACGCAAATTTATTTTTGAGCGTTTAACACAAATTACTTTACATTTACTTACTTCGAAAGTTCTCATCAATACTCTTATTCTCGAATTCATCAAGAAGTATGTTCAATCTATTAATATATTTTAATCACTTTTTTTCACGTGACTTCTTTTAATTGAATTGTATTATTATTATTATTATTGCATATATATATATAATTATATCCGGTGTTATAGCGTCTTGTGCCTTCCGGTTCCTCGCTTCCATCCTCTTCTGTCTTCCCATTGCCCTGGTTGTAGGTTTCGCTCCGACATGGCTTTTTTTATTCCTTCCATGTTGTCTTGGGTCTTCCCCTTTTCCTTCTCTCTGTTGGTGTCCATCTGAGGATTTGTTTGGGAATTCTTGTATCATCCATCCGCTCAACATGCCCGTACCATATCAACTGTCTTCGTTGGATTTCTTCCATTATATCTGTCTTGACGTTCATGATAACTCTGAATTCCTCATTAGTTATCCTCCCCAACCTGGATTTCCCTGCTGCTCTACGCCAGAAGTCC
The DNA here is from genome assembly GCA_024550625.1 of Dendroctonus valens. NCBI lineage: Eukaryota > Metazoa > Arthropoda > Insecta > Coleoptera > Curculionidae > Dendroctonus > Dendroctonus valens. The sequence goes on along the minus strand of JAJTJO010000120.1, from coordinate 934,623 downwards.
ATCTCCAGAGAACGCAACCGCCTCTCTAGGTGGATAGTAAGTTGTCAAGTTTCGTGTTCGTTTCGTGTATGGATACACCACTATACTCTTAAATATGGAGTTGTATAGGAGGTGTTTCCTTTCTCGGGATATACATGTTTACCATAAGATGGAGTTTAGGCAGCCGATTATTTTCATTCCTTTTATGATGCGTTGTTCTGTTTCTTTCTCTGTGCGACCTCCAGTCTCAATTTTTGATCCAAGATATACGTATTCGGTGCATGCTCCTGTTGTTTCGTCTTCTTCTTGGTGTAGGTCACCTCTGTGGTTTCCGATGCACAAATTTTTGTTTTCGATCCATTCACCGACAGTCCCCATTCTTCGTGCCCTTTAAATAATCTTCTTGCTATGAATTCCAGGTCCTCCTTGTCCTGCGCTATAAGAACCTGGTCATCTGCAAACTGTAAAGAATACAGCGTTGTATCTTCATTAATGGCTATTCCCATTCCGTTGCATGCTCTTCTCCACTTCCTTAGTGCTTCATTGAGGTATATCTTAAACAATGTGGGGGAGAGACAGCAGCCTTGCCTCCAACCCTTTGTAACTGGAAAACTTCCTGATAATTTGCCCTTTAGTTTGATCTTTGATGTTGTTTGATCATAAAGTTGTTTTACAGCTGTTATTAATGTATAACTTATCCTGGATCTCTCCATCACTTGCCACACTTTTTGTACGGGAACGGTGTCATATGCCTTCGTAAGATGCAGAAACAGAAAATACACCTCTCCGCTTCTTGCTACTTTCTTCTACTTCTTCTTCAATTAGAATAACTAAGTCTAAAATTGGACTAACGTAGTTTTTTTTATTATTTTAATAGTAAATGCATACAATTCCACATGTTTTATTTGACACGGGCTGGTGAACTTAAAAATATATTCATTTTATTCAATTGTTGAGCTTAAGCTGATCTCAAAAGACATGCAAATGAAGATAACTAGAGCAGATACTGAACGCACTTCAACGTAGCTTAATTGATAATTCAGCACGTTTCTCATTTTTTTAAATTTGTAACTCTTTAAAAACATTTTAGTTACTTTTTGGCCACAACATAAAAAAATGGTTAATATTAAGCTAGAGACAAAAATTTCTGAGTGGAAAAAATGGGATAGAAACCCCGAAACTAAAGCTGCCTTGAAACAACTACTCAAAGAAAACAACTATGTTCAATTAGAAAAGATAATGATGCATCGAATTACTTTTGGAACAGCCGGCATAAGGTTTGGTTGATAAAGTATTAAAGTCAAAATTGCAAAATTTGGGCTGCCCGTTACGTTTTAGAGGTAAAATGGCCTTAGGATATTCCAACATTAATGATCTCGTCGTCATTCAAACCGCGCAAGGATGGTTGCATTACCTGGAAGTGAAAGATGTGATATTGCTCAGGAAAAAGGGGATCGTTATTGGTTATGATGGAAGACATAATAGTCGAAGGTAATTTTTTTATAAATATGTTTTCAAGTTAAGCAACAATAACCATCATTTATGACAATTTAGTTCAATTCACATTACATTCTTTGCTACTGTAGCCTTGAGTATACATGCTGCTGGTGTAAGCAAAACGTCGCTTATTTTTCTGCCTCCACCACCATCAAATAGAGCTAACTTTGCCAATGTATATTTTTTTCTAGATGGGCAGAATTGACAGCAGCTATATTTGCTCACGCTCATTGTCCCGTTAAACTCTTTGGAGACGTTTGTCCCACCCCCTTTATATCGTATGCAATCGGAAAATATGGTTGTGCTGGTGGCGTTATGGTAACCGCATCACATAATCCCAAAGAGGACAATGGATATAAGGTGAGTGAAGAGAAATAAGAAGATACAAATCTACATTAATGAAGACATGGAAGATTAACAGAGCAAGAAGAGATCGAATTTTGGGTAATTGTGCGGTACCTCAAGGATTTGTTTGTGGCTTCTCTTGTTCTCTCTCCTATTTCTTTGTTCTGTCTTTTTCACGCCAGTTTATTTTTATTGACAAAGAAATTTTTATAAAGGTCTTGTGCTCTTGCTAAACCCATTTATTGTGCAGGTGTACGACTCAAATTCATGTCAAGTAATTGAGCCAGTCGATAGAAAAATTCAATTTGCAATCCTGAGAAGGCTGCAGCCATTTGAGACGTCCTGGGATACTTCAATAATAGGCTCCAGTCCACTGATTACTGATCCGTTGCCCGAATTGACCAATGATTATACAAAATTGGTAGCTTCTACAATTATTCCAACATTCGCACAGAATAATCTAAAGACCAACTTATCCTTTACTTATACGGCTATGCATGGAGTGGGATATAAGTATATGGAGCGTGTGCTAGATGCCATTGGAGTTAACATAATACCGGTAGAAGAACAAAAAGATCCGGATCCTGAATTTTCAACAGTACGGTAAATTAGTGATATAATGTTTAGTTGCCTTTTAGTAAGTTTATACTGTTTCACCTTTTAAAGATATCCTAATCCGGAAGAAGGGGAGGATAGCTTGAAATTGGCTATTGAAACCGCCGAAATCAATGGTCATAATCTTATCATCGCCAATGACCCTGATGCGGATCGATTTGCTTTTGCAGAAAGAGACAGAAAGTTAGTTCAAAATTTTCCAAATTAGCAATCATTTGGCAGTTAGGAACGCCAATGGGACAGTCCTAAATCGGGTTCTTATCGAAAGCTCTAATATTTTATTAATGATCCTCTTCTAGTTGTGTAGCATTTTCGTAATATTTCCTTAAATAGAATGTGTATTATTAATTTGAATAGTACTGGAGAATGGAAAATATTTACTGGCAACGAACTGGGATCGTTGTTTGGTTGGTGGATGCTTCATTGCTATGAAATGGAACATATAGACCCGCCAATGGAAACTATCTATATGCTGTCAAGCACAGTTAGCTGCAGCATCCTGAATAGAATGGCTCAGGCCCGTGGATTTAAAGCTATAGAAACGCTTACTGGCTTCAAGTGGATGGGTAAGTGTTTGTGTGAAAATTCTGTAAATTTGAACATTTTCCACAGAAATATTGAAGAAACACTGTTGTTGCAGGCAATAAAGCACTCGAGCTTCGTAAGCGAGGCAAGAAGGTGCTTTTCGCTTTTGAAATCGACATTGGCTTTATGTGTGTTCCAGAGATTTTAGATAAAGACGGAATTTCGGCTGCAGCTCATTTCACTACGTTATGCTCTTTTGTTTACAGGTAGGCATGATTATCACCGATATTTATAGATGGTTAAAAGATAAGCAATCGGCATTTAATAAGAAAAATGCTATCGACCCAGCAACAACAACAAAAAATTAATGTAAAGGTCAACAGCTATGTAAAGCGGGGACTTAATTATCCCCATTTGGAGAATGTGTTGCATAATGTTTTTTAAAAATTTAGCTAATTTTGTTATCAACATTTATATATAATTTTGTTTTTGCTTTTAAAAAGTACGGATTTAGCACTTTATAAACAAATGATATATCAACAACAATCACAATAACATAATCATGAAACAATTGAAAACTTAAATAAAATAATAACAAAAGGAATGCACCAAGCAGCCAAAGATGCCTTAGGTATAAAGGAAAGCAGACCCAGAGAGAGAAATTATTGATGGAATGATCGGCTTCAAGAAATGGAAGAACAAAAGCTAACGTTATATGATAGATCATTGAATACGAAAGAACAAGAACACAAAAGAGAATACAGAGATCTACCTTTAACCAAATTTAAATCCTTCAGTAATAGAAACAAAAACAAAGCTGGGAATAAAAATTCCACGACTTGTATACATATACCGGTGGACGAAAATCAAAAGAATCATGAAGATTTATAAAAAACATGAGATTCGACACAAATGATCACATAATAATAAACTCCACAGACCCAGAAGAATTGGAAAAACACTATAAACTAGTAGAAAAAAGACCTGAATACAATACACTACCATCAACGCGAAGTACTGATTCAAAGGGAACCAGTTAACTTAAGAGCCGCAAGTCTAGAGGGAATATTCGCAGAACTAAGTAATGACAAATGGAACGACTAATTAAGATTTAAAGAGTTTTTTTAATAAACGAGCTGTAGGTATATACGATACAACTCCACAAACAACATCTATATATCTTTAGATTAGGCAAAGACTAGTTTAATTGGGAAAATAATTAGTACTTTTGCAGAAAAAGCCGAAGAGCAAAACCATTAAATATTTTATTTGTACGTTGTTATAGCAGTGGAAAGCAAATGGTTGATAAACTGAACGAAATCTATAGCATTTACGGTTATATTATCTATAGATACTCTCACTATTTGTGCAGCGATCGAGCACTAATTACAACGATTTTTCAAAGGATGCGAAATTACAAAAACATTTTTGGGGTAAGTTTTTCTATAAATGGAGCGGAGAACAGTGAGTACACGCTTATAATAAAAACCAAAGATTTCTTCATCTAAATCTGCAAGTTTTACAAGCTTGAGCCAGAACTGACCAGTTTTCTTGGAAGTTTTCATTCAAATAGTTTATTGTTTTACAAACATTCGTAGCAACGAACGATCAAAAAACTCTCCATTAATATACAGTGTGTCCAGTATAAAATGATGTACATGGGGATATTGGAAACCGTTAGAGTTACAGGGTGAACCAAATGGGGAAAAAGTTGCGCAATCAAGTGCCTATAAATAATCTGTCATCAACTTCTTTGAACTCGGAATAGCAACGGATATACAGGGAAAAAAAGAAAAAAGTGTGTTTTATAAAATCCTTTATATCGTGTTTATTATAAAAGATACAATAACGAAATTTTCAGGGTGGGGGTAAGAAATGAGCGTAAATTTGAAAATAAAGTAAAAAATAATCTAGGCCCACTATGTTCAATGAGGCAGAAGTCAACTTTTGTTTTTCTTATGGGCGCCATATTGAATTTCTGCATTTTTAAATTCCCTTTTAAATATGCTCTTCAACCATGTATAACATGTTTATGTTCGGTCAAGATAAATAATTAAAATTAACAAAATTAAGATTTAATGGTAGTAGGCATTGGTATTTCTATTAATTATTACATTCCAATATATTCCTGGGTTTTTCAGTCAATTTTATTGTCACTAATTATGGTGTTATGTGATGAGCCCTGCGTTTCGTCCCTAGGTAGACCCGGGACGAAACGCAGGGCTCATCACATAACACCATAATTAGTGACAATAAAATTGACTGAAAAACCCAGGAATATATTGGAATGAATTAAAAGTACAGTCAGGAAAAAGAAATATACGAAAAAGATATAGATGCTTGGGAGAAAAAAAGCAGAATGGAACGAGTGGTTTTCAATCTAATGCTAATCGGCAACACGGGTTGCCAATATCTCACCGCAGAAGATCTATACCGGCACGGTTCATTTACGTCCGAACACGTAGAACCGATGTCTGGCGTATAAGGCAGGGTCTACCTAAGCCTTACTGACGAGTCCAATAGGTAGACCCGGGACGAAACGCAGGGCTCATCACATAACACCATAATTAGTGACAATAAAATTGACTGAAAAACCCAGGAATATATTGGAATGAATTAAAAGTACAGTCAGGAAAAAGAAATATACGAAAAAAATTAATTATTACTTTAAATTATTATTGATCATACATCGAACACTGCAAAAGAACAAGTAACATTTTAGGATTAAAGTAGGTGTTCAAATAAGCCACCGTTTTCTCGCACGCACAACATACATCGTTTCATTACTGCTTCACATGATTTTCTGATAATTTCTGGGGTAATTCTGTTAACAGCTTCTATAACAGCGTGTCTCAGCTCCTCTTCGGTTTCGTATGATCTACAGTGTACCACATTTGTGAGGAAACCCCATGCAAAAAAATCAAGCGGTGTTATGTCAGGGGATCTCGCAGGCCATCTTACTGGTCTTTCTTAAGATACAAGGTTGTCTTTCAGACGCCTAAACATAGTTCTACCAGGTTGTCGCCTTTCTGGATATTTATTTAAATACACATTTCTTCAGCTTTCGCTTCATTTCGACGACAGAGAATAAAACACTCCAACATATCGTATTTTTCATAATTTGAAAAGTTATTCATTTTGAAACACACAATTAATTACTAACACTTGACACTGACAATAAATTCTACTTTGACAGTTACCTAGGTAATTAAAACAGACAACGAACGTCACTATGGGGAAATTGAAGAGAAATATCAATGCCTACTACCATAAAATCTTAATTTTGTTAATTTTAATTATTTATCTTCACCGAACATAAACATGTTATACATGGTTGAAGAGCATATTTAAAGGGGAATTTAAAAATGCAGAAATTCAATATGGCGCCCATAAGAAAAACAAAAGTTGACTTCGGCCTCATTGAACATAGTGGGCCTAGATTATTTTATACTTTATTTTCAAATTGACGCTCATTTCTTACCCCCACTCTGAAAATTTCGTTATTGTATCTTTTATAATAAACACGACATAAAGGATTTTATAAAACGCACTTTTTTCTTTTTTTCCCTGTATATCCGTTGCTATTCCGAGTTCAAAGAAGTTGATGACAGATTATTTATAGGCACTTGATTGCGCAACTTTTTCCCCATTTGGTCCACCCTGTAACTCTAACGGTTTCCAATATCCCCATGTACATCATTTTATACTGGTCACACTGTATAACGTGTATATACCATTAAACGTTTCTTCAAATATTGGCAGTTTTAGTAGAAGTAAATGAAAATTTCTAAAGTAAAGTAGTCTATAATTTAAAAATAGGACTAAACATTCTTTGAGTGACTTCGCATCTTGACTGTATTTAAATAGATTTTTAAATTTTGCATTAGAATCTCAAACATTTGATGATTCAACTAGATGTTTTTTCCCATAGCACACATGTTTAGACCATAGTGCGTCTCGGTGTCTGCTTTTTCCTTTTTCGCTTTTAACAGTAGGTTCTTTGGCTTTTACAAACACGAATATTCAAGTCGATATATACTGAGTTTTACAGATATTTACAGAGGATTTTAGAAGATGTTCATAACACTATCAGAATCTTTAGAGCCAAGTGTCTTCTAAAGATGCTGAAAATTTCAAAGGACTGCTTGCTTTAGTTTGGAAGATGCGACTTTTTAAATGAGAGAGTGCAGTTGAGTTAAAGCATCCGGAATGAGAAAATTTGTTTGAAATGAGACCCGTATTGACCAAGCTGGAAAAAATCAGAATTTTCTGAGATTTTCAGGAAGCTTTAAGCGTCTTTATAGTCAAGTGCCTTCTAAAGATGCTTAAAATTTAAAATTACTTCGTGCTTTCGGTAAGAAGATGTAAACTATTTAAAGCGAGAGCGCAGTTGAGTAAAGTTATCCGGTACGAGACGAATATTTACTAATTTTGAGACCCATATTTACTAAGATGGTAAAACTCAGAAGTTTTATGGGATTTTTATGAAACTTTCAGAATCTTTAGAGCCGAGTATCTTCTAAAGATCGTTGAAATTTCAAATTACTACGTGCTTTCGGTTGGAAAATGCAAATTATTTAAGGCGAGAGCGTAGTTGAGTAAAATGGTCCAGTATGAGACAAATATTTACTAATTTTGATGAATATTTACCAAGCTGGTAAAAATGAGAATTCGATGAGATTTTTATAAAACTTTAAGCGTCTTTAAGGTCAAGTGTTTTCTAAAGATTCTGAGAATTTCAAAGGACTGCTTGCTTCAGTTTGTTAGATACGGATGATTAAATGAGAGAGCGAAGTTGAGTAAACATCGGGAATGAGAGGAATATTTACCAATTTTAAGACTCAGAATCAGAATTTTCCCAAATTTTTATGAAACTTTAATCGTCTTTAGAGTTAAATGCCTTCTAAAGATGTTGGAAATTTCAAATTACCACGTGCTTTCGGTTGGAAGATGCAAATTATTTAAGGCGAAAGTGCAGTTGAGTAAAATGACCAGTATGAGACGAATATTTTCTAAATTTGAGCCCCATATTTACCAAGCTGGTAAAAATCAGAATTGTCAGATATTTTTATGAAACGTTAAGCGTCTTTAGGGTCAAATGTCTTCTAAACATGCAGAAAATTTTATAGTTCTGCTTGCGTTAGTTTGGAAAATGACAATTTTTAAAAAGAGAGCGCAGTTGGATAAAAGCACCCGGACTGAGATGAATATTTACCAATGTTGAGTCCCATATTTACCAAGCTGGAAATCACAATTTTCTCAGATTTTTATGAAACTTTAAGCATCTTTAGAGTCAAATGCCTTCTAAAGATGCTGGAAACTTCAAATTACTACGTGCTTCCGGTTGGAAGGTGCAAATTATTTAAGGCGAGAGCGCAGTTGAGTAAAATCGTCCAGTATGAGACGAATATTTACTAAATTTGAGCCCCATATTTATCAAGCTGGTAAAAATCAGAATTGTCAGAAATTTTTATGAAACCTTAATCGTTTTTAAGGTCAAATGTGTTCTAAATATGCAGAAAATTTCCTAGTTCTGCTTGCTTTAGTTTGGAAAATGAGAATTTTTAAAAAGAGAGCGGAGTTGGATAAAAGCAGCCGGACTGAGACGAATATTTACTAATTTTGAGTCCCATATTTACCAAGCTGGAAATCAGAATTTTGTCAGATTTTTATGAAACTTTAAGCCTCTTCAGAGTCAAGTGTCTCCTAAAGATGGTTAAAACTTCAAATTACTACGTGCTTTTGGTTGGAAAACGCAAATTATTTAAGGCGAGAGCGCAGTTGAGTAAAATCGTCCAGGATGAGACGAATATTTACTAATTTTGAGACCCATATTTACCAAGCTGGTAAACCTCAGGAGCTTTATGGGATTTTTATGAAACTTTCAGAATATTTAGGGTCGAGTGTCTTCTAAAGATGGTTAAAATTTCAAATTACTACGTGCTTTCGGTTGGAAGATGCAAATTATTTAAGGCGAAAGTGCAGTTGAGTAAAATGACCAGTATGAGACGAATATTTTCTAAATTTGAGCCCCATATTTACCAAGCTGGTAAAAATCAGAATTGTCAGATATTTTTGACACGTTAAGCGTCTTTAGGGTCAAATGTCTTCTAAACATGCAGAAAATTTTATAGTTCTACTTGCGTTAGTTTGCAAAATGACAATTTTTAAAACAAGAGCGCAGTTGGATAAAAGCACCCGGACTGAGATGAATATTTACCAATGTTGAGTCCCATATTTACCAAGCTGGAAATCACAATTTTCTCAGATTTTTATGAGACATTAAGCATCTTTAGAGTCAAATTCCTTCTAAAGTTGCTGGAAACTTCAAATTACTACGTGCTTTCGGTTGGAAGGTGCAAATTATTTAAGGCGAGAGCGCAGTTGAGTAAAATCGTCCAGTATGAGATGAATATTTACTAAATTTACTAAAATTGAGCCCCAAACCCAGAATTTTGTCAGATTTTTATGAAACTTTAAGCCCCTTCAGAGTCAAGTGTCTCCTAAAGATGGTTAAAACTTCAAATTACTACGTGCTTTCGGTTGGAAAACGCAAATTATTTAAGGCGAGAGATTAGTTCAGTAAAATCGTCCAGTATGAGACGAATATTTACTAATTTTGAGACCCATATTTACCAAGCTGGTAAACCTCAGAAGCTTTATGGGATTTTTATGAAACTTTCAGAATATTTAGAGCCGAGTGTCTCCTAAAGATGGTTAAAATTTCAAATTACTACGTGCTTTCGGTTGGAAAATGCACATTATTTAAGGCGAGAGCGCAGTTGAGTAAAATCGTCCAGGATGAGACAAATATTTACTAATTTTGAGACCCATATTTATCAAGCTGGTAAAAATCAGAATTCGATGAGATTTTTATGAAACTTTAAGCGTCTTTAGGGTCAAGTGTTTTCTAAAGATGCTGAGAATTTCAAAGCACTCCTTGCTTTAATTTGTTTGATGTGAATTTTTTTAAGATGCAGAGAAAATTTTGAATCAATGCTGCCTGTTCTTTCGAAAATCATAAAAAGTAAAAGACCTTTGAATATAAAATAAAACAAACGTATGAGTGAAGGTATGCAGAAAATGTATGGAACTTCAGTTTAAACATTATCATCTATTTTGTCATATTTCTCGGGAACGTCTGAAATATCTGAGCAATCATTAGGTGCTTTGCGAAAAAAACCTGTAAGAATTGTTTGTCTTTAAATTTGCTTCTAATTCGCGACACTTAATGTCCAGTTAAAATTCATTATAAATATCGGACCATAAATATAAATTTATAAAATGTATTTTTAATTTGAGCTCTATGCAGAAAGGCGGCTTGCTTGATTCTAATGAATAAATCAGTATAAATTCATTTCATACTCTGCAAAATTACAAAATGCCATTTACACTTTTTTGTGGAATTATTAATTGTTTCCAAAAAAATTCCTGGGTTTCAATCAATTTTATTGTTTATTATTTAAAATGTCACAAATACGTTTCGGTGTCTTTCTATACATACAAACTGATGATGGTGGAGAAAGACACCGAAACGTATTTGTGACATTTTAAAAAATAAACAATAAAATTGACTGAAACCCAGGAATTTTTTTTTGATTAAATTGAAATACAGTCAGGAAAATATACACAGTAATTATTAATTGTTAAAAGCTTTTTTTGCAGATACACTTTTTTTGCATATTCTTGCAAATATTTTTACTATTAATCATGTACGGAATTTTTTCTTTATTCTTCTTATATACTTTCAGTATCCACCAAAACTTATTTATCAAAAAGGGAAATGCAAGTTACTATCCGTACGAGATCTCACCACTGGATGGGACACTGGTGAGCCAGATGGTATTGCAAAATTGCCCAATTCCCCTGAAATGATTACCTTTAGATTTGAACATGAATTTGTTTTTACTTTGAGATCCAGTGGAACAGAGCCGAAAATTAAATACTATGCAGAGCTATTTGCAGAGCCCAATATTACGGCCAGGTAGATATCTACATCTTTCCATATAATGACGGTTTCTGCTCGACGTTGGTCGATAAATGTTTTTAACAATATGATGATGTTTATCTGTGCATTTAATCTTTTTTAGAACCCCAGAGAACCTTACAGAGCTAGACAATACAATAGACGATATGTGTTTTACTATGTTGGAACGTTGTTTGCAACCTCAGTTGAATAATTTGCAACACGGTGGGGACTGAATATTTTGTTGCATGTTATCTAACTATATTACGTTTTGTTATGTTTAGATTTATGTAATTATTTTGCTGTTTTCATAAACACACTTTTATGTTTCATGTGAATAAAATTTGTCCAATTTATAATAAATAAAGTGATTAACTGTCCTTTTTGAATTTGGTGCCCGACGGAGTACCTACTCATTTTCATTGTAACGCCATGCAAACTCAAATGTTCCAATTAATGGGCCAAGCACAAGTCGCACAATTTATAAACTCGAGTTAACTGCTGTTAGTAAAAATTATTGATTATTTACATTGTGTGAAGCCGTAAAATTAAAACATTACACGATTTAAGCCCCTGTAAAACATCATTGGAAAAGTTCGTGTTCCAAACAAAACCACACTGTACCATACTGAATAAAAAAATTTAAACTTTCGTCGATGTTCTTCGATCCTCGTTTTAACCGATCTCTTCATGGTTCCTATGTAGACGCCTCCACACGAGCATGAGATTCGGTAGGTACCTGCAGTGGCGAGGGTAGGTCTTCTGTCCTTAACCGACCTTAGACATTCCTGGAACTTTGTCGTGGGCTTGTAGATCGTTTTTATGTTCTGTTTCCCTAGGATATTCTCAATTCTGTCCGTAACTCTGGTTAGGCCCTTTAAGTGGTGTCACTCTTTTCGGCACGGTTCACCCTTGCTGCTCTTTTGATGTCAATCTGAGAGTATCCGTTTTGAAGGAACGCCCTTTCTAAATGCTGTAGTTCCGTTGATAGGTGCTGTGGTCCACATATTTTCCTGGCTCTGTCCGTGAGAGTCTTAATGATTCCTGGTTTTTGAATCGGGTGATGGTTGGATAGCTTGTGGAGGTATCTGACCATGTGACCGTTCCTAAATACCAAAACATCCAGGAAAGCCAACCGTTGGTTTTGTTCAACTTCCATGGTAAATTGTATCTCTGGATGTTGTCTGTTCAGGTGGTCGATGAACTTGTCCACGTTATCGCGTCCATGTCTCCATATCACGAACGTGTCATCAACATATCGATATCAGATTGTCGGTTTAAAGGGTGCGGTTCTCAAAGCTGTTTGCTCGAATTTCCCCATGAAGACATTTGCTTCAACCGGGCTGAGTGGGCTGCCCATGGCTACTCCTTCCTTTTGTACGTAGGAGTCTCCGTTCCACAGGAAGTAGGTGCCTTTTAGACAAGCTTTGAAGAGATTTGCGGTACTCTCCTCAAATAGCTCCGACACTAGTTCTATGGATTCGTCTACGTGTACTTTTGTGAAAAGTGAAAGACATCGAAACTGACTAGCATGTCCGTTGGTTCCAGTCTCAGATCCTTGATTTCGCTCATAAACTGTTTGGAGTCTCTGATATAATTGTCTGTGGATCCTATATGTGGCTGCAGAAGGGAGGCTAGATATTTTGCCACATCGCATGTTGTCGATCCCGGGGCGCTGGCAATCGGTCTAAGTGGGACTCCTTCCTTGTGAGTTTTAGGTGATCCATACAAACGTGGTGGAAGGGCTTCTGACCTAATGATCTTCTTCATGACGGTCTCGTCTAATGACGACATTTTTATAAGGCGGTTGATGTTCCTGAGCTTGACCTGAGTCGGCTCCTTCTTGAGCTTTGTGTAGGTAGCTGGATCCAGTAGATCTTGGACCTTCTGCTCATATTCCTCTCTGTTCATAATAACAGTAGCATTACCTTTGTCAACTGGCAGGACAACGATGTTTGTGTTCCTTCTTATTTCTTTGAGAGCTTGTTGTTCTTCTCCCCTTAGGTTGCTTGGCGGTGGTTTTCCTCTCCGAAGGATTGTGCCAGAGATGATCTCCTTTATTGGAATCATTTTGGGACTGATAGCAAAGTTTCCTCCCTTGGCCAAAACAGATTGCTCCTCAGGTGTTAAAGTATGACTGCTGATATTAACCGCAGTTCGTGTTGGGTCCAGGCCTGATGTGATTTCCTCATCAAAAAAGTACTCTACTTATGAAAAATTCAAGTTCATTCTATTAATGGTCAAAGTTCTTCAAAAAATGATGGCTTGGATGGATGTTTTTTGAAATTCGGGCGAATTATACAATGGATTTTAATGGAATTCGCTGTATATTTGTTCTTACGCAAAATAATCATCATAATATGATCAAGCAACCGAGTTTATCTGCTTTGGGCAAGTGGTGAATTCTTGAGTGTTTTGATACTAAAACTACCAGAACTTTTTATTTCTTTGCTGGAATCATCTCATTTTTTTTTGAGTTGATGCATTAATCTTTTTTTCTTTTTGATAATGTTTTTTGTGCATAGCGTTTCATGCTACTTACACTAGATTTTTCAATAATAATACCTGTAATACAAATATTTACAGTCATAGTGGTCATAATTTTTCTTTAAATTTTATCTCGTCTTCAAACAAATTTAAAAAATTGAAGATCATTTGCCTAGTACGCAGTAAATAATTGCCAGGAAGTCAGCAATTTACAGAAACAAAATCTCTCATATACACTATATTACTGTTGTTTCCAAGTTTTAACAAATCGATTCCGACAAACAACCGATACTTATATACTTCTCAATAACGCGATTGGCGCATGTTTGAAGGAGCGCATAGCGCACGATCGTGTGGACCAAATTAATTAATCATTCAGCGGTCGCGTGAATCGCTTGGTTTTCTATTGGTCGACTTTACTTGCGTAGTAGACCCCTTTCTTGCAGTTTTTTTAACCAGTTATTACCGCGCGAATGCCAAGTATTTAATATATTTAATATTATGGTAAAAAGAAATTTTGCAATTAGATTACATAATTATTTTATTGGGAGCTCTGCAACACTTTACCCCTTATGCGACAGCGCCACTGATTTTGACTCCTTTACAATGCACGTTTCTATTAAAATAAAGGGGTTGAACTTAAAAAAAAATAGCAAATTAATGTTTTCCTCTATTCGCTGATTGCGCTAACTGAACAATTATTGAAATCAAAAATTAATGCCAATGAAATTGCAATTTTTAAAAACTTTGTCAATGAGAAGGACGGAAAGTAAAAGCAAAATAATTTTACACCCCAAAATTTACTATAAAAAATAAAATAATTCTATTTTAACAACATGCCTGTTTTACTGGTTGCCTGGACCATTTTCGCCAGAACTTTTGGCTCTTAGTTACTAAGCACAGAATCTTCACGAATATCACCAATATGAGCATGAAAGTAGACACTTATTTAATAAACTAATCCATAATTAACAAATACTTTTGTTAAATAATTAAATTGAATAAAATAGAGCGCATACTTACCGAAGTTTTCTTTTTTACCCACCGGTGTGAGCGGTAAATCCGGCGATGGCACCACAGCTGTCCGCTGTCCGTCACATAAAATAATCAATAAATAACTTCTTTCACTGTCTCCGAAAGTATTCTGATAATCCCATGGATAAATGATGGAAATTGAAAGAAATTATTTAGGTCGGGCAGTGCAAAGTTTTTAACGGAAAAGACTGTAGATCTGTGTTTTTCTTGGAAGATCGGGCACCTGTCAACAGGCGAATTTCCACTTCGGTATCCTTGGTGACGGCCTAGCAACGGAGACAACAACATAGCAACTTTAGGTAAATTCACAATTTTCTTCATTTTTATTGTTCTAAATCATGTTCTATTAATTATACAAATACAGCCGATTATTGTATGGTTTTAGGCTAAACTAGCGAACATCGTTATTTATTTTTTCTAACCCTTCCGAAACTGATACACACAAATTCGCTGCTATCTGTAATTTATACACTAATGACATCAAAAAGTACTGCAATCGAGACATTCTATTATTTTACGCTTTATATTTATTGATTAGGAACTCAGTCAGTTTTAACGTGTTTTTAGTACAAAGACAAAGGCAAATTTTCAGTCTTTTTGTTTCTTTTATATGGAGAGATACAACAGTATTTGTGGACATCTAAAACATGTATCAAACTAGTGATCCCCATAAGTCGTGGAATGGCTTTCAATATATGCCTATTAACAGCAAACTTATAAAATATTAAGTACTTAGATTCCGGTATTGAATCAGAATTTCAAAGTAGAAGTACACCTAACTCTACATCGCATTCCGTAGTCGTAGAATTCCCATTGATAGGTCAAATCTCTCTTCTAACATGTATCAACTAAAAACTAGCTAAGCTACTAAGAAAGTTCATTAATCGGCTCAATTTCCAAATAACCAATTAAAAAATGTAGCTTATTTTAATGCAGTTCATAGCTTTAGAATTAGCGAATCTACTAAATGTAGAAGTATTTTTTTAGACACTGCTCTTTAACCACAAATCGTAGCTTGGCTAACGTTAAATAAACCAATGGAAGTATAGAAACCTCGTTGAAATACATCATTTTTAACCAACCACAAAACCTCAAGACTTCTAAGAGCAAAAGAAAGATCTCTTACAATAAGAACAAACAATTGGTTTTGAACAATATATTTAAGAACATAGGGTCAATGTGGGTAATTGGAAACGATATTTTAAAGTTCGCGTTTTTGGCTGATTGCATGACGCATTTGTACAATGATACTTTAAACAACATATTTTTGTATGAGTTACTAATATACACTTGCGTGCATAGAAATCGGCCCACAGTAAACTTTTGACTTTAACTATATTTAAAAAAAAACTATTCATCAGATCAAAAAAAGAAATATGCTGTTTGAAAGACAATTTAATATGCTTTAATGTGAGTAAAAATTATTGTGAGTATCCTATGTTTAACATAGTGAAATTAATGCATTAAGCAAATTAAGCTTTTTTATTATTAACATAAATAGGGTTATTGACAATTTAACACTTAACACTTAATTTTTTAATAATGGGTATGACCTCCTCTTTCCTAATAACTTCTCTCATACGATTAGGCATAGATCTAATCAAGTTTGCTATTGTTTCTTAAGGGATGTTAAACCACTCTTCTTCTACTGCAACAATAAGCTCTGGGATCGAGTTTGGGGTATGAAGTCTAGCTCGCATTCTTCGTTTTAGCTCATCCCATAAGTGTTCGATCGGATTTAGGTCAGGACTGTATGCTGGCCACTCCATAACCCGAAAACCGACTCCTGTAATGTAATCTTGCACGATTCTTGCGGTGTGCGGCCTGGCAATGTTATGCATAAAGGTAAATTCGTCTCCAATGTAGTCGACGTAAGGTACCACATGAATTGCTAAAATCTCCTCGGTATATCTAACAGCCGTTAAACCTCTTCTTCCGTGAACACGGTCGCCCCTACGAATGAACTCTGGGTCGGTTCGTGCTCCTATAGAAATTGCACCCCAGATCATACAGGAACCACCTCCATAAGCACTCCGCTCTTCAAAGCAGCAATCTGCAAATCGCTCTCTTGGTCTTCGGTACACTTTCCTTCTTCGGTCGCTACCATGGGGGCATATTCTGGTATCATCTGAGAACAGAACAGATCCCCATTGTTTCAACGTCCAATTCAGATGATCCCGTGCGAAACGCAGGCGTGCTTGCCGATGAGCTGGAGTAAGTTTTGGACCAATCGCAGGTGTTTTAGGGGTCAGGTTATTTTCCTGCAGTCTTCGTCTTACTATCCACTGACTAATAGCCACTCCTCGCCCCTCACGGAACAGTCGTTGCACTTGAACGGCATTAAGGTGACGATTTCTTAATGTTGTTGACACAATAAAGCGGTCATCACGAGCGGTTGTAAATCGCCTTCTGCCTGTTCCAGGTCGCCTATGAAAGGATCCAGCCTCCCCATAACGTTTGCACACTCTTCGAACCACATAAACACGTTTCATTTGTTTACCGTTTGTTCCGCATATAAACGGCAAGCCTTCTTGATAAATTTATACTCACATTAAAGAATTTTAAATTGTCTTTCAAACAGCATATTTCTTTTCTTGATCTGATGAATAGTTTTTTAAAAAAATATAGTTAAAGTCAAAAATTTACAGTGGGCCGATTTCTATGCACGCAAGTTTATTATTGATATTTTTCTCAATACGGTTTGTTCTTTTACCCCAGGATTTTAAAGAAAAAACAGGATTTCAGGGGTAACTGGATACAGGTAACTTTTCATGCAAACGAAATGAAGCACTAGTTCGGGGGGCAAATGGAAACATTTGTGATTTTTGCTGATTGAAAATATTTATTCTGTCGAAAATAGACACTGTGTTTCTAATTACCCCCAGTCTAGTCTTATTAGGACAAATAAAAAATGTTAAAACCTTGAAAAAACTAAACAATAATAAACCCTTTATAAACCTAAATGGTAACAAATGTTGATATATTTGTCCTAATAATAAGGAGGCTTGATCGTAATTAGACGACCTTCTAGGCATTTTCAAAAATATCAAGAGCTTTTGAAAACTTATAAGACATTCGTTCCCCTTTCATCAAAATGCTAGGTTCTGGGGCTATTTCAATTATTTGGTTTACAGTAATAAAACTAACGTCACTTTCAACCAAAGAAAACACTTTGCGTTCAGTTTGCGTTTAATTTCACCATCTTCTAAATCAATATCCTCTTTTATACATAAATATCTGTAAGTCATAGTCATCATCTTCCCTCCTTTAAATACAACTACTTTTTTAACTTGGTCATATCCACTGGCTCCAGTTCTTCGAACTCTTCTATTCCTCTATCCCATGGATCTATCATCTCGTCAGTATCTGCATATGAAAGTGTCTCTTCACTCAAATCTGTACATGATAATTCTGAATTTCGCCTCTGTCTTTTATGTTTCATGATCTTTTGACTTTCTTTGTTAATAACTGGTGATTTTCTAATTGTTTCTTTCCCCTTTTTAGTGAATTTTTTTGTATTCCTTTCCTCTTCTTTTTGTTAGACTCAGTTTAGAACATCTTCTGTTGTTAGAACCTCTCCGTATGCTAATTGTCTCAAGTGCGATATAATTTTTTTACAGTGGTCTCAGAGGTAGACGATTCAGATAACCCCTGTCGCTGTCTAATTTTATTTTAGATGGTATCCCAGCCGACGTTCTAAAGATATTCATGAGTTCTTGCTTAGTCGGACTTAGTACTGGGTCTTGTGATTTTGAGCTTGAGGCTTTATTACTGGTGTTAGTTACAGTTACGTAACGGTGACAGTAATGTCCTTAATAATGCAAAAATTAACGTTTTTGTTTTTATTTTCTAATATAATTTAAATGTATTTTTTATTCCAATCTATTCAATTGAATTCTGCATAACTTTTATAGCAAATCCAATTAATAGATAAAGATCTCTTCTCAACAAGAATTAATAGCTTCTATAAAGAAGCTACCCCAATAAGAAAGCAATAAACATAAACCTGCTAAACGTTTGTTAATTTATGCAACTTTCACATCAACACACCATAATCATTCTCGTTCCAATATTAAATCACAAACTAATACAAAAGATATATGTCTGAAAATAAGAGCAGACAATTCATGGAGAAAACTTTGATGTGAGACCATAGACAAATTGATTTTGCAATCGCAAATTAACAAAGAAATATTATGATAAGATCAATGATTTTTTAATTTTAACTAACATTTTGTTAACCTTGTTAACATTTGGGATTTGATTTGGAAATTAATAAAGTTGCGTTGTCAGTTTATTTTGCTTAAATTTGCAGTCAAAAATACTTTTAAATCAATTTTTCATTAGAAAAATGATTGTACATTTTTTATTTCAAAATGTTCTAGATTCTGTTATTTTTTGATATACGTTGATGGACAATTTTTGTGCTACTTTTCAATATTTTACAAACGAAATGTAAGGGAGAGTTACATATCGATGATCCAATTCCATACAGCAACCACTTAAAAACAAAGACAAATGAAAATATTTTGAATTGTTGGTTTTTTAGAAATCTTAAGCACTTCAATTAAGACTTATTTCCACGTTAAACTAAAAATTGCCAAATTTGGACTTGATGTATGATCCTCGATAAATCCAAATGTAAGGACATAATCTGAATTTCAGTTTTCCGAAAAATTCACTTTTTGGTTTGTGTACTTTCATATATAATTATATTTTATGTTTTGTTTGTGATGGCATAAGCAATTTTATACCGATGTAAGTAAAACCTCAACATTCTTTTAATGATTTTTAGCTCTAGATGTATGTTTTGTGAAAGTGTAAATAATTCTATGCAATTTAACAGTATCCTCTTTGAAAAGAATAGTTATGTTAGAGAAAGATCTTGCGGTCTCGTTTTTCTTACAGTATCTGTAACCTTGAGGAAGGCAGCAGAGTACTGCCGAAACGTTGAAACTAAAATAAAGAATATTACCACTTTGGATATGGTTATACTCTCACCTAAACCAAAATTTTAAAATCAGGACGACATCCCCAATAACTCATAAAACTAACAATATCGTCCGAGAAGTATAAAAATAAAACGTTATATTTTATTTGGTATTTGTCGGCAACATAACTAATTAAACCTTGTCAAGTCTAAATATTCACTAAATGTTGAACGGTTTTTTCTCCAACATTGTGATTCAATAACAAATAAAAGTTGAAAAACTATGAAATTTATAGAATTAAGTTAAATTCTTATTACAGAACTAAAGATCACTCAGCTATCTTTAGTTTGGTAGTAAATAATAAACTGCTCAACTAAATGTACGTTACACGAACAAATTTCGACTTATTCTGGAACTGGATACATTCTGATTGCTGAGAGCGATTTGATTTCTGTTTGAAGCGTTATTTGGTGCAATTCTTTTTCGGTTATTGCGTGTTTTTGCAAAAAAATTAGTGGTTCTGATAAAGTTTCTACAGGGTGGCAAATGCATGCGATGCAAATTTGGTTTTGCACATGCTCTCAATTCGACAAAAACACGTTTTTGACTTCTCATTGAATTTGAATTTTTCGACAATCTCGTTTATTTGCAGATTGGTCATAAAGAATCAACGTTATGGGCTTGTAGTGATATATTTTTTTCTCTTGAACCCATTATCAAAATCAAGGGCTCATGTTAAAATTGAAGTTGTTGTTGGACTTGCGAAAAAATGTATTCAATATACCGGATTGCATGAACTAATAAAATATTTGCAAGTGGAAAATCGAAAAAACCTCTTTTTTTGTCCAACTAAAAGCATGCTGAACTTTTCTCAATTTTACATTTTTTCATTTGCCTCCCTGTAGAAAATTTATCTGAGGTGCTTAATTTTAACCAAAAGATTGACTAACAAAAAACACTTGGGGCTAGATAATGCTTCAAACAGAAACCAAAGCAATCAAAATGTATCCACTTTTTTCCCCCAACATATTTTCTGCTTTCTTTCAATAATTTAAAATTATTTCTAGAGAAAGCTAAGGATTATAATATGGAGACTCATAATTTATAAAAAAAAACTCTCCCAACCTAAAAAGAAGGTGAGCTAATGCTCCTCAAAGAGTTGAATCTTGAAATAGAAAACACAATGAAATGTTTGTGGTAATTTGGAACGTTCAATAAACGTATTTTTTTCGCATCAGTATTATCTTCATATTTTATAGTATGTGAAGCGCTGAATTATACAATCTGATATTTGTGCAATGTAACTGCAAACTGTCTTTTACAAAGTTAATTTTACTGTAAAAAATTCCCTAGTTTTATGCATGATTCAAATAGGAAAATATTATCGCCGATCCCGCCATTCGGTCAGGAATTTCATTTTCACAAATACGCATTTGAAGGTTTATCCCAGATATAATCAGATGGGAAACAAAGTGGTATGTCTTTTATGTTTTGTTTCTTCAGGTTTTATATGCTAATGTATCTGCCGTATTCTTAGTCGTTCTCTATTTTCTTACAATGTTCCATTTTAAAGCAATTTCGATAGTTTCAGAAGGATTTGGAGGCATCTTATTTCGATTCTCTCTTTGTTGTAATCGAGGTTGTATTCGTCCTCGTTACGTCGTTCCCTTGTTGGTTTGATACTTTCACTTCGTTGAAGGGTAAAACTGGTCATGATAAAGTGTCACTTATTTTCAGATTTTTTTCCAACATCGATAGGCAAAATAACGAAATTAAATTAAAATAATTGTACTATTTTAACCGACCTTGTATCTCATGTGGTGTTCTAAGGCCCTGAATTGAACCTACCCCGTACATATTTATCTTCTTAATTCCTCCTTTAAGCAATCAGCCATCTAATTTTGTATAGTATCTCAGTAATTTCAGCTATTTATTATTAGTTTTCTTGTGGAAATGCCAATTATGTGATTTGCTCGTAAACATCCAATTAATCCAATGGGGTGCATTAAGTCGCTTGAAAGCATAATTTAGTTGTCATTTCATTCCAGTTGGTATATTTAACTGGGTTTGGTGGTCATCATATTAATATCACATCGGATGCACTACCTATCGAAGATGTTTCGAGCGAAATTTATTTAAGACCTGGGTTTTATATCGTCCGTATTTTTTCTCTATAGAAAAATAGATTTTTCTTTAAAAAATAGACGTGTTTTTGCACACATTATACAAGGTGGTGCAACCAAGACGGGGTGAAAGATTATGGGTAACAGTAGTGTAATTTTGAAATTATTTTTGATGCTAAATTGGCTTCAATATAAAAAAACATAAGTTTGACGTGCAACGGATTTTTGAGAACACCCAGTGTAACGAAAATAATTTTAATGAATGGCCACTATTGATACCGTTTTAGCATAAAAATCAGTTCAAAATTACACATTAGTTAGTCGTAAACTTCCACACCGTCTTGGTTGCACTACGCTGCATACAGGGTGATGCAAAATAGGCCCCTCTGTATGAGTTGTAGAGGGTTCTATATGAAGATCAAAAGAATTATACCTATAAAGCTACTATCGTTTAAACGTGAGTCATATGCAAAAGAAACTAAGTCTTAAATTAGGAGATTATTTCTTTCTATTGTTGCCGATGTAAATTTTGACTCCAAATTAGTTCAGATCAACTTCTTGACGAGAGCGGACCATTTAAATGTTTTACTATTAAATGAATGGAAAAATGTACCTTGTCAGTACTCATTATATGAGTTTTGCCCTGTTTTTGTATACGTTTTTTTACCTTTTCACAAGTTTAGGGCAGTACAATCTTAATTGTAATTATTAATAATTAAAGTTAATACTTTATGTGAACGGTTTCTTCAAATTGCTTCGGCGGCAACCACAACACTTTTATATGAACGTTTTTTTTTTCAGTCGCTATTTCTGTACGATCTAAGAGGAGGGTCTCGCTTCGCTGACTCACCCTGTACACTTTTTATTAACATTAAAACGCTATTCTTCAATTATTCGAGCTACAAAAGGTTGGAAAGTCTCAGTTAGGGCCGCTATTTATGGTCTTTTAACAATCTATAAATTGATCTTTAAGGTACTTCAAAATAATACTTAATATTAAAAGTTCTTCAGAAATAATGTCTTCTAACAGCAACTACTATTGTAGTTGGTGAGTTTCTTGGGTTTTTAGGCCGACGTGGAAAATAACTTTATGCCTGACGTTTTTCAAGCACGAATGGTGTGCATCCTCAGAGGTGTTTTCGCTTGAAAGCTTACTGGACTGCTCTCCTTACTTACTAGACTGATCTTTAGTTTCTTGTACTACTTACAGTACTGATTTTCAATCAAGTTTATCTTTTTCCACATAGTTTTCAACCGAAAACACCTCTCAGAATGCAAGCCGGTACGTGCGAAACGACTGGAAGACATTATTTTCCTCGACGGCGAAAAAGCACGAAAGGTCACTAGTCACTGCGTTAGCCAATTTTTTTTATACAGACGACTTTTAGAAAAAAACAAGTTCAACAGCTATTCATCTCGTATTTCTCGATTATTCTGGATGTACGTAGAAATAGCAAAATTTAAAGAAAATATTAACATGATGTGTGTCAAAATGTTTCCAGGATAGGGGAGCTAATTAAGGTTAAGGCTATAAATCAAAAATAAAGTTTAACGTACTAGCACATATTTAACTTAAAAAGAGCATTAGCAGATATTCCTTAAAATACAACCCAGGGGAATTTTAAAAGAGGAGTTAACAGTTTAAAACTTTCCTTTTGCGTTGTCATCTTTTATACTTTTTGAATTAAAATTATCAATCTAAGAATTAGAGAGATATGGAACACACATTGCGGCTATGCCACTAATAGTGCCGCCGTCTTAGTAGAGATATATCGAAGAACATGTTTAGTGCCCGATCACTAATAATTGCGGCTGTAACTGAATTAATACCAGGCACTATTTTCCTTTCATAACAGGCCAAATAAGGCCTTGTTGGGATTTTATTTTAATTCGTAACCTATTAAATGTGTCATTGTTTACTCATCTAGTATTTCTTTGCCGGTGTTAAATGAACATTTAAAGGTGTATCTTGGACATGTTTGTTTTAAAATTGCTTATTCAATGGATTATGGCATTACTCATATGTTTGAGAACTCGTGGATACACGAAGGTGTAACGGAATCAACCGAAGGATCAAATTGTGCTAAGCGTAAAGCGTGCACAAATAACGGCAGGCACAAACCTTATTAGTGTCAGGCGTTACTAAAAATCAAGATATCAATTTAACAGCGGCACTATTAGTGGCATAGTCGCAATGTGAGTTACATATCTATTGACATATACACATGCGCATTTCATTTTAAGTAAGGTCTGCCACTAATAAGTTTACTTCGGTTGATTCTGTGTCACATTCGTGTATCCGAGTTCTCAAACATTTGATTGAGCACTTTTAAAATATATCCAAGAATACTAGAGGGGTAAACAGTGACACATTTTCTACGTTACAAATTAAAATATAGTCCCAACAGAATAAGAAATAGAATAGTGTCTGGTTCAGTTACAGCCCGAAATTATTAGTGAACAGGGCACTAAACATTTTCCTTCATATCTCTATATTTTTCGCCTTAAATTAGTCCCTACACTTGTTAAAATTCGATACAACGCACCATTGTCGAATACACTTTATTTAAATATTAAGTTACAGCTGCGTACTGAATAAAAAAATAAAATGAAAAAAAAAACATTTTCGGAAAATGGCATTTGTGCATTCTTGCAATGAAATTTTATTATATTTGTATTTAAAGGGACGAAATAATCTATTTTGGTTGTTGATCCAGAGGAGTCATATTCTGTTAAGATTTTCGTCATCATTTTATTTTTTGAGTATCGAATAAGATGGTCTGCGTTAGGAACGTATATAATTCGTATATCTCCAATATCATGCGGGATAATTTATTGTAATATTCTTATATAGGATAGTTCAAATTTATTGCTGAATTACCCCAATTCTATCGTCATTTTGTGAATTTTATAAACGAGTTATTAAATATTAAAATTTATTCCACCAGCTTTTGGTTCACGCTTTCTTTTCATTCCTTCCATAAGAGTGTTTTTGAACTAATTATAACAATAACTCCAACATGTGCAAAACGTAAAGCGTATAATCAACGAGCAGAATTTATGCTTTTCCGATATGGTTTTCGTTCTTTTAGATTTGGAATGAAATGGTATTCCTTCTCTGGTTGCAATTAGATTTTCTCACTTTAACTGTTTTTCTTTTTTTATTCGTTATTTCTTTTTGTAATCGATTCGAAACTTCTGTTTCTAACTGACTAGGAATTAACATTTGGTTAAGAGGAAATGGTTATAGTATCGATATGTATTTTCCTTCAGGTCAGCACGCTGATCTTGTTGAGTACCCCTCGACGAAAGTGAAACTCCCCAGGCGTTGCTATGGAGTGTCGTTATAGTAATACACCTTCTCGGCTGACTTCTCCCAATGCTGACAAAAGAGATTACATGGACTCGTAGTTATAGCTGGGTGATGAGAATTTAAGAAATTTTATATTACATTGTTGAACAGCTTTGTTGCGTAGTTCATATCGAATGCCGTTTTGGGGCTTATTGATGTTTTCTGTTCCTCAAAAATTTTGTATATCATAAATGCTCTTTTCGGTTGTAATCTTCCTCGGTCTCAATTATTGAAAGCTGAGCATGTCAGAGGGGGTATGTATTTTTTTTTGTTCAAAATTTATTCTATTCAAATTCCTTAATAAAATGCTAAAATAATTTTAACAATTCGCTTTGACAAGGACCAACTGACTTGTCCAAACCAAAATGTCCAGATAAATATAGAACTAAATTCGCAAACCGCACAGTTTCGTAACTGCAGACAAAACCTGAAGATGCAGGCAAAGTAAAATTAGCTAAACGGAACAGATGAATTTCAATACCAGCGCGAACAATATTGGAAGCTAAGACCTTCCGGAAAAAAAATCTGAAATGTCACCAAAAGGTTTGCCTTCCCAAAATAGAAAGGATTCCGTAGGATAGAACTAAAATGAATACGTTGGAAGAAAATAACATTCATTCTCAATTAGTAATTTCGGAGAGTTAATTTTTGTTAGGCTGTTGGGAGATATTCATTCGAGAATTGTTTAATGATTCACGGTTATTCCACTTCTAAACTAGAAACTGAAGGTGGATCTTTTTTCTACTGTTTATCCTCTTTCTTTGAAACTTTCTGTGAAAGTCGTAGTTTTTTTTTAATTATAGAGGCACAGCAACTATACTTTGATCAGTAATTCCAATCAATTCAGCGCAATCTCTTCGAAATTTGAACATTCATAAAAAGAGTTAGGCTTTTGAGGCCATTTCTTGAAACTGGTGAGTTTTTCCGGGATTTTAGGCCGTCGTAAAATAGAATTTCTTCCTGACGTTTCGCAAGCACGAGTGGCTTGCATCTTTAGAGGTGGTTTGCTTGAGAGCATACACTGTACTGATGATCAGTACAGCTTACAACATACAATACAACATTCCTTTTATCAATCAGAGTTTGTGATCAAGTAATTTCTTTTAAACCAACTAGCTCCATGATTAAGAAGCAGTTTGCTGTTCCATTGCAATCGATCTGCATCTTTACCTTATAATCAAGTTAGTAACATCTGCGAAAATAATTATGTGTTGGTTAGATTGATCAACATTAGATCATAAATCGTTGATAAATATAAGAAATACAACTACAGACCAATTACACTACTTCCAGTACTAAGCAAAATTTTTGAATACATAATAAAGCAGCGGCTTGAAAAAGTGATTGGAAAATATATACCTACCTACCAATTTGGTTTCAAACAACATCAGTCGACTATTCATCCGCTCTTTATTTTGGCCAACAATATACAAACTACCCACCTGACAGAAAGACAGCTTGCCTGTTTATGGACATTAACAAGGCTTTTGATAGTGTCTGGCATAGAGGCTTACTATACAAAATACACACACCAACATATCTACTACACACCAACTTACTTAAAGAACTTACTAGAAAACAGACAACTACAAGTACGAATTGACAAAACACTGTCATTTTCTTTTTCCCCTGAACAAGGGCTCCCTCAAGGATCCCCGCTCTCACCGTTTCTCTACAATATATACTGCCATGACATATACAATTACAACTTACCATACAAAAATCAAATCGACAGATCGGCATACATATTACAATACGCAGACGACACGGCACTTATTGTACATGACAAAACTACTGAGAGAGCAGCTCAAAGACTCCAAACACTAACAAACAACACAATGACATGGTTTTATAAATGGAGACTAACACCAAACGCGTCAAAAAACCAACTTCTGCTCACAAACCACAGATTCAACGCTGACTCCCCTACAATAACTGCAGACGGCCAAACGACACAACCAAAAAACGACGTAAAATATCTTGGAATCACGATTGACCACAAACTTAAATTCACTTAACACATACGAAACATCAGGGCAGAAACAATAAAGAGAACAAAACACTTCCGATCACTAACATACAAAGACAGCGGAATTAGCACAAACACCGCCAGCAAAATATATAAAGCTATTTGTAGACCCTTGCTAGACTATGGACATATACTCATGACCAACGGAACAGAAAGGACAAAACGTTATATACAAACAACAGAACAAATTGCACTAAGATTAATAACACGAATAAGACACCCCCAAAAACCCTCTACACAATCCCTGCACCCAACTACTATACGAACGCACAAACATGACAAAGATTTCGGAAAGACTCATACATCTACAGACAAAATGGACAAACAACCCCTACAACTGGACCATACTGAATCCCCTTTGTCTTACAAGACCAACCAGACAATCCCGCTTCCGTTTCCCTACATTAACGCTACTCGAACACTTACAAACGCAACTGACTACTGGACAATAAAATATTTTTTTCTTGTCATTAGAATTGGAAAGTTTATTTAATAAGATTGTTAACCTAGAATAAGAGAATTTTCATATATGTTTTTTAGTAGTAGTAGCAAACATCTTTATTTCTAAAAAAAGGCTATCGACCTATCGGTCTTTCTGCCCTTGTTTAATACATGTAGTCTTAATCTAAATAAAAAAACACACAGTAGACTACATAGAATAAGACTACATGTATTAAACAAGGGCAGAAAGACCGATAGGTCGATAGCCTTTTTTAGAAATAAAGATGTTTACTACTACTATAAGAAATAAGATTTATTACGGGAGAAAGACCGATTTGGTTGATAGCCTTTTGCGAAAGAAATAAAGATGATTATTATTATTATTATTAAAAAAATAATATTGAAATATTGATCGCAGAAACTAACTATCTCGAGCCACTCTATTGGGATTTGATCGAAGTTTAGATTTTTGGGATTGTTAATTTTTTACTATGCTGATTAATTGCAATATGTCTGTTAGATAAGAAGATCGCCCGCCATTTTAATGCGGCTAAAATGGCTAAAAAGTTGCAATTTTTTCTCAAGTAATTGTCGATTTATTGCATTTTTTTATTAAAAATATTCTTCTGGTAATTTACTAAAATAAATAATGCTTGTGTTCGGAACACTTTCTTATTAAAAAACTATTATTTAATGAATTTATTTTGCATTAATGACTTTTTGGTTCCTACATGATGCTGCTCAGTAGCATAAAAATGAAGACACTGATCAGACTGACATTTTTCTGATTTCCAATTTTGTGACGAGATTCTGGATAATGTTATTACTGTGGGTTAGTTTTGTTCCTCTCCACAGCTTTTCGATTTCGCTAATTTTTGAACAAAACATTAAAATTTGACCAAATAATACAAATTCGTTAGTCAACGGAAATAGATACGAAAAATGTTAAACTTGCACATAATGAATTGCTCTTTCGGGGGGAGATGATAATTTTGCATTTATCAGGACATTACATTTTTGATTCTGATGTGTACCAAATTGGGCGATTTATTGTATGCGTAAAGCATGTCATTCTTAAATCCAACTGCTAAAGAACAATGTTGATCTAAAATGTTCTTGAAAAGTTTTTTGATGTGAAAACTGCCTGAATGGAGTAGACGGTTTCAAAGCCATGCTGCGAAAATCTGATCCTCTGGACATGGTTGAATTGAAAAAAATCAGCCCTTTGCTACAATTAGTATTATAAGAAAACAAGCCAAAAAGGTATATGCAAATATTTAAAAGATTTCAAGAATTAAAGATGTTCAAAAAAGTGCCTCTAATATGTTGAGTTAACTTTTCCTTATTCCTCAAATAATTTCCCTTGTGTCTTATCTAATTACTTAAAAATAAAAAAATAGTGATTTTTCTTGTAACTCGAAAGCAAACAGCAATAAAGATTTTTTGGTTTTGCTATAGTCCTTGCTCTGTCTCTTGTTTTGCTATAGAAAAAAACAATCAAGTCCAATATACTTATGTATAGTAATTGATCAGTTTATTTGCGCCCTGATTTATTGTGGCGTGATCTTACAATTGATGTACACATCCGCTTAGTATGTTGTCCATTAGATTACTACCCCAAACTGCAAAACGCCCTTTACCGAAAATTCGGTGTCACCCAGTGTTCGGATTATGTTTTTCCACCCCAAAATTTCCCATGGCCTTCAGCTTACGAATGACTCACAATCTGACAATTATCCTCACCAGGTGGATGAATACCATATACCTTTTTTATTCTGATCTCCAGCCTAATTATATTCGACGTGATCGGTGCACCCCTTTTAATTCCGGAACGGCCGGTGGGGGTTGCATTTTGTAATCATAAAGACAGGTGGCTTAAACAGAGGCGGATGCAGATAAATTAGTTAAAAGAGAATAACAATATCAATTCCTATTGCGTTGATTGATTGGGGTGAAAATCAAAATAAAAAAATGCCTTCTGCATCGAAGTGGTAAGTTTAAACACGATTTTTACTAAAATTATTTTTTTTTACTTTTACAATTTCGAATGTCCTTTTAATGGTGACGTTTGATGTATGTCCAGGTAAACTAAGTCATTTTCTGGGCTGCTTAACAGCCTGAAATGATAGTGTATCAAATGCGGGTAAGTTTTTCCTCCACACCTGGCTTACCAAGAACAACTCATGCATTTCCATGTTTTTTTCTATGGGCTCGGGCACGTGCTAAAGGGTCTTTCCGTTATTGCGTACCTGATACACACTTTATAGGGGTGCGTTTAGTTCTACTGTGTTTCAATAGTTGATTGTATGGTTCGGTACTTAGTGTTTTAAGCCGGGTTTAATTTGTTTTTGTTTGTTTGTTGGTCTTTTAAATGCTTGAAGGTCAGTATTTATCTCGATTTTTTTCTGTTTATTAACATTTTTTAATGATAAATTGAAACCTGACGGATATATCCAAAATAGTTAAGAAAAAGAACGAGCCAATCATCGCACCAACACATCGAATAGGTTTTCAAATGTTCTTTTACGACGTTTTCTTACAATTAATTTTTAATTTAGCGTTTGTCTTTATTTAGTTTAATTAACAATTACATTTTGGTTAAATTTATAATCTCAGAAATTGCTTATTCGCTATTCGGAGCGCGATTGTTTGTGATTGAGAATTTCATATAAACATAAATCAACTATAAATACAGTGTTCAAGTTTTAATTGTTTTTATATTCTTAATTGTTTTTTACGATTTTTTATATTCAGCTCACATGTAGAATAATTGTTACTTTTAATGTTCATGGTATTGGAGCTCCAATATTTTTCGCCGTCATTATCTATATTTTTCACCCAAACTTTTTTGCCTAAAGTTTTATTGGAAACTTTTTTGTGTTTTGTTCTTTTCTCGCCCAATTGCTTAAGAATCTTTTCAATAGACACTAGTTTTTCTGAGAATTGGTTTCCAGAAAAACTGAAGTAGATAGCGAATTATACAGATACGAAAGAAATTCGAAGACCAAAGAAAATCTAAAAACAGGGAGGTAAAAAATTTGCAAAATAAATTGGCAAAAGACAAAAATATATCACCAATATTCAAAAAGTAAAAAAATACATAAATAAATATAATGCATTGCAGCAGTTTAATCGTGCGTCTACGTACATGTATGTGGATGATACTTTATACTGTTTTTTAAGCATGCACATATTTATTTCCTTAAATAAAGGCATGCTTTTGTGATACAACATGTATATGCTCAAACAAAATAATGGAGATATTAAAATAACATTCACCGATTTTTTTACACATTTGAACTTTTGTACTTATGGAAATTGCAATTACTTTCTTATTTTGCTCGAAAGATACACATAGCACGTATACGCATGTATAAATAACTTATTTCAAATAGGAGCAAAAACATTTTTGTATTTTACATATACAGTATGTCTCACGATGGACGCGCTTTTCATTTATTCTACGTTTCGATATATTTATGTATTCATCCTCAGGGCAATTTAATGGTTAGAATAACTCAAACGACTAAAAAAATTGATTAAACTCAAATTTTTGATTATTCTTATTAATTATTGAAAAATGGATGTTACATTTAAAGGAACTAAGTTGGGAACGGTACAACCAAAATCGTGCAAAGTTTGAAAAATGTGAAGAATATATTTCGCTTTTATTAAACACATATTTTTGAAATATATATTTGTTTAACAGAGGAAATGAAAGCTAAGTTCTAGTAACCATAATATATTATTATAATATAAACTAACCTACAGCTGTTTAATTTATTGATTTTAACAACAATTAATGTATTTATTTTAAATTCGTTTTAACACATTTTAATGAGCAATTTTTCGTGAAAATAGACGTAGCAAATAAATTTTGTCTTCAGTTTTTATTAAACAAATTGAGCTAAATATTTAGAGCTAATAATTTCTTAATAGAGTTTACATTTAGAAAATATACCTTTGAATGTAAGATAAGGCCAAGCGCTATCAACATTCACGTCATCATCAAGAGCACAAAACTAAACATGCCCACAATAGGACTTAAACAGTCAAAAATCGTCACAGAATATTAAAATTTGATGATCATTCTGGCCAGGTTAACCAAAATTGGTTTCATTTTAGTCTATTTTAACCTTAAATTTTAATTCATTTACTTTTAATCCCTTTTTTAAAATGTCGAATCTTCCTTTTTTTTACAAAATTGATTTACTTAATATTATTGTGTATACTTTCCTGGCTGTATTTCAATTTAATCCAAAAGAAATTCCTGGGTTCCAGTCAATATTAGCGTTTATTGTCAAAATTTTTTTACAAATAGATTTCGGTGTCTTTCTCCACCATCATCGTCCAAGAGTATATCCAAGAGTATATATTATATACTCGAATAGTTTGTCAAATGTGAAGGTAGAAACAGCCATACAAACTGATGATGGTGGAGAAAGACACCGAAACGTATTTGTAAAAAATTTTTGACAATAAACACTAATATTGACTTAAACCCAGGAATTTCTTTTGGATTACTTAATATTAGCTTTTTGAAGAATTTATTATGAACATTGGTGATGTGGGAAGACTTTACTGTGTTTAAAAAGCAGTTTTTAACGTGTCTAAACTATACTGTTTAATATTTTCAATTTAATTTGCGAAAAGATTGAGTTAATTAGTTCAAAAAAATCAATAGAGTTTTCAATGTGAAATATCTCGAAACTGGTGAGAGATATCGACTTGAACCAAGTACACTTTTTTATTTAGAAAATATCGCAGAACAGATATTGCAATTAGAAAAGCGATATTTTAAGTCACAAATTTTTCAAAATGTATTAAGTGGCTCCAGGCTGTTGCATCTACCGCCTTCTAAAAAAACCCAAACCTATTTTTTTTGGTAATAGTAGAGCTCGGTAAGAATTTATTTAAAAAAAACCCGGAAATTGTATTTACAATTTGGCACTCTGTACCTCATAAACTATTTGATTGACAATAATTTTGATTAAATAATATGTCTGTGAATTTTGTCACATTAGTTGAGGACCACCCTGTTATGTACTGACCCCTGACTTGTAATTTTTATGACCCCGATTATTCCTTCGATCTTTGTTGATACACTGCAAAATGGCTTGGAGCTTTCCGTGAATTATAAAACAATCTAAAAAGTACTTTCTGTTTAAACTGTTTCTTTCCTCATACAGCTTGCATTAGTTTAATATTATGATAAATTAATATAATAAAAATAACAGTATAAAACATTATTTGTTTATTGTACAAAGGTACATATCTTTAAAAGCTTAATGCTTTTGTCAATACAAAAATATTTTTTAACTTATTTTATATTTGTTTTTGTTTTACGAATTTTATAGGGTGTGTGTAATTTGGCTGCACTTTTTTAAAAAAAATTTTATCCAAAATGCATCTTTACATAAAACAAATCGTGGCATTATGTTCATTAATAAAAACATCTACAATTGTTTCAAAACTATGTATTTTTAAGGATAAATAAATTCGTAAACTGACTTCAGAGTATGTTATTGACCCAAACTTTTATTTGAATTTATTCAAATCGTGCTTCCTGTGTTTAATTGTATATTTTTCGTTCTAACTCAGCATGTTTGTAATATTTTGGAAATAATAACAGTTTAAGTTGAACCAAAAAAAATATTACTAACTTAATATTGATTTGTTTATTGAATTAATCATTTAGAGCAGAATTGGAAATTTGTCCATTTAATTCATTCATGACAATTAGGTTCTTATTTTTCCTTCCTTATCGTAACTCAACAGTCGATATTGCGAAAGTAGTTGGCGATCGGTATAACATTTAATAAAATACGTTTAGAATTAAGGTGTACACTATTCAAAAAATACATTTTTATTTTGTTTTATGTTCGTTTTAATATTTATTTTATTCGAAAGTTCATTGAAAAACTCTTTGGATGATGTATGTATTTAATACAAAACGAGGTGCTTCATGTATTAAATTAATTAGCTTTTCAATTAACTGAGAATATTGAAAGGCTGCTGGAGCTTTTATTTTGTAAAAATTGAAGGCTTTTTAAATGAAGTTTACGTATTAGGGAAATAACACGTTTTTTCTTTGTGCATATATTATACAAGCCAAGTTGCACCAATTTCGTTTGCAGGAGTTATATCACAACTTTCCATTCAGGGTTTCATAAGGGTTGACTGCAAAACGAGTACATATTCTTTATTTTAGTTCTTTTTTTATGTGCAGAAAATGACATACCTTTTCCTTTCATATTTGTTGAAAATGTGCCTTTTAATAAGTGCCATTCATTAAAGTTTTCATTTTTGTCAAAAGCATTTTCGTCGGGTGGAGTTATTCCTTCTGTACAAGAATGTTCCTTTATTCCATAGAGCATCCGCTCATCTCGTTGGCCGTTTCAGAGAGCAACAGGATTAGTCCTGGAGACGTAGCTATGGCAACCGCAGCTCGATTTGCAGCAGGAGGTGGCAGCAGTCCGCCCACACCGTCTCCTGCGACAACGCCCCCTGAGCAGCCTCAACCGACCCAGCTCATCGTGTTACCAGCCAGTTTGCATCAGGTAATTTCTGATATTATTCAGTGAAAGTGTTTTTATTGTCTTAGTCTCAGTTCTTATCCTTCTTCTTCCTGGAGTTTACTCTCAAGTTTATTAATTTATACTTAAACCGTCTCATTGTGACCTCGTCGAACTTAAGTACAACCTTATCATTGCCATCGCACGTGCTGCAAAAATCACTTTTGTAAAAAAATCAATTCAAAGGTGAGACAATTATCTAGAATATTCCAAACGTCCTATTTTGCATTAGCATTTTCCGTTAACACATTTTTAAGGGTTTTCACTAATAAATATTTTTGATGGCAAACAATGCTGCACAAGAAAAATCCCAGCCATTTTCGTCCTAAACACCTGGTTTTCTATTTTGAACTCTTTAAATGTGAGATGTTTGTCTGTCCTAGATTGTAACATTTTTCCAATCGATTATCAGCTTTGATTGTTTTGATTTTATGTGAAACATGTTGTTCTTGAAGGGAGCTGTGAACGGAGTGCCGGTAATAGCTTTGGAACAGACTGGAGAATCCAGTAACGAAAGCACGGGGGGCGAAGATCAAGTCTCCGATCCTCAAGAAGATCCCATCGCTACTACTCCGCCTCATTTTATAACAGTTACAGGTGAGTTTCTGCATTCATTTGTCACATTTCCACTTACTACTTAGGATTATTTTTTTCTTCAAGAACATTAATCTTTCAACGGTTATTCCGTTTATTTTAATCAAAAGAAATTCCTGGGTTCCAGTCAATTTTATTGTTTATTATTTAAAATGTTACAAATACGTTTCGGTGTCTTTCTCCACCATCATCAGTTTGTATGTATGGCTGTTAAGTGAGTAGCTTGTCAAATGTGAAGGTGGAAACAGCCATACATACAAACTGATGATGGTGGAGAAAGACACCGAAACGTATTTGTAACATTTTAAATAATAAACAATAAAATTGACTGGAACCCAGGAATTTCTTTTGGATTAAATTGAAATACAGTCAGGAAAATATACACAATAATTCCGTTTATTCGAAAATAATTTTTTTTGCTAGACTTTACAGACTTTTAACTTATATTTTAATTGGCATACCCTATATATTTATGGATACTTCACTAAATATATTTATTGCAAATATAATAATCAAATAATATAAGTAAAGTGTGTCCCAAAATGAAAGCAAGATTTGAATTAAATAGAAATCACAGTTTTAGTCTTCAGATTGTGATTTTTTTATTGAATCATAAAACACATAGGATAGGGTTATTTATGGAATAACACATCGGGCAAATGGCCTCCACAGCTTTGCTGGCACATACGCACTCTTTTATCGAAATTCTCCATGACATTTTTGCCGCGGGATTTTGGCGATGTTCGACGATGGCCGATGTGCCGGGGGCCTCCGCGGACCTGCTCCTATCGTTCTGGTGATTGGAGGCTTGTTCAACGGTGAACAGCTTCTCATCTGTGAAGAGGATTTTGTCCCACTGAAGGGGAGCGTGGCAACGAAGGAATCGTTTGCGTCTTTCAAGCCGTACGCGCTTGTTGTCGTCGGTGAGAAGCTCAACTTTTTGGAGCTTGTACGGCTTGAGATGGAGATCCTCTTGGCTATTTGGCGGATTGATTCCAGTCTCACGTGCGATTTTTCTCATGGAGACCCTCGGATATCGCCTGACAAGTTCTCAGACGAGCTTCCGGTTCTTGACGGTCCTGACGGTGCGCTTTCTGCCACTTCCTGGACGGCGACCAGTATCACAGAGGACAGAGTGAGTGACCTCTGTGCATCTGTGACCAGTATGGCCGAGCTCTTCAAACTGCTTGATGGTTCGTCGGACGTTAGATTTGTCGATGCGGAGCGTTCACGCAATATCGATCGGACGCTTTTTCAACTCATGTAACGCCAACATGTTTTCTCTTTGGTTTTACATCTTAGTAAAGTAGCTTAAAAGTGTTGATTAAAATTGAAAAAGTACATATATGTAGTATTTTTAAAGGAGAATCGAATTAAAACAGTAAAAACTTTCAAACTTAATAAACATTAATGTTACATTCGTGACCATTTGGTTGTCATTTTTTTATTGTCACCCGGTATAATTACATAACACGTGATATAATGTCTGCCGACAATGCCAGGAATCATATGGTAACTACCATAGAATAAGAGTTAGACTACTAGTATTAGGAGAAGGTGACTACCAGGAATTCGCGAACTTGCAATCCGTAGTCTTTCATCTTGAATGAGGTTAATTGTTGCAACCAGGGTTGGTACTGCCACCTGTGAGTTTGTGGATGAAGTCTGCCATAAGCGTAATGGCCTAATCGGACGGGGTGAGTTATAACTCATTAATTCACACAGCGGCAACAAAGCTAAAGCGCAACTCAACTCAGTGTTACCCATGTCTAGAAACACACATAAGAACATAGACTACAATACACGACATAACTCAAACAATACAAGTGAACAATACAATACAAAACAATATAATTACCAAAATTTGAAATGCCCCAACAACAAATAAATAATAAACATCCAAGATAAAAGAAGTGAACTAGAAATTCAGTCCAGTGAACTTGACCATAATTCGATTCCGCTCTGCTTACAAACCATGACACTATTTACAGTAGAACTCGCAAAATAAAGTAAATTAATAATAAAATGACTTCATACATGCTTGCCTAATTAAATTACACTTTTCTATGACTGCAAATTCCCATTGAAGAATATTTTGTGATTTGGCCAGGATGGATAGCAACGTTTAGGACTGCATCTATCATTTATTATAATAAAATGCAAGTATTTTCAAAACCGTTAAAGATAGGGATATAATTTCATAGACATAAAAAGTGTTCAAAATTTAGCAGCCGCTATTCGTGGGACACTCTGTATTTAACTAATAACAACCACCTTTAAGAATGGGCACAATCCTTAATACATGCTTGAATGTACTATAATACTATACTATACACTGGCTGATGTGAAATATTGTCACTTCACTAACTGAACTTTTACAGTAGTAGTAAACATCTTTATTTCTAAAAAAGGCTATCGACCTATCGGTCTTTCTGCCCTTGTTTAATACATGCAGTCTTAATCTAAATAAAAAACAAATATGAAAATTCTCTTATTCTAGGTTAACAATACTATTAAATAAATAAGATTTCAGTGGCAAGAAGAAATTATTTTATTGTCCACTAGTCCGTTGCGTTTGTAAGTGTTCGAGTAGCGTTAATGTAGGGAAACGGAAGCGGGATTGTCTGGTTGGTCTTGTAAGACAAAGGGGATTCAGTATGGTCCAGTTGTAGGGGTTGTTTGTCCATTTTGTCTGTAGCTGTATGAGTCTTTCCGAGATCTTTGTCATGTTTGTACGTTCGTATAGTAGTTGGGTGGGGGGGGTTGTGTAGTGGGTTTTGGGGGTGAACTTTTACATTAACTTGAGTTTTCATTTTAGGGCACAAGCCTGTAACACCATTCTACAGACCAGTTCTATAGATTTTTTCCTAATTTATAAATTTTAAACTATTTTGCCTCAATTTATTCAGTTACAAGTACAGTACGTACATTTTCAACAAATGTCTCGAATTCTACATCAATTACATCTCAGGAAAACAAGGAATACAAGTTAGTGAAAAAAAAACATGTTAGCAGTTTCAGATCTGAAATAATCGACATTTTTCCCGCGTTTTATGCGGTTTTTGTGCAGCCACGTTATTCAACCGATGATATCTTTCTTATTATAGGCCCAGAAACTGTATGTTTATATATGCATAGATTTTGGGGACTTTTTAAGTTGGAAAGAATCGATTGAGCTTAAAAAATCTGCAAGTAAAGTTTAGTTTTTTGACCCATATTTTTATTATGATAGAAGTCTGAATGTCTTGAATTCTATCTCATTTTCATCTTAGAAATACGAGGAATGCAATGAGCTAGTTGAAAAGCCAGTTAGAAGCTTCAGATTCCAAATAACCGACATTTTCTGTGCATTTTTAACGGTTTTTGAGTGGCCACGATCTTTAATCGACGATATCTTTCTTATCGTTGGTGTCGAAAAACACGTACGTGAATTTCTGAGTTTTGATGGAAATTTTCGTGAATTTCGAATTTTGCATCATTTCCATCTCAAGGAGATGAGGAATGCAACGAGCTAATTGGGACACACGTTAGAAGCTTCAGTTCCGAAATAATCGATTATTTTCACCTATTTTTTTGGTTTTTGAACGGTCACATTCTTCAATTCACGATATCTCCCTAATTATAAACAGAAATACTTTATATATGCAGACTTGGAAGAGCTTCTTAGGTCAAACACAACCCGCTGGAGTCAAAAAACCCGTATGTGAATTTCTGAGTTATGATTGAAATTTTCGTGAAATTGGGTTCGATGTTTCGACGAAAAAATATGTCAGGTCTCTCAAAATCTCTCGAATTTTGTCATCATCTCCGACTCAAAGAGACGAGGAACGCAACGAGCTAATTGGAAAACACGTTAGAAGCGTCAGATCCGAAGTAATCGCCATTTGTGATATATTTTAAGTGGGTTTTGAACGGTCACAATCTTCAACTCACGATATCTCCCTTATTATAAACAGAAACATGTTATATATGCAGACTTGGAAGAACTTCTTAGGTCAAAAACAATCCGCTGGGGTTAAAAACCCCATATGTGAATTTCTGAGTTTTGATCGAAATTTTCGTGAGGATTGGGTTCGAAGTGAAAAAATATATCAGGTCTCTCAAAATCGCTCGAATTTTGCATCATTTCCATCTCAAGGAGACGAGGAATGCAACGAGCTAATTGGAAAGCATGTTAGAAGCGTCAGATCCGAAGTAATCGATATTTTTGACCCATTTTAAGCGGTTTTTGAACGATCACTCTCTTCAAGTCACGATCTGTGCTTTATCATAAACAGAAACACTTTATATATGCAGACTTGAGAGAGCTTCTTAGGTCAGAAAGAATTCGCTTGGGTCAAAAAAACCCGTATGTGAATTTTTGAGTTATGATCGAAATTTTCATGGGGATCGGGTTCGATTTAAAAAAATATATGAAGTCTCAAAATATCTCGAATTTTGTATCATTTCCAGCTCAAGGAGAAGGAAAACACGTTAGGGGCTTCAGATACGAAATATCCCATTTTAAACGGCATTTGAGCGGTCACGATCTTTAATCGACGATATATTCTTTATTATTATACCCAAAAACTGCATATATGCATATTGGAAACCCTGTTAGGCCGGACGCAGCATTGAGCTCAAAAAAATTTTCATAATAATGGGGGCCAAAATTAAAAAAAACAGCGTTAACGTGTCTCAAATGTCTTGAAGTCTGCAGCGTTTCTATCTCAAGGATACGTGGAACTTCACGCTTCACGTCCAAAATAATAGGTATTTTATGGTCATTTCAAGCGAGTCACAATTTTTTTGAGTATTCACAATCTTAAACCCACCACACGCTCCTAATTGTAGACTCGATAACCATAGATATAGGCAAATTGGGTAGCTTAATGAGCTGGAAACAATCCATTGAGCTCAAAAAACACTTAGGTGAGATTTTGAGCTTTGACCGAAATTTTCGAAAAAATCTGACTCGATTTTATCAAAAAATATCAATTTTCTGCAAATGTCCCGTATATTTAGGTCTTTTTTAAAATTAGAAACCTTGCAACATCCAATTAATCTAGGTAGACGCACATCATCAAAGCAACTAGCGTTAAGTGAACACCAATAAACTGAGAATTCCCTTATAATTAACCATCACGCTTCGTACGAGTTCTCTTATTTAAGAAACCTTTCAAATCTGCCATCCAATTTAAATTATTCGAAGCGATCTACCAGCAACTAATAAACATAATCCTCTGGAGATGAATGCTAGCTTGTCGGCTCTTTAAATGCGACCCTCTCAATTAGCAAGTAGCTACCTGCTTGTAATAGAGCTACCCGTTTTGTAATTATTGCAAAAGTTGCGCTACCAAAAGAACCCTTAATTTGACTTGATTGCAAACTCAGGTTTCTCATCCCCTCGAAATCAGCCCCCATCTGGAGAGACCCCAAGGACGCGTTTGTTCTACAATAGATGAGCTTATGTTCGGTTGATTTGGCACGCGTTTGACGCATGTCGTTCACCTGGGCATATCAGATTATCGAAACGTCCGATGCGTCTTATTTGATCATTCTTATTTATTTGCCTGTGTGCATTTTGCCATAAATAGATTAAATATATAGGCGGGTTCATAGAAGTATTCCATTCAAAAAGAGTCTTTTTTGACGAGGCTTGTTCGCTTCGATTGGTAGCATGTATTGATATTGAATCCAGTTAATTTTTTCTCATAATAATAGATTTTTTCATTTAGTATCTACAGCGATTATTCAATTGGAATTATGCTGTTAATATGACTCGAATAGGGTACCAAATATCAAAAAGGTGCAGTGCCGTCGCAACTTAGTCGATGGTGGAAATAATTTCCAAGCGCTTTTAACGAACGCTATCACCAGGAAATGATCGATTCCAGGTGCAAAACAAAGCATTGTTGTCCAATTTCTAAATGTGATTTTTGCAAATATCTCAGTTTCTTCTGAGGATTGCTTATTTTTAGTAATTTTTCCATTCTCTCTAAAGACGCCTTCACACAATATCCAGAAGAAGGTCGTCAATTTTGAATAATCCTGCATTCTATTCTATTCTGCATCAAATTGTAAGCATAAAAGTTCCGGACATCATTCCGGAACGCCATCGTTTAGGATGTACAAATTACGCGCCATCAAAAGTAAAAGTTTGGTAATCAGTTAGTGGCGGAGATATAGTTAACGAGTAATATTATTTTTAAAATATAAGCGAGATGGCCCTGTAAAAAATACTTTTAACATTTTATTAAACGTACAATTTAACTCTTATAAAAGTTATCTTTTACGTTTTTCATTACTTGCCTCCGTTTAATCACAAATTGCGATTGTTCTTAGGCAGTTCTTTTGATAAAATTATTATGAAGAGCGCATCAAATGGCGTGTGCCCTTAAACGGAGACAATAACAAAATAAATTCAAAACCTACACTACTAGCATTTGTGATTAGAGCAAATGGTATACCAAATATAGCTAGAATATCTTGGTTTTGGTTGGAAATTAAAAAATAAAAGCCATAAAATCTTGTAAACACCCTGTAGATCGAAAACGAAGCATTTTTCACCCCATGTTCAAATGAACTTTTTCTCATAAAATCAGCCAGAAATACACCCTTGAAACTTTTGTACTCAATTGGGAAACACCCTGTACACACCCTTACGCGGTAACAGATTTGCCACTTTCTTTATTAACAAAAAATTACTTCTAGTGATTTGAATTTCTTGGCCAAATTTATTTTAAACGAAAACGTTACAAAATTAAACGAGCGAAACAAAAAAAATCAATTTACAAATTAAAAAACGAAAAATTAAAAAAAATCTAAATCGCCTAAAAAACCTTCCCTGACCGATGTGTTTGGGAACTTTCATGCAGAATAGCATATCGACTTATCTACATCTCCTAAAATAGTGGAAATGATAGAGAACTGGTTTGAGTTTTGAGACTTCACGATAGCAGCCGATTCCATTATTAATATCTCCAAGTTCAAAATAAGTAAAGCTGTGGCGATAAGAGCCGAGAATAGCATTCCGTGTGTTATCTAATAAAATGTTATTAATAAAAGCGATGGAGGATTTGAGGAAAGTCGAACTCTTAAAACTGCCATCCGAAAGTAAATTTTGCAGCAATAAACAAAAATCGCTAATTTCCCAGACTGACTTCTTCGAGAAAACTGAAGACAA
The DNA here is from genome assembly GCA_024550625.1 of Dendroctonus valens. Lineage (NCBI taxonomy): Eukaryota > Metazoa > Arthropoda > Insecta > Coleoptera > Curculionidae > Dendroctonus > Dendroctonus valens. Next base: position 892,964 of record JAJTJO010000120.1, on the reverse strand, counting down.
AAATGTTTACAGAAATTTGCTCCATGTGACTACAAGCGAAACAATCATAGCAGCACCTTTCTAGAGGTAGCAATAATAAAAATTCATTGCTCCCATTTCTCAAGAAATAAGTGTGGCACTTACCCCATTCTTAAACTACGATTTTGTTTTTTTTATTCTGTTTATTATTATATTTTATTAAATTTATTAATTGTAGTTTTACTCTGTTTTTCTCAAATATCTTCGAATAATGATTTTGGCACTTCTCCTATTTCCATTCTTCAATATTTTTTTTTCTTTCAAGTCAACCGCCGTGAAAACTAATTTTTCCTGACGTTTCGTAGGCGCGAGTGTCTTGCATCTTCAGAGATGTGCACATGTGGCACACCTTTCATGCTTGCGAACCGCCCGGAAGAAATTCTTCGGTCTGTCAGTTCAAAAGACTCACCAGTTTTATCAATAAACAAAACTGGCTAATTTACAGGATTGATTTCTTCGAAAAACCTGAGCACAAAAAAATGTCCAGAAATTTACTCAATGTGGAAACGGCCACAAAAGATACAATCATAACTGCACCTTTTTAGATGTAGCAATAATAAAAATTCTTTGCTCCCACTTTTCAAGAAATAAGTGTGGCACTTACCCCATTCTTAAACTATTTTTTGTTTAATTTAAGTTTATTTAAACGATTTTGCTTTTTTTATTCTGTTTATTTTCCAGATTACTGCATTTGTTGTTCTTACCTATTCGATAAATGTTTCTTAAATTTATTAATTGTAGTTTTCTGTGTTTTTTTATAAAATGATTAATACAAAAATTGAAAGGTTACCAGTCTATTCATATAAAAAAAATGTATACAGGATCAGTCAAAAAGCTACGGCAAACCGAAGTTCCTTTTTCTTTAATGGAACACCCTGTATGTTAGTCAATAATTGATTTCTCCTCGACGTTCTAAGCAAAAATCGTATAAGACATTACATGCTTAAATTTAACCGTTTTACTCGAAGATATCGAGTTGCTAAAATTATTTTTCTGTAATTCGCCAAATTATTAGATTTAGTATTTTAAATTTTGCACAAATAGGAACGGTGAAAGAAGAAGAGACAGAATTTATAAAAACATTAATTTATTGATTCCCAGGATTAAAATGAAATTTTATTTTCAAAAGTGTTCAAAGTGTGCGCCGTTTACCTCTTGACAGTAATGAAATCGCTGAACAAAATTTTCTAATGAATCTAGAAGTATATTCGGAGGAATACCAACAATGTCGTGACTTATTCTATCTTGCAACTCTTCAATATTTTGTAGCATATTTTTGTAAACTGCATTTTTGATATGTGTGCACAGAAAAAGTCAAGTAGGGTCAAATCGGGCGACCGAGCTGGCCATTCAATTGTCCCCTGCGTCCAATCCATTTCTCAGTAAATGTTTCATCGAGATATGAGATATACCTAAATTTGCTAAAATAACTTGATGCACAGTGTTTTTATATTTGATTTAATAATTTGGCGGATTACATCAAAACGTAATTTTGACACCTCGATATCTTTCGTGTAGTAGAATTTAATTATATAATAAAATACAGGGTGTGCTATTAGAAAAAAGGTAACATTGCAGGTTCGGTGACTTTTTACTGAGTCCTGTATACAAAATTTTTCTTTATGTATATCGACTGGAAATAACCTTACAATTTTTGTATTAATCGTTTTATTCTAGCTACCTTAGTTTAGGAATTAATTCACCGTTTCTATACATAAAAGCGACCCTTTGGATCTGGAGAGTTTGTTGTGTTTTTTAATCAGCTCGTTGCATTCTTCGCCTTTTTTCCATGTGAAAATGATAGAGTGCGATATATTTTGAGAGACTTGAATTTTTTTGGAAACATATAACTCTTACTCCCTCCCCCCTAATGAAATTTTGACCAAAAATCTGAATTTCACGACCGGTTTTTTTGCGTTCATTGGACTGTTTCCGACCTAAGAATCTGCCCAATAATGAATATGAAGTTTTCGGTTTTTAGGCGATTTTAATTCAACCAAATATTTGAAATTATACGGGACTTATTAAACTGATCTTGAAAAAAATGAAAGGAAGCTTTTGCGGCTATTGCTTGAAACAAGTGAGTATTTTGGGCTTTTAGACCGGCGTGGAAAATATTTCTTCCTGACGTTTCGCAGGCACGAGTGGCGTGCGTCTTCAGAGGTGTTAAAGCAACATATGGGCACTCGCGCCTACGAAATGTCATGGACAAATTAGTTTCCACGACGGTCTAAAAGCCCAAAATACTCACCTATTTTATCTAAAGAAACTGTTATGTTAATTAATATGTAATACATCTGCGAGTCTACCTAAATGTGAAATTTGACGCAATTTGAATTAATGTTTCTCTACAATATATACTGCCTTGACATATACAATTACAACTTACCAGACAAAAATCAAATCGACAGATCGGCATACATATTACAATACGCAGACGACACGGCACTTATTGTACATGACAAAACTACTGAGAGAGCAGCTCAAAGACTCCAAACACTAACAAACAACACAATGACATGGTTTTATAAATGGAGACTAACACCAAACGCGTCAAAAAACCAACTTCTGCACAGCCACAGACTCAATGCTGACTCCCCTACAATAACTGCAGACGGCCAAACGACACAACCAAAAAACGACGTAAAATACCTTGGATTCACAATTGACCACAAACTTAAATTCACTAAACACATACGAAACATCAGGGCAGAAACAATAAAGAGAACAAAACACTTCCGATCACTAACCTACAAAGACAGAGGAATTAGCACAAACACCGCCACCAAAATATATAAAGCGATTTGTAGACCCTTGCTAGACTTTCGACATATACTCATGACCAACGGAACAGAATGAACAAAACGTTATAAACAAAAAACAGAACAAATTGCACTAAGACTAATAACACGAATAAGACACCCCGAAAACCCACTGCACAACCCCCCCACCCAACTACTATACGAACGCACAAACATGACAAAGATCTCGGAAAGACTCATACATCTACAGACAAAATGGACAAACAACCCCTACAACTGGACCATACTGAATCCCCTTTGTCTTACAAGACCAACCAGACAATCCCGCTTATGTTTCCCTACATCAACGCTACTCGATCACTTACAAACGCAACTGACTACTGGACAATAAAATAATTTTTTCTTGTCATTGGAATTTTATTTAATAATATTGTTAACCTAGAATAAGAGAATTTTCATATTTGTTTTTTATTTAATTAAAAGTATTAAGATTAAAAAGTATTAAACAAGGGCAGAAAGACCTATAGGTCGATAGCCTTTTTTAGAAATAAAGATATTTACTACTACTTGAATTAATTTGGAAAACATTTTACTAGATCTGTTTTGATAAAGTATTAATGCGTGTGTATTAACTATGGGAAAACCAAGAAAACCATATCGATACCCTGGTGCTGGTAGCTCGTAACCCAATTTAATAAATTGGTACAGGGGACACAAAAAACTGCTACTAAACTGTTGCTCGTAGAATATTAAATTTTTTAATGATTATCTGTTAATTATGTCTGCATTTTTATTATTTCGTATTTGTTAACAGCATATAGTAATGTACGATTTTTTGTCTTGACGCAAAAACATAATTTTTATTTTTTTGTGGGTTACTACCTAACAGCATTAGGGAGGGTATCGATATGTTAAATAAATGAAGAGGAATAAAAAGAATCAATCGTTTTTATTCCAGTTGCCGAAGGCGACGCAGTGGCTTCACACCAAAGTTACCAAATCCAATATGTTGAGCAGGAAATCTACGCATCGCAGACCAACGGCGGTCAACCTCAAATGTAAGTTTCAAAATAATTTCATATAAAAACTTTCAAATAGCATCATTTATAAAAAAGTTTTTCTGTGATTGTCACGAGAAAAGTATTAAATCAATGGATTATAAAAATGCTTTAAAACTAGTTTTTTCGGCTTATACGCACATAAAAAAAAATATTTAAAAAACATGAGGAAACCAAAAATAACTTTTTTTGTTATCGTTTTCAACTGTATAATCAACCAACTAAGGAGAGAACAACTTAGGTTTACTTATTTAAAGATATTCCACGTGATTTCGCTGTATTCTTGGTTTTATTTGATCCGGGGATTGTTTTAATCCCAAATTGGATTGTTTTATTCCACCTCCATCTTTTGTTATATTCGAATATTTCACTTAAATCGGGTATTATCAAATTTTAAATTAATCAGCCAGAACTGGAAGAAGAGTTTCGTACAGTATTCAAACATGGAACACATCAGTTTGAAACTGGAATATTTTTTATAAGGATGCCATGGAAACAAAAAACGTTCCTGAGCTCGTTGGCTGCCATGACAACGAACATTTTAAACACCTCATCTACAGGTTCTTTTCGCATTTTCCGCATTAATTTGACCTTATTTGAGTGATTATGACACATCATGAGTGATTTTAATGAGGCTCAGCTATTTTGGTAAGTTTTTTCTTTGTTTAATTGATCCCGATGTCTGTTGGTTCAACCAAATGTTGCTAGCCCAAAATTGTTATTGGATACTGTTGTTACTTCAGTAACCAATTCCGGGCTCTTGGTTACATGGACATATCTCTATTTTATATATCTCAATGTAGCATTTTCTCAGTTTAGGGTCTCTAAGTTTGAGTATATGAGTTCTACTCAATATCCGATCTTTGATTTACCGATAAGCCTGGTTCATATACTTCCTTTCACATTAATAGCATTTCCCGTAGTTAATCAGAAAACACTTTGCTTCATAAAAAGGAAACAGTGATTTTCTGGTTTTAAAAAGCTCTAAAGAGTTAGCATTGAAACATAGCGTCATTGATAAGAAAGGAAAAGAGGTAAGCAAAGCTTCTTAGAATCTGTGCTATGCATTCGAAACATTTTCTCTCCATCCATGTCTGCGAGCTTAATTAAAAGCAAGTAGCTTTTTTCTGTATTTTTTTATAACGCAAAATTTAATTTTATATCAATTTTTCAAACTTTGGAGTTATACAGTTCAGTTTTCATATCTTCTGTAGTTAGGCGGTAATATCACAGCGCTTCGGTTTGCCGGTATCTCCAACTATTTTTCAGTGTACAAAGACAGAGAGAGTCAAATACAGGCAAGCATAACTCGTTTGATAATAAAGAAGTTGTAGAAAATATATTTTGAAAATTACGATCGGAAAAAAAACAAAGCTACGTTATTAAGACCCTGTTTTATGACTTAACAAAATTATTTTCTCTTCTTACGTTCGTATTTTCAAAAACCGTTATCAACTTTTTTGTTTTCCTTCAAATATGGACATGTAATTTTATTGAAGCTTTGAATAGCTTTTGTCCCGCCAAAACCAATTTTCACCTGCTACTAAATGTGGAATATAAGATTTATTTAATATTTTCTGAAAACTGAACGGCCGATATCGACGTTGCAAAATATATTTTCCACAAAATATATTCTGTTTTCCGGGCTTAACAAATTGGTTTCAAAATAACAGTGTCTGCTTTTCCATCCTGTCGCTTGAAGGCAGGGAGAAAAAACATTGCCTTTTTAAGCAACGAAAGTACCTACATTTCTAACCGAATACAGAATTTAATTTGAGTTGTATTAAAGATCAGCAGTGTTTTTATTGTCAATTTGATTCACACTCAATGCCTATGTTGAAAACAACTGACAAATATCTCATGAGCTGAACAAATTCGTTACAAATTGGCAATGCGTAATTTTCCACACCTTGCCTTGCCTGTAAAAAAGAAAATTGTCTTTTCAGTTTTAAAAGAACATTTCTAACACAAAATACTGAATTTAGTTGAGTTGTATTAAGGATAAGAAGCAGTGTTTTATAGTTCATTTTATTCAGTATCAGTGGCTACATTTCAGTTTGAAAAGCGACACAACAATGCAAGGACCCGGACCGAAACGAAATTACTGTTCCATTCCGGTTTCGGTCCAAGGCAAAATTTAAAACTTCGGTTCCGTTACGGTTCCGATTTAGAAAATAATTTCCAATTCGATTCCGTTCCGGCTCCGGTTTTTTTTCGGTTCCAAAATCGATAAATAACAACAAACGAGGACAAAGATAAAGGCTACTCTAATTAGGAATCTCACGACCTTTTTCCTTGCTTGTTGTATTATACAAGATAAAAGATGAGCAAACCATCCACTGCTTCATACGGTACATCGGCTGGTTGTATGGTAGGGGGTAGGTGGACTAGCAACCCCAGACAATATTAGATACAAAAATTACTTTAATAGTTGTATTTTTGAAAAGTAATTTGTTAATGAATTTTCTGGCTTTAGCGCGTTCTTCTTTCACTCTTATTTCCGTTTAAAGATTGTTCTTCCTGGTTCATGTCTTCACACTCTTCACCATCTTTTGAGGAGTTGCTTTTGTCCAAAATTCCAATTTCAAATCTTTCGTTGTTGGTGATCGCAGAACTAAAATAAATCAACTTAAAAAAGAATTTTAAAAATAGTGTATAAACATACGTTGTTTGTTCTTTACGGTTAAAAAGTCGGTTGGTCCCCACAACTAATTGTTCCTCTAAAAATTTTTCTTTAATATTTGACCTCGAAGGCGGCAACAAAAATTTGAGTCCTGCGAATAACCTCTCAACACTAACTTGAGTTGCCGGTACGCTTAACAGTACTTGAGCAAGCATGTATAACTCGGGATTAAGCTCATTATTTTTCTTCCAGAAATCAAAAATCGTTTCATTTTTCGGAAAGCGTATGCGGCTTTGTTCCATTTGATAGGAATTTAAAGTATTTTCAATTTTGTTAAGGGTTACAAATGAACCTTGTGAAGAAAATTCGAGCTGATTAATTCCTTTTAAAAAGTTTTGCTCTGAATCTTTATGTCTTAAAAAGGCTTCCATTTCATCGCTTGATGAAGAACTAGATGATTCCGTTTCCATATCGTGTTGGTCAGAGTCAGATTTAGAATTAGAAGAATTGCACTCTTTTAAGAACATCAGTCTAGTCCATAACGACTTTAAATGTGCTTTTGCTCTTTCTACTTGATTGTCGTCTAAAACTACCTTATACCAAAAAATTGTTATTTTATGATTTATACAAGATCTTGTCATTTGGGACAACTAGCCGCAAAGAATAGCGCTTATGTTTTCTCCCTTTGACGGCGCCGCGGCGCCGACTATTAAAACGATTGTAAGAAACTAACTAACCAAACTAACTAAAAGAAGTGCCGACCCTTTGTCGGCACATTAACAGTGACACTGCGGCTCACCAGAACATAGAAACGTATTTTTATATTCATTTGCAGGAGGGTAAATGATTATTTTCATTTGCTTGTAAAATTTACAGTAATTTGTTTCAAGTTACAAGCAGAACCGAAAAAAAACCAAAATAAAATATTTCGGTTCCGGTTCAGCACCTAACAATGTCTTAATGTAAAATATGGGTTCTGTTTTGGTTCCGGTCCAAAAAAAGAAACAGTTCCGTTCCGGTTTTGGGTCCATATCGGTTCCGGTCCGGGTACCTGCAACAATGTGTCCACATAATTAATTTAAGACAAAAAGAAAATTATATTAACAACCCGTCTCTAAAAAAATTTAAATACTTGTGCTCGGAAAACCAAAAGTCGCATATACAAACATTTATGAATTGTGTGAGAATGGCGGCAATAAGGCGGGTTTTGTTTTTGAAAATTACTAGGAAAATTTGTACTAAAAATGCAACTAGTCTTAATTTTGCCGCCTCACAACAATGTTTCATATTAGCTGCATTATTCTTTATTATTAAACGCGTTATAAATAATCTGAAATTTAATTTAAGTCTAACAAGCTGATTACCATGAAGGATTAGGAAATATAAATAAATAATTATATAAAATATTAAAAGTTTTAAAATTATTTGGAAGTTTCATTTCCAACACAAATTGTGTAAATAATAAATGCACATTTTATGGTCACGCAAGTCATATGTCATAGGAATATGTTTTTGCAGGATCCATTTTATCACAAGATGGATATAATGTATAATACAAATATACAGGGTGGTCCTCTGTAATGGGACAAAATTCACTTCAAAATTCAATAAAAAAAAGCGATAGTTTAAAACCCAAAATATTTCGGATGTTTTAAATGGCTCCAAACTATTGCAGCTAGCGCCCTCTAGGATCTACAAGCTAGGTAATAGGAAAAATTGGACTTGTCGATCGAAAAAACTTCCAAATTGAAATTTTTATGGTCATAGTAAAACTGGTTAAGAATCTATTAAAAATAAACAAAAAATTTATTTACACGTTGACACCCTGTATCTCGGAAACTATTAACTTTCAGATAAGTCAAATTTGCCTGAAACGCAATACTTTTGCCTAAACAATATGCCATTAAATGATATACTGATATTTGGATACTTGCAAAAATTTGTTAAAACTGTTTTTTCACGCATTACTTCGTGAAAACTTAATTTTTTCCTCGATGCCATAGATAATTCTGTTATGGATTTTGAAATGTTTACTATCAAAGTTATTAGTGTACTGTTACTTCCTCTGAAGGTTTTTTTTTATTTTCTATAGGTCGACTAAATCTTTCATATAACTACATACATTTAGAAACGGTTACATTACAAAGCATACCAGAAGTATGCAGTTAAATGTAGTATTCTACACTCCTACATTTGTATTTAATATACAAAATGGGTTATAATTGCTCAGTTTTCTTTGGTCATTTTTGCATGCATTGTATAGAAAAAATTATTTGTTTCCGCAGTGAAAGAGTTTCCTAAATAAACGAGGCATCTTTTAAAATCCTCGACCTTTACTTACCACCCTCTTCTATAAATCTTGTATCTTTTATTTGTAGTTGTTACTCAGTATCTTATAGATAACTCAATTTATTGATTGTCACTTTTGTCAGGGGAACTAAAAAAAACTGCTGTTTATTTTCGTATGTGTCTTGTTCGTCTATGTCAACACTGAGAGTTATGGAGATTCATTCTTATAATCATTTAATCAGCATCGAATGAATTAAGTGGATTAAAATACTTGTTTTTAAATTTGTCTCTTGGCGACTTAAAAACACTTTACATACCAGAGGAGCACAATGGTATATTTTTACGAAAAAGGAGTCTTGTTCTTTTAAATTGCAAATAATAAGACAATATATTAATAAAGGATTTTTTCCAGGGCTTATCCCGTATATACAGTGGGCGATTCCACCACCTTATATCCCATAGCCAATACGGGACAAGGACAGGGTCAATATTACGCAGCTCCGGCATCAAATGCTGGTGGTGGGGGTACGACTGCAGTAACTGGTACCACAGTGGGTTATTCTGCAGCTACTGGACAGTATGTTGTGCAGCATGCAGTAGATGCAGAATCTTTAATTCCCACTACGAGAATTGGCCCACAGGGTGCAACTGCAGTGAGTAGAGTTTTGGTACTAGTTTTGAAAATGCCTTTCAACCTTGTGGTGAAGGAAATTTGCTTAGTATTTGTATGGAATGAGTAAAATCAGTAACACTAACTCATGCTGATGCTCATATTGGTTGGGTTATCATCATCCATTAAAAGGACATTCCAAAACTAAATATTGGTGTAACTTTAACATCTGTTAGCTTTACTTACTAACTTGGGTGTGCAGGAATATGCGCCCGCTAACACTGGTCAAGTTTCTGGGCAGATGGTGACAGTCAGCTCCAACGGTGATGAATTGGGATCCAGTTTAGGTCATGCTACTAGGGTTTCCCCTGCTACTGTAAGTCCTGCTTCCCTATGCTGCTTTTTTATTTTCAGTAAATCCATTGCTCTGTTACTTTTCCGGGATTTATGCCTGGCCAAGCAGAGCACTTTTGTATCAGCCGATGGTGTAACTTGCTTTATTTTATGTTTTGCTTTTTGAAAATGTTTTACTTTCTGCTTGTTGTTATGCATTTAGACTGTTGGAACTAGTGTGGATAGTAATTATTGCCGAAATAATTTCAATTTATAGGGTGTTCTCTGATAAAGCGCATTTATTTATTGTGTTTTTTTATAGTTGTTGATTTTCCCCATGCCCAAATAATTAATTTTCATTCAGTTCCAAGTGTGCTTAAATATGTGGAAAACCTTAGAGATTTATCGAATCTAAAATGCGTGTCCTTAATGTTTTATGTGAAAACTCATTATCAAACATTTCGTGTTATCAATAAAAACTTGCTTGACGTGGTAAAAAAATATTTTCTTCATTAATAAAATGAAGAAAATATTTTTATAATTTATTCAAAATTTTCACATTTAAATAGGACAAACTGTGTAAAAAGTTGAGATTACTTTTTAATATTGATTGTGCAAAATGTGCTTTGAAGGTGGTTTACATACAATTCACTAGTTAACAGTACTGTTGGAGCGCGTTTTATAAAATTTTATTGTTTATTTTGAATGTTAGCTTTTTAAGAAACTTTATTTAAAAAATAATACAAAATACACTACTTGAATAGAGAATATCTTCTATGTTCAAAGATGATCTATAGATTCTCTTAAGACTAACTTTGAATGTCTTCGACACTATCTAATAACTGAAGCTCGTTTCTCCTGTGGCTTCTTTTATAGTTAAATTATGCTGATACCAGCAGAAACTACGTCTTATAATAATAATATATTTTTATTTCGAAATCGTTACAAAGATATAACAAAGTACATACATACATTTACTGCATAGTAAAATAATCTTCTAGTTGGCTAATAAGAAGTATTTATATTTCTTTTTTAGACAAACTTTGGCTTCAAATCCGCAATTCGTAGTTGATAGAATTTACCTTCTTTTAATTTTTTAATTTGTCAATATTGATCGACCACCCGGGATTTTCATTCAAATGAACTACTGTTTTTAATAGTACAATCGTCATAAGTGGCCATATAATTCTAACAACTCTTTTTTTTATATCTTTTATTTTTATTTTGCTTAGATTTCGCTTCTAGGACATGCAAAAGATTCGACTTTCATTTAGACGCTGTATTATTTGTAGGTTCAGTGGTTGTTGGAAAATTACGAGACTGCTGAAGGAGTGTCTCTACCACGCTCTACTCTCTACGCGCATTACTTGCGGCACTGCTCAGAACATAAATTGGAACCGGTTAATGCTGCATCTTTTGGAAAGCTCATTAGATCTGTGTTTTTAGGCCTAAGGACAAGACGGTTGGGGACAAGGTAAGCAAATGTTTCTATTACGTAATGAACGAGATTTATGGAATTAAGAAGTTTGATATGCGATAATCCGATCGGACGGGTTTTCAGCAAAAAATCGAAGATTTAGAACATGTTTAGACATTTTTGTAGCGGTTTAGGAAGGTTTCTGAGACAAGCCAGATCACTACATCCATATTTATCTTTGTGGATTTGTAAAATAATTAGCTCGCTATTTAGAACGTTTGATTGCCAATATCGTTGCGTTTTCCTATAATGGCGTTGGAAGCTTTACATATCTGCAAAATGTGTATTATTTGTTCTTACCGGCCCTCTTCTAGGTAGCGTTCTTTTGAATGCTCGAATGAACTCGCGTAATATACAGACAGCTTTGAAGTTTTGGTTTTTTCAAACATGAAATCGGTTCTACGTGCATGGCAAATTATGGAAACTATATACTCTACACACATTTTTTACTCATTTTGGCCTGTTGCTAAAGTAGAAAATTCTCTGTTTCGAAATGAAACGTGACTGATTTGAACCCATGTGCGCTCACATTCGATTATCCGACGGGCGATAAATTTTCAAGAGGCAACATTTTACGAGAAAAAAACTAGAGTATAATTACTATAATTTAGTTGTAATAAGAATAGTGATTTTTTTATATTGTAAATTCATAATTTTGTGAAATTCTCTAAATGATTGTACAGGTTAAACATAATTCATTTTAATAGATGAAAGAGCATTTAAAATAAAGCAGACTTTCATTAAAAAACCTTTGCCGCATGTGTTTCCTAACCGAGATACAGGGTGTCACAGTTTGAAAAAAGTTTTCTTTTCCTGGAGGAACTCCTCCTTTTTTTGCTTCTACTTGTAACGCCATGAAATATTTTAAAATAAAAAAATTACGTTTCCATTTTTTGAAAATGTCAAATGAACATGAAAAAACTGCTCTTGTAAAATTTTCATTTAGAGATTCTTCATTTCTGAGATTTTAAAATTTAAATTAATTTCCGATCCGGCCCGCTCGTATTACAGCTGCAGAAACCACAAAATCAGGTCCAATGTCTTGGGTCTGTCAAGAAAAATCAAACAATAAAATTAAAAAAGGAAATACATTCTAAAATTAAATACTCAGAATGGTAAACTCTAACTTCAATACATTTTTGAGTTCTTATTGCAATCGAATTTATCGCCATCAGCTGTTACGAATAGCAGCCCATGGATTCATCAGCATCCGATAAATAAAAAAAAGGTCTAGGAAGACTGTGCAGTGAAATGTTCCGGTAAAAAAATGACCAACCACATATCCATTTATTACTTCCATACATTCTCGCTAAACTCGTGCTGGAAGGACTGAACACCAGTTTCTCTGGTGTTTTTCTGTGCCAAAAAGTTGCAGTAATGCTGATTAAAACTAATGAGTAAAACTAGTTCCATCTGTCCAAGAAATTTAATGTAAAAAGTGGGAATTTTGTCTAATGGGAACAGCCATTTGCAGAATGTTACTCGCGAACTTTAATCACCAGGAAGAAGATTCTGTACTGGTTGCACATGATTAGACATTTTGAAATCCTTGTGCAAAACTGACTAAGATTCAAATGATAGTAAAACTGTTTTAATGTTTTTTTTTATTGAGATCTAAGACTACTTGATTTTATGATTCCTTGAAACTAATTTTAATTTAAAAATCTCAGAAATGAAGGCTTATATAAAAATTTTAAAAGTGCAGTGTTTTTTCTTAGAAATGACCAAAGAACTTAAAAATATGTTTATTATATTCAAATGTTTAGTGGCTTTAAAGGTTGGAGCAAAAAAGGGAGGAGCCCAGAAAAAGTTTTTCAAACTTTGACACCCAGTATTTTAGGAAATATCTGCGAGTAAAGTTTTTTAATGAAAGTGTACTTTATTTTTAAAGCTATTTCACCTAGTAAAGTTTATTACGTTTAACCTGGACCACCGTGTAGGCGCATCACTAAACTGCCATTATTTTTTGTCCAAAATTTCAATTTCAACTATACTTTTCAGTTTGGCTACATTCTTCTATAATGTTATCTTTTATTTTTTAGGGGCAATTCAAAATATCATTACTACGGCATTCGTGTTAAGCCAGGTTCATCTCTAATGAATATAGAAGACTCATCCAGTCGAGTAGTTCTAAATTCAAACTCTTCAGGCAAAGCGCAAGGAACTATCCGTCCTTTCAAACGTAACTCCGACTCTTCGGATAGTCAGAGTTCTAATGGCACGCTACTGCAACATGCTGCTTACTTGGGTGATGGTAGTAATGCCATCCCAAATTTTCCAGATATACAGTTTTCTGAACGGTTACCAGAGGACTGTGGGTACGAGGATGTGGATACTTTAAAGTATGTAGAAGCTGGTTTATTTAGTTGTGTTTTGCTACTTATTCAATTTTCTTTCAAGGTCTATATATAGAGAACATTTAGAGGCATTTTTGGATGCGATCTTGAGCCTAGAATTTAATACTGTGGAATCTTTGTGGCGAGAGTTCTGGCGTTCGCAATATAATAATAATGGAGACGAGTGCGAAGAGGAAAAATATTTATCTAAGTATGTTTGGATTTCTAATCAACTAACAACTAATCAACACAATGTTGATTTTCTAATGCTATGTTTTTTTCGTTTCATAGGTCAAAGCTATTTTCTCTGTGTTCGTTAGAACCGGTACAGATATTTATGAAACAAGTGGATCTGGTCTTTTACCAGAACTTAATTCAAGTTTTGGTGCCCGATGTTTTGAAACCCATACCTGCAACGCTTACTCAATCTATCAGGAATTTCGCGAAAAGTGAGTATATATGTAAAATCCTTTCGATATTATATGCATATTTTTTTAAAAGTATACATTTAACTAGTTCTTTTTGAGGATACTGAGATAGTTACTTATTCGATTTTTTAAGATTTGGAGAATTGGCTGACTAGTGCAATGACCGGGGCCCCATCAGGAATGCTCCAAATCAAGTTAACTGCCGTGTCAGCGTTTAGTTCTAGTTTGCGTCGGTATACTTCGTTAAATCATCTCGCTCAAGCTGCTAGAGCCGTTTTACATAATGGAAATCAAATAGGACAAATGCTGGCAGACTTAAATCGTGTGGACTTTCATAGTGTAAGGGAGCAGGCTTCGTGGGTAAGGCTGACTGTATGCTTACATGAGCTACTATGTCTAAAATATATGCAATTCCAGGTTTGCCAGTGCGACAATGAAATAGTGTCAAGATTTGAAAACGACTTCAAGCTCACCCTACAGCAGCAGAATTCTTTGGAGCAATGGGCCTCATGGCTGAAGAATGTGGTGAAAAGCGCGCTCAAGCCCTACGAAGGAAGACCTACGTTTTCGAAAGCTGCCAGACAGTTTCTTTTAAAGTGGAGTTTTTATAGGTCAGTTTTTATGAATATGTTAACTTTGCTTGTTAATGCTCAAACATCCTGATTCCATTGCTAAAATAAACTAATTTCTATTTCAGTTCAATGGTAATAAGAGATTTGACTCTTAGATCTGCCGCTAGCTTCGGATCCTTTCATCTAATTCGGCTGTTATACGATGAATATATGTTTTACCTCATTGAACATCAGGTGGCTGAAGCGACAGGCGTGGTTCCTATAGCTGTTATTTTGGAAGGAATTGTAAGTGCTTTTATAATATATGTTTCAAATTTAGATGCTGCATATGCTGAATTACGATAAAGCAAAAATGTTACAACTTTAACTATCGTTTTCTTGAAATGCACGTTGACTTTCGTGCAGCAAATCGCAGTTACTTGGGAAATTTATTAGAATTACTAACATAATTATATTTTATGCCCGATTATGTCAAAAAGATATATCCAATTTAAAATAAGCGAGAAATTTTCGTGGAACGTTATCCTACAATTTTGGCCTACAGTTTCAGATTTTCTGACATGTCAAAAGGCTTCCATTTCCTTTATTATGCCATTTTGAAACTTATCTGTATTTTTTCCATTTTTTCCTATAAGAAGAGAGTTTGATATATAACTTTTTCTCGAGTCCTCCTATATAGTTGGAAATAAATGACCCACTTAAAACTCTAGATATCTCCGAAAGTTGGATTGGAATTGTGTATTTATTTCCTCTAGGCCTAAAGTCTGGAATAAGGTGGGACACCCTATACAAATAAATCCGAATAACTTTTTAACACTAAACTACGTCGGAAAATGCCTCAGTACCGATGTTAAGTTCGCATTGCATAACCATAGAACAAACCCGTTAAATCTTGCAATTTACCACCCTGTAGATCGATAACGAAGCGTTTGCAGAACTTTTAGAAACAGGCGTTTATATCTACACACTTGAAAGTAAAAATATAAAAAATATGAAACACTGATCATTTTAGCATTGGATCAACAATGTAACAAACAATGTCCCAATAGTATAAAATAGCGTCATTAACGGTATTTAAGGAGGAAAGAAGTAAAAATACTGCGGTTGCTTAATTTTGTAACCTGCATGTCCTAAAATTATTTTCAAGTATACACAGTGTCTCATAAAAGCGCTGCCGACATCAACTTTGGTTTTTTAAATGGCACACCCAATTTTTCTCGTCGTCTCTGCATTAAATTTACAATCATTTGGTACTCCCATTGTCGATAATTTGCTGCTATGATTAATCGGGCATTTTTAATTTTCATGCGAAAAGTGAGCGTATTTTGAAAATTAATTTCTCAGAAACGGTGAGAGAAAACCTGCTATTTTCGTCTGCTGTTGGAAGAAATAAGGGGCTCTGTTTTTTTTTTACTTTAATGGTGCTTTAATTGCTTTAATGTTGCATTTGCTGCTCAAATGTATTTTCAACAAAGTTCATGTATTTCAATTGACTAAAACTTTTTTTTTAATAGAAAGGAATTTATTTCTCAAATTTATTTGGTCTATTCTGCGCCTGTTGATGCTCATATGTTCTAAACTCATATGATATTTTAAGAAATAAAGATGTAATTTTTTCCCTGATTTCAGATTGTGCTATAGATTCAGGCTTATATCAACATTGTTGTGTCACGAAAAAAATATTTTTACTGAAGAAATAGTAGAGTTAAAAAAAATAAAGGTTTTTTTGTGGGACAGCGAAGAGATAATTTCACTAAATTTCTATTTATTTCTTAAACTTAAACCTCGTGGGTATATAACATTATTATCAGAAGACGCAGATGCCAAATAAATTTCAGTGAAAGTGAAAGTATGGCTTCCATTAAAAAAATTGTTGTGTATATTTTCCTGACTGTACTTCAATTTATTTCAACAAATTTTCCTGGGTTTCAGTCAATTTTATTGTCACTAATTATGGTGTTATGTGATGAGCCCTGCGTTTCGTCCCGGGTCTACCTATTGGACTCGTCAGTAAGGCTTAGGTAGACCCTGACGAGTCCAATAGGTAGACCCGGGACGAAACGCAGGGCTTATCACATAACACCATAATTAGTGACAATAAAATTGACTGAAAACCCAGGAATACATTGGAATGAATTAAAGTACAGTCAGGAAAAAGAATATTATTTAAAATGTTACAAATACGTTTCGGTGTCTTTCTCCACCATCATCAGTTTGTCTGTATGAACTTTGGTATGATCGCCAGATTCTTGCATCTTGTTAGGAAGTTTTTTCTGTTCCTCTCTCTTGCCAACTTTGTTTGTAATCTCCCATATGCCCGTTTCAATTTTTCTCCATCCATCCGATCTATCCTGCTTTTGTTCCCAAGCATCTCATTCATTGTTGTGTATATTTTCCTGACTGTACTTCAATTTATTTCAACAACAATGAATGAGATGCTTGGGAACAAAAGCAGGATAGATCGGATGGATGGAGAAAAGTTGAAACGGGCATTTGGGAGATTACAAGCAAAGTTGGCAAGAGAGAGGAACAGAAAAAACTTCCTAACAAGATGCAAGAATCTGGCGATCATACCAAAGTTCATACAGACAAACTGATGATGGTGGAGAAAGACACCGAAACGTATTTGTAACATTTTAAATAATAAACAATAAAATTGACTGAAACCCAGGAAAATTTGTTGAAATAAATTAAAAAAATTGTTTTAGTCCATTGACATATTTAAACATTGATAGTTTGTAGAAAATACATCTGAGCAGCTAATGAGGCCTTAAAGCAACAGAAATAAATCCAATTTCTTCCTCTAACAGTTGACGTAAAAAGCAGGTCGGTATGTTTCCTCGTTACTGAGATTTTCATTTTCAAAATTACCTTTCACAAGTTCCACTTTTCACAAAAAAAATTGCTCGTTAACTATTGCAGCAAACGATCGACAATGGGGTATAAAATGATTGCAAATTTAATTGAGAATTCAGAAATGACGAGACAATTTGAGACTATATAATTTTATCATATGCAGATTGAAAAATTAAGAAAACTGTATTTATATTTTTTGTACTCTAACCGTTTAGACGTTATCTCATGTTTAGTATATCTGTCTCTGTATATGTTTTGTTTTAATTGTATAATTGAGATCTTCCAGAGACAAAACCTCACACTTTTTTTAAATTAAACTTTCAATTCTCTTTAGGTTCAAGAAAATTAACATTTTTAGTTTAGATTTTAACAAATGTTTTTGTTTTACTCTACGGCGGCTATAAATTGAACGCTTTTGGGGGTTAGTAGTGTTTGTTTGGTATCATAAAAATCCTTTATTATTTTTTGACAGTATTTATTGTTACCAAAGAAAATGACGCTACAAGTGGGCGTTTCGTTCAATATACTTTATTAAAAATGTTACGAAGCTATCTGTTGATGACTAATTTAAAATTTCTGATGAATTTTTGGTCATTATTTTACTTAATCTAATAAAGTTTTCAATAATATCTCATTTTTAAATAACGGAAGTCGGTTGATTAACGGGCTATAACGTGTGTACGCAAAATTATTTATTATAACACTAATATTTGATAGAAAACGATTTAAGAATAAAGTTGTGTCTATCTTGTTTTTCAGAAACAAGATGTGTTGCAGAACAATTTGAGCGTTTACGGAAGTAATGATTCGTTATGTAATGGATCGCCTTTGCAATCTGCAAAGTTGGAATGCGTGAGCCCAACTGAACAGCTTACAAAACGGCAGAAAATCAGCTAGCCTGGGGAGAGTTATGCGGTAGTTATGTCAGGTAGTACTAGTTTTAATATTTGTTTATGAGTCAGTATTAGTAATGGCCAGTTGGGATTCCAGCCGAGCCTGTTAAACCGATGAAATATTATTACACCCAATTGTATCAAAATTTACCGCTTTAAGAGTTACAGGAATTACGGCCATAAAAAATGTGTTGGGATATTTAAGTAAATTTAATAAATCGCATGTATGCCATTCATACTACAGGGTATTTAACGTGCAATACTGTGGCATTGTTTTTGTAGGACCATTTAACCAATATTGCTGATATATTGCAGTTCTGACTAGTCTAGCGTTCACAATTATTTTTTCAAATACTGACTCAGCTCTTTTGTGTTCTATGTGTTGATTTTTTGTTTTAATTCCAATTTGTTGCAATTTTGTTAGATGTTTATTTATTGTATCTGAGATAATAAGAGACTATTAATGCATAATATGAATCAACTAATTTGGACATAGATGGAAAATGGGATAGTTTTAATTGCTGGACTCTGTAGGTTTTACATTATTTCTATATTAAATTTGTCTGATCTCGCAAGCTGTGTTAGTTAGTTGGGTTAATCGGATGAGAAATGATAGTAACAAACTATGGGAGTAAGTTTGTGTCTTACGAAATTGTTTAAGCTTGAAAATAAATCACCTATGATGTCTTATATTTGATTGATTAAAAACAAACAAAAAAGATCGTTTAATTGAACTAAACTCCTTGCCCTTAAGTACCCCGGAACATGAAAAAAACTACGTATTTTAAATTGCGCAGTAATTAAATGTTTTTCATGAGCCACAGACTTTCTCCTATTAAAGCAACAGCGAAATTGAAGAGGGTTGTATAGCTAAGTCTTGACCGCACGTTGGTTTAGATTTTGATTATCAAACCTATGATTGTCAAAAATTGTTTATTTTATTTTAGTTTATTGTCCAAAATATGTGTCATTTCACAGAACAAGTCAATAAAATTTCGTTGCTAGTTAAGTTCTTTTACACACTAGCAATATCGGTAAAATTGTACTATAACTGATCATTAAACAATTATTTTTTTACTGTTTGATGTACTACCGGCTTGGGTTTTGTTGCCATTTTTAGTTTGCAGGTGAATGAGATTTATATAATTTTTTTGCCAAATATTATTGAATAAGCGCTGTAAAATTGTGACTGAATGTTATTTATAGATATTGAAATAACTATGTGTTAGGTGTTAGGTAATTATTAATGCATTGCGCATCATTTCGTTAATACGAATTTTAGATTGTGATAAATGGTTTCAACTCCCTGTATGGATGTCATGTTCATTATATGTATTATTGCAATGACCATTTGCGCTCAATTCTCGTTTCGCGTCGTTTTTCTTTCGATAGTTATAGGGATGGAACTAAGGAGCTACAGGAAAACCGCATTGTTTTTCACCTAAATACAATAAATTGTTAAGAATCGTAATTGTAAGTAATTATATCACAATCAAAAATTTTGATGTATTAAATTTTTGATCATGTAAATAGGTTATTGCTCAAAAGTGTAATCCATCCATCGCGTGTAATATGATATCCGAGAAAATAATAATAACCGTTTCCAGGGTAAATAATAACTATTCATCTTGTAAGTACAAGTTAAATGTTTTCTACCAAATATCAGAAACTAATTTTGGTACATTTTATAAGTGGTTTAACGGAGGAAGTTATTCGAACTGCGGATTTGCAATATGTAGGAACTGTGGTATTTATGACACATCACGGATTAATTTAAAGGATTAAGCACACTTAAAATTATTTACCAACATGTATTATCAACTATTCTTTTACGTATCAATAGGGGCTGTTGGGGTGATGTCATTATAACGTGCGCTTGGTTTATTCAATAGGAATTGTATTCGGAATTGAACTATTAGGAAAAATATAAGGAGTTGGGGGTTTATTCTGAGTCATCTTCAGACCGTCGTTATTTGTTTGATTTTCACGGAAAAACAAATTCCAAAACTACATTTTGGTCTAAATAGGTAAAAACCAACGACCCTTGAAAATGGCATTCTCTGTTTGATAAAAAATTCAACTAATGTATAATATATTTTTTTGAAAACATTATTTTGTTGTTTTTCGACTCTTCTCCTATTTGTAAAAACACTGTTTTCCTAATCAACTGCCTTTATGGCCTATATAACTTTTATCTACTAATCAAAAAATGAATTAAAATTTACAAACGACTGTGAAATAGGTGAGTAGCGTTAATCCCCCAACATACCTTATTTAATGTGAATGTTTTGGAAATTATTCACATCATGATTGATTATTTTGACTTGAGCAGCTGCTAATCAAACTAGCCGAAAATGACTTAAATAATTATTTTTTGCCGGACGCACTAAAGTAAACCCCAAATTTTTCCTTGAAACCATAAATTTTTAAATGTTGTATGCTCAAATTTGTTGGCTTCTACAAATTAATGATATATCCACTTTTCCAGTGGGTTTGGCTTTACTACTTTGAATCAGGACCCTGTATATTGTGAGATTTTTCAGTTTCTATGTTTTCTTACAGGCCATATTTTTATCAGACTTAAAATTACAGCGATCACATTTTATTGGAGAAGCATTACATGATTTTAAAAACGCATTTTTCGAATTGATGTCAGTAAACGATTTTTTATTGCCCACGCATATTGTAGGATATTCCTAAAATTAAAAAAAATGTTATTGTTTTTATAGTCATCTCTTTCGTTTACTTATCTTTTGTGTTTAATTATTTATGCTTTTTGTCTATTTATCAGTTGTTTTCTGTTATGCATTAGTCATCAACTGATTCCGCTTCAAACCGTATTTAAGACGTATTGGGAGATAGGTGGTGAAATTCGGAATAAAACCTCCTACAAGATGATTGCACGAATATGAAACGTTAATAAAATTCCTGCAAAACATGCTTCTCTAGACGTTCTAAAACGCCAAAACTTGCAGATTCCTTCGAGTTCGAAGTTAGAAAGATGCTTAGATGATCCCTTTACTAACAACTTTTCTTGATGTTGTTTCTTCGCTTACTGAAATTTCAAATACGTTTGAAATTTTTATGTTTCAAACGCCTCTCATCATGCCTATGCTGCACAGTCAATTATCAGTACCTTACACATTTCGCAACAATACTAACTTGTCGCAGAAAGATGTTCGACATTATAAAAAACAGATCATTAACAAAAACTAGCAAATTAACCAAAACCAACCCTAATGCCTACTAATTGTGCCTAAAAAAATATGGATTTGGCAAATACACATTCGAAAGCGTTGAGGTGAAATCCATGAAATATTTCAATTAAAAATCAATTACGTTCGTAAATCGTGAATTCACAACATTTGAAAATCAAATGAACCGCAACATATGGAGTGATCCAAAAACAAGTCTATAAACGTGTAGATTTCGCAAAATATCATATACAGGGTGTTCCATTTAAAGAAGTTGCCAAACACCTTGAATACGGTTGCTTCAAGAAGTCTATTTAAGAATGAGCCGTTTTGGAAAATAATTTCATCCCTGTATGCAGAGTGTTTCAAATATAATTTGGCAAATAAACTAAATTTTAAAATAAACTTGAAATTGAAAAAAGGAATATTTAGACAATATTCTACATGAAATATTATTTGTGTATGAATGAACGGCATGTCTAAAAGTGTTTAGTAAAAAACCGCTAGTATATTGAAAAAATGGGACTGCTATTTTTCTAACTAATTGGTTACGATTACCCACATGTTGAGCTTGATATCTTCATAGGTTTTATGTCTTAATACGCTAAAATTTTACCACTTGTTGAATCTTGAAGAACCCATTTGATAAAAAAATCGTACTACTCCCGGGAAAATTTTAGATTTTTTTTATTCGGCTAGTCAGATATGAATCACTACATATTTCCTATCTGATTAAAAGAAGTTTTGAAATTTTCTACGGTTTAGCCTTGATCAATTTTGTAGTAAGTGTTTAATATAAATACGGCCTTAACAGTTTTCTGTGTACTTACTTCTTTGCGTGTTACCTAACTCATTATTTAATACTTACAGTTGCCACACTCAGCAAACATTCTTTTGCATTTTTCTTCATTTTTTTACATGTTTTAGCAGAAATATTGTGGCATCGTTGTGCGGACCAATAAATTTGAAACATCGAAAGAAAATGTACTGTGTAGAATTCGATCAACCTTCCTTTGAAACTGAATGTATTCGAACTAATCACGCTTTGTACTCAGGGCGTTAAAAAAATCAAAGTACTTTTTTGTAATTAAAACTACCTTATGTGCCCACTAAAACCAACAGTGTATACAACAAATATATGTTGGTTAAATTGGATTTCTTTTTCATTTTATGCGTTTGTAAAGCAAATTTTATTAAAATAATAACTGATGATTGTAACGATAAGTAGGCTTATAAAAAGGATAGTATAGATATTCGAAGACAAATTGAACAAAATAATGTTTTGCAATATTTCTTTTACATGACCGTCAACATTACCTGTTTGAGACGTAAACTATTATCAATAGCATATTATTTAGAGCAATTTCAACATGTTTGTTTAGTGTTAGTAATGATTGATAGTTTGGACGGATCTCGGAAAAAAATATATAACTCATTTTAATTTTTTGGAAATTTGAACATGAAAATTACATTTGCACATCAAAATAATTACATGATTACTTATACTAAGCAAAAGCTCAGTAAATCAGAAGAAATCCTCATAAAAAGATTAAAAACATTTAAAAACCGCGCAAAACTGTTATTTACTATTTTTCAGCACCTAAAATTTTCTTATTAAAATTAAATTATAAATAAATATTAAAAATTTGTTCTTAGCTGAGGTAATTTCATCACTAGATTTTCATGTTCAACTGATTAATTATTATCGAGATTAATTTGTTATAGTCATTAGCATTTTACCTCTCAAGTTTGTAAAGTGTGATCAGTTATGTTAACTTAATATAAGGTGCACTATTTTGTATTTAGTGGTATAGATTGATACATGTAAAACTAGAAAGATCAGTGTATTTTTGTAGATGTGAAGATATATACATACTTATATCGTAAACTTGTTTACGCATAAATACATTTTGTAAACTTAACAGACACGATTTTTACCTATTTAACGACTATCGCACTACCGAAATTGCAATGGATTTGTGCTTTTCCTATAATTTACATACATTTATCGTGCTTTGTTTCGTACAAAGTAAGGCTTATAATAATAAATCCTAGTCTTGTTATTTCATATTCGCATTATTATTCACGTATCCTCTTATAATGACGAATCAATATTTATAATGTAAATATTTTGGTAATTGATTTCTTTGAAAAGTTTCTTAAATTAAGTGCTGTCATGATGATATTTTGCTTTAATAATGATTTTTTTCCAGGGTTTCTCACTATTAAAGGCTATTAGTAGCCTATTGAAAATAATATTTGTATAAATACTTTCAATTAGACTTTTAACTTTTAATTAAGAGAATTTTAACGCTATTGTGCTCTATCCAGATAAAATATTTGCAAATTAGCCACTTGGGTATAAGGCAAAAGTGGACGGTTGTGAAAATTTCTAGTGTTTCTTATAATTTTTTATTTAGAATGTAATGCCTTTTGGATTATTTGGATGTTTTACATTTGAAATTTTCCAGATGTTTTGAAGACTTTTTATGTATGTTGTTGTAATATTATCGGTAACTTTATTTCTGAATTTCGGTTTAAATTTCTTGAGTTTTTACATTTTAACAGCAAATGTGTCGATATATGGTTTTTAAAGGTTTGTAAGTATGTTTTTTTAAGTTACTTAATTTTGCATAGAAACTTTTGCAGACAATCTTTTATACCAAAGCTTTTAATATTGATTTGAGTTTATGATTGAAAACAGAGGAGAGCGATACCGATTCTGATCTTTTGAAGCAACCGGGGAATATATTTAATAAAAACAATAGTTTTCTAATGTTATAAATGGCACATCAAATTTTCTTGCAACTGTAAAAACACTGAATTATTCTATATAAACAGCCATTCTTGATTTAGCAAAGTACCTTTAATCAGATCACAATGAAGAATCAAAGTAAATTTCAGAATTAAAAATTAGACAACAAAAATAAAAGAAAACCGGAAAAGTCTAAAACTGTTCTTACTGGAAACACGCGCTCTTATTTTTTCACATTCACATTTTTTTTTGTTAGATAATGGTTTGCTTTCACTCGTTTGAAGTTGATAGGTTACATCTAGAACACCCTGTATATATTGCAAAGCATTCTAAACTATAATTTAAAAACTTCTATGGTTTTGGTACAAATTCAATTTTTCAAAATTCAAAATGTGAACGATTGGACATTTTTCGGAAGTTTATTTCAAAATTAAGCACGTAAATGATAAATTTTGTATTAACTATAGAATGGTTCGTATAAAAATGGAAAACGGCGCTAAACTAAACTTTCTCTCAGTGTAAACATTTTTTATTTCAGCATTAATGACAAACCACCATTTTTAAATAAAAAATGTATGTTTATTATTTTTGAAGTTATTATATAGTTTATACATTTTAGTGGCATACTGAAAAAATAACATTTATTGCTCATTAAGCCACATATATCTCAAAGACCGTCAGAGGGTATAGAAGATTATATTTAAAAAGTGCGCAGAATTTTTAAGTAGAAGAATAAACATTTTTTCCCCCAAATTTACAGTCATGTGCGGGGCAATTGATCTAAAATAAATGTTTTTATGTATTCTTCAGGTGCACCCGATTATCAACTTGTTGAGGGTCGATAGTCATGAAAATATTTTAGTAAAATATAGAAAGACGCACCTCTAAGAAAAGGCTTTAGTAAATATTTTATCTAGAAGATGGGCATATTGTTAAATTTCGAACCTGATAAGCTAGAAAATTATCGAGATTTCTTCGGTTGAAATTGTATTCTTGGGGCAGAGTTTGTATCTTTTAAAATGTATTTTCTGCTTTTATCCTTTTGTTCTTCTCTATTAGATCTTTGCGATGTTCCTTAGGAAAAAGCGACATCTTAGCAGCGCAAACATTGTTTCTTATTACTCTACTGTTCAACAACAATAAAAATGGTCTACATTTAAACGTATTTTTTGCATTAAACATTCGTCAACCGTACAAAAACATTAATTTTCCGTATAAATTCATCGATGTAAGGCGGCGTTATTTGTTATCTGATAAAATTTTAATGAGTGAAAAGTGATAGTAGTGTTAGTAAGTGTAAAAACCCGTTAGTAAAGTGATTATCGGCAAGGTGAGCAAATTGTTATGTAGCTCCAAACACGAGCACCTGGAAAACTAAAAAATTAGCAAAAAACTGTGCATCTTTTTAATCCAATCACTCCACATTTAAAAGGAAAAAAATCTTTATTTAACCCTTCAGCGGTTTATCTCTATTTGAAAAGGAGGAGCGTACGTCCAATATTTTTCATGTCTTCTGACACCCCAATTTGGCAACCGTGCGCACTTGCTCAAACGTGTTTCAACTAGTTCTCGCTCGTTTTAACTGGCTTCGCATGGCTCTAACCGCACTTTTCTGTCAAGAAAATTGAGCAGACAGTTTCGAGGGTGCTTAAAAATCAAACTCAAATTCAATGATTTGCTCTTAAAAACGCTTCTAATAATTTAGTCCAGATAGATACTACTGATAGGTGAGTATCGAACCATGTGAAAATGAGTTAAATTAACATTTACCTGCTCGCAAGCAATGTTCTCATTATGTAACTTTTCGCATTTTTGTTTGTGAATTCCAGAGCCATAAAAGAACTATGGGTAACACTGTCTCGGCGGCTGAAGTAGCCGCTGCTCAAATCGTTCATCCGAATGAACCTGTGGAAAATGCATCTCAAATTCCACACAAACATCATTTTGACATAAAAAATTACTCTGGGGCTATCCCTGCGGAATGTCCAATGCATAAAAAGCAGGAACCTGTAGCTTCAGAATGTCCGGTACAAGGAGGTCGAGGCGACATCAACCCCTTAAATATGGTAGGTTTAAAAGGGTTGAGGCAAAGCTTTATTGCCTTAGCGTAAGCACAATTAAATTTTGCTAGATTGCGGCTTCAGAAACAGCTACAAAATACTGTTGAAATTTTTGTGCTTTTTGTCTAATGAATGTGGATTGGAAGTCGTCCGCTTAAGGGATAAGATTTAATTTGCCCACTCGAGTTAGGAGAAACTAATTCAAACCTAATAGGCTGAATTTCATCAAATTCACATCACTTCACACATTCACTGGACATTACCGTCCACTTTTTAAATACACAGTTTTCCGATTAATTATTGATTTTCATTAGTAAAAGCGACTATACCAAAAATCATTTCAATTCAAATAGATTTATATGTCGAGGTTTAGTACTAGTAACCGCTCAGGTTTCATTTTTTGCTATCAGTAACTATTACTCTTATTTTATTTTAGGTATCTACTTTTATGTTTGAGTGTTTTCATTTGTCTATCAAATTAATCAGTATTTTATTATCTTTTACAGATGGGTCCGGCTAATCAAAAGCCTTCTCCGGGACAACCATTTTCTCTATCAACAGAGCGGCAAACTTCTACCATACCAAAGGCTATTGTTAAAGAAGGTGAAGGCCCATTCTGGGTATATCCGAGTGCTCAGGTAAGAGTCACTCAATACCATTAAAATTGCATATTACATAAGGATTACGAAGTTTGTTTACTGGCATTGGGATGGATTGGATTCCATTCTACCCAATATAAGAACATTACATTCTATTACATGTGGAATATTTCTACGGGCAAACAGTGAAAACTTTACCTGCAGACTTAGGCAAAAACCAACCAATATATTAAAATTGCACCATAACTATTGTTCTGTTGCTCGTTGGTTTAAAACGTATCCAGTCATTTTTGAAAATCGATAAAATAAATATGATTTTTTAAAGTACTGAGCAAACTCTAATAATTGGGTAATTTTGGGGTAATTTAATATTTGTGTCTCTATTTGCTTATTTAGATGTTTTGGAATGCCATGCTAAGAAAGGGGTGGAAGTGGAATGACGAAGATATCAGTCAAAAGGATATGAACGATATTATCAACATTCATAATGCGAATAACGAACAGGCATGGAAAGAAGTGCTGAAGTGGGAAGCCCTGCATGCAGATGAATGCATGGATCCAAGGTAAGCTTTATAATAAAATCTGTTTTCTTCTACTAGAAGTTTAAAATAAAAAACTGGTCATTGAATTTGTCTTTATGCATTTTTACATTTGCTGATTTTATATCAATTATATTATACTCATCAATTTATTTAATAAAATTTCTCCTGGGTTTCAGTCAATTTTATTGTTTATTATTTACAATGTCACAAATACGTTTCGGTGTCTTTCTCCACCCTCATCAGTTTGTGTGTATAGTTGTTTCTACCTTCACATTTGACTGGTCACTCTTTTCCGATCTATCCTGCTTTTGTTCCCAAGCATCTCATTCATTGTTGTGTATATTTTCCTGACTGTACTTCAATTTATTTAATAAAATTTCTTGAGTGACCAGTCAAATGTGAAGGTAGAAACAACTATACACACAAACTGATGATGGTGGAGAAAGACACCGAAACGTATTTGTGACATTGTAAATAATAAACAATAAAATTGACTGAAACCCAGGAGAAATTTTATTAAATAAATTGAAGTACAGTAAGGAAAATATACACAACAATTACTAATCAATATAAAAATTATAAGAGTGTGTTAAATGTGTTGATTATACAAAGAAGCCGATTTGTTTGAAACTAATACTGTAACTGATAAAATTATAGCCATGACACTTATGTATGCCTTATTTAATTATTGTTTACGGCTAATTAGCGCGTTTTGATGTGGATCAACCTCTATCAATATCACTTTATTTAATACCGTTGTGATTGTCTATTAAAAAATATATCGTTATTATGTTTTTCGGCTTCTGTTCGCTATTTTGATGGAAAATATTGTTCAATCCGGCTTTGCGCATAACTTGGCGTAATTGAAAACCCGTTAAACTAATCTAAATTAGCATCGCTCTTAATTATAAAAAACTAATTGATGAAACACCTTGTGTAATAAAATACAAATAATGAATGATCAAATAGCATGCAGGAGCGGTTATAAAACCCGCCAGATTATCAGTTATTGGTTTAGTTAACACTACGTATTCTCCTACCCTGATCGGAATAAAACTGCACATCTTACTGCCACGTCTAAACATATTTGCCATCTAAATTATGAATTTATCGTAAAACAATTTGTTTCAGGTTAAAAAGTTTTGGTGGAAAAGCGGCAGATTACAGTCCCAGAGCTCGAATACGGCAGCTCATGGGCTATGAGCTACCATTCGATCGACATGATTGGATAGTGGATCGGTGTGGCAAAGAAGTAAGATATGTTATCGATTATTATGACGGAGGCAAAGTTAATAACAAACACCAGTTTGCTCTATTGGATGTGAGGCCAGCAATGGACAGGTGAGTGATAAGCTAGCTGTCTTGATTGGTTGAAGATTTTATGTGGCTGTGAAATCCTTGTTAAGCAACAAGAGAATGTGCTTCCTGATGTGGCAATGTTGGAGAAAATTCGCAAAATTGCATATAGTCAATTGCACGTAACTAGTTAATGGAAGATTTAATGCGACTTGATTAGTGCTCGCACGCCATCCCCTTGAACCTGTGTATTGGTTTGCGGTTCTAGTAGCGCTTGCAGAAATTTTATTCAGTTATTACAAGAAAGACAAGATAATGACTAAGCGCTCGCTTTGCTTTTTGCTTGTCTTTAACGTGCTTTTAAATTAGTTAAATAGTTTCGCCTTTATGCAATATGGATTGTGTTCAGGAGCAAAACGCTCCTGTCTCTATACAGTTGCGCATTTCTAGTCACATTAGGTTGTATCAAAATTAGCTTGGATCCAAGTGGCAATTCTTTTGGTTTTATTTGCAATATTGATGCGAACTTTGTGGTTTGGGGCTTTGCACTAATTTCAGTAACACCGTGGAATGGTAGTTTTTGCTTAATACAGACAAATGACCTGGTCAGAAAGTTAACTATGTTACATTTTCAGCGGCGAAAATATTTGGGACCGAATGAAAGTAGCTTGGTGGAGATGGTTCTA
This sequence comes from Dendroctonus valens, assembly GCA_024550625.1. Classification (NCBI taxonomy): domain Eukaryota; kingdom Metazoa; phylum Arthropoda; class Insecta; order Coleoptera; family Curculionidae; genus Dendroctonus; species Dendroctonus valens. The sequence continues at coordinate 863,577 of JAJTJO010000120.1, read as the reverse complement.
CAGTAACGAGTAAAACAGCACTATGCATCGTCATACTACTTTCGTTATGCGTATTTATTATATTAATAAATTATTTATGTGCCAGTGTTGCGGGTACACTAGTTGAAAAGACGATGTTATGTTTTATTTGCGGATATAATTTCGGCTAGTGGTTAGTTAGAATCATTTACAGAAGTACCTTACACGTAGCTACTAGTTTACGCTCAATTTCTGTCCTTTTTCAAATGGCATTCAATTTTTATCTCAGTGCTTCTATGTTGATAAGTAAAGGATACTTAATTATATGATTATATTATTCAAGTGTCAGAATTTGTTTGCTGATAGTTTTATAGGTGTTTATCAATGAATCACTATTTAGTGTTCATATGCCATGTTAGAGTTACATGAGTACAAAATCCCCAGTTATATATTTAATAAATAACTTACAACTATGACGATATAACATTTTTTTTTCTATTCCGTATTTTCACAAAAAAATGAATGATCCAATTTAACATTTAATCATCAGTCACCATAGCTTGAAAGAGCTTAGACTATTTTACGCGTGTTTTTTTGGGGCTTGAACTGCTCAAAAAAGATTGTTGATTCCGCGTATTTTACCAATTATTTGGGGCATCAGCTGAACTGGTGCAAGGAAATGGTCGGTTTATTAAGTCAGTTATTAAATATACTTTTAATCGAAAATTCCTGTTGTTGTTTTAAAATTGATGCAAATTGCTCTGCATTTATGTCGATCAAAACGCGTTTAATTCACTGGTTAATATCGGTATAATTATCTAAGTTGAAGAAACCTTTGATTGTCAGTTTTCAACGCCCGTATTTTTTTGAGCCTGCGATTGTTAGATTACGTAATTTTACGACAAATAAAAAATACAAACAACACAATGATATGGTTTTATAAATGGAGACTAACACCAAACGCGTCAAAAAACCAACTTCTCCTCACAAACCACAGACTCAACGCTGACTCCCCTACAATAACTGCAGACGGCCAAACGACACAACAAAAAAACGACGTAAAATACCTTGGAATCACAATTGACCACAAACTTAAATTCACTAAACCCATACGAAACATCAGGGCAGAAACAATAAAGAGAACAAAACACTTCCGATCACTAACCTACAAGACAGAGGAATCAGCACAAACACCGCCACCCAAATATATAAAGCTATTTGTAGACCCTTGCTAGATTTTGGACATATACTCATGACCAACGGAACAGAAAGGACAAAACGTTATACACAAACAACAGAACAAATTGCACTAAGACTAATAACACGAATAAGACACCCCCAAAACCCACTGCACAACCCCCCCACCCAACTACTATACGAACGCACAAACATGACAAAGATCTCGGAAAGACTCATACAGCTGCAGACAAAATGGACAAACAACCCCTACAACTGGACCATACTGAATCCCCTTTGTCTTACAAGACCAACCAGACAATCCCGCTTCCGTTTCCCTACATTAACGCTACTCGAACACTTACAAACGCAACTGACTAGTGGACAATAAAATAATCTCTTCTTGCCACTGAAATTTTATTTAATAATATCGTTAACCTAGAATAAGAGAATTTTCATATTTGTTTTTTATTTAGATTAAGACCGCATGTATTGAACAAGGGCAGAAAGACCGATAGGTCGATAGCCTTTTTTTAGAAATAAAGATGTTTACTACTACTAAAAAATACAATACCTTATGACGTTATTTATTGAAATATATCACACTATTATAGTATTTTTTTGCTGCAAACACACAATTGTTATTTCACTGCCTTCTGTTAATCTTCAATAAGGCTTGATAAATACTGCCCGTGTTTTCATATTGGGCCTGAAATTTACTGTTTTGTTATGCAATCACGTTTCTGAACAGCATTATTGAAATCAAAATTAACCAACTTTTTATGAGGGAGTTTTATCAGCGCTACCTTATTTCCATTACGATTTCTGACACTGTATTTTTGTTTGTACGTTCTTGTACAGTTCAGTGTGTTTGAAAATCCTTTATTTACTGATACTCAGTCATAAATGGGTGCCATGAGTCATTTTAATATTTAAGAAGAACTTCCTGTTTTTGTTTCAAAATTGATGCAATTTCCTGTGAGTGTACGTTAATAATAAATATTGTTATTCTTTTGTTTTGTTTTTTATTTTATTTACTTTGTTTTTATTATTATTTAGTTTGTTCTGTACATTCAACCGTGTTTGGTGTATAATGTTTTTATTGTGCAAACATTCATTTAATTGTTTGTGGGTTTTTTACTAATATAACGTGGTGGAACTGGTTTTTTCTGATTCGCAGTAAGTATATTACTTTGCTTTCCGTATATTTAACGTATTAACCAAAATACGTTCGGGTGCCAACTTGGTTTAATTTTTGCTAGACTGTTATAATCTATAGTCAAATATATCTAATGTTTTGACTTGTATGTTGCAACATTTGTACTATTTACGAATAAAATAAAGAATTGGTCCATATAATGGTTAAAAACTAGAGGTTTATCGTTGAGATTGTCCATGTTTAGGTTTGCTTGAAAAAATATTCTTCTAGTTCTGTTGTGTGCTGTTTGATTAGATCTTATTCGTTTTAATACAGCTGGTTTATGGGATATTTGGTATATACAGGAATTACTTCAAGTGATTTAGACGATATTTTTTGGCATGATTTGAATACAAAAAAATTGCAAAAAATCGACAAAATTTTGATTTTCAAACGACATTTTTAAGAGCGACTGATAGCACTTTACACAATTGCTTTATTAGAGCCACAATGATAACACTTTGGTGTAGGTGTTGTATGTTATTTGGGTGGCCCAAATAAATCGTATTTTGCGTTTGATGTTTTTGTTTTGATTTCCCTGTTGAATATCTATTTTAATAGAAGGATTTTACTATTTTATTTAATTTTGTTTCTCTTTCTTGTTTGATTTGTTTGTACATCACTTTTCATCATGATTAACATGTTTTTTTAAATTTTTGTTGCGCTATTGCGTTTTTTTATTTGATTTCGAATATTTAATAACGTTTAGGAAATTATTTATTAGGTAAATATCTTCGAACTTTTTAAAGTTGCATATTATGTTGAAAAAGATTGAAAATCGCCTCATCGTAATATACATAATTTGCTAGACGAAGCCAAACGAACACTTAATTTAAGAGAACAAAGACGCAAATCTTTTTTATGTAAATATTAGCGGTTAGCAAACTATATTTTAGCAAAAAAGCTTACAAGTCATTTTATAAAGAATCTCCCATTATTTTCCAGCTCGGAAACGGCTAACCGAAGCCGCCCAGTAAAGAAAGACATGCTTTTGAACTGTTTAGAGAAATAAACTATTTTGGCAATTCCTCTCTGAATCAGTTCTCTTTTTTTGTTTAAAACTGTTCGAAATTCATGCGTTCTCAGTCGCAACCGATAATGACACAGAGATTCCTTAATTAAGCCTGTAATTTGAGGCGGTTATTTTTAAAAACCCTCGCCTAATGTTCTTTTCTCTACATGTGCACTTCAATTTTGTATTTGGAAAATACTATTTTTCCTGGCTCCTTTGTGCTTTCCCTGATGATAATAGAAGAACTTGCATCATCAAGAAGGTAAAAAATAAAACCAAGATCAAGAGACAAAACCTGAACCACTTTTTAATTCAATATACAGGATTATTCACGCTATACGGCACGGAAGTTTGCGGGTAAACCGTTTGATTTTTACAAAGTATTATGTGATGAATCTACAGACGCCTACCGGGCGCACATTTTAAAAATATTTTTGTAATGTACAGGGTGTCTCAAAAGCTTTAAAAGAATCAAAGTTGTGTTTTTTTAAATGAAATATTATTGCATTTTTAGATTCTCTGAGCAAAATAAGTGTTTGTTTTAATAAGGTTTATAATACCTAAATCTTACGGTTTTTTAAATAATCTGAATTTTATCAAAATGTAATATAATTTTAAGGTGTCAAATACTTGAGAATTATTTAAGTTATGTAAACGTAATTTGTAGTGAAGTGTAACAAGAAATCATATTTTATATCCCAATGATAATAAACTTACAATGTTATACAGGGTGTCCACAAATTTAAACTAATCAAATAAGAACTTTAAGTGGCTCTAACTTGATTAATTTAAATACAACCCCATATTTTTTAACTTACCAGGAAATGCAGTTTTTAATTACCTATCGAATGGTATTATGATATTAATAACTAAGTTTTTGCCTTTTAACAAAATACGCCAAATAATCGCTCTGTGCACCAGTTGGTGTTTTTTTAATTAAAAGCTTTAAATCATATCAACAATGACATAAAAGAAAGGCAAATTATTTATAACAAATGTTCGAAATGTTGACCGTTCATTTCCAGGCACTTGTAAATTTTTTTTTCAAAACCACTGCTAACTCTGGACACCATTTGCGGAGTTACAGTTTTGAAAGCGTCTCTTATGCGTATTTTCAAATCGTGTGAAGTTCTCGGAAGCGTATGGTAGACAATTCCTTTTATGTACCCCCACAAAAATAAATCTAGTGGAGTTAAGTCCGGAGATTTGGGGAGCCAATTTTGAAATCCATTTCTGCCTATCCACCTGTTTTGAAAGTTGGCATTTAAAAATTGCCGAACTTCGTGCGGATTTGTAGCAGAATAATAATGAAAGTTGTGTCTATTCACGAGACGTGCCACTTTATCTAACAGCCACATGCAAAACTCAGTTCGTTTTCAAAATCATTTCCATAAAGTTCTTGGCAAAGGTGAATTTTATGAGAATAAAAGTTGTGCTTTTTAATAATTCTGGAAATATTTGATTGACTACTGTTAGTACTTTTGGATATTAGAATTTGACTAATATTGGGATTTTCGATAACTGAACCTACCATGAAAACATTTTCTGCATCTTGAGTGACAGATTTCCTTGTAATGGGTTTTTTATAATTGACACTCCCACTTTCCTCAAACTGGTGTAATACGCGCTTAAAAACGGCTGGTTTATGATGATTTCTTTCAGGAAACTCTTGAACATAAACTCTAGAGGCCAATAAACAATTTTTATGACATTCTCCAAAGGTGAAAATCCTGTCAATACGCTCTTCTTTTGGATAATCCTTCATTTTCACTAAACAGCACAAATAAAATAAATGCTTTGACATGTGTAAATGCCATAGGCAACTTAGATAAATTGGAACCTTAAATTAAACAACACTAAATGGTGCACAGAACAATTATTTGACGTATTTTATAAAAGGCAAAAACTTAGCTATTAACATCCTAATACCATTCGATAGGTAATTAAAACTTGCATTTCCTGGTAAGTTAAAAAATATGAGGTTGTATTTAAATTAATCAAGTTATAGCCACTTAAAGTTCTTATTTGATTAGTTTAAATTTGTGGACACCCTGTTTAACATGGTAAGGTTTTCATCATTGGGATATAAAATATTATATTTTGTTTCACTTCACTATAAATCACGCTCACATAACTTAAATACTTCTAAAGTATTTGACACATGAAAATTATATTACATTTTGATAAAATTCGTATTAGTTAAAAAGCCTTAAGATTTAGGTATTATTAACCTTATTAAAACAGACACTTATTTTGCTAAGAGAATCTAAAAATGCAATAATATACATTCCATTTAAAAAAACACAACTTTGATACTTTTAAGGCTTTTGGGGCACCCTGTACATTACAAAATATTTTTAAAATGTGCACCCGGTAGGCATCTGCCGATTCATAAAATAATACTTTTTAAAAAACCAACGGTTCAGCCGCAAACTTCCGTGCCGTATAGCGTCAATAACCCTGTATAAACATTTAAGTGGAGAATAAAATTTTAAATCTTGGCATGATTCTAAGTAAAACAAAGCGCTTTAAGTACTTACTTTATAAATAGATGAGTTCATTAGCAGTATTGAATGTTAATTGTCCAACCTGGATGTCTAAGTTTAGTTTTAAGCAAATTCGTGTTTTAGTCATTTGGCACAATCACACCGATCATATTATCTATTAAATTATCGCCAGTTTATGTGATGATTGTTCCAAGTCAGAAACGCGCGTGTTAAGTAAAAAACTTTCTTTTTATTCACAATTCTAAATTTTCCTTTTTTTTTCACTTTTTTTTATAGGAATTTTTAAACCTGTTTGTTCCATTTGAAACAACGAAGCCGATCTCTATTTCCAGTTGTTAGAACCCTCTATAATTCACCACTGTCAAGAATCAGCCCTCCACCTCTGTCGAGTCATCGTTTTTTAAAAATCTCCTTCGTGGGTGAGTAGGTTAAGGGTAATAAGAAGGGTAAGGCCCATATGCGCATAGTGGTCAAGTTTTTTGTGTCGATACCACACCTTTTTTGGTGAATATATTATAGTTCAGTTGTTCGTATGTTTGGAGTATTTTTGCCTGTTTATTAAAGAAGTAAAGCAATTTTAGCCTTTTATTTCGAACCGGGTTGTGGAATTAAGACGGGTAGTTTTATCGGACATAACAGGCGGTTCATTGTTGTGTATATTTTCCTGACTGTACTTCAATTTATTTCAAAATTTCCTGGGTTTCAGTCAATTTTATTGTTTATTATTTAAAATGTTACAAATACGTTTCGGTGTCTTTCTCCACCATCATCAGTTTGTCTAAAATATATATTTACAGTTATCATCAATTTAAAATAAAAAAATTTCACCAAATTTCACACATTAAAATACAATTACATACACATTAAAAAGTACATTAAGAACATTGGTTTTCAGGTGATGAGTCAGGACAAACATGTCTGGGAAAAGACTAGAATCTATTGTTTAGAGATCTAAATTTAACTTACGTATATAGTTGCTTCCAACTTCACATTTGACTGGTCACTGACTTTTCCATATTTTACTCGATTTCAAGCGAGCGAAACAAAAAAAAGTTTATCTTTCGTCTTTTCTTTGCATTCTAGGAATTGCTTGGCAATTTTTCAATATCAGCTGTTTACATTTCATTTACCTGGTCCAATCAGTTCATACATGCGATCATCTAATTAGCGTATGATACACAGAGCTAAGATTGTCTGTATCTGATCTGAAATTTATTGCATTCTGATGTTTCTTAATTTGCATCATTTCATGGATTCTTCTCTTATTATAGTTGTCCTCATTGATCAATATTTGTGTGTTATCGAAATCAAAATCATGCAACTTTTGTTGTGCTAATGTTGTTGCATTTTCGTTAACCTTTCTTAAGCTATACTTATGTTCGTATATTCTTTTCTTTAAATATTGCCCTGTTTGTCCTATGTATGTGTTGTCACAGTCCAAACAATCAATCTTCTATACAACGTAAAACAGGCGGTGTAATGTGTGATCGTTACGTTTAGGAGTTTTAGACAGTATTTTATTCAAACTTGGACAGTTTCTTTTTTTTTCTGGACGCTACACCCAAAAATCCTACAAATAAAATAGCAGCTGAAAATCAATAACTCGCTGCCGATATAACTTTTTTGAGCGCGTTTTTGGCGAATTCTTTTTGGAATGAATGGGAATTTAATATTCAAATTTAAATGTTTTTTTTTTAAAGGAGGCAATGAAAATTTGCGAGTGCACGTGCACATGCCGATACTGATTATATAAAATGATTTTTGCAATTAATTGAAAATTGAGGGTAGTTTTGGGCAGTTCTATATTTTATGCTCGGATTTAAAAATTATGTTGGGATAAAGGAAATAATAAAACATCAAAAAAATGTTTCAACTTTTTTTATTGTAAAATGACCAAGAATAACTCTAAAACTTTCAGAATCAATATATAGTTGATATAGATATAATATGTATTCGATTACATGATATAGACAATCTTCAACTAAATAAATATATTATGTTATCTTACCCATACAAATTAGTAATTGTCTAATTTACAAATTAAACCAACTGAACTGGCCGTTCTGATTAATACTGATCTTGGCACCCGAGATTGATGATGGATTCAAAAAGCCAATTTAGTATTAGGTGTCGCAAACGATATCGAAACTCCTAAAATATGATTGCCTTTAGCATGATTCTTGTAGAAATTCTCATTATTCCAATTGCGAAAATTAACATGCGTGAGTTCAGCTCAGCATTTTTAATTCAACAAAAAGATTTTCATTTCTACAAGAACCTGTTTATTCACAAACGATTATCGGACCGTCACTTATCTCTTAACCACTATTTTAGCGAAAATTGTGAGCAGAAACTATTTTGAAACACAACCTTTATTTGAGATAAAACCTGAACGTTGTTGAGTTTCTCAGTGTAAGGATTCTCTATCAGAACTTACTAAACGTCATACATAATGAAAACTAACAACTTTTTTGCTGTTATTATTATTGGTTTTGTAACTTTGTTTGATGCATCCTTACACTGTCTTTCGCATCTTTGAAAAGAGAAATGGATAGTCTTGCGTTTTTAAGGACAGTATTTTCTTGTGATTGCTTTTAGTGCGTCTTACTTGATTGCATTGATTGATTGTCGATCTTCTTTTGAAATTTAGTTCAGATTTAACATTTTTCTATTTTTGATAGGATTTTTCTACTGTTGGATTTTCAATTTTCAGCAAATCCGCTTCCCTCTTCAAATGTAGCAGATAATAAAGTAGGTTTAAGTTATATCGAATATAGGGAAGCCCTTATCGAGAGCTTAAAACGGCCCTGTAAAGCAAGTAGGTACCTTAAACGTATAATGCTTAACGGTGCAAAAAGATTAAATTCATCTTGTTGGTTAATTTAAATTGTGCCCATAGTTTAAGCTAACTTTTCCTACAATTATTAATTCTAAAGATTATCTAAGGTATTACTATTAATTAGTTTAGAGTATAATGGGAATATAGATAGATATACGCCTGGTTTAGATATATTATGTCCTTTTCTTATTGGATGTTATGTTTTAAATAGATATCTTTCAAATGATTTGTTTCAACTTGATCCCACGGTCAGGCACGTTTGCCGTTATCATGTTTTATTAATTTTATTTATTACAACATACGCGTGTGCCAGTTCACGCTCTTAACACCAATCACATAACTTTGATGCTTCTGAAAATAGAGTTTAGTTTGATGGTGATTTTTTTTCGGAACTTTTCACATTTTGCAATTTGCAGTTTCGTTCTATAGCGTAACAACTTTTTATAAAATATATCATCTAAACTTCAACAACTGTGCAATAGTGAATCAAACAATCAAGTTAGAATATGTACAGTTATTTATACATGGTGGCTCAAAGCAAACGAAACAACAGCTATTACGGGATCTTAGAGTATTAAAAGAAAAACACTCGGTTCTCAAATAATTGACCCTTTTTAACATGTACAAATTTCTTCTTGAGTTTTTACCCATTTTTTGAAAACTGCAAAAAAGTTGCTTTTGTTTGATAAATTCCTTTTATAAATTGATGCCGTATGTTTGCCAGCATTTTAAAATGCCCACTAAAAACGAATAATGTAAACAAATCGAAATACAAAAAGACAAGTGAGAAAGGCATTTTCATGTCGGTTAAACTTGATCGGTGATTTGTTCAAAACTAAAAATGGTTTATGTTCTACAAGGGAGAATCCAAAATTTGGAGCTATTTTTGGGAGGCAATCCAAATGCATCTCGCATAGCAGAATTTTTCAGTAAATAAGAAACATAGAAACATACAAAGAAAGTGTTGAGTTTTTCTGAGAAACTTTCTGAGAAAATTCTGAGAAACCGGATCCGTGGCGAATAAAAAAAAATTGTTGAGAAAAAAAGCCACTGAACACTAGAGAATTGCCTTTGCTTGAATTGTTCTGTTATCAATCGGGAAAATATAAAAAAATTCTAAAAAGTCATCATTTCCACCCCTCTAAAAGAGAACTGGTACGTGAAATAAATAAGACGATCATGATTGAGGTTCGGAGTTCTGTGAAATAATCCGAATTGTGTGTTTAACATTTGTTCTTCGTATTATATCCGTTTTTCCATCCAGGAATTTATTGATCATCGTCTCTACATATTGAATTTCCCCAAAATTTAAACGTCATATTATTAGATAATTTTTTATCTGGCAATCTTGATGGGGACATGTACTTGAGACTTTTACAAGAAGCTATCGATTCAACAATAACAACCATTAGTAAAAATGGCAATAATTAACGAAGAAGAACCTTGAAGATGAGGTGAGATTTCAACAGAATCGAGCGTCTCCCATTATTTAAATGAGACATTGAGTGGCGCTGTTGAATTGGCCCGCGCGTTTACCAGACTTTTTACCTTCGGATTTTTTATTTTCGATTATATTAAAAGATAAATATATGTAACTGTCCATCTATTTGAACAAAATCTGAACAAGTATTATTGTATGGAGGCTAGCCGGCGATTATTTTCAACATTTGGTGGACTAGTTTTAAGGTAATTTTGTCTTTTATTACAAAATTTGTCAGCGAGTCGCGACTAGTATCCAATGACATTTACAAATGTTGAAATAGCAATTTGTTTGGGAACCGCCAACAAAAAAAATCAAACCATAATGACCGCAAAGAATTAAAGAACCTTCCAAACCAGGTGCAACTCGGCCTTATTAACCCATTTAGGATTTTGGGGGCGGGCGTCACTCTGGCCAAGGGATGTCGTATAAGGGTCGCACTATATTCTGAAAACGTTTCTCCTGGAATTGAAAATTGACGTATCCAAGCGTTTTGGATTTAATACTCTTAGAGGTCCGAAGCTGGTGTTATTTCGTTTCCGCTCAGTCACACTGTATAAATTATTATAGTAAAATTGACTTTGAATGTATTCGAATTCAAAAATCTCGTGAAGAAACAGTATTCATTCGCTCATGTTAGGAGATATTCAATAAGGTGAAATATTATCTAGTGTTGGCTCATTGCATGGAGGCCTTAGACAATATCAACATTTACTTATATTTCCGTTTTACCCTGTATAACCTAATGTGAAACAAGCTCAACGAATAATTTGCCAAAATCATATGGCGTGAGAAACTGCAAATTGCAAATTCCGTAAAATCTTCCACTAATTTGACAGTAAAAGAGATGAGAGTTTTCAATAGAATCAAGGTACTTGAGTCAAGCCGAGACGATAGAAGGGAAATGTCCTGTTTTTGAACAGGCTTTATCAGGTAATTAAATGTATATATTTTATTTATCAAAAATATACATTTCAAATTCGGTTTTGACTTGTCATTTGGGTTTTTATTCTCATTATCTATTGACATATACATATGTTGTTATTCGAGCCTTCAGTTTACGATAATACCAGCACACTTTTCAAATGTGAAATCTTCATATTGCATATTGAAATAAACCCGTAAATTTAATTAAAAAACTAGTTGCTTGCTTGTATCATCGGTAAGTGTCCACACGTACTTACGATCGACCCTAATACTAATAGATTGCAAGGAAATGTCTATTTTCAGAAGAACCAATCAAACAGACAGAAAATAATGCAACAGAAAAAAAAACAAACAAAATAATACTTGAAAAGTTGTATTTAATCAACTACAAATCAAGTAACATAACTAAAAAGAATAAATGCAATAATATACGGTCATATAGGTAAATACAAGGAAACTAAGAATAAACCTGAGAAGCATTAAACATCGAATACAGAAGAAAAGCGAAAACAAAATCTAAGCAGCGAACCTAATTATTTTAATAAAACAAGAATGCGGTTGTGCGGACTTAAAGGGCAAACGTTAAAAAATATATATCTTTCAAAAACATACAGTCACACAGTTATTATATTGTAGATATTGACTTCGAATTTGGCAAATGCTTGCTTGCGTGATATGTCATTCGACAACAGAGAATTTTGATTATACAAAAAACGGAAGGAAGTAGAGCATGAAGTCGGAAATTTAGATAATCAATAGTTCTCGAATGAAATGTAGAAATATTGGATACAGTGACTAGAATAAATTGAACGCGGAACTTGTTAATTAACGAGGTTTGTTGTTCATGTGTCTTAGATTATTCACTGTTCATCTTTTGTTAAGGTAATATTTTTTACCTCCTTTGTTTTTTTGTACAGGCAAACTTATTCACGCTTTCATTTTTACAGTTTTAATTTACAAAATTATGAAATTTATGATTGTCAAAGTGAATAGTGTATAGATATTTATAAAGAAATATAACCACTAGATTAGATTAGCTTACAGAGATTCAGGCAAGCATGTTCGAAGGATAGAGGGGTATAAGTGGGGGAACAAGACAGTTCTACAGATTTGTATCTATAGTAATTGAGATTCATCTTATTTTTCGAGATTAGTTTAAACACGATTGCCTGTATCGAGAAAATATGAATGTCTCTCATGTGAGAAACGCAATTCATATCTCTAGGGTACGGCTACACCCTGTGATTATCCTAAACTAGATTCACTGGCTAACCTACCAAATATGCTAAAAAACTCCGCGACATGTAATAATACTTACTAGCCATATAATACTAATTAGGTTTCTTCATGTATATTTTCAAAACCTTAACTTATCGAAAGGCGCATTAAGTCCACTGCTCTTAACTACTGACCTAATTGACTCGAGCTCTAAACACCATCACTTTGATTTGAGCGTTCATTCATTTTTTAGATGAATTATGCCCGCTAGTGAATGCCGTTGCAATAACCTCCCCATTATAATTTCTTTTAATCTGAAGAAACAGTCCTTTACACGAATCACTACTACATAATTTTTAACTCGACTTAATGCCTCCTGTTCAAATTTTTTTTTAACGTTCTAAGATTTAGATATTATCTTACTCGAATCTATCATATTGCACATGAAATAACCTATGTGCCACACCTTCTGTGCCAACATTGAACATAGATGGCTTGCCACATACATACATTTAACACGCGTTAAACATCTCTATAATATATTAACTTACAAAAAAATAACATCGCGGCGTTAATTTTGCAATCTTCTTCAGCAAACATGAATTCCATTCTGTTAAACAGTTGGTCAACGAAATTAAAGCAATTGTAATACTGCAGTGAAGTAGATCTCAAGCGCCATTGCAAAAAGTAGAAAAAATAGGGGGTAATTTATAAAATAGAGTAAATAAGAAATATGGAAATATTACGTAACACTAACAATTAAAATGTAACCTATGTAAATATATGCTTCTCTAGAAGATAGTGTTTTTAAAGTTATTTAGTAGTCAACGTTCAGTGAAAATGGAGAACATAAAGTAAGAACAAAAGCTTGATATGAATGAAGTTTATTGGAGTTTTGACCAAGATTACGAAAATTTCCATTTTCACCGAGTGTTCAATACTCAGTTCTATACTGATTTGTCGGTTGATTTATAATTAAATCTTACACAAGAACTTAACCTGCCAAAAACAGTCTATATAAATAACAAAAAAATTGCGTCATTATTTTATTATGATAATAAATATGCGCGATTTTTGTAACGTTATCAATTAGCTACCTTTCGGACTTGGCTAATGGAATGAATACTGTTGTGTAACTCTTCAGGGCATTATATACTCGATTTGGAGAATGACACCCTTAGATGATTTGATTCTGATAGTTGAAAATTATGCATTTTTATTAACGCGATCACGGCTTCTTCCATGCTTGGCAGTTGAATTAGGGCCATTTTCTTGTCTTTTCTAAGATTTGTAGATGAAAATTGCATATTAGGTATGATCGAAACCAATTACGGAATACTTACGGGAAAAATTTGAAAGCTTTAACGGTGAACCCATTGTCTGTGAACGCCTTCTTAATGTCCTCTTCATTGACGGTTGCTGGAATGTTACTTAAATGCAATGTCGCAGAGGGTGGGTAGATGTTTTGGTAATTTTTGGAGCCGGGCTTCTTAAACCTAGAAAAAATCAATTGTTGCAGTTTTTGCCCCATCAAGTTTTTTCACCTATTAGAAGTGTCGCTTTGTGGTGCTGTATATATTTATAAATTTTTTAATTTATTACCTATATTGGGGGGTTTCTTATTAATTTGTTTGACATACAGTGTGCTCTTAAGTATAAAAGTCGAGATCAAACTCCGTTAATTGTCTGTTAAGTTGGGGCATCTTTAATTGATTTTTAAGTGATTTACGAAAAATAAAAACTGTTTACGCTTTACAAGTATTAGAAAGTACGGTATATTGGTTTAGACAAATATAAAATAAAACAACAGGTCGAAAATGGTATCACACAAAAAGTTTTTATAAAGTATTCGTTGGGTTTGTTGGTTTTTTTTTTGTGGAAAACTTAATCTCTTGGACGTTTCAAACATACATCTTTTCAAAACATTAATTAAATATGAAGTGATTGGGAAGTATGATTTATTCCAGACGATAAAACGGGTTAAAGTTCTTCTCAATACTTTTTTCTGTGTGAATTTGAGTTTATTGCCGATTAGTCTATTTTAAATATCATGCAAAATCTAAGATCTAAGAGAATAGTAATAAAATATTTCAAAATTAATATGCGCGAAACTGTTTTCTATTCTTCTGTACTACCTGTACATGTGTATTATATTATCTACGTAAATATGAAAAAAAGTATAAAGGATATTTCATAATAATGTGTAAACATTTTATATATATTTTTAAAAAGGCTCACTATAAAGCAACTACGTGTTAACGAATGCCGTCTTTCGAATAAAAAACATATACTTTTTCCCACTTTTATTATCGCTATATTTACGACTGATTGTTTCCGCAAGGAAGAACCCAAAACAAAAAAGTATACTGGAGAGAGACGCTATTAAATCTACCTTCTAGACATGCTCTTAAAACAATTCAACATAATTGTGAAATACTCTATATTACTTTTTCACGCAATCATTAATAAAACCGGTTTGAACGAAATCTTATAAACGTGCAGTGTGATTCGATTATATACGGAACATTTTACTCAAATTTTAAAGAGTTCGCATTTTTGACGTCGACTCTTCCAGATAAACACTTAACAACAATCTTAATTAGAAATATTTGCAAATGGTTTCTTGGCTAATTACTCACACATGAATGCGTGGTATAAGCACATGTTTGTGGCTGGCACAAGCAAGTACTTCCAAAACCAGTTTTGGACCTACTGGTCCTCATCAGCTAAACCTAATTTGCTAATGACACCTTCAAAATCTTGCACTTTAAAGGAGCATGAATAAAATACCAAAATTACAGTTCCTCACTGCTTCATTGTTTGAATGATTCAAACTCCTTCATTCAAACACCTTAATGTTCAAGGTTTTGGATGTGTCATTAGCAAATTAGGCTTAGCGGATGAGGACCAGTGGGTCCAAAACCGGTTTTCTAAGTGCTTGCTTGTGACACAGCCAACCTGCTTGTACCACATAAATAAATACATTTTCAGCTGTATGGATTATGTTTATTGAAAATTCTTATAAGGAGAGTAGCATGAAAAACGGAAGCTCTAAGATCGTTATTTGCCAACATATATTCAAGATCGACTAAATTATTAAATACTCCTAGCTCGCTCTTGCTAAGAAGAACATTCTTTAATTTGTCAGCAAAAAAACATTTATATAAATATATAATTTTTTTCCTGCTTTATAACTCTAACGGATTACCACTCAAGACTTGGTTGCAGTTCGCATTTACCTGGTGTTTTAATTTTTAAACAGTAGACAAAATTGCAAAACCAGATTTTGTCCCAAGAACCCCCCATTCAGAAATAACCCGAAAAACAAAAACAGCAAATTGAAAAGATCATTTCATGTGTATTTTCATTTCATGCTAGAAATTTAAAGATTTTATCATCATTCATGTAGGGAACATCAAAAGCCCTTTTGACATTGACTAATTTTTTCAAAACATTTTTTTGGGGAATATCGTTTGAAACATTTTGGTCTTATAAAAAAGACACAATTTCCTCACGTGTTTTATTACAGATTGATAAAGAGGGATTCTTATGTCACAATAAAGTACTAATTCTTTATCAAACCTTTTGATCAAGCACTTTTTATCAATGTATAATGAAAAACGAGAAAATGATGTGTCTTTTATAAGAGAACATTTTTGAAGCGAAATACCAAACAAAAGGTTGTGAAAACGTGAATCCGCCTCAAGCATATAGAACTTATCTATTAAATGATTTATTGGCACAGAGTTAATTGATTACTTTATCGAACGCATATAATGAGTTTCCATACAAAACGGCAATATTCAGATAGTTTCAACAATCATTAGACTGACGGGTTACTGTGTAGAGCAAATATTATCTATTACATCTTTTTAAATTGTTGTTTTGTTATAATTTTTTCCAATTTGTGAAGTTATTTAAGATCAATTTTCAATTCTTTTGTAGAAGTTTATTCTACTTGCTTTACAAAGGCACCTAGCAAGTTTATCAAAGCGCTGGTAACATATTTTCAACTTTTAGGTTTTGATACTAAATTACCAAAAATTAAAGATAAAATAGCATGAAGGTAATAAAAAAAAATCAGTAGGCTCTCTCAAATGTCCTGTCTATGCTGAGAATTAATAGTAATTGTAAACAACAAATTAAATTAAAATTTTCTAGAGAAACAGCAAATTAATAGCTGAAAAAATGCAAAAAAACCGGGTTTAAAGGAGGTTTGCTTCCTTTAGGAACCTGTACTATTGGATAGCCGTATTCTGTTGCATCGATATGAAATACCCACAATTTGTTGTTTTCGTTTGCTGGATTTATTCCGGACTCCTTGCATGCCTTTAAGTTAATTTTTAATTTGGAAAGCAAAAATGGCTATTCTCGGTTCAATGAGTAATACTGGGAGAAAAATATAATTTCTAACAGTTTTGTGTTGTTGTCAAACATTAACATAGCAAACCTTACTAAACGTAGCTTAATGTGCAGATTTAAAACGGTAAAAAGAGAAAATATCGGTCTCCTAAGTTTCTTGAATTTTTGCTATACACACTGTATGTATTTGTTGCTCTGGAAAATAGAAATAAACAAACTACTATTAAAGTCCAATATAATTCTTTATGATCTTTTCCGGAATAAGTTTTATATGAAAGTTTTCGTTAAAATGCCCTCTCTTTGATGCCTTAAAATGTGATTAAAAGAAACACTTATTTTTTATAAAAACATATATTGTAATGCCTACCTATGCAATGGGCTCTGACTGTAATCCTTGGTTAGGCCGGCATCTGGTTGTCCTTCCTTAGGCATCTGTACTGATTGATGTTTGCTCAACATCACTCGAATGTGCTTTCCAAATACTTTCAACTTGTCCATATGAGTAATTGCTACCGAAGAAAAAAACGGATTGATAAAACAAATTCTTTATGAATCTTCCAGAAAAACTTTCAACTAAATTATTATTATGCATCTAAAGCTCCCTAGAATTAGCGACTTTTGCATTCGGGTTTCTTTGAATGTTCAGCAACCGAAGTGATTTTGCTTTACAGATGTTTTGAAGGAATTAACAAAACTAAACATTTACGTTTTAGAACAATGTCAAAGACTATAATATGAGAAAATCAAAAGACTTTTTCAACTTACCTAAATGTGCTTGATGTGGTTCAGCTAATTGTACAAGAGCGGAATCTTTTTTATTGTACAAAATCTTCACGCGCTGCACATCGCCGTAAACGCCTAAAAAAGCGAACAGGTATGAAAGGCATTTCTTCGTTATGACTCTTGGATAGAAATATCGTAGTATTGTAAAAAAATGACACAAATATGTGGATCTATGATTAAATCGTAAAACCAAAAAAAAAACATTGGAAAACAATACCATAACGAAAATAAAACGTGTTACTTCTATCCGGGTAGGACTGAGTAGCAATGAAAAGAACACTAATAATGAAAAAATAAAACGAAACATGTTTAAAACATACAGTGCCATGCATAACGTAAACTGAAAAACAAAAAGTCTACGAAATAACATAAGAAAGATTACAAGTACGTTTTAGAATTTAAATGAACGATGATGAATCTAAGCAGTAAGCTTAATAAGTAAGAGAAAGATTGTAAAAACAACACAAAATCAATCAATACAAACAAAATGAAAGTAGTAAAAAATGACGATAAAGTCTAATTTGCTAAATTGATTGCATCGAATTGTAGTTTCACCGCGGCAACATTCAACTTTATCGCTTAAGCGGAGCAGGTTTTATCTTAGTAAATTAGACTTTTTAAAACCATACTATTTTAACCAAGACATTAATTATGAATTTTTGAGGACGATTAAACCTTCACACATGTAACTAACGTGTTCCTCAATTATTAAAAGTTTGATAAATGTGCATAATGTTATTTTAATCAATTCACATCAAACAAAATGTTAATAATAAATAGCAAGTTTGAAGAAGAAAGCTTCTCTAATAAGCATTTACTGTGACTACTTGTATTGAAAAACTGTATTTTTGAATTTTACGAAATTAATCAAATTATAAAAACAATGCAAATGACAATAGCAATAAAATGGAGAAGGTAACTACAAACTATGATAAACGATAGGAACATACATGAAATAAAGCAATTTAAATTGGTTAAAATAATACAATTTTATATCATTTAAAATGAATACGATATAATTAAGTATGAAAAAACATACCAAATAGTGTAAAGAGAGCGTCAGGCGTGACCATCTACAATAGAGAAAGATGACAGGAGGATGTGACGTGGCACAAAGAGGTAGGCGGTATTTTTGCCGCCGGAAAGGGCAGCAAATGTAAAAAAGAGAAACAGCATATTAGAATCTTAACCACAAAAAATCTATCAGTAAAAAAATCAGTAAAATATTGTTATCGCTGGCTTCGCTTTATTTTCATTTCCAACTATAACCTTCTGTGAAATGTTCAATGCGTTAAACTCAAACAGTTGATAAAATATGCAATTTGAAGACAAAATAAATGTGTTAATAGTAGGGTAAATATTCATAGCAAGTATGTTAAATCACCCTGTATCATTTCATACCCCTGCTAAAATTGTAAAATGTCGTTAAAACGAATTTGGCTTGCTCTTACATCTACTATAACTAGACCGCACCTGATCCCGAATATATAATTCTGCACGAAATGCTTAATTTAATCAATACTTTATTAACTGAGACGATTTTTCTCTCTTTTTGTTCGTCAGAGGAATTTCTACCATCAATTTTTAGAAACCATCTTTTTCACTTTTAACATCGGAGGAAACATAACGTTCTTTATTGTTTCGATATATTTTAGTCCATTTGGGTAAAATCGATTTAATCTCCATGTAATCAAGATCTGAAATTTAATTTGTCTTCTTGATATCTGGCGTCTTAATTGCCAAAAACGTTTTGTCTTTAAATTGTATATTCGATTGTGAGTCTCAATTTAAAGAAATAAAAGATGCGGACCCTGTATACAAGATATTTTGGAAATATTTTCAAAGTTTAAGAGCAAAACAGGCTAATTGACGGAACAGTCTACCTACTACTTGAGCAAAGTCTGATAACAATGGCTTTAAAGTGGATGACCCCCAACACGTGTTGGATAAAATAGTTTCAATTATTATTGAAATTTATATTAATATTTATTCAAAACTTATTACTGGATGTTTCATGCCGAACAAAGCGAGATAAAAGTTATAAAAAATTCGTTTTATTTATAACTATTAATAAGTTGATTATACGAACTTTAATTGTTTATGTATTTATACTTTGTAATGAAAAAATACTGTCTTACCCAATTCACATTTTAGAGTAAGAAGTTCATTTTTTAAATCGATTTTATTCGAAACTGGTGCATTTGGTTTTGTAAAAGCGGTTTGGTTATCAAAATAACTGCAGTGCTGAGTATGAAAGGGAGAGAAGAGAAACATTTTTCCACAATCGATCAAAGATCAATTAACATTTTTATTGTATTTTCTATATAATTTTTATTTAAATTATGTAGAGGTAGGGTTAGTACACGGCCATTTAGAAAAACTGAATATTCGTTTTCGTTATATTTCCGCTTTTCTTGGTCTCAAAATTAGAATACTTAATTTGCAAAGATCTTATATTAAATTATACCGTATATTAAAAAAAAGATGTTTTATAGTAGTAGTAGTAAACATCTTTATTTCTAAAAAAGGCTATCGACCTATCGGTCTTTATGCCCTTGTTTAATACATGTAGTCTTAATCTAAATAAAAAAACAAATATGAAAATTCTCTTATTCTAGGTTAACGATATTATTAAATAAAATTTCAGTGGCAAGAAGAGATTATTTTATTGTCCACTAGTCAGTTGCGTTTGTAAGTGTTCGAGTAGCGTTAATGTAGGGAAACGGAAGCGGGATTGTCTGGTTGGTCTTGTAAGGCAAAGGGGATTCAGTATGGTCCAGTTGTAGGGGTTGTTTGTCCATTTTGTCTGTAGCTGTATGAGTCTTTCCGAGATCTTTGTCATGTTTGTGCGTTCGTATAGTAGTTGGGTGGGGGGTTGTGTAGTGGGTTTTGGGGGTGTCTTATTCGTGTTATTAGTCTTAGTGCAATTTGTTCTGTTGTTTGTGTATAACGTTTTGTCCTTTCTGTTCCGTTGGTCATGAGTATATGTCCAAAGTCTAGCAAGGGTCTACAAATAGCTTTATATATTTTGGTGGCGGTGTTTGTGCTGATTCCTCTGTCTTTGTAGGTTAGTGATCGGAAGTGTTTTGTTCTCTTTATTGTTTCTGCCCTGATGTTTCGTATGTGTTTAGTGAATTTAAGTTTGTGGTCAATTGTGATTCCAAGGTATTTTACATCGTTTTTTGGTTGTGTCGTTTGGCCGTCTGCAGTTATTGTAGGGGAGTCAGCGTTGATTCTGTGGTTTGTGAGCAGGAGTTGGTTTTTTGACGCGTTTGGTGTTAGTCTCCATTTATAAAACCATGTCATTGTGTTGTTTGTTAGTGTTTGGAGTCTTTGAGCTGCTCTCTCAGTAGTTTTGTCATGTACAATAAGTGCCGTGTCGTCTGCGTATTGTAATATGTATGCCGATCTGTCGATTTGATTTTTGTCTGGTAAGTTGTAATTGTATATGTCATGGCAGTATATATTGTAGAGAAACGGTGAGAGCGGGGATCCTTGAGGGAGCCCTTGTTCAGGGGAAAAAGAAAATGACAGTGTTTTGTCAATTCGTACTTGTAGTTGTCTGTTATCTAGTAAGTTCTTTATGGTGTGTAGTAGATATGTTGGTGTGTGTAGTTTGTATAGTTTGTATAGTAAGCCTCTATGCCAAACACTATCAAAAGCCTTGTTAATGTCCATAAACAGGCAAGCTGTCTTTCTGTCAGTTAGGTAGGTTGTTTGTATATTGTTAGTCAGAGTGAAGAGTGGGTGAATAGTCGAGTGCTGATGTTTGAATCCGAACTGATACGATGGTATGTACTTTCCGACCAGTTTTCCGAGTCGCTGCCCTATTATGTACTCAAAAACCTTGCCAAGTACTTGTAGTAGTGTAATTGGTCTGTAATTGCTCGGTTGTGTATTGTCCAGTCCATTTTTGGGTATAGGGATTATTAAGCCGTTTTTCCATGATTTTGGGATTCTGCCATTTGTGATGCAGTTGTTCAATTCAGTTAGGATCATTTTGTGTGTTTCTTGAGTTAGGCTTTTCAATAGTTTTGCTTTAATTTTATCTTTCCCCGGTGCAGTGTTTTTGATGTGCGCTAGGGCTTCATCGTACTCTGTGTCTGTGATCAGTGTGCAGGCATAGTTTGGTGTGTTGTTAAAATAGTTCAAGTACCAGTCGTTGATCAAGTTCCAGTTGTCATTGTCGAAGTTAGGGTTTGTCGATATGCTGAAGGCCCTTTGATAGTGTCTGGCGAATGCGTCCGCTTTCTCTTTGTCTGTGTAGCGTTCTATTCCGTTTTCGTCAATTGTGTCAGTAGTGCCAGTCTTCCTGTATTGCGCCAGTTTCTTAATTTTTCGCCAGTATGTTTTGCCTTTGTCCTTCTGTATTTCTTTACATGTTTCTAGCCATTTGTCTTGTCGGTATTGTCCAATCAGAGTTTTAATGTTTCTGTTAAGTTGGTTCATTGCCTTTTTTAGGTCGTTATTTTGAGATGTTTTATATTATTAACGTAGATGCTGTCTCTTAAAGTCTGTAACAGATTCCTTGGGCAAAAAGATGTTTACCTAATAAACTTTTATTTAAATTGTATTTTATCTTAAAGAATGTGAAGTGGTATTCTTGAAAATATATTTTTATTGGACACAACAATTGGACGAATGGGCGAAGAAAATTTAAATGATTGTTTTATTTAAGTTCAGCTAGATTTTTATTCGTATTTGTATGAATAGTCGACATTTTGAACAGTTGTTGCTTTATTATTGATTTAATTAATTATTAATGTAGTGTTCAAATTATGCCTAAACGATGCAATTCAACATCCGAATTTCACTCAGAAATCAGGCCAGAAATCTAATTTTTCAAAGAACTCATGATAACTAGATACTAAAACACTCATGTCTATCGAATTTTACTACTAACAATTGACTATGTGAGTGTGTGATATTAAATTAATTAAAAAAACTCACAAACAAATCAACAAATTGCATGTGATAATTTGCGTCCGTTGAAAAATGTTTTTGAAAATTTAGATATTAGTTAAAGCGTCCTCTTGTATTCTACATTGGGTTCAGAAACAAAGCTTTTGTCTAAATAATTAACTTTGGAATGATAATAGTATAAACATCTTTAAGGTTTAATTTAAAACCGTTGGTGTTGAAATAAAAGCAAAGCTAAACCGCACACGGATTTTAGCAAGAAAAATAAACAGCCTGTAAAAGTGATTAAAAATATTGACAATTAATCCTCAACTCGATGATTAAGTGCTATTTACACCAATTCACTAATTGACTTAATGAGGTGTCGAAGTTTATTATACAGTTCACTTTACTTTACATGTTGTTATTGTTTTAGTAAACTGGCAGGATTCGATTAATAATATAACAAGCTCGGTTAAGGAAAGTTAAGTAATGAGCATAATATTAGCAAAATTCATTTCAATTGGCACCCTAGACTCGTGTATTTTGGTAGCTCGTCCACATTTCTTACATTTTTAATGTTAATATATGCTAACGAATCGTAAACGGCAAACATGTATTTTTGTCACGTAAAATACTATTGATTCAAACTTATCTACAACCAAAAGTTGATAATAGCCAAAATATAAAGTGTTAATGCGCTATTTATCAATTTACTTTTCCTAACTTTAGGCTAATGAATGAATTTATTTAAAACACGTATTCGAATGTTCATTATAATAAAACATAAAAAAAAATTGATTGGGATAGTAATTTTTCAACCAAACGCTATTTTGATATGTTTTATGACTTTATTAAGCGAAATGAAACTTAGTAACATTAGAAATTATAATTTGCAATATTTTAAAGCAATAAAGTGAATCTTTATACATGTGGATTTGGATTTCGGAAATTTTGGATAATTTAAATTTTTTTAAATTTTAGTAATTAAAAAAAATAATTGAAACTACCAGAAACAGTGTTGAACATTTGATTTGTGGCGAAAGATTTGATGAAGAATAATGAGCAATTTTGTTAAGAGGCCCTCAACTTTTTGTCACCAACAAATTTGAATTTATAACAAAAATGCTATCGAGCGCTGAGGTCGATCTGCTCTTCAGAAATTCTGAAAACACGTCTGTTGACTGCATCGCAAGACCTTCTTGTCTGGTAAGACCTGATAACAATACGCACAATCACAAGTTAACTGTATAAATATTGATTGAGTTGTAAATTTTTTAAAATACATTGCGTACCGCTTTTTTTAGGAGGTTAACCTTCCATCAAGCTCACCGTGTATATTCCATTTGATAAAGGTGACATATTTCGACCAGTCAGAATTAAAAAAAAATTGCCATATACTGTTCTTACTACAAAATCTAAAAACATGAACTACGTAAACTCGATAAAAGACTCCAAATAAAACTAATGAAACGAGCTACATTTTACTATTTCATGGAAACTTGATGGTTTTAGAACTTGCTCTGAAATACTGATACTTTTGCAGATAGCTAACTAATGTCGAGTCTTACACTACAATGCAAAAAACTGTTTGAGTTGCATTTGTTATAAAAAAATACAAAATTCGGGCGATTAAAAAAATGTCCAGGGATTTTTTGACTATACCAATCCAAAATGCCAATCTAAAGATTAAGACTAGCTAGCTAAAGCTAGGTTTAAAGTTTTTTTCGTTAGTTAATTTTTAATTTAAAATAAGAAAAAACGATGTCAAACTGAAATCGTTTTGAGCTGAAGTGTGTTTTGTGTTATAAAGTGTATTTTTGACCCATCAGTCGTCCTTCCTTCTAGCAGTTTGAACATCCATTTGAAACATGATATCCTTCTGGATCGATAATTTTTTGAAGATTCTAAATCGGTATGAAACTGAGTAGGTTTGATCTTAGTGTTGAACTATGAGTTCAAGAATTTCTCGGAAAAATCAAATTTCAGCTTCTTTAATTTCTCAATTTTCTTGCATCTTATTTATGCAATGCAAACCAAGTGGAAACAGGAATAAACATTGCAAATATTCCAAAATTGAAAATTAAGGTCAGACTTATTTCGATCAAAACAATATATGAACAGCCGGCTAAGGCAAACAAATATATTGAAAATGAAAAAAGAAAAAAAATAGGCCATAAAGGTTAGACATGTCTAAAGAAATTTAACTGTGCGTCTGTCGGAACCACAACTGACTAAAGCAGTGGAAATCAAGGGAAGAGTCAGACAAGGGTGTGTTCTTTCACTACTCCTCTGCAACCTCTATTTAGAGGAAATCTTCAAAATAGTCCTCCAAAATAAAGATGGTGGAATACGAGTTAACGGCATTCCACTGAATGATTTGCGTTATGCAGACGATACAGTACTTCTCGCCGAAAACATGGCTGGCCTTCAAAATATGTTGAATAATGTCAGCACAGCTAGTCGAGAATATGGTCAACACTCAACGTTGCGAAGACCAAATACATGATTGTCACCAAAACTGAAGTGCCAAATGAGGGTCTGTATGTGAAGGACCCGAAAGAGTCGAGAGGTATGACTACTTGGGTACAAGTGCAAACTGTTCCCGTGGACTATTGTTCAGAAATAAATATTCGCATTGAGACAGCCCGTGCATCCTTCATAAAGAGCAAGAAGCTGCTTTGTAGTCGCAATCTGAGCCTGGAGCTAAGAGCTCGAATAGTCAAGTGATTTGTATTCCCGGTCCTTCTGTATGGTGTAGAAGCTTCCACCCTGAACGTGTATTGTAAGCGGAAATTTGATGAAGCCTTCGAGATGTGGACCTACAGTCGGATGACCATGTGAATGCCATGTACAGAACATGTGACAAACGTTGAAGTGCTAAGAAAAATGGAGAAAGGCGTAGGGATCCTACATGAAGTGAAAACTGCAATATCTCGGACACATCATGAGAGGTCCAAAGTATGAGATTCTACAAACTCATAATATAAGGAAAAATCAGGGGTAAGAGATCTGTCGGAAGGACAGGCGTATGCCTACTAGTACCTATGCCATGATTATTCCTGGCATAGGAACTAACGAACTGTGGAACTGCTTGCTTCATTTTATTAATCACTTGTTTCAGATGTTCCTTTTATTAAAAAAAATCCCCGAGGATTACATGAGATACCGGTTTTTGTGCTACAATAGTGAAAATTTACTACATTACTTTAAATTAGGACAGGCATAACGAACATTGTTTGGTTGCCTTTCATTTAGCTGGCTTTTCACAACATCCCTAGGCATTTTGTAAATCGCCTAACTATGTCTACGGTATATTCACGGAAACCGGCAAAACTTCTACAACATTCTAATGTGGGTAACCTCTAGATAAAACAACAATTTTCAAAGTTATAAATGGTTGGAGTACACTCCCTAATCAAAAAATTATTGCATGTTCTACTGACCTCTTCATTCAAATTGCTTACAAGCAAGACAGTTGCCAAGCTTAGGCCGGGGGTGGTCAAACCGCGCAGCCCTGTCGCAGTTTGTCCGAGGGTGGCAAAGCCGGTTAGCCCTGGAATGGATCCCGCTCCTCCATTAGCATATGGAGCACCCAAAGGAGAGCCCACCGCGTGAATGAAAGGCGCGTTCAACACACCTGGTGCACCAGCAAGAATAGAATCTACATATTTAAAATTGCAGTTAATAAATCATTTATTGTCATCTTGCTTGAGACTGAGTCTGTAAGAATTTTATATTCAGCTGGTTCATGCTGATGTTACTGAGTCGAAACTGGTGAGTTATTCGTGCTTTTAGGCCGTCGAGGGAAACAATTTCTTCCTGAAATTTCGTAGGTGATGATCAGTCTAGTGTAAGCTTTCGATCGGAGCACTGAGGCACTCATGCCTGTGAAACGCCAGGAACTATTTTTCACTACGATCTAAAAGCCCAAAAAACTCGCCAGTTTCAGGCAATGGCCACGAAAGCCCAGCTTGCTTTGTTGAGAATCGTGTCCGTTACTATTCTTGAAGCTCATAAAATCCAATTGCAAAGATGTACTGATAAATCACTTAATGACTGATTACCCACCTGCTAATCGCTCTCTAGCTAACCGAGGCTGGGCAGCCAATAGCAATATGTCAGCTCCCAGTCCTCCAGCCAATCCTCCGGCTAAAGCCAACTGATTGTCAGTACCGTCTCCAGTAGGTAGACTGGGGTTTGTGTAATCTCGCGATTTGTCGTTGTTATATTTTACATTGAGTGAGGCCATTTTTGAGTAATCGATGCGCAAAGTACAACAACTGTTGTAAACATTTTGTCCGTCCAAGGCTTGTTTTGCGGCTTGTGCGGATTCCTTATCTGGGTACTGGATCAACGCTTGGAAGGAGTCTGGAACGAAAAAGTGCGATTTTAAAAACTTATTAAACCTACATGAATATTGATATTATTTTTAAGTAGTTGAGCACCAGCAGTGAGGCGTTTCAAAGATACCTTTTAACGATTGCTCTTGAGTAAAACGACCGGGTGCACGTTTTTAAAAATTTTTGATTATCTAAATTTTCTAAGGGAATTGACCCAGAAAAAACCGCTCGATATAAAAAGTGTTTATTTGTCACAAAAAATATTCTATACAGGGCGAGCGGTTTTCACGGGTTATTCCGGAAACTGTTATGAGATCCATATTTGAGAAAAGAAAATTGACGCTTTTTAATATTTTCTTTGTTAATTTGTTTATGACATAGAGGATAAAACTGATCAATTGCTAATTTCAACTTTGTTTTGTTTGCAATTTTAATATAGACAATATAAAACAAATGGAAATACTTTCATAACAGATCATTATTTGTTGGGTATAAGTCACACAAAAAATGACAAAATCAAGTTTGCTAGATTTTTTCTTGTGACGATTAAAAAAATATATCTCGTCGAACTCACGCTGCCATGGAAAACTCGATGCCTAATTTGCACAACCCAGAATAGTGGACAGCTTGAAATTTTATTGTAATTTGTCTAAATCGCAATTTGTTGTGATTAATTGTTGCTCCTGTTGAATTTTTATTAAACCTGATATTTTTATAAGACTTACTTTTTTCAAAAACTATTACTCACAAATCAAAGTGAAACATTTCTATTCCAATTACAAAGCTTACTTCAATTCTAGTGTTAGTTAGTTATTTGGAAACCCTTTAGCTACGGGGTAATTTTAAATAAAAAGAAAACAAACTTATTTAATTATTATAAGAACTATTACAAAAATACTTATGTATCATATATGGTTGAACTTGGGAAGAGTAGGGCTATCTTAGACTTTCAATCTCTACAGGGTGTTCCGTTAAAAGAAAACCCAAGTTTATCTTGTAACAGTTTTGAGACGCCCGGTACATTTTTCTACTTATGTATACTCTACAAATGATTATCTATTCAAAAAGGAGTTTACATCTTTTAAATATTGCCTTTAAATAAAAGAGCGAAAAAATTAAGTTGAAATCAGCATTTTATCAATTTTATCCTATATCTCATCAACAAATTAACAAAGGAAAAAAACGCCAATTCTTTTGCTCAAAAAATTGAGATCAACACCACACAAGTTCCAATGGTCCACGGTTTATAAACCCGGAAAACTTTTCATCCGACACTTTGAGTTGTGAAAGCGTTCAGAGTCTGATCTAAGACTAAATAACTCTTTGATCTGTTTATTTAATTATGTAAAATTATATTTTTTGGATTAAAATAACGTTTCTATCAACTAGCTAAAGACCTGCATCAGTAAAGTGTGATACCCTGTGTCAAAAAAATATATATTTATGTGTTTGTATAAATGTTATTAAATTATGATTTTTTTCTTGGCATGGATAATCATTATATTTTAATATTCAATATTCTTGGCGACTATGGTTTCCGAAATAACTCATAAAATGTTGTCGAGAGGAGAAGAAAAACATTTGGAATAATAATTTCTCTGTATAAATTTTTTTTTATCGAATTTAATTGACAAATTACAATGTCTTTCTTGCGAATCTGTTATGTCTACGTCTGGAAATAAGATATGAATTGTCCACAAACTAGGTATTTATTTAAGGCTAATAATTTGTCTTTTATTTTAATCAAATTTATTGTGCATTTGTCTACATTCAGTTAGGCGTTTTTAAACTTTTGGATTTTGAAAGACACTTCGTGTTATAATTTCAGCAGACCTGATATTACAAATCGAAAAACTGTTTGATATAAAACATTCTCAGTTCTGCATATACTTTACAAATCCGTAATAAAATCTGCTGGTTATAATTTGAAATTCTCCAGTTGCCCGACTCGACTAGTTCACAAGGAAAAAGTAGGGTCTTTTTGGCGACATGAATAAATTTCCCACTCCCAGAAATGCGCTTTTATTACAAACATTCATTCGTAGGATCAGTTGATTGCGAAATATTAAAATGCTTCATGATAGGAAAAATAACCGCCCGTTATATGATTTGGGAAATTGCTTCCAAGCATGTTTGGTTCTCATATTAGCTAACAGAAACAGAAATACTTAATGCCGAAAAATAAAATCTGCGCGAAACCTTTCAACTTTTTTCCATGCCTGGATTACTTTTACTTTCTTAGAAGAATCAATTTGCTTGTAACAAACACACTATCGATACTGCCCGTTTCTGATATAGAATATGATACCTATTTAGAATATTCATAAGGAGAGAAAACTTTATGCATGTTAGACATTGTTACTAATTGCACCCTGAATACGATTTTTATCAGCACATTTACGATCCCATATTTAATTTTTCTCAGTAGTTAGTTGTTTTCTGAAGTTTGTACGATCTTTTCTGACTCTCTTCTCTCTTGATTGTGAATATAGCCAGTTAGCACATATGTATTTTTCACTTTTCAGTTCTTCTAATTAAAATGACCATGTCTCTGTATTTTGCTTTTTCGATTTTTCCAATTCTCCTAGAACTTCTAATAGGGGTTCTGAATTTAATATTTCTGTTCAATATTTTGCTTTGTTTTTCTTTGATGTACTGTTTTCGTTAAAATTATACATTTTGTACTTTGTTGGTATTTCCCTTTTTGCGAATGGTTATATTATTCGTATTATCTTTGCTTTTACTGTAGAGTACTCTGGGGATTATTGTTCCTTTTTGTTTGTAATTGAAGTAGTATTTCGGTTATTCTAGTTATTTTGCTCGTTCGTAGAGTTGTTGGTTTTGCGTCCTTTTTTTGCTATTGATCTTAGTGTATTCTTTTCTGTTATTTGAATGTGTTTAGTTTTTTTGGATCCATTCGCTCTCAGTATATGTCCGAAGTCAAGCAGGTCTACATATTGATTTGTATATTTTTTTGACTGTTTTGGTAGATACTGATTCCTTTGTCTTTGTAACTCGTTTCAAACTCAACTCGCGTTCTGAAATGTTCTGTCCTTTTGCAAATTACTTTCGTTCATTTTGTGAATGTTTAGTGAATTTTAGTTTTTGGTCTAATATTATCCCTAGGTAGTTTGTTCCTTGTTTTGAAGTTGTTCTAATCCCATCTGTTATAATTGTCGGAGAGTTGTCTTTAAGTTGGTGATTTGGTGAAATTGGCTGATTTTTTTGTTGCGTTTGGTGTTAGTCTCCATTTAAAAGTGGAACCATGTCATTGTTTCTTTCGTCTGTTAGTGTTTTATGTTTCTCGACAGCTTTCGCTTATTGTCGTGCACGACCAGTGCAAGATTTATATTTTGGAGACGGAACACGCGCTTAACCCGCGCTTTAACTAAATAAAAAGAATTAAATATGTTGTTTTTTTGCGAAACTAAACTAGTCCGTTAATTTCGATTCATAAAAAAAGAGATCAAAAAGTTTCCGATACCGGGAATCGAACCCGAGCCTCCTGGGTGAAAGCCAGGTATCCTAGCCACTAGACCATATCGGAGTAATTTTAAAAGCGGACGTTGAGCGTGAAGTTCCGAGCAATCGCCGATTCGTGTGATTTAAATAGGTTTTTTCAGCGACGGTAGTTAATTACGACAGCCTGGAGACGCACAAAATAGTGACCAGCAAACCAGACTGTCCAGCCGAGTGTTGATGCCCGCGAAGACACCGGCTATCCAGAAAGAGTGAGGTGTAGAACTGTGCAATTAACCGTGGACCTGCCCAACACCAGGTGCTAGTATTTCACCCCGGAGAGCGCCAACCCTGTTGTAACCCAGTAACACCATAGAACCAACGACCAATAACTAAAATAATTAACCAGTGTCAGTGACCCTTTGCCTGCCGAGCACACCAATTTGTTCGAAATTTGTATTAAATTCCTCTCTGAAAAAAAACTGCTGTACAGAAGACCAGACAGTGTCTATATGTGGACATGGAAGCAGGACGAAATACACGCTTTGCGCGAATTTGTTCAGTGCCGGACTGTGATAACAAAGGGTTTGTTACATAGTTCTGGTTACGTATCTTGTAAATAAATTTTTTTATAGACCATATCCATATCGAATATATACATAGCAGAGAGAGTAATGCATTCTAAGTGTTTCTCGGTTCGGTTGTTCTGCATGCTATCAATGATACCATTCTTATAAATATAATATCTTTACGGATTTTATAGCTGTTTTACCGCTGGAGTTAAATATATCCGGTATGGTCTATAAAATTCTTTATTTACACATATTTACAAGTTACGTAACTAAAACTATATAACTGAATAAATATCCATAAAATTTTTGGTACCCTTGGGTTTGGGATGAAACCCCCTTCAAGTCCCGGTCACTGTGGGAAGCGGTCGTGCTCGGACCCGCTGCTGCCTGTCGATTCTCCTCAGGAGGATGTTGGTCGTGGAGACTGCTACGCTGTTGCTTGCTCGGTTCAGCAGCACTTGCCACTCTCTGGCTGTGACTCTAAGGTTTGTCCTCATCACATCCCGGAAGTGGAGGAAGTCTTCCGTGGCCAGAATCTCGCCGTAGCATCCCACAACACAGGCCGCAAAAGTCACAGGACACCGGTGGATCAGCCTCAATTCGTTCACCAGATTGAGGTCGCGCGTTATGTTCGATACGTCAAATCCGTCGGTCTTAATGACAGAGTTGATGGTGTATCGGGTTCTTTTTAGCTGTTCCTGGCTTCTAACGTTCTGCAAATGCGACACAGCCACCTCAATAACAAAAACCTCGTCTGGATTGGTGAGGTATACAACCACGTCTGGCTTGTTGTGGTAGAGGGGCGTGTCTGTAAGGATCTTCTTTCCTGCCTTTATGGTAATCTTTCGTTGGCCACACCGGAAATTTTCCTGGCAGTTGGCTCTTCCGAATTGCAGTCGCCTGGAGCAGCTTTTGGGTGCCCTGAGACTGGCAAACAGGGTTTTCAGAAGCCAGTGCACCACACAGTCGTGCCTGGAGGTGTAAGCACCCTCCACGCAGGCCGCCGCCACATGGTACGATGTTTCGTCCGCTCTGCATCCTCTTCTGCATTTCCACCTCTCCATACCGACGCACAGCCCATGTAGTTGTTCTTCTGCGGCATTGAGGAGCATGGTTCGTCGCCAGGTATCCAGGCTTGGAGAGGCATTCGCTGGAATGGTGATTTGTGCTGTCTCCTGCGTTATTAGTCTGCCGTAGTGCATATTGCGCGACCAGTCCTCCCGCAGCCGTCGGTGCATCCTCCGCTTTATGTCCTCCGAGACCCGGTGACAGCACTTCTTGATGTCCTCCTCCTCCGGAACCTCTACTTCGTACTTTTGGAGGACCCACTCCATGTCTGTGATCGGGTTCCTCCAACCAGCTTTCTGGAGTGCTCGGTAGCGGTCGCGACATTTCTCTAGCTTAGGATGTTTAAGGAGATATATCCCTTTCTTTGCATAGCTTATTTCGGTAATGTGCTCTATAGAAGTGAGCCCCAATCCTCCCATGTTCATTGGGAGGTATACCGACGCGTTGGAGGAGGATTTGCCCTTCAGTTTCTG
The DNA here is from genome assembly GCA_024550625.1 of Dendroctonus valens. Lineage (NCBI taxonomy): Eukaryota > Metazoa > Arthropoda > Insecta > Coleoptera > Curculionidae > Dendroctonus > Dendroctonus valens. The sequence continues at coordinate 831,303 of JAJTJO010000120.1, read as the reverse complement.
CTCAACCAGCATCTTCCTGATGGTCTTGTCTAGCTGTCGGCATCGCTTCAGGGTAGTGGTTCTCTTCTCGTCTGAGAAGACATTTGCCGTCACATAAGTCACTGCAGGGATGACCGAAGAGTTCACAAGGGCGACCTTTTGCGCCGACGTGAGCTGCGAGCTCAGCACCAGGTCAAGCCTTTCGGACATCTGCTCCTCGATTCTGGTATAGTTCTCCTCCGTGTCCTTCTCCAGCTGAACAAGGCCCAGGTACTTATAGCCCTGTCGGACCTGTGGGAGGAACGGCTCCAGGTCTCCGCCCCCCGCCCCTGTCGCCCTCGTGTAATGCCCACATTTAGCCATGTTTAGCTCAAGCCCGATTTCTCTAGCAGCCTTGGTTAGCTCAATTGTGATAGCTTTTAAACTGGACTTTTGATGGAGCGTGACATTTAATGTCGTCCATGTAGGCGAGGATTCGGTGTTTTCCCCTGGTTTGTTTAGCGATCATGGGGCTACAATTCACATGGCTGATCAATGCCGCCGTCATTAGCGTAAAGAGGAGCGGGCTCATCGAGTCCCCCTGCAGCACTCCTCTCCGGACCGGAATTGGCGCGGTTCGCTTGTTTCCAGTCTGGATACGGAGGGACCAAAGTTTAATGGCCAATTTTGTGGCCGTTCTGATGTTGCGGTGCAAAGGCAGGGCATCAATCAGCCTCTTGAGGGCGGAGTGGTGGACGGAATCGAACGCCTTGCGGAAATCGTACCACGCCGAATAGTTTGTGGCGTTCCGCTTTCTTGCCAGGGTGGTGATGCTCTTATCCTCGAGGAGACCATGAGTGGTAGCCCAGATGTTTGACTGGGCAAACTGTTCTGGGGGGATAGCCCAGTCCGGGAGTGACTCTCTAAGAGTGGCCGTGATTACTGCCGTAACGGTTTTATAGTCCGTGTTGAGAATGGAGATTGGCCTGTAGTTTTCAGGGTTACGTCGGTCTCCATATGGTCTAGTGGCTAGGATACCTGGCTCTCACCCAGGAGGCTCGGGTTCGATTCCCGGTACCGGAAATTTTTTGATAAAAACACTTTTATTAATCGCGGTTAACGGGGTAGTTTCGCAAAAGAACAACAAATTTATTTCTTTTTATTTAGTCGCGCGTTGAAAATGCCAATTCAGACAAGATGATTTTGAAAACTTCTAAATAAGTTTTTGTCTCCAAAATATAAATCTTGCTCTTCCCAAAAAAATGAAATAATCTAGTTATTAATAATTAAAGAAAAAATAAAACTGCTTTTTACAGAACTTTACATCTAAAATCCGGCTATACAATTTTGAAGAAAAATTGGGTATGTTTCAAGTTCCTTCTCATTTCAGCACTTCATTGTACATTCCAGAGCAGAATGTTAAATGATTAAAGACATTTCCAAAACATTTTTTAAATTGAACTGGAAACCAAAACTTTTAAGACGTGTTTTTAGCAGCAAACGTCAGACGTGCAAAAATAGATAGTTTTTTGAAAATTTTAAACGAATTTTTCCAATGATGAGTTTTAAGTAATTTTTTTTTCAAGTTCGTCAACGGAAAAGTTTCTTTTTCTCCAGTGCCGCAGAAGATAGGAGCAAAACAAACTTGCTCAACCTCTAAATTGACACCACAAACACTTGTGACAAAAAAATTTACTTTCCACTCATAACACAATAACTGTGTGCAAAAGTTCAGTTCTCTATCTCAATTGCAGAAAACTGAAAATGAAACTGAGCATGCTGTATTTCAAAAACGATGAGTTTCAGCGGTCTTGTTACCATAAAGTTTTTGTTCTATTTTTGCGCGTACGGGGTGTTTTCTCGTGAGTTGACACCCCCCTAACTTATTTCTTTAAAAATGTTGAAAATTGGTAAATACAAAAATTCTTTATTATTACTCAGATTTTCAAAATCTGATGCAAACGGAAACATATTGTTAAAATATATAAATGTTAATGGAAAATAGAAAAACTTACTGTTTTTGGTGAACGTGACAATTTTCAGGACTCTGCCGTAGCGATGGAATATCTAGAAAGAGAAATAAATATACATTCTTAAATTGACAAAGCAGACAAAACAATAATAAATTAAAAATATAACACTTTAAAAGTCGTAATAATCGTCCTTTCTATAGATATAAACAGATTATGATTTCTATAGATATAAACAGATAACGCACTAACATAATAAATGAACAACAAAGTGTTCAGCAGAAATTTCAACAAAAATTACTAAAATATTATTATGTATTGCTGCAAATAATAAATTAAGATAAATATCGATAATTAAATAAAATGTACATTAATGTTTATCAACGTTCCAATATGCCACATTGAAACATTAATGTACATTTTATTTAATTATCGATATTTATCTTAATTTATTATTTGCAGCAATACATAATAATATTTTAGTAATTTTTGTTGAAATTTCTACTGAACACTTTGTTGTTAAAAATACGTTATCGTGTAAATTGAAGAAAACATTTGAAATAAAATTAAAAATTTTCTTGAAAAATCTTTAATTATCAATCTTTATCTTAATCAATTATTTTATTCTCATTCTAGATAATTCATAACAATATTTACTAATTTTTTAGATTTCTTTTTAACAATGGCATTGAAGTTTTCTTGTAAATTTTATCCAAATTCGTGCTGAATTCAGTACTTATGTGGTTGCTTCAGAGGTCCCATTTCTAACATTTAGGCAATACATCGCCAAAATGTGTACGAATATTTGCAGGAAACTGATATTTTAATTCCAATTAACTATACTTCCATTACGACCAGAACGCGTCGAAAGGAGCGACTTTTAAAGTTGGTAAAATTATCAATATTTTTATTCAAAATATACTGAGAAATAAACGTACCAAATACAAAATATCCAAACTAATGGGGTAGATCATATGTTCCACAATAACCCTGAGCACTGTATTTGGTCCACCCTGAATGTCCTGACCGTTTGTGACTGGGGTCGTTGGGGTCGCTGATGGGGTCACAGAGTTGTTCGTTAGAGCGTGCACCTGAGCCGCTTGCAAAGCTGCCTGAGCCGATGCATTCTGTAACAATCGAAAATCTACCTGAGATACTTTGTATTAAAATTATTATGGAAATTTTATGCAAATACTACGAAATATAAGGAAGATGCTTAATACACATTTCATATGTCGATACAATGCAAACTAGGCTTGTAGTAATTTGATTTTGATGGGGGACTAGGTTTAATAAAATTCAGTAAAAGCCTATAATACAAGGAATAATTTTGGTTTAGATGGAATACCCTGTATATTTGAATGCAAAAACAAATGCGACGTTGTAGAGATATTATTGTAGTGGTTTGTTTGTTAATACGATGGATACATGCAATGCTCTTAAATTATTTAAAATATTACAACTTACCAGACAAAAATCAAATCGACAGATCGGCATACATATTACAATACGCAGACGACACGGCACTTATTGTACATGACAAAACTACTGAGAGAGCAGCTCAAAGACTCCAAAAACTAACAAACAGCACAATGACATGGTTTTATAAATGGAGACTAACACCAAACTCGTCAAAAAACCAACTTCTGCTCACAAACCACAGATTCAACGCTGACTCCTCTACAATAACTGCAGACGGCCAAACGACACAACCAAAAAACGACGTAAAATACCTTGAAATCACAATTGACCACAAACTTAAATTCACAAAACACATACGAAACATCAGGGCAGAAACAATAAAGAGAACAAAACACTTCCGATCACTAACCTACAAAGACAGAGGAATTAGCCCAAACACCGCCACCAAAATATATAAAGCTATTTGTAGACCCTTGCTAGACTTTGGACATATACTCATGACCAACGGAACAGAAAGGACAAAACGTTATATACAAACAACAGAACAAATTGCACTAAGACCAATAACACGAATAAGACACCCCCAAAACCCACTACACAACCCCCACACCCAACTACTATACGAACGCACAAACATGACAAAGATTTCGGAAAGACTCATACATCTACAGACAAAATGGACAAACAACCCCTACAACTGGACATACTGAATCCCCTTTGTCTTACAAGACCAACCAGACAATCCCGCTTCCGTTTCCCTGCATCAACGCTACTCGAACACTTACAAACGCAACTGACTAGTGGACAATAAAATAATTTTTTCTTGTCATTAGAATTTTATTTAATAATATTGTTAACCTAGAATAAGAGAATTTTCATATTTGTTTTTTATTTAGATTAAGACTACATGTATTAAACAAGGGCAGAAAGACCGATAGGTCGATAGCCTTTTTTAGAAATAAAGATGTTTACTACTACTACTACTATTTAAAATAATCTCACAGCCCTAAGAAAGAGATTTTTAACCAAAATTACTTTAAAATATTTTCAAGTATTGTAAATATCGTCATCGTTCAAGTATTGTAAATATTGTAATTTACGTTAAATTCCAAAATCTTTAACCTTCAAATTTTAAAAAAATGTGACCCATTTTCAAGCAGCGCTTAAATAGATGTATTTAAGTATGTGAAAATCTTTTAAAAACGTGTTGTGAGTGTATTTTTAAAGTTCTTTTGATATATATTTTCTTAATTTTGAGGCCTTTCTTGGAAAAATAATAAAACCATCGTTTCTGTTTTTTTAGAAATACGGTTAAGCTTAGAAATAAATTCCAGTGGACTTACTTCGTTGTCGAACTGTTTCTTGTGTTTACTCATTCGCAAATTAACAAAAGCTTCTTTACGGATTACATTTCATAGAAAGAACTGTTCAACTTTTTCTTGCTTTTTTATACTTATTAATTAACGAGTAAAAATAATTATATTTCCTAGCCTATTAAAAACACTTAATCTCATCTCAGGGTACTAAACCTTTAGTTTATCAAAAGCTTATTCATTTGTTGTTGCAGAGTATCGCTAAAATATATTGAAGATTTTCAAATGGACCTCGAAAACCCATTTTTAAAAGACTTGTTCCTCACTACAAAACACCCTGTGTATGTGATGAACAGTGGGAGCTTAAGAAGTTTTGCATCCAATGAGATTTTCGGTTAAATTTTAATGAATATATACAGTGTAATTAGTTTGATACATCGCTGAATACAGAGTTTCATCAACAATACAATTATGCATAAAATGTACAAAGTATCTCATTTAAAACAGAAAATTTCTATTATTTGTGGCTCATACATATAAAAGTAATTCCGAATGAACTACATTGATGTTTGAAGAATCCCACATTTAAAAGGGATTTTCGCAAAAATTGAGCTGTTGAAATTTTTATGACTTCTAAAAAATTTAGCGTAAAGTTTCAAAATCGTAAATAGAAACTTGTATTTTTTCATTTGCAGATGAAAACCCGAAAAAGCAAAATCATTTAAAGATGAAAAGTTTGATAAAAATAGTGTTAGTTGTGCGCAAATACATTTATAAGTGAGTTTTATACAGTGAAATACGTAAATTGTTAGACTGACTAAAGAAGACCAGAAAAAAATGAAACAAATTAAAAAAGTAAATTAGAAGGGCATTTTTCCCTGCCTTGCAAATTACAAATTCAATATTCTCATCTCGTTCCCTCGGCTGTTTATTTGAATGTTTTCCTTGATGCACGCAACTCGTAATCTTTTTTTATTAAATGAAAAGAATGAAAAAAGTTTGCTAATTGAATTCGCAGGCCATCAAAGTTTAACTTTATCGTCGGCGAAGTCGTTTTACATTGTACTACAATATTATGTTCGGAAAAAACAACACGAAACCTCATCAGCCGGCCTAATTGTGCGGGATTTTCATAAACGAGGAACTTTTCCTACGCGGCATTTAGCCTTTTCGGTCCCCTTTCGCCTGGCTAATCTTTTTGTATTGGGATTTTCCTAATCTTGTTATTTTTACAATCTTGTTAAGACAAAACTTTCGAATATGTAACTTAATACCAGCGAAAATCTAACTTAATTTTTTGTGCACGTTTTTCAATATAAAGCCAAATGAATTAACTATGAAAACACAATCCTAAATTTGAAAAATTTAAATGATCAAATAAATAATATCTGTAAAAAACTAATTACTATAAATAAATTGTTGTTTCGTTAGATTTAGTATATTATATCATTCACATTCTTGGACAGGTAATTAAACATGGGAAAATTCCAAACAATTCAAATTTATCGTATTTCAGATTGCACATTGTAGTATTACGACGGGAATGCAGTCAATTACAACTTTTTATGTGGCTGGTTTTGGTTTCCAAATCTATTTTTTATATTCAAAAGTAAGGTCGGCAAACTCTCAAGATGATAATAATTAGTAAAAGCAGAAAAATTTCAAGGGAGTATTTCTCAGCTGATTTTATGAGAAAAAGTTAATATAAACATGCGGTCAAAAATGGTTCCTTTCCGATCTACAGGGATGCCTTGGAAATCTACATTTTCAAAAAAGAGCTGAATTTTGTATTTAAGAAGCGGGTGCTCTTTTTCAACAATTGCTATGGCGTAGGTTTTGAATTTATTTGAAATATGGCTAGAAAATCTTGCATGGTTTGGAGATTAAAACATAAAAACCATAAAACTTCTTGTAAACTTTAACAGCCTGTATATCGGAAACGAAGCACTTCTGACTCCATGTTCATTTTAACTTTTTCTCATAACATCAGCTCAGGAATACACTGCTAACATTTTTGTAGGTACTCAATTAGGAAACACCCTGTATATTAGATTATTTCGCTTGTTTGTCTGAGCATTTTAGAAATCAATTTTCCTCGCTCCTGGAACGTGTTTTTAAATAAATTTCCAATAATAATAGAGAGGTTGGAATCAAACGACTCCTGTAGCCGATTTAAAACTCACACGCCAAACTACAATGTTATTCATGGAAAACAGTTAACAGCTGTCCTTTGAAGAGGTGGCAAAGAAAATAGTAGGGTCCGGTTGAATAAAAGATCACCGTTGTTTACGTGTAGTGACCCCATGCCCTAGTAACTGCCCAATAGGGACATCGCTTCTTCTCCTTTTGATTGCACGTAATTCGAAGCGCAATAACTTAGAAAAGAATGAAACCCTTCGGTGGCAAATGCCCCTAAATTAATCGAAGTGCACGGGCGTAGATGAGGTCAATCTGTTTTTCTTTTTGAGAAATAAGGATACCTATAGGACCGAGCGGAAACAACATGAATTCACTAAATTCAAAAGAAACACATTTTAATTTAATGTGATAATTTCATTAATTATAGATAGCAAAATATTTTGAAAAGCTTCTTTTTCAAGTTTAAATGTTATTTCGTTAATACGGTTTCCTAAATAAAAAAAGTCATTAATCTTACAAACTAAAAAAAATGAAAATTTGTTCTGTGAGAATGGTAGAAGGAAGGAATAGGAAAACACGCATAAACGCTAAAGTTGATTGAACACGATTCCGTTTGCTTTATTGATAAATTACTACTACCAAATTAGTAAAGTAATTCTCTCTTCCCGTTTGACCTTTTAAGTTATCGTTTCGATTTGGAACCGCCCGACAATTTTTGTGACTACTGAACTTATTGATTTAACTGATTTAATTAATTGATGTCAAAACTACAGATTGCCTCCTTGAAATTGAGCTTTTTATTAGTTTTGACGGTATGATTGAAAAATCCTTGTGTACATCGAGTAGAATTTTGGTTTCGGCCAATCGATGGTTTCTTTGGTAAATTGCGTCTCTGCGGTCAAGCAAACATATAGTATTAAACAAAAAAATTTAACCCGCCCCTGAGTTACTTAATTTTACGCCACAAAAGCGAACTTTTTTGTTTTTGCCGTAAGATTTCTACGGATTTCATGGAGAATAATAAACATTGCATGCATATATTAATTAAATTATTATATGTTTAAAACTATTTATTTATAGCTTTGACCAATTTTTTCGAGAACGCAATTTTTCTTCTGTCAGTTTTCACTTTAATAAGGTGTTAAGGATAATAAATCCAAGTAATAGTTTCATGTGACCAAATTAATGCAAATTCCTCATTTACTTTCGCATTGTGCAGCAAACAAATCACTTTATTTTTGTTTGATATTAATAAATCATTAATATTTTCAATAATAATAAAACAACAGAATATTAGAATTTACTGAGGTACTACTATATTTGTAATATGTTCCTATTCTTTTACTCGCCACGTTATTTTTATACAAAAGAAGAGTGATTAAAGACCCGTTTACTTCGCAAAAACTAAAAACCTGTTTTGTTCCAGAACTTTAAAAACGAAAGTGTTAAAGGCACAAGTTGATTTGAGCGCAACTTTCTAATTAAATATTTTCTCGCATACAACCCACTGTTTAATTCTCCACGACTAAAACTGGAGCGCCCTGTATATTGAGTCTTTTTAACTAACAGCGAGACAAAAAGTTTGTTTCTTATACGAATAATTAAATGTTATTGCCAATCAACGCATTTTTCAAAGAATCGTTCGCATGAATTATTTACGTACTTTAACCTGTAAAATTCCAATTTGTCACTTGGAAAATAGATACGGAATATGTAATTCCCAATTGCATAAATTGACTGAAAAATTCATTTCATTATTGATTTCTCTCATTTTTGTCTTAGAACACGATCCTTAAATTCAGCTGTTATCAGTGTGCCAGTTAAAAAAAATGATTTTGCATTAAATTTTAATTACGCATTCACTGTTTTTGGATTCGATCTTCGATGGAAATTCTGCTTTCCATTCCATGACAAGGAGTCAAAAGCATTATAAAGAATCATTTATAAAAATATTAAGGAACTCATACATTCTTTTTAACAACTTATCGTTAACATTGAGATGAATTAATATTCCTTAAACATTGCTTTCGAGATTATTATAGCAAAATAATAAAGAAAGTCTTTCCAAAATTTAATTTGGATAATAAATCACTGACATTCTAAGACATTTTGTAAAAACATAAAGCGTTATTAAGTAATATATTTGTAATATTTCTATTGAACTAAATTTTGCCATTAATATATAGGGTGTTTCTTAAAAGTCTTAACATAATTTTGCTAGATTGACCAATCAAAAAAACAAAGAACAGTCCTTTTTACTACTACGGATCTTAGAGACCTCATCTCTGTTGTGCGGATAATCCTTTTTGTTGTGGAGTTTTCGGTTCTTGTTTCTACAGCGTAAGTCATAGCAGGTCTTACACAGGTCTTATATATGTGAACTTTGCTTTTAATGGATATGTGCTTGTTTCGCCATATTATATCTCTAAGGAATCCTGATATTAAAGCTGCTTTGGTTGTTTGAGACTTTACTTCTTCTTGGAGGTCTCTGCTGCTCGTGATGTTTACGCCGATATATTTGAAGCTCATAACCTGTTCCTACTAGTTTATTTTTTAAAGCCAATTTACATCTTCTGGGCTCTTTTGAGATGGTTAGCACTTTTGATTTTGCTACCGATATTTCCATGTTGTATTTGGTAGCCGTCTTTTCGAACTGATAAAGCATTCTCTGTAGGTTGTCCTCACCCTCTGAGACCAGCACGGCATCGTCCGCGTAGCAAATTACTTTTAGTTCTTTGTCCCCTAGTGAGTAATCAAGTTGGAGAGGATGGGGCTTAGGCTATCGCCTTGTCTTTCTGCCTTCCACTTGTATTTGGGTCCAGTTGTTAGTCTTTAGCTCCGCAACAATGCTTGAAATATCCGTGTGCAGGTTTTTCTTTTTGAGAAGTTTCACAACATCAGTGAGTCTTACTCGGTCAAATGCTTTCGTAAGATCTATAAAACACATATATGCTGTTTTGTTGTATTGTATAGCCTTTTCAGCAATTTGCCTGGTTGCAAAGATGGCATCTACTGTTGACCTGTTTTTTCTGAAGCCTTGTTGCTCTTCGCATATGCCATGAGAGGATATATCTTCTGCCAGTATTTTAGTGAATAGTTTTAGTACTGAACTTAATAGCGTAATTCCTCGATCGTTTTCTTTCGGGTCTTTTTTGCTTCCCTTCTTGAAGATTGGAATTGTTATGCTTTCTTTCCATTCGTTTGGTATTTTTTTGGATTCTATTATTTTGTTAAAGATAACGTGTAGCTCTTTGGATAGCGTGTTTCCTCCGTGCTTCAGTAATTCGTTGGATATTTCGTCTATTCCCGCGGACTTGCGGTTTTTCAATTTGGTGACCGAATCAGACACGGTCCACGGTTCTTGGTGTATTGTTAGTATGCTGTTCTGTGTCAGGATTTACTGCGTCTGCATCGCTATAGAGTTGACAGAAGTGTTTTTCCCAATCGTTAAGTGCAATTTTCGTTGTGTTTATATGTTCGTTGATTGGTTTTTTCCTATTCCTTATCATGTTCCAAATCTTCCTCTGGCCTCCGTAAAGGTCGTGTTCCATGTCTGCAGAGAAACTTTCTCAATGTGCTCTTTTAATGTATTGGCTTTTGTTGTTGGTTGTATTTCTTACGGCTTTGTATTCATCCAGTGTTAAGGTTTGTGATCTGTATTTCAGGTATGCTTTGCGCTTTTCGTTTGCTAGTTCTTTGACTTCCTTAGTAAACCATGGTTTTGTGTTTGACTTGGTAGATTTATTTGATGTTCTTCTTCCAACACCTTCTTCGGCGGCTTTGAGTATGTTTGATTTAATGTTTTGCCAGGCATCATCAGCGTTATCTGTTTCTACAATGTGGTTACTTTCTATTTTCTTATTGAGTCTTTGATGGTATAGGAGTTTTGTTGATGGGACTGTAAGTGATTCAATATTTATTTTGCTTACTTTAATGGGTGTTTGTTTTTAGTGTATTGAACGTTGACAGTTATTTTGGCCAGTACTAAGTTATGATTGGTATCCGCGTTTGCAGATGTTAAGACTCTGACGTCTTGGATTCTATTTGGGTGAATGTTTTTATTTGTAATTATGTAATCACTGATTTCTGGCCTCGAGTCTTTTCGAATGTAAATCTGTGCTGTGATTTGTGAGGGAAGGATGTTGTTTAGAAGTAATCACCCTCTGCAACGCTGCCACATAGAGACCAACAACTGCCACAAGTGCGTTTGAGGTGAAGAGAACCATTCAGCTACAACCTCACCATCAGAAGAGTCAATTTTACATGTTACCACGTGTTTATTTAATGAATTAAGGAATCAGTCGTTTTCTTATTTTGAACAATAAACAGATTAATACAGTCCACTATATTGAAGAGATGTGTGCAAACATCCGACCAGATGTGTTGTTAATTCTTAGTTCGTTAATAGCGCATATCTGAGTAAACAATTCTCCGCTTTCGTTGTTACTTTCTTCGTTGATTCAATTTGAATTCAATAATATCGGAAAACCTCCTGAGCTCGTGCTGAGTAAATTGGCCGTTCTCCAACGATTCTTGAAGACGTAAATGATGAGAAATTAAATTTTAATTTTGATCATGCTTAGCTTAAATTGGGATCCCTCAGCAAAACTGAAAATATAAATAAAGGTATCGCCCGAACTAAAGAAAAAATTAAATGTGCTATTCTGATTTAGTAATTTTATATACTATTGATAAACTGTATAGTCATTTAAGTGAAGATTTTGATCAAAAAATCTGAATCATTGTTTTCAAATACACGTATAATTGTCATTAAACCTTCAAGTGAACACATGCGTGTTTTTTGTGTGCGATGCTTTCCTGTATGGGATAATTTAGGAATAATCCTTCTAATCTAGCAGATATGCTCATCCTGAGAGGGTGCAAGGATTTGCCCAACTGAGCTGAGATTAAATCAGACAGCATTGAGGAATTGCTTCTAAATAAGGCATGTGCAGGTAATCATGGGGATTTATATTGAATAAGTGATTAAAACCCTATATGATCAATCATATGATTTGAATATTTTATTGTTGTGGAATTTCAGTGTAATAATATTAAATCCGTTATTCAGAAGCTTGACATCGTTATAGACAAAGCGAGCGACGGCTTATAGAACAATCAGTTGTAATTCTCTTGATGAAACTATTTCATCCACATTATTAGATCTATTAGTCTCACTTGTGCCAGCAATATATCACGATTCGATCATCTTAAAGCCCAAGTTTGACAGTGAATTTCACTGGCAATTAGTAAATTTGAGGCCGGCCACGTTCATTGAAACTTGTAACCAACACCCTCTATTCTGAATCGATTAGAGAAAAGTAAACTTTGAACTGAGAATATCCTGTTCTTGTCGATCGTCGATCTCTTGTATGCTCCATAATTTGAGGTGTTACACTCTATCTCAAACTTTCAAGGAAATTGTAATTTGGGTTTTGGAAGTTTACTTTGTTCGGATGTGTGCCGGAGCATAAACAATCCTGGTTGACGATAACATCTAAAGTGATAGATATACACGAAGGATCAACACTTCAATTTCATTAATTTTAGAATCAGCCGTAATATAATATGCATGAGCAGATGTAATATCTACATGGAACGTGGGGGCGAAATTTTTTTAAAAATATTATTTTAATAAAACTTTTCCCTGAAATGGTTTTTGATTTGACTTCTATTTAGTTGTTTGTATTTATGTATTATTTACTATGACGAGCCTGGAAATTAAATGTGTTTTAAAAGCGAATTTTAATCGTTTCAATTTTTAATTGAGGAATTTTATGTATGGTAGAAGATTCTATTCGGAAAATAGAAAATTGATTTTAAACAGCCTTTACTTCGAGGCACTTAGTGCAGTTGAACATCGACAGGCCCTCTCAGACATTTACAGATCATTTATTTCATCCAAAAAGAGAGTGAATGGTAGCGGAAGATAATAGGTTGAATAATCAGGCAGTTAAGATAGCAGATGGAAATCTATGTAAACCACTTTGGGAACTTAAAATTAAAGCTATTTTTATATTTACCAGATATGGCTTTCACTAACCAGTCACCTGGATAAAGATAATAAAGACGCATTTTAATGTGTATATTATTAACGGGCAATCATAATAAAAAGAAGAAAAAAAGGGAAATCTTCAGCCATTATAGTAATTGCATTGCATCGATCGTAATCTATGATAGTAATCAAATAGTAAATGGGCTGGAGCTTATAATGCGTTTTTCACACGTTCACTCCATTCATGCGACTTTGATTATTACAAATAACAAGGTTTGAAATAGGTTCAATAGGAAAGAGCTTTATTATGTAACTGACATAAAAGCAACGTTATCGGAACATAGGAAGCAATTCTTTTTCAAATTCTTTGTCAATATAGAATCAACCGTCTTTATTGCTTTCAAATTGAAAGACAGTGTTACCTAATTTCCTAAAATTGTTTCCCTTGGTATTAAATTCAATAAACCCCAAAATACAAAATTTTGTCATTACAGCACTAGTGTTCTAAAGTCGTCGATTAGGACCCTAGCGCTGTAATTTGTGCTTTTACGAAAATTTCATATTACTAAATAAAGCTGTATAATGCCAATTGATTTTAGCGGCCAAAGCCAATATTTCCAAGGGATTTTCGTCAATGCTCCGGCACCGATTAGCTATTATTAGGGTTTCCACTAATAACCAACTGGTCAAAATCGAAACAATTGTAATAAAGTTGTTCCAATAATTAATTGAACATTATGCGTGTTCTATTTCCGAAGGGAAAGTTCATTAAAATGTTTGGCCTTCATGCCCCGAGCTAGAGATTAATTCAATTTTCCATTAAGCCTATGCGTGGCAGGAGCCATAATTAAATACTATAATAAATGCTTTGCGCTTCAACGAAAATTGGAACTAATTTTTATTGATTTCCCTGTTCAATCCATTCATTTTGTGGAGTCGTTAGGCTAGGCCTTCATTCGGGTGCAATTCCCTAATTGTCGTAATTAACAATGTTTTAAATTTGCTTTTGGATTACTTTATATCTAATTTATAAAATGAGTTGTGGTGACAAATGATCAAATATTAGACACTACTGTTTAAAACACAATTTTGTTGTACATATTTTTTTTTGTTTTCTTTACAATGCACGATGGCGAATAAATAATTTAGGATTTCTTTTATGTTCAGATTCAGATTCGAATTAATATTTTTTTGGAATCGAAGCTATTCGTAAATCATATTCAGGATGTTTAGTTAATACTTTAATACAGGTTTTTTTAAAGCTTTACCACTAACAATATTTTTAAATGGGTACTTAGCAGAACCCATTAATGAGTAGCTCAGATTTAGAGGTCCGAGAATATTTCATTTTAAATATTTTCGACCAAAAATCTGAAGCAAGAAGATCATCGAAGGAGAAAATATCTACCTCACACCATAAAGAACTTACTAGAAAACAGACAACTACAAGGACGAATTGACAAAACACTGTCATTTTCTTTTTCCCTTGAACAAGGGCTCCCTCAAGGATCCCCGCTCTCACCGTTTCTCTACAATATATACTGCCATGACATATACAATTACAACTTACCAGACAAAAATCAAATCGACAGATCGGCATACATATTACAATACGCAGACGACACGGCACTTATTGTACATGGCAAAACTACTGAGAGAGCAGCTCAAAGACTCCAAACACTAACAAACAACACAATGACATGGTTTCATAAATGGAGACTAACACCAAACGCGTCAAAAAACCAACTTCTGCTCACAAACCACAGACTCAACGCTGACTTCCCCTACAATAACTGCAGACGGCCAAACGACACAACCAAAAAACGACGTAAAATACCTTGGAATCACAATTGACCACAAACTTAAATTCACTAAACACATACGAAACATCAGGGCAGAAACAATAAAGAGAACAAAACACTTCCGATCACTAACATACAAAGACTGAGGAATTAGCACAAATACCGCCACCAAAATATATAAAGCTATTTGTAGACCCTTGCTAGACTATGGACATATAGTCATGACGAACGGAACAGAAAGGACAAAACGTTATATACAAACAACAGAACAAATTGCACTAAGACTAATAACACGAATAAGACACCCCCAAAACCTACTACACAACCCCTCCACCCAACTACTATACGAACGCACAAACATGACAAAGATTTCGGAAAGACTCATACAACTACAGACAAAATAGACAAACAACCCCTACAACTGGACCATACTGAATCCCCTTTGTCTCACAAGACCAACCAGATAATCCCGCTTCCGTTTCCCTACATCAACGCTACTAGAACACTTACAAACGCAACTGACTACTGGACAATAAAATAATTTTTTCTTGTTATTAGAATTGGAAAGTTTATTTAATAATATCGTTAACCTAGAATAAGAGAATTTTCATCTTTGTTTTTTATTTAGATTAAGGCTACATGTATTAAACAAGGGCAGAAAGACCGATAGGTCGATAGCCTTTTTTAGAAATAAAGATGTTTACTACTACTGAAAGACGTTAGAATTTGTATTTAAAGATTCCTAGGAGTTGGTACAAACTTTCGTCGCTATTTTGTTCATTTTTTATTTTCTCTTTGGTTGGTTAGAACAGTCTTGGCACCTCTTATGGATTTGATCATCTGCATAGCTGTCAAAGCTTATTAAATTCTTAATTTATAGTGTCATTTTGTGCCAAATTGGACCCTGCCAGTTAGCGTTTGTTTTTCAATATTTTACCTTTGTTTTTGAGCATTTGTTGTTTTTTATGAAGTCATCAATTTGCTTAGCAGTTTAGTATCTGGTTTATATTTCTCTCGTCTTTCTGTTTGATTCTTATAATTTGTATATTCACATTTGTTAGTCGTGGATCAACACACAGTTTTTTACAAATTTACAAAAATGAAATGTTTAATTTGAATTTTCGATTGCATCAAATCAATTATTTTTGACATTTTTATGAAATATGTTAAAAAGTAAGAAATTAATGAGAATTGTACTACCGTTTATTCATTTAATAAAGTGATTTGATACAATTTTACATCAAAAAGTTAATAATTCTCTTCATCATTATGAGAAAGTAGAACTTTTGTGATTTTTCCGGAAGTAGACTTACAACAATTGAAAGAAATTATATCTGTAATTTCACCATGTAAATTCATTCAAAGTCGATTTATTTCTTACATTTATAAAGACACAATATTGAGCACAGACAATTACTTTTTCACGAAAACTCTTTATAGATAAACCCCATCATCAACTAACATTTTGTCAACAATTTCGGTTTGAATCATCATATTGAAAACTTATTTCTCTGCTGGTTCAGATTTTCAATTTCGTTCAAACTCGATGTTTTCCACCGTAACATTTAATATATTGGTATTTTTCTACCCGACGTTTCTCTCGCATCAACGACAAGCGCTTTCAGTTGCTATGCGAAAGCGAAAGCAGTTCATTTTTACATGGCCGACGGTAAATAGAATAAACGGCTTACGACTTAATTTTCCAGTCAAGAATTTTAATTATACTGTAGTTAAATTCAATCCAAGTAGAATTTTTTCTTAATTTTGATCCGTGGGATTCCATTTTTTCATGAATTAAAAAAAATCAAATTTAAAGTTTCGGTAATAAATTATTTTAAACCTTACAATTTAGGCCAACCCCATGAATTCCATTTTAAAGATTTAAAGTTTGAGCGTTTTAAGTTTTTGTTTCCATTTTCTGTTGCCACAAGTGTGGATTAATTGTACCCGTCCTTTTTTGTTTCTTTATTATTTTACAAATTTTGGCTCATTCGCTTTATCTGTTCACGGCTTTAAATCCTGGATTTGTAAATTGTGTTATTCACATGTCTATTAAATTTTTTGATGTATAATAAATACAGAATGTGCTTCTAGTGAAAATGTGATTTTCAGATCTAAATGGGTATTTTCAAAGTGAAATGAAAAACGTCGTGTAATAGAAAACAAAGCATTCATATTTAATATAAATAAATAAAGTAAACTAAAAAAAAAAAAAGTTGGTTAAAAACAAATACGCTTCGCTGGAAAACATTTCGTTTTTTACTGCCCAACTAATAACTAAATACCGAAAAGTAGATACGGAAATGGTTCGCACTTTATTTTAATTTAATTACAATGAAATAATTTTTGAACTAATTTTTACGTATTAAGTAGTTGAACCGTATTTTCTGTGTTTTATTCAATTTATACAGCTTTAATTGCCGTTTCTCTTACGTTTACTTGGAAACGTAGCAGCAATATTGATTCACACAATTCAACTATGTGCTTGAAAGTTGTCGTTAAAATACAAGTTTTATAAGAAATTAGGTCCATATATGGTTCGAAAATAACGAAAATAAAAAACTTCTGGAGTCCATATTTTCCACTTAACACTTCCCAAATCCCTGTTTTGCCCACATAAACATTCCATTATCCACTAGAGCGTTAAACATTACCAATTTGCCATTTAGATGTATTTGGTAAAAGGGAAATGAGATATAGTAATAAAAGCTTTTAAAATTGCACCCCAGGAATGCGTCTCCTTTTCCGGAGTCTCATTTATATTCCCTAATGGTGTCAGGTGTGGGGTCGTGCGTGTACCCTAATGACGTAAGAGCTTTTAGGCACTTGCGTCTAATTGCATAATATGACCACCAAACCAAGTAATTTATCGCTTACTTACCTCTTAGTCTCATAAACAAGGTTATTGGTATTAGTAACTTTACCGCATTACATTTTATACACTGGAAGTTTTGATAAATTAACTTCGTCCTAATTATGCGACAAAGATTCATCTACCGATCTCAGGTTTATATGAATGAGAATACAAGACGCCTTGTATCTTTGTAATGTACAGGGCGATTCAAATAGAGCGGAACAATTGGTCAATATATTTGAATTTAATTTGAGATTCTTTGTATATTTGGAAAATATAGTTTGTTTTTAATCATATAGTGAAATTCTTCAGTAAACATATTTGGGGTTATTCTTAGTTAACCAGTTTTGGAAATAAATACGTTTCACGTTTGACTATGATTTGAATTATTAAACCGATATTTAACTTTCCCATTTGCTTTAGGTAAATCAGTTCATCCTGTTAGCAGGCTACAAATTCTGCCGCAGGTTCCTCTTCTTCCGTTTCGCTTAAGTTATTAACAAATTTGAAACTCAGTACATACGATAGAGAGATGCACTCGAAACTCATAATATTATAGTTTATGCGAAATCGAAATTGCAATTGCAAGAATATCTTAACTTAATGCTATCACCAATCTTACGGGAATATGTACGTGGTAAAGTTTGGTAATTTATCTCGGGTCTAGGTGCTTAACGAACTTGGCCAATCTGGTCGTAAACAAGTCGATATAAAGATGTTATGTTAACTGGAGTATATTTAGCGATACTGCCACGTTTACAGCTTTCAGGAAGCATGATTTGTCGTTGTTAAAACCTAATTAAATCAGATTTTTATATTTGATTATAAATCTGCGTTTAATGTCTTTAAACCTGGGCTAAATATATTATTAAATGTCCTAAAACTTTCGTTAACTGCACCTTTAGAAATCCTTGTGTATAAAAAAACGTTAAAACGTTTATACAGGGTGACTCGAAGTTAAATTGCATAAGTTTAACTGTCCATTAGAGACCAAAAAACTAGACAAACATTTTTACAAAAAAGGTAGTTTTGGAATGACATTTGTTTACGAGGTACAGGATGTCAAAGTGCATTTTTGTCATTTTTTTCTCTATTGCACCAAGTGCTTACGAGATATTTACTTTAAATTTGAATTTATAGAGAGACATGAGACAATGCACATGTTTTCATTTTTCATGATGTAAATCATGACTGAATAATAATGCGAACACACAGACCAACACAGTTCAAATTAATATGCCTTTAAATAAAATCTTAGCTAAAAATACTATTTATAATCATTATTTGTATTTTCTTAAAAATAACTAAGTGCTCTAAACGAAGCGTTTGTGGATCTATATTTATATCAAATTTCCGTCTGATTTTTGGTCATAGACGTGAATTATGCAATCTATTTTCAGGACAACTTGTATAGTTTTAAATAAAGCTGAACGAGCGCGAGAAAAGCGAAACTGAACTAACAAAAGCATCGGCCGAGTCAAGTTAGTTAATAATGAAATTTTAATCATAGCTGAGTGCATTAACTTAAGTTGCGTCTTTCAATAGAGTAAACTAGAAAAATTCACCCACATTCAATAATGATCATCATCATTCCATGACAACAAAAACTAACCAAAGTTAACACTAAAATTGAGAAAAATATTAATCGTTTTGTATATTCTTATTCCTGACTGTACTTTAATTCATTCCAATGTTTTCCTGGGTTTTCAGTCAATTTTATTGTCACTAATTATGGTGTTATGTGATGAGCCCTGCGTTTCGTCCCGGGTCTACTTATTGGACTCGTCAGTAAGGCTTAGGTAGACCCTGCCTTATACGCCGGACATCGGTTATACGCGTTCGGACGTAAATGAACCGAGCCGGTGTAGATCTTGTGCGTCCGAACGCGTATAACCGATGTCCGGCGTATAAGGCAGGGTCTACCTAAGCCTTACTGACGAGTCCAATAGGTAGACCCGGGACGAAACGCAGGGCTCATCACCTAACACCATAATTAGTGGCAATAAAATTGACTGAAAACCCAGGAAAACATTGGAAAAAATATTAATACAAATGGCAAATAGACGAAAATAAATTATGTGATGATGTAAAAAAATTAAAGTTGCATTTTTTACATAAAAACATCAAATAGAAAATTTATCTCGTACATTTAGAAGAATTGTACCATCGAATTTTTGCAATAAATATCACTTGCAAGGCCTGGCTGTAAAGTGGAAGCTTAAGCTTGATTCAACTGAACTCAACTTGCATCTGAACTCGGATCACTAGCCAACATTGCATGAAATTCATACAAACTGCATTATTTACACTTAAACTTCAATAACTTCATAATAATATTAATAATTAATAAACTTAAGTTTAATAATAAACTTCATAATAATTCAATATGACGATTTCAAGGATTGTTTCAAACCTTCTTCTGTAATCATATTCATGTGTCCAGATAATAAACGTCGAGTATCTCGAAAGCTATAAAAGGTGATAGAAAAAATTGATGGCACAATAAAATCGACCATGGGAAATAGCTGGAAATTGCTTTCGACGCTGTTTGCAAATTGTTTTGTGACTTTTCCAGAAAACTCATATGAATTGAACATGCTACATGTCCCATATGGATTGGGACGTATTGATTGATGAATATATTCATAACCAAAAAAAAAGTTTTTCGGTAACATATTTTAGGGTATCGATAACACTTCACATATCGTTATATGACCAGTAGTACGGAACGAGCGCGAATAAAACGAATCTGAACGAACAAATACATCAGTTATAGTCAATTCAAACCTGCTAGTTGTGGTAATTTGCTCTTAGTTATGGGTACTAAGTAGGATTCCGTTTCCATGTTTCAATAGATTAATTATTGGTGAACAAAATTGGCACTAATAATTATCAGCCCATGAAAAGCATACCAAAATAGACAAATATGCACAGACAATGAACTATACCTTAAATATTTAATAAATAAATAAAAAATAAAGGAATGTCGAACTCAAACTAATCTGTAAACATTGGGATTAATTGATTAAGCTGGTAAAGCAAAAATGTATTCAACTAATGAATTTAACTTTGAAAAACATATAGACTTTACTAATTAAATGCCATGTCTCATCAATCGAAGCGATATTATTAAAGGTTTTTTCCAAAATTGCTTAACTCTGGAACTAATAAAACAATTTATATTATATTAACTAAAATTAATATAATATTTAAAAAATTCGTTACTACTAAAAGTGATTACATTCCAGTACGACTCTTTTTTTATTTTAAGGATTTAATATTAATCCAGAGTTTCTTTGTTAACTAATTCCCATCAAAGTAGCACCTGTGAAGCCTTTGATAATAAAATCATCTGCATACATTGGAGCGTTAAACGATATGAAAGGAATATTTTATTCAAAAGGTAATTTCTAGTTCATTGTCAAATCTGTTTGGTGTTCGTCAGCTTGTTCTTTTCCTTCATCTCTAGTGTCCCGCTCGGGGTCGCTAAAATCCGTTTGCGTAATCATCGGGTTAATCTGGGATCTTTGCAAGGACCGGGACGTGTCCCGAGGAGGATTATTGAAATAATTAAAATTCCCGGACAGAATGGTTTTTAAAGATAAATATATAAGTAAAGCAAAATTAATATTTTGTTGGATGAATGTTCGAGTTTATTCTTAGCTAACAACTAACAAGAGCGTAATTTCTTTTCGGATAATTAGGATGTAACTGAATTAAACTCCACTTGATAATTGAAATTGAAGCGTTATTTTTTAAAAGCGAGACATGAAAAAATCTACCCCCCTTAAGAGTAATACAGACTTTTTTACTGTAGTTTGTGATTAACGGCTACTGAATGGTTGGTTGATATGAAAATAATAGTCATAATTCTATTGTAGTCGTTCTGCAATTTGATTGCTTTCGACTCTAAACAAAATATTTCAATATTATTAAAAGAGCTTCCAAAAACATATACGAGACATAAGAGAACCTTAAAGGTTTCGTATTCCCTCTATAGGGGACATTTACATTTTACCAGTAAATAAGTATTCTGTTAGAGCGACGTCGTAACAATAAAAATTGCTATAGCTTCATAAAGTTGAAAGTAGGCGGATTGATAGTTTGATACATTGTTTTGAAGAGCTATTTATTATTTTAAGTGCACATTTTAGCCAGATTCGTTAGAGTAATTTTGCTTTATTTTGTTTGAATTTGAAAATGTATTCGAAAGGCACGTTTCCACCTATTAAAATTTTTTATGCAAAACGGACGTCATTTTTGCGCATATTATTGATTCTTTAAGTCTTTTAGGTACCGTTTTACAAAAAAATTATCAGGACTTGCAGTCTGAGGCATACAGGAGCAGACGTATGAACAAATGCGGGCAAACAGGGCTTATCAAATAATAACTGTTTTTTTTTTAATTAAACTCCCCGTAGGACATTTACTAACATTACGATCTGATCAAAGTTGATCAATGAGTAATTCTGTTCTAACCTAACTTAACTATGGACAAATCTTAAAACTAAGGTCCTACTCACTAGTGTACCTAAGGTCCTACGCACTAGTCTGGTGGTCTAGTGACATAGCTACACTAATTACCGTGTAGCACAAAAACCGCACATTGTTCTGCTTTTGCACTGACATAGTCACTTACATAGCTCAAAAGGCTTTACCCTCTTGAGTCTTCTTGTCAGGTTGGTATTGTCGAGGAGCTGAATCGCCTCGACATTCACGTGTTGATGAAGCCGTTGTTCGTGACTCCTTGCAAATCTCGTGATAGTCTGGTCAACAGTATCCATCTGAAGGTCTCGATGAATATCACTATTCCTGATGTACCAAGGCGCATTAAGAATGTTTCTCAGTACTTTATTCGGGAATCTCTGAATAATTAGGATGTTACTCTTGCTGGCACAACCCCAGAGCTGTAAGCCGTAAGTCCACACTGGTTTGAGGATTTGTTTATACAGAAGTACTTTGTTGTATATTGATAGTCTAGAGTCCCTACCCAGTAGCCAGTACATTTTCCTATATCTTATATCGAGCTCTTCCTTTTTTTTCTTAACATGGGCTTTCCAGCGCAGTCTTGCATCTAATGTTATGCCCAGATACTTTGCTGAATTTGCATAAGGGATCTGAGTATTATTTAAGTGAATTGGTACCTGCTGGTTAGTTTATTTGTGAAGTTAATGTGTACAGACTTGGTCTCGTTTAGTTTGATACGCCATCTTTTGGTCCAATCATATATTTGTGAAACTGATGTTTGAATAATAACTGTTGAAAACCAAAAAAAAAATGGGGTGTCTAAGAATGTGCTGTAAATGATTTTCCAGTTGCTATTTTTTCCCAATTCTGCTCTTTGGGATTCTAATGATAAATTAAACTTATAAATTCACTAACTGATCTATAGTCTCGGCGTGTCCTATTCTGTATTTTAGTTTTCCAAAAGGTACTAGACTTGTTAAAAGGAAAAATGATGAAAAATACAGCAATTATATTTAAATAACTTTCCCGTGGCAAGTAATCGCGACCCTTTATATAAGTTCTTCGTTTTGGATGAATATTTTACGGCCTAAACTCTTACCGTTATCGCACTATTTTATAAACAGGAAAATTTGTCAAAAGTATTGAACAGAATAGTTTTTGAGACATTTTTCGTAGCTTTATCAAATATTTCACATTACACTCAACAGCCAATTTAGAAAAGACATTTGAGGAAGTTTTAAGCTAATAAAATATTACTTCAGATTCGTTATAAACATTTGATCGTTTTTATTTGGAAACGGTCCAAGTATCTATATTAAATGTATTTCTAATGCGAAGTTTATAAGCTTTTAATTTTAATTCTGTAGCAGATTGAATAGAGGCACAAAATGCACATAATTTTATTGGGGAATTAAGGAATTATATACAAACACCCCATTTGCCATTAAACTTATGGCATTATTAATTTATTTTGAAAACAACATTTTCTACGACTCAAACTTAAAAATATTTTATTTGGAAAGAACTAAGAATCAATTTTGTCAATTTAGTTCAACTTTTTTAAATCGATTAACCAAGAATCATCAAAAAGGTCCATCTTTATATGATTGGTACTGATGGCAACTGATATGGTACCTCAAAGCAATCGTTTCAAATAAAAAGTTTATAGTAGTAGTAAACATCTTTATTTCTAAAAAAGGCTATCGACCTATCGGTCTTTCTGCCCGTAAAAAGTTTATATTTTTCCGAAAAATATGTTGGTTTACATACGGGGCAAAGCAAAGCATACATACATACAAAAGGCCTACATTAATATAAAGCGTATTGGTCTTCATATAACAACCTGATTTTTTTTTAATTTTTAAATTGCTTGAACAGTTTAGAGTGCCGTATTTATTGAAATAGTATTTAAAAGACCCTCTCTTTTTAACCGGAATCTGGAACCTTCCCACTCGCTTCTTTAGGAGATAATTAATGCCTTTTGACACAAACAAGTCGATTGTTTTATTACTTCTCCCACCACTTTCTTGATAATTTATATTTTGACCGGTTTTAAAAAGGTACATGAGCAAAAACCGCTCTGCGGAAGGAATGATATTTCATTTTGCAGTTAATTTCAAATCATAAATCTGAACGAAAAGGGCATGTTTCATGCCTACTGAAAACATTACTTATTGGAGTATTTAAAAAAATATATTAAAAGTAGAGTTTTCTTTTCTCCATAACATATTGAAAGGTATGGCATTCCAGATACTCCCACTACTTGTGGATTGATTTAAAATTCATTCATAAATTTTATTCAAGGACGTATTGCGTCTCGCTTCGAACTACTCCAGAGATTCGTGACCGGAATCTTAAGGATTGGAAAGCCCTTATTGAAATTCGGGCCGCTTCCACCAAATTTCCGAACTTTAAACCAAATTGGTTATTCACTTAGGGCTCTGACGAGATACCCCCTATTTTTGGACGATTTGTGTCGCAACACCAATCGGATGTTTGCTGAGCATTTTTTTGTTATCTTTATACGGTTCGCATTAGTTCTGTGAAAGTAAGGGAAAACGTGTTTGGGCATACATTGCAAAACACACTATTTAACAAAAACGAGTTCTGCGCTATCTAGAACAAGAATCGTCAAAGGTATTTGCATAAAGTCTAATTAATATTTCCTTGAAAATGGAATTTAATGACAAAGTTGTAGCTTTTATATATCGATAAACATACAATTAAATTCTAAAACTAAGTAAACCTAACTTCAGCTATTACAATTTTTACAAGTTTATGATTTTTAAATCAGTTTTTTGTTCTTTCAGCTAATGCATATTGAAATGTTGTTCTACTAATGTCGCTAGAGTTGACATTTTTAATGTTTTTATAGAAACAGCGGAAAACGTTACCAGTCCACATTGTCTGAACGAAAATGCATGTATTATCTAATTCAGTAGCAAGAAATTACGAATTTTTATCACAATATGTTCACATCGTCTATAGTAAATATGGGCGCAAAATTTATGTTTTCAATTATTTCATTATTTTATATATTTTACTATTCCTATTAGTTTTCCCAATTTGCGTACAGTTTTAGTTGCAAAATATTAAAATTCAATTGATTCATATCCACTAAAGCTAGTGTCATCACTCTAACTCAAAATCACTCTAACATTCACTCGTGAACTCGTTATTCTAAAAAGATTTGAATATTAATTAATTCTAGTATTCTACTGGCTCACTAGATATTCCATTAACTTCAAATCATTTCAAGTGAACGTTTCTGCAGTGAAAAACTAAACAACCTTTCCAACTATCAATTTCAACTTCAAATATTTGAGTTTTGTAATTAAGACAACCCTCAAGGCGATTCCCGGAAAATCAGTGAAAGTTGCGTTTGCCAATCTATTCCACTGCAGCCTCGTTGCAAATAATTGCTGAATTTAACAGATTTTTCGATAATTAAACAGCTTTAAATTTGACTAAATATTGACACTAGTCTGATGCAAACATACGGGGCAATGCCGGTTTGTATACACAGAAACAATAAAACTAACAACAAAAATAGAACAATAATATTAGATAAAGAGATCAATTTTAGCAGGTAGTGATTTTACACATTATTTTATCGATGGAGAGAATTTTTTTCAACTGAAACTAGATTAAATGAGAGTTGGTTAACAACGTCTCGGCCAAAATATGACGATTCTAGTAGTAATAGTAAACATCTTTATTTCTAAAAAAGGCTATCGACCTATCGGTGACGATTCTATTTAAATAAAAGAACAAATTTAATTAAAATCCTCAAGACTCATTGATAATTAAACAGCGAATATACTAGACAAATCCTACTGGATTAATTTTCAAGTTTGGTTTTATCTTTCTCGAAAACACAAAGTTTTTGTTAAAGTCCCTAAATTTTATAATTACCGAGCTACTTTCAAATCCGCCAAACTTTAGCAACAGCGACCCACAGCGGATTAACAGCGGATAAGCAAAGGCGCAGGATTTCCTTTGATGAGTTTATTGCTAATTAGCGAAGAACTGACTGCATCAACAATGCAGAAAAGAAGCCTTTAGCTTAATTAAATTAAAATTAACATTGAAAATGTAGTTTCTTCATATTTCTTGATATGTTTTGTTCAACTTTGCAGACTTTGAGTATTTAATGTGGATTATTATTAGTATTATTACTAGGATAGATGAAAAAGTGCACTCAATTTTATATTTTAATAAAACGCAAGGTAGGCCCACATAAACAAGCACACGCCAGCTACGCGTGATCTTGGAGAGACAAATTAAATTTTTTAGAAAAGTTGCAAATATTTTTACAGTCTCCACAAGTGCAAAGACAAAAAATTAAATGAGAATAACAAAACTCGAACAAAATAACATTCATCACATTGTTCAGTTTTGAATTCATTTCATCCCCATAAAGTAATGCCTATTGCAGGTGTAAATCGAAAGGCCATAAGAATAAAAGATGTGCGTATTCTCCTCTAATCACCTACTTTACAAAAGCTATCCGTTCTACTTGTTTATTTTTTCCGCGGGGTTAATTTTATCAGCATTAAAGATTAGCGGGGAACGAAGAAACCGCAAGCGGCATATTAGGGTAAATCTAAACAGAAATGTCTTTCTGCCTTGCTTACTTATCTTCTATTGGTTGTTGTCGTTTGAGATTTAAATGTAACATCGGAAAGTGTGACAGGCTCATTACTTATCGTACTGGCAGTAAAACCGACTGCGAGAATTGGGGATTAAACTAATGAGCCTCACAAACCCCGAAATGGTTTAAATTGATTCGAGGTGGCACTCTGTTAGATAACTTGTTATTCGGAGTTAACGAGCTCATACTAAATATTTAAGATATAAATCGAATATGAAAGGTAAATCGCATTTGAATATCTCATTATGGAAAATAGGGGTTTTGTCATTTACGGAAAGAAGTTTTCTCAACAAAGCATGTTTTAATACTCGACAAATCAAGGAATCTTATCTTTTGTCCTTTTTAAATTGAAAATATAAAGAGCCGCATTTTTAAGCACAATAAATTCAAGCTTCAAAACCTCATCTTTCAAAACAATGGTAGGTTTTTCTAATTGACGATTTCTTCAATTTCATTTGTTTAGCAAATATTTGATTACGTTTCCTACGTATTATAAATTTCTATAAACGATAGCTACATTAATTATTTTGTAATTGGAAATTGTCGATGAAGAACAGCTTGTTCATGTCTTGTTATATTTCGGAATCATTAATAAAATGGAATAGGAATAGTCTTGACACTTCTTTTTTCAAACTTAGAAAAGTGGACAATATTGAAAAAATTACTTGTGTGTGTGTTTTATCAAGATTAATTTGAAAAATGTTTTTCCTATTTCATGTGAGTTGAACTATCGATAAATAAGAGCCAGGACTGATCAATTTAACATAGATAAATGCACAAACGAATACAAATTTATCGAAATTTTGAAGGACTTGATGGACTTGGTTAGAATTGAGAGGATTTATTTTTAAAACTGCAAGACACAAGACCTAGGTTCCATCCGAACATCACTAATCTGTCTACTGTTTTCTATGTAAATTTTACTATTTAAACATTACAACAAATAAATAAGAAACAGAGAGCTTAGAGAATTATTCATTTGTCTCAATTTCAAATCTATCTCTTATAAAATTCTGCTGATTAGATTGCAAAAAATATGTGTTTTTCGGGCATTTATTTAAGTATTAATTGACTTGTTCTGACTGCTATTTGTTTTATATTTTAGACCTGAAAGTCCTACATTTCCCGACAGCATGGTAATTAACTCGAGAGAATGTTTACAAATTTCAAAGGAAAATTGTTCAAGATATTTAAAAAAATACCAAGGATTTTATTGATATTTTATTAAACTTTGATGTGCTCTTGGTGACATTTACAACAG
Organism: Dendroctonus valens; assembly: GCA_024550625.1. NCBI lineage: Eukaryota > Metazoa > Arthropoda > Insecta > Coleoptera > Curculionidae > Dendroctonus > Dendroctonus valens. The sequence continues at coordinate 803,468 of JAJTJO010000120.1, read as the reverse complement.
TTATCGGCACAAGTTTTATAGACTTGGAACTGGAAATGTTCCAATTGTGTCATTTGTTGTCAATCGTAGCTTACTTTTTTATTAACTAAAATAAAACTATGAAACTAAGTGAATGTAGAACGTTCTCAACGTTCTTGGCGTTGAAACGTTGGGCTCAAACAATAAGCGAAGACAGGCGATCATAATCTGACACCTTCTGAAGAGGGATTCAGAGAAAATCTCCACTGATCCTGATCTTGAACTGCTCAGAATTGTGCGGGAATTGCACCAGGGAAAAAAACACACTTAAGTGTATGTTCTCTTTCAAAATAAAACCTTTAATTGAAAAAATGTTCTGCAAATTGATTAAGCATGAAACTCGTTAAATTATTATAAACGCACATGCAGAGTGACTCTCAACAAATAATATAATGAATGTAAATTGTGATAAAGAACGTTTTCAATATATCCCGGCTGAATGCCTATCAATTTTCATATTGTCATTTTCATAATAAAACTGAAATATTTAAAATCCCCTGATTCACTTGCGTGATAATATATCGCAATCAACTCGCGTAATATATTGATACTAAACATTTATTAACAATTGAAGGGAGAATATGAAAGTATATTTAATAAACGACGGTGACTAATATAATAAACGCATGTGCTCGCAAAATCCAATAAAGTTTATATTTAACAATATGTATTCAGCGTTTTTTAGATTAAATCCTCCATTGATGGTAATCAGTCATTGCTTTGAAATCCTGAAATTTCCCTTAAATATTGACATTAATGTGGAAATTTGGAATGTCCCTGTTAAGGGAATTTGATTGATTTGACTCGTCGAAAAGATAGCAGGACAATAATAATAACAATAACAATAACATAATGTGATTTGTGATTGATGGTTTTGAAAAATAAATTCTATTATGGAAACATCTGTAAAACTTTGAGTTTGAGTTGAAATAATTCAATTTATTTTCGGGGTTTAAATACTGGAAAACTCCTTAAAATTTAGAATAATTCTAAATTTTAAGGAGTAATAACAAGGACGATAATTATTATTGTCGAATTTCGGCAGGAAAAAGCTGCCCTATGCTTCTTTATTTGGAAAATTATAGGTTTTCTTACATTTGGTAGATAATATAAAATATTTATATAATGCATTGTTGGAATTTATCAAGTTTTGAGGAACATATAAAAGAATCAAAGTATTTGTTACTTTTAGATATCACATGTAAAAATTGTTATCTATTATATATTTATTAAAGAAACAAAAATCTTTCCGTTTTATGTATTAAACTTTTTAATATACGCAAGTAGGTATATCTATTCTGATATTCTATAATTAATTTATGCATTGTTTTTAGAAAAATCGTCTAAGTAATCGACTTTTTAAAGTTTTTTTCCATTTGATTTGCAACCATTCAAAACCAATGCCTTAAACAACCCTAATTCTATTACTATTTACAGTAGGTCAGATATTTACGAATCCAGATTATCCAAAATTTAGAGTTAATAACCCAAAAGTAAATTAAATAAATTCTTCATGGATGGTGTCGGTTAAATGCAGTTGTAAGCACGAACAACCGCCTCTTGAAATGCAGAAATAGCTTGGAAGATGAAACATTGACATTAGAGCCATAACTGCAAAAAAGCTTTCAAAAAGAACAAGTTTTGATGCTAAAAATTGAAAACTGCGAAAGAAAATTTGGCCGGAGGCCTAGAAAGTGAACGGTTTTTAGCGAAAATGTAACGGAAAGGGCAAATGAGGATTACAGCTCCATTAGCCACATTCTCTTTACGGGCAAATTGTCATTTTCATTCGAATGATGTGGGGAATTTCAGTGAAAAATAAAGAATATGTACCGTAATTTTTCCAATTTTGTATATTGGATTTCATTAAGTAGTTTAGGACGATGTTTCAGACAAGGAGTTTCTGTAACTTGAATCATTTAGGAAGTGTAACTTATTTAGTAATCAGTGTTTTTTTAGGAAATAATTTTCTTTAGAAAGTCGATTAGAACGAACAACTATGTACATACCTAACTGTGAAACTAAATTCGAAGTTTCCGGGCTTAAAATTCGTAATATGTTTTAGCTTTTAGCAGACGTTTCGCATGCAAGTTCGACATGCATACTCAAACGTCTTCCCTAAGTCAGTAAGGAAATTTTAATGCATTTTTGATAGTATTGACATTTTTTTGGCGCTCGCAGATCTATATTTTCGGAATCAAACAAAAAAAACGAAGAATATTTATATGATCTATGTAAGTATAGAAAAGTTACATTTATATGGTCCGTCCAAAGTGAGATTGAGACGTAGACATTCGTGTTTTTAATGGAAAATATTTACATTATGTATGGGTTTGGTTCTAGTTTGGAGCTGAAGAAACGAAAATTATTCCAACTTTTTTCCGTATTTTTAACGAAAAATCATTTATACAGTTCACATAAAATAGCGAAATAATAGATACATTGGCATTACAAAGACATGAAAGAAATCATTCTAAGATTTACGCAGTACATCGAGAAAACCTCGCGAAATTATCCAACACCCGGAAGGTTTATAAATGTTCAACGAGAGCTAAAAGTGCTGAGATGTTGCAGGAACATTGTGGAAGACGAGCAGGAAGACCGACAAGACCTGAAAATGTGCAGGAACACATTTGAAATGTTGTCGAGGAAAACACGATGGGTCGAGTAGAGATTAATATTGAACACATTGAGCACATGAGCACATTGCCTTCTCATTTTAAAGTTTTTCCAATGAAGTTAAATTGAGTTAGAAAGCTGTCGAAATGAATGCTTCATTTTAGTAAAATATCTACTTTTTTAAACTCCTAGCATAGAAAAACTCACTGTATTTATGATAGTAACTCATTTTGTTTGGCACGGGTTGTATAAGTTAAGCAACTGTTGAATGAGAGCATGTCGTTTCATTATGTTTGAAGACAATGCAACCTAAATGCTTATTGTCAGACAGCTAGCTCAAGTCCTATCAAGCATATAGGTAGTTTCGTAATTCTATTTAATAATAAACGCGCCTAGAACAGCTTGATCCAATTATTAAACTAAACCGACTGTAGTTGTGATTTAAATGGTTGAAGCGACAGTTAAAGCAAAACACCCTACCCCGAATCAATACTCCGACACTGTGGAGTAGAAAATTATTCGCCTATAAATCCAGACTTTAGCCAGAACATAGAAACTCAACTCTCAAATGCAGTGCATATCATCGACAGTTTAGAGAATCTGATTCCATGTGCAAACGGACGGAAATGATGATTGATCAAGACGGCCTGCGAAAACTTTTATTTAGCGTATTATCATGGATGAATTTCCTTTTGTTCGTCGAACAATGGCCTCGGCTAATGGAAGATTGTTTGCCGTCGGCACCAACAAAGAAATCATTATGATCATGTTCCCTTCGGCCCTAGATGTGAAGTGTTTTGTGTGAAATATAGTTAATAATTGAAATTTTGTAACGGAAAATTTCATGTTACGAAACAGAACCCTGCTGGAACATAACAATACTTTGACAATTCTATTTACAATTAATCAACGTCTACTAAAAAAATATGGAAAAAATAAAATATTTATTCAAATGGACAGTAAAGTGCATTCAACGGCTGATAAATGTATTTTCCTTTAATAATGCACTAGTATTATCCGTTCGATTATTTCTTTGTTAGTAAGTTATGGGGTGGTTCATAAATACTGCAGGAAAAGCTTTTTCATTCTGACGATTAAATTTGGAAATATTTTCTTATAAGCATATCTAAGATGTAAGAAGTATAATCAATATTTTCAAAACGTATTAACTGTAGACTAAGACTATAAGAGTCTTATAGGCTTAGACTACTTAGTCTTATGTAAAGTTTTTGCAATTGAATCTGGAAAACCACAAGAAATAAAAAAATGCCAATTTCCCCTTCTTCATTAAGATCTGTATGAAATTGTAAGCTCAAAAATCAACATCTTTATCTATCTGCCACATAATCGATTTGGTGTGAGAAACACAATTTTAAGCCGCTTTAAATGAGCCTGCCTTCCATGGTTTAACGACACCTTCATTCAATGGGCTTATTAAACAAAAAAATATAAATCATTTAACGGCTTGTATAGTAAGAACGGAACAATTGAAATGGGCACTTAATAAGCAAAGGACTTAAAGTCGGGCGGGTTGACAGTAACGCAATGGGAAAAATCATTATAAAGATAAAACTGAAAGTTTACGTTCAGCATTTTAGTAAACAGCCTCGTCCTTCGTCCATTGTCTTCTTGTCGGGATGACGTATATTTTCGATGAGGGCAATCCACAATACAATTCCCTCACCTTAAAACGCATTATTTATTAAATGAGCCCGGTGGCAGTTCGACGGGCCCTTTCGATTGTGTTTCTTCGCATTTAATTGCCTGAAAATTGGAGAAAAGGGAGAAACAGCCCTAAGTTATCGTCCCTTGTTTTCGACTGTAAACCGGTAAGAAAGGGAAAACCCCAAAACAAAATGATAAATTGCAAATAAATTTGGCACGGTACTTATTCATATTTGCAAAATACTTCACATTTGTTTATTTATATCAATGATTTTTAATAGAGTTAAACATCTAAATGTAACATTACGTATGTGTTGTTACATGTGTAATCATTATTTATAAATTTTATTATTTTATCATTATATTTGCGACGTTTGCAAGCATGAGTCGATTGATCTTCAGAAGCAGTTAAAAGGCATCATATTAACAGCAATTGGGACACATTTAGATTTATATTATAAACCAACTGAAAATACTCGTTTTTCATGTACTTTGTTCGATACCTTTACACATTAGAAACTTTGAAAACTCGCAACTTTTGTGAACAAACAATCAACGGCTTATATTTGAAAACTATTTCTCTTTCTTAAATTTAGCTATCGATGTTCTGCGATCGCCGAAACTCACCCAGAGGAGTAAAATAACTTTAATTCGAAAGTTTTACGTTGCCCTTGTTCTGAACTGTAATAATTTCGACAACATTCAAAAGAAATTTAGACAGGGAATTTCGGACCACTTTCTAAAGATAATCGACGCATCCCGAGGCTAAAAGGGGTTGGAAAAATTTAAGATCGGTGGTATAGAAACTTTGCGAAGTTAGTTATTTATTGAGTTATTTAGAAATTTAGCAACTATTTTAATATATATTTCAGCCAAAAGGCTCGATTTATAATTAACCAAGCCAAAATGAAAAACATTGTAGTTTGCTAGACCAGTGTCGATGACAATCTCAGTGTTTTTGTCATAAACTGGATTTTAATTTAAATTATGCATACATTTTTCAGTTACTCATTGTAATTTAGTTCACCTTTATATAGTTTCTTAATATTTTTTATTATGTTTAATTTACCTTTATTTATTATACTTGCAATTGTACTTTTGAAAAGTTACTCTTTAAGCATTAGTTGTATGCTTTTTATTAATTTCTAGTCGTCTTTTTCTGCCAGCCTTTGATAAAGAATATGGGTCTAGCTACGATAAGTGAAAAATATGTTCTTTGTCCTTCAGAAAAATGCAAAATCAGTTATTTACCGCGGCTTAAATGTGCATAGAGTCTCTGTTCCTAAATTGACCCAAAACATTTTCTTAGTTTCAAATTAAAATCGAATAAAATAAATAATTATCGACACTAATTATTGCCATTAGGAACAAATTAACATAAGTGTTTTTTATTATTTTAATAATAATAATAATACTTACACAGTATTTTGGGTCTAAATCTTATTTTTGTATTTGCATTTCCGAGAAAAATGATCTCGATTATCAACAACTTCTCGATAACAATAATTTTTCTTAGACAATCCTTTGACGTTGAAAGATTGTAATAAATGTTTATATTTTTTTGATAACTTAATAATAAATGACAGGCAAGTGTTTCCCTATGAAACAATCCTTAGAAGAAATTCGATTTAATTCAAGTAAATATTCACCTTCATTTTGCTCGTTTATTTATTTAAAAACTCGCATTTTAAATAGAATGAGCAAAGTATGAACAATATCATAATAAATGATGATACGAATGGCGCGATATTATAAGAAAAACAATGCAGGATTAATAATAATGTGAATTATAGTACGTAATAATGCTGAGAACCGTATCTTACTACTAAGTTCGTGACTTAAAATAATTTGCATTTTTAAACAAACATTCCGTTCCTTTTTAAGTAAAATACTTTTGTCCAGTCCGGTAAAATTGAAAGCCTTTTACTTAGTTAAACGTAGAAAGAGTAGGGTATTACGTAGATATGTCTCTATTTAAACGATAATTTGGCCGACGCTATAAAACTGTATAAAAATGTATATCAAATACATGGTGACCCATATAGAAATATAGAAGCGCTGAGTAAAGATCAAAGAAGCGCCATTTCACAAAATTAACTGTAGCCTTAGTGAATTCGACCGCTGACTTTCTTGATTTTATAGATTATTGGTTTCAATTTAAATAAATAAATAGTGTCCTTCAAGCTGAAAGATTTTCTGTTGTTTTTTGTTTTTTGCTAAAGTAAAATTATATTTTGGGCTTTTTGGAGCATTTTTATAATACTCGTAGTAGTTAAGTATCGAAAATACACATAATTTGAGTAAAGTCTCATTGTTATTGATGATTTACCAAAAATTTCACTATCTTCTGATTAACTCAATAAAATTATCTGCTTTTGATATTAAACAAGCAGCTTTTTCCGTACTACAGAAAGCTTGAAAAACAGATGTCGTTATGGACCTGGAGAGAAAAAGGGCATTATTTCGAAAAATGTACATTATACTGATTTAATCCGACACTTTTAGTAAAATCCTCTTTTTTATAGTCAGAAGAATAGAAAAAAATGGATAACCACAATGAAAACATCTTTATGTAATGGAGTTTCTAAAAGTGTAATCTTTGTCAACATGGGCATGAATCTGACTTTTACGTAGATTTTCCGAAGTGTTCTGTTACGGTTTGTAAAAATGTCGAGAGAGTAAAGAGAACAGAGTAGTCATTTGCAATAAAATACGCTAATAAAAATTCTTTTTCAATTTGTCTTCGTGATTTTTGCCTTTAAAGTATTGGCAAAATTTTAGAAGGTGATTTCCTGATTTTTTAAAAAATAAGTATATGTATGGAAATGTTTCTTTTCTAATACACAGCGTTTAGAACTTGAACAAAAACAAGACATTTTCGTAAAAATTACTAAATTGACTAAAGTTATAAAGCCCAGTGTCTACTGACTTTAAATTATTTTTTCTGTTTTTTTTTTCAGATTAAGCATTCCGATGCGTTCCATGCCCCTGGTATAAAAACTACCATACCATTCAGCAATTAAAATTATACGAGTGTGAAACTGTTTTCAATACATCAAATAAACAGAAAACTGTTACATATTTATATAATGTATAAATAATATAATAATAAAAACATCATATAAACTTTTCCTCTTCAAATCAGAGTCAAATCAATTCAATCGCGTGTGAGAATCATGTCCTTAATTTTGGCTTTGTACTGAAATAACACCCTGTACATGCTAAAGTATAATAAATATTTCGTGAGGGAGCCGGCAAGCCCTTCTATAATACGCGCATAACAAACATTTTTTTTATTTATATATATGTTATTAAGTATAACAACAACCTCAACAATTTTGTTTTTTAGTACTATATTCAAGTATTTTTGTCCCAATTAGGTACGGACGCTCAACGTCTAAAATGTGGCATTAAATAACTTTAATTGTCCTCAGCCTGTTGGAAAGTTCAGTTGCACCTGGTGAATTATTTCTATTTACAAAGTTTTATGTGATTTTTAATAATTTATATATTCCCCTGCTACATTTCACGTCGAGCAACATTACCTACAATTTACTTTAAAAGGGCGGACTTTTAGAAGCTTTGGACTAGAAATATTGACAAGATAAATGCGACTATGTATACCGTCAGAAAATCACACTAATGGAAGATAAATGATCGTATGTCACGGCTTTATGAATTGCCATTTTTTAAAGCTCGGCTTTTAAAAAGTTGATGGTAATAAATATCTGAAACGTTTTGTGTTCCCGACCGTGTTTTCACCAGTTTCAGTTAAGGATTAAGTAAAATAGTTTACTGGAACTCAATGATGTCAGTTAAAAGCTTAAATTAGCTCAAAAGCAACTACAGTTTTGAGTAGTATAATAATTATTATGTGTGACCGACAACCTCGTAACTTTCCAGATCTGCTTGCACACAATGCCGGGAAGGCTTTTATGTGGACCAAGCCACGAATGTTGGGGGGCTTTTATGACTAGATACAACACCGAAACGGATGTTTGCTCTATTTCAAAGGCCTATAAAGAGGAATTCTCGGGAAATATGCGGATTTATCCCTGCACATGTGTGGTACAAGCGAGGCTCGTTACCGGATATTCACAGTGAATGAGAACATTTTTTTTATCAAGTGCAAAATGGAATTATGCCTGAGTTTGCTACTTAAAACGAGAATTAATGATTCGTGTACCTACTGTAGATTTGGTATATTGAAAACATAAAACAAAATGTTATGCTGTGCTATGAATTTTTTTCCCTTTTGATAGAAATTTTATTTCAGATTTTTTAGATGGTTGTAAGTGTCTGCAAGTTTGCTACGAGATAAGTGGAACAGGAAGCTTTCAAATGAGCACACTGCACTGTATATACTAAATTGAAAATCACAGCGACTAAAGTAGCAGAAATCGAATTGAACACAATATTGTTTTAGAAGAACTTCAACAGATCACTAAACACATGCATGCATTTTAACAGTAAATTTTTATGAAAACGCGTTCAAGAAAAGTTCATTTTAGTTTGCTTACCTTTTTTTAAATTGGGTATTATCTAAATGCTGGAAATGTTTTACAATTTTTTAAAAGGGGTAGGTACTCAAAATATATAAGAGCTGACCCACACAAACTGAATTATTTAAGAGATTTCGGCTTTTTTCTTTCTCGTTTAAATATACCTCTTCTATAAGTTGTAGAGAATCTTATCTAGTTTCATAAAATCCATGGCGTGGCTTACAAAACCTGATCTCATATAAAGCTATGCATAACTAGCATAAACAGCACAAGTTGAAATTTTTTAGTCATAAGCATTAATTTGTGCAAAAAAACTACAATTTGTGCATTACATATATACTAAATTAAACCAATGACTTATTTCAATTATTTATCAAGGTGCCAAAACTTTGAAATTTATGCAGGTACAAGTTTTGGCCTTACACGTGGAGAAACAGTAAAATATTTATTGAAAAATAATAATGGTACACGTTTTCTTTCCTGTTAAGTTTGTCGTTGTGTCTTTCTTGTATTATAAAGGCCTTTAAGAAATATTTAAAATTCTTAACTCAAATGCTTAACTCTTGAATGCATCAAACTTTTATCATCAACATTATTGACAACGATAATAATATTGTCGATAATTGCAATATAATAATATGAACATGGGAATATAAGTGTGCTATTACTTTTTTAATTAACCGATTTTAATATGGGCAATATGTAAAAATGGCGACAAAAATAAGATGGAAAAGTCTGGAATTTAAATTATATTTAAAGCAAAAAAACTAGAAAAATACATATTCTAGTTCTTCAGACCACTTAATCAAAAATGACTACTCAAAAGTACCACCCAGAAGACTTATTCAAGTTGAAGAGATAAAAAAAGCAACAATTGAACTAAATTGCAAATTATTGCATAATAATTAGGGAAAACTGTTGCAACTCTTTACATAATTGTAAGCACACATATATTTTTAAATTGCATATTTAGATCTGGTTATTCAGCTCTAACGAGAAACTTTCATTGAACAAAACTGGATAGACTGGTAGATTATCAAAAGTAAAAAACCAAATGGCAATGAAAATAGAGAAGAGGACACCCTAAATAAATAACGACAATCAATGTAAAAGAAGATTGCAGAGCTTTTGATTCAATTTAAAGAGATTAATTCATCGCACAAGATATTAATTCTAAATAATTTTAGGGTAGATACCAATACCAATTTTCTTGGACTTTATATAAAAGGTTAACGACACTTTATTAAATATGCGACTTTAACTCCATAATAACCCGTGAAAAAAGTATGTATATTATATGTATGAATGTATCAATCTTCGATTTTTAAATTAACATAAATACTGCCTATACCAGATGAATACCAAGACGAATGAAAAAATTCCCGGCAAATTGGAATATATTAAATCTCAGTTCTCTGCGTTCTCTACTTCTCATAAAATTTCGCTCCATAAAGTAAACCTAATTATTTAAAAAATGGGTATCGCACGCTGCTTAACCAGAATACGAAATTTAATAACTTGGCCCTATATTCCGGTATAATTTTGGACTCATAAAAATTTAAATAAATTTATATAAATATAAGACCCTGCTATGAAGAGAGTTTATTTCAACCATTTAGGCCACCGTGCCTGTTTTAGGTTTATTTTAATTTACTACGGCTTTATCTTTTCGCGTTTGCTTATTAATTACTCGGATGTAGAAGTAGATTTTATGGCTACATAAACAGAATCAATTTAGCTATTTTTTTCAAAACTTTACTTCAATTAGGTATCTGTTGCTTACAACTGAGGGTTGAACTTTGGATGGCATTTAAATATATTAAATTATAAGCAGCTTCCTTACATTACGTAAAAAGAAAATTCTATTACTCACCAAAATCATCATGTCACCTTGAATAGCAGCACCACTTACCTGTAAAGACAATATTCAAATTTTTCGTTATTAATTACAGAAATGGATCAACATTTATAATGTGTTAAATTGCGATTTGTATATTATCAAATGTAAAACACCGGAAATCGTGTGCGTACGATGGTCGAATATTGAGACTTTCGTAAAAATAAAAGCAATACCCTGCAAAGTTAACAAAATATTACATTAAAACAAAATGGCAAAATCACAAATATATGAATAAATAAGGCAAAGAAACTAAGACTGAAGTCGAAATAATTCCAAGTATTTTGATATGAAATTTCTCCAAGGTGCCGATTCATCGAGAAATCATCAATAGTTGCGTTTTCGAAAAAGACAAAATAAAACGAATGAAACACTTTTGGTCGAAAACGCATTAATAATTTAATAAAAGTGAACCGTCTGAAAAGCTCAGCCAGAAAAACACACATTAGGGCCTGAAAAGGGAGAACCGTTTCGTCGACGATCTAGTAAATAGCATCGTTAATTTCCCGTTGCAGTGAGGGTGCGATGACTGATAATCGATTATTTAAATTACATTTTTTACTCACGATTTTATGGGATGAGGTGTCAGAATCGAACAGCCAATTTTGCATAATTTTTTACTCTATTTTTGATAAATCCTTTCGAACATTGTACATTAATAAAAGCTAATGGAGTGGACGAACATTATCAACTGCAGAATTGAATTTAATCTACATATTTCAGCCATCTAAGACAAAATATTTTACTGCTTTTAAGTAGAGTAGTAGTAAACATCTTTATTTCTAAAAAAAAAGGCTATCGACCTATCGGTCTTTCTGCCCTTGTTTAATACATGTAGTCTTAATCTAAATAAAAAAAAACAAATATGAAAATTCTGTCTAGGTCAACAATATTATTAAATAAAATTCTAATGACAAGAAAAAAATATTTTATTGTCCACTAGTCAGTTGCGTTTGTAAGTGTTCGAGTAGCGTTGATGTAGGGAAACGGAAGCGGGATTGTCTGGTTGGTCTTGTGAGACAAAGGGGATTCAGTATGGTCCAGTTGTAGGGGTTGTTTGTCCATTTTGTCTATAGATGTATGAGTCTTTCCGAAATCTTTGTCATGTTTGTGCGTTCGTATAGTAGTTGGGTGGGGGGGTTGCGTCGTGGGTTTTGGGGGTGTCTTATTCGTGTTATTAGTCTTAGTGCAATTTGTTCTGTTGTTTGTATATAACGTTTTGTCCTTTCCGTTCCGTTGGTCATGAGTATATGTCCAAAGTCTAGCAAGGGCCTACAAATAGCTTTTAGCAATAGCAAAAAACCCAAAAAAGTTACCGGTTTCAAGCAATGGCATCGCAAAGCCCAATTCTTTTGAATGCAAAATTTTTATCTCAATGTGTTACATGCGATATTTTAATCTTTTTTTATGCAAATGATTTTTCATGTTTTCATGTTAAATAATTTTGTTCCTTAATATTTTCATAATTGCTTTGGGAAAAAAGAGTGCAATGTTGAACTAGATATGCTTTATTCCTGGTATGTTCACTTCGATATAGTTTAGTGATCACTGTTTCCGTTGACAATGAAAATTATTCCTAAGTAAGACCGTAGCAAAATCTGATGTAACAGTGACCAGAAAAAGTAGCTAATTTTTAAAATCCTAATTTCACTTCTCAGGACAAGTTTACTTATATTTGTACGAAAAAAAAGTCACTTGCTTAATGTTCATTTAGTTCAAATCAATGGATAATAATTTTAAACAAATGTCATATTTTAAAAAAATGGTATATCGGTTTCTATCCCCTAGGTTTCTATCTCCGAGGCAAATAAACTGCTTTTGCATCAAAATTCCCAGTTCAAACCCAAATTATGTTTTTTACAGTGCAAAGTTTAATATCAACTTGTAGACACTGTTGCGAAAAAATTGGTTTCGACCAAACTACAGACGCCAAAATCGATATTCCGTCGCCTCTGCATTTTAGGCATAAGCAGGCTGTTTCTCAATTTTTTTTCAATTTAGTAGGTCAATCTCCTGTTTATCATCGTTTTTATAAGTACAATTTGCGACGCTGTCTGAGCTTTTTCTCAATTAATCGTCGACGAAAGTTTCCACACCTGTGTAGTCTCCTTTAAAATATGTAGGAACTCCTTTGAAAACACTATCAACATTATCAATTCTTATTAACATGCGGCAAAGCCGGCTGTTCATACATTTTTTAAACCAGCTATTTTTATTTATGCCTTTTGTGTAAAATGGTACATGTACTTTACATAAATTGATAAATGTTTTTCGCCAATAATAAATTCTTCTTTGTTTCATTGTCAGGCGGATGTTTTATGAATCGCGGTTTCTGAATTCTTGAGAGTTATTTATATGTCATGACTTTTGCATATAATATACATTTGAAAATGTATTAAAATTATGGTCTAATTTTGAACGTCGTTATATGATTTTTGAGTAAATAAAATAAATATAATATAAGAGATAATATAGCACATTTAAATATAAATATAATTAATACTGCTTGCCATGGAAATCATAAACTAATACTACTAGTTTTATGAGAAAAAGAGTTTCTGATATAGTAAATTAGTTTTAAAATTAATTAAGATAATTTACAAAATCGGTCGAAGTTAATTCGATATATTTTTCGGAAGAATTTTTTTGATAGTGTCTGGCATAGAGGCTTACTATACAAACTATACAAACTACACACACCAACATATCTACTACACACCATAAAGAACTTACTAGAAAACAGACAACTACAAGTACGAATTGACAAAACACTGTCATTTTCTTTTTCCCCTGAACAAGGGCTCCCTCAAGGATCCCCGCTCTCACCGTTACTCTACAATATATACTGCCATGACATATACAATTACAACTTACCAGACAAAAATCAAATCGACAGATCGGCATACATATTACAATACGCAGACGACACGGCACTTATTGTACATGACAAAACTACTGAGAGAGCAGCTCAAAGACTCCAAACACTAACAAACAACACAATGACATGGTTTTATAAATGGAGACTAACACCAAACGCGTCAAAAAACCAACTTCTGCTCACAAACCACAGACTCAACGCTGACTCCCCTACAATAACTGCAGACGGCCAAACGACACAACCAAAAAACGACGTAAAATACCTTGGAATCACAATTGACCACAAACTTAAATTCACTAAACACATACGAAACATCAGGGCAGAAACAATAAAGAGAACAAAACACTTCCGATCACTAACCTACAAAGACAGAGGAATCAGCACAAACACCGCCACCAAAATATATAAAGCTATTTGTAGACCCTTGCTAGACTTTGGACATATACTCATGACCAACGGAACAGAAAGGACAAAACGTTATACACAAACAACAGAACAAATTCCACTGAGACTAATAACACGAATAAGACACCCCCAAAACCCACTACACAACCCCCCACCAAACTACTATACGAACGCACAAACATGACAAAGATCTCGGAAAGACTCATACAGCTACAGACAAAATGGACAAACAACCCCTACAACTGGACCATACTGAATCCCCTTTGCCTTACAAGAACAACCAGACAATCCTGCTTCCGTTTCCCTACATTAACGCTACTCGAACACTTACAAACGCAACTGACTAGTGGACAATAAAATAATTTCTTCTTGCCAATGAAATTTTATTTCGTTAACCTAGATAGAATAATATCGTTAACCTAGAATAAGAGAATTTTCATATTTGTTTTTTATTTAGATTAAGACTACATGTATTAAACAAGGGCAGAAAGACCGATAGGTCGATAGCCTTTTTTAGAAATAAAGATGTTTACTACTACTACTGTTTCTACTTTACCCATAACACCTGCCGCCTATCACGCTGTATATTCAGATATACAAAGAAATTGACTAGTTTCTAACTAGTCAATTTCAGTTATTGACTTCATTTAAAAATGCATATTAAAAAGAAAATCTTTTATGGAATAATTCGAGCACTACTTTCGAACCCGATATATAAATTTGTAATAGGTAAAAATATACTAAAAACGATCTATTGTTCCGCCGTATTCCCTACACAATACCTGGCGAATTCCGAGCAACAAAAAAATAAAGGAAAGATTTTAAAATTTCATTAGGCCTTTTGTTCTTTTTGCCTCTCGTAGCCCTCACGTCACATATTCCGACGCAATCTCCTCTATTATTTCTCGCTCTTCGTCTCTTGCTACCACTGCTCTCGTTAAATTATCTCATTCTCTCATACATCCTCCTCGGGTAACGTTCCGGTAATGACGAAAATAAAAGAAAACGGAAAGGGAAAAAATGTTCAACCGGTGCTCGGAACACCCTTCCGATCGCGAAGTAGACGTGCATGGCTACTTTTTAAAGGGCCATTGTCGATAAATTGCCTCTAAGAGAGGCGTTTGTTGCTTAATTCTTTTTGACGTGGGTATTCCTTAGTTTGGCTTCAGTCATACAATATTTTTACCATTTAAGATTAAGTCACTTTCTTAAATATAAATAATAAATTAAATAAAAAGTATAGCGCACTGCTTAACTTGATTATCGAAATTATAAAAACGATAACGATACTTTGGTTTTTGCTGTTTTTATTTTGCTTATCTTGTATTACCCAAGAAGGACTCATAACCCATGAAAACTGTTAGTGAATGAAATTTGCAGAAAAGAATATGTTAAAATTTAATAAACATAAAACTTTGTTCTGAGAAAAGTGGACGCACAGTTGCCAAATGTTCCTGTCTTCAATTCAAATTTTAAAACTTAATTTGCAACTATTGGATTTGCTGGGTTTTTGAAACCAGCATTACCGGTCAAGTGTCTTCTATAAATGGACAAAGAGACAAGTCTCAACCCACTCTAGTTTCAACGTAAGGATATTTTGAAAGTCAGTCTGCTTTTGAGAGAGAGAAGTATTTAGTGTTTAACTTTCGTTAGCATTTTATAGTAGAAAAACTTCCCTGCCGTGAGATTTGCTTGAAATTTTCAACATTTTATCGGTCAAGTGTGTGCTAGAAATGGACAAAGAAGCAAGTTGCTACCTACTGAAGTTTGGACATGAAGAATTTTTGAAAGCCATTTTGCCTCATAGATCAGTTAGTCTCAAACCAAATAATTTGTTGCTTTCAGAAAAATCTTCCTATTGCCCTATTTAATCCAAATTTATCTGAATTGTCTATCAATTTCTACAAATTTGTTAAATGAAAGATACAAGTCTCTACTTGCTCTATTTTCAACGTGAGAAATTATTTCTCTTAGGAGATCAAATTAATATCAAATGAGACTTTTTTTGAAAAATCGCCGTGTTATATGATCTATTTGACACTTTAAATGATTTAAATCTCAATTGTGTTTTACAAGTGAGCAAAGAAGCAAGTGTATGTATATCTGCTCTGGTTTGGACATGATGAATTTCTCTCCAATGAAAGACAATTTGCTTGCGAGTTTGTGTTACTCTCAAGCGGAAGTTGGTTAATTCCAGGCAAATCTTCTTGTATTGTGTGTGTTTAATTGATTGCAATTTTCTTGGGACTTATACAATCTAGCACCTTGTACAAAAAAGCTAAAGGACAAGCTCCTATCTGCTCAATTTTCGCCTTTAGACATTATTTTTCCTGAGCCGTTCTGCGTATAATCTGTTTGAAATGTTCAACGATTTAAGGGCAAATTGTCTCTCCACACTTAAAGACACAAGCCTCTCCCTGTTTTAGTTTAAAGGAGAGCTTCACTTAGCTTCCTAGGTTAATTTCTGAAAGATCTCTCGTTGATCTAATTTAAATTAAATTTGGAGGACTCGCACAAGTCTCTACCTGCTCTATTTTGGGCATGAACAATTATTGCTTAAGGGTTTTACTAAGTATGAAACGAATTTTTCAATAACTTGATGGTCAAGTACAAATTTCCTGCTGTAGTTTGAGAATGACAAATTTTCTAATGCCATTTTGCATGAGAGCTTTTGATAGGACCACATAAAAGTTTGTCAATTTAAAAAATATCTTCTTGTTGTTTTTCTTTTTAAATTTGCAGGACTTGTACAATTCAGTAGCTTCTACCATTGAACTTCCATAATTGAGAGTTTGAGTTTGAATCGAATGACGAAGTTTGTTTGTCGAAAGACTTCTATAAATAGACCTAGAAACAACTTCAACTAATAGAACATGCAGGTTCTAGCAGTTCGTGTTTGGGCAAAGGAAAATAGTGATAGCCAGTCTGTTTGAGAGCTTCAGTTAAAATCAGATTAAATTTTGGTCGAAAATATATCAATTTCATATCAATAATATGATTTGTTTCAAATTTTGCATGTGTACAAAAATACAAGTCGCTCTGCTCTAGTTTGGGCGAAAGACATTTTTTAAAGTTGTTCTTGCAAGTATTAAATGTGTCATAACCAGTAGTGTTTTCTATCAACAATTTGCTCTGAAATGTTTTCCAATATGTTCTGGACAATCTTTTGGAGACAGGAAGCATATTGACATTGGGGTAACATCGTTATATAACTGTTTCCTTATTTTTCTGCAAAATTACATTTGAAAATATCCTGTAGTGATTATTTAGGCTCTTAGAGAAACGGGTAAAATAAAAAGGTCAAATTCAATCTTCCATTTTTCATATCCTGGAGACAGAAATGAAGAACAAATTTCTCTCCAATTGTTTCTAAGTGACTAACCATGCGAACATTGTTAATATATTATTTTATATTATGAGTATCGGATTTATTTGTTATTTACATCAATACATTTATCAGCCAGAAGGAAATAAACATCAGATGGAGAGAATCAACTATTTGGGAAATTTTTTATTAAACCTAGTTAGAAACAACATTACGGAAACTAAGGAAGAAGAGAAGTGTTCGATGTATTACCAAACATGTACAGGGTGGGCCACTAAGAGAGGTGCTCGGCCGTATCTCACAAACCATTAGTCGTATCGATTTCAGGTAAAAAATAATATGAATAAAGAGACCACGGGAAATTGCTGGAAATGACTTTCAAGTTCGCAAAATGGCCGCTAGAGGGCGAAATTGCAACAGTAAATTTTAAATACGGATTTTTTGAGGTTTCAGATAAGCTAAGGTATGTTGAAAATACTTTAGTCCTATTCCTGAGAGAATTTGACTTATTTTTTGTTGGAGTCTCATTGTTCTAGCTAGTCAAATAAAGTGGTGGGGGAAGGCCAAATAATGGTTCAAAAAGTTATTGATAGCTCCGTGTTGGCTTAACAAAATTCAACGCTTAAATTTCAGTTGAAAAGCTCTTTATTTACCTTAACACCTGCTGTAAAATATTCGACCATATGATTGCCACTTTGGCCGCCAGAGGGCTCGTTATAAAAAGTCGTCAAACTTTTTCGTTTTTCTTAAATTTTTTAAATGGAATGATATATAATATTTTAGCTGCTTAGAAAGAGGATAAAAAATGAAGCAAAATAGTGAAAACCGCACACCGCTATATTTATTGCAACCGAAGATATAAACAATTTGACAATAAGAATGATATTATAATAATACAAGGCAATTATTGGTCCTGATAAGAAACGCTTGCTATATTTCACGCATTATGATTATTCCTGCGGATTAAATACACCCTTGGGATTAAAACCTGCTTAGATGCTCAAAATGTTTTCGGTCATTTCAAGTAATGCATTGCTCAAGCCTGTTTCTCGTAGATAAAACAGCATTCTCTACTTCTGCGACAAGAATGTGATGAATTGCACCGTTAATTTTGATTATTAGGTCCTGTTTGGAAGTTGGTCTGGTTTGGTAAACAATCTCTTTTATTCTCCCCCACAAATAAAAGTCCATACACGTAAGATCCGGTGACCTAGCTGGCCACGGGAACAAACTGCCTCGTCCCATTCATCTATCGCGATAAGCGTTGCCTAAAAATTGACGGACATTTACCGAGAAATGAGCAGGGCCCCGTCTTGTTGAAAAAATATGTTTACTCGCTTTCGCAACTGTATGTCTTCTAAAAGTAATGGTAGTTAGTTTTGTAAGAAGTCTAAATAAATATTTCCATTTAGCTTCGGTTCAAATATAAATGGACCAATAATTTGTCCCCCAATTATGCCGCATCAGACATTGACACTAAATCGACCTTGATGATCAACTTCCTGCTGAAGATTGTCAAACTAATGCATTTGTTATTACGAATACTTGACGTTAAAACGGTATAAACTGTATTCGCTATAAAATTAGCTATATCTTCGGTTGCTAAAAATTTATCGATATGGGGTTTTCACTATTTTGTTTCATTTGTCGTTCTCTTTCTAAGCAGCTTAAATATTATATATCATTACGTTTAAAAATTTAAAGGAAAACGACAAAGTTTGACGACCTTTGATAACTTGTAAATGTAAATAAAGAGCTTTTTAACTAGAATTAAAATTTTGAATTTGGTTAAGCCAATACGGAGCTATCCATAACGTTTTGAACCAATATTTGACTTTCCCTCACCACTTTATTTGACTGGCTAGAACAATAACACTCCCACAAAAAATAAGTGAAATTCTGTCAAGAACAGAATGAAAGTATTTCCAACCTACCTTAGCCTGTCCTAAACCGCTTAAAATCAGTATTTAAAATTTACTGGTGCATTTTCGTCCTCTAGCGGCCATTTTGGGAACTTGAAAGTAATTTCCAGCAATTTATCTTGGTCACTTTACTCATATATTTTTTTACCCGAAATCGATACGACTAATAGTTTGTGAGATACGGCCGACCACCTCTCTTAGTGGCCCACCCTGTACATTAGTAGGCAATTAAATAATAGATGTAGCATTAAAACTTGAATATAAAATATTACAGTGGAAAATACGCAGCAAATATATTGGCCTTAATCGTATTTAGGCAAAGTACGAATAATTTATTAATTACAGAATCTGATTGGAATAAGAATTTAGATTACTAAGCCTCAATTTCTGTTATAATGAGTCGGTAATTTCCTGTACTCCCATTCGTTCAACAAACCGCTTATTGACAGTTATTGGATTTATATAGAGATGTGAAATTTCGGTGCCTGACCGCATACGGAATTAGTAATTCCCTTTCCAGCAAAAGCAAATTTGCTAGAATATTACGTATTTTAATCGAATTTGAATATTACCCGCTTATTTCACAAGTCAGTTTTTGATAGCCAGTCAATCCAAAACACAAATAGACCTGTTTCATCAGACAAGTGGACAACGGTCAGTTTTGTAAAGGGCAAAACCTCTTTTTTAATTGTTAACAAGATGTTCAATAAAAGTTGTAGCTCGGAATTTATCTTTGTAATTTCCTTCCTTTGTAACTGCATATAATATTTTTGTTACATTGGGAGTTTTCTTATGCTGTAAACTGAAATATTTCTAAACATTCGTCTTTTTCCTTGCTCTGTGTACACTAATCTATGCAAAGTTTAAAAATGGACTAGATGTGAATAAAAATGCAATAAAAATATACATTATAAAAGGTTGCCAAAATTAATGTATTTATATGCGAAACAAAAAAATATATAAAAGCCGTTAGGTTTTCGCAGCCATTCCATTGCAATAAAATGATTGAGCTGCCAGATGATTGAACTCTTTTATTCTGTTACTAAGTCAGTAGATAAAACCATCTCACTGTGAAAAAGCTCCTGTTCAAGAGAATCTTTGTTAGAATCTAACTACTAATGGTTCATACATACATGTGGGACCCAGTTGTATATTCAAGAACATACACTTACGAGAACACTAAAATAAATTGATATGAATTTGGCATTCACACGAACGTTTATATGGGTGTTCATGAGAACACGTGCATAGATTAAAGCATATTCGTGCGTGTATGGGGACCCATATGTTATAATAAAATTTTGTAGCATTATTTGGATTTCTTTCCCATATTATAAGAGCTTTTCCTAAGCATGAGGAGTATCTTGACAGCGTTATTAAATTAAGAAATATTTCGAAGGCTTAGTAAAAAAAAATGACAGATTTTATGACAAAATGCGTTTAGAAATCAGCAGAAAATATATTAGGTATCTCGAGTTTTTAACCGACCATGTTAAGTTTAAATGCTTAATATTTCGTCTTAGTGTTAAGTGTTCATTATGAACATTAGTTGTTTTTTGTAGTTTTAATAACAAAATTTAACTTATAAAACCTTAATTACATTTAAATGTCTCTTAAAAGCATTCATTTGCATCTCTGCTTGCGAATTATTTCTTAATTTGCAAATCTATTCGCCTGTTTGTAAATTCTGTACTAATTTTCAATTTGCTAATGGAATAAACTTTGAAAATGGTAGGATTTTGTCAGTAGATATTTGATGCATTAAATAACTATCAGCTCTAAACAGTCACATGCACGCGGAAAAATGCGATTGAAAAATATATTTTTCAGTTGGAAGTATATACTTAATATTTATTGCTCTGGCAGACTCTAGTACTGGAGAGAATGCTCAAAATTTTCCATTCCACTTAAATTTTCTAGTAAAACCAAGGTTTATGTCGTTTTTCTGTCCTTATCCACCAATTCAACATTGAAAAAAATTGTAGAACATTTTTGATTATTACATTTAAAACCAGAAAAATCAGTGTTGAAAACGCCATAATTAATAATACACTTGATCAAACTAGTGTAGAGCTCATATATTAAAAAATGTAAGTTTTTGAAATGGTCTAAATGGATAGTAGTTGAGCCAGCCAGCCAGGCAATAAGCAAGATATCAAACTAGAAAATGCAATATGTTTTATAAAATAGTTATTAAAAATATCAACAAATAATTAGTTAAAACTATTTAGATAATTTATGCAAGTTAAGCGAAGGGTTCGGCATGACAAATTGATTCGTTTGCTTTTGACTGTTAAAAACAAACTTTCACTTATTTTACATTAATCTTCAGCTGAATTACATACAAATAGAAATAAGTGTTAGGGGGGCCTTCAAAATCGGGGTCCACTTCACTTTACTGAATAAATGAAAAGTCCGCTTTATTAATGAGCGTCTTTGAGTGATTGTGCAGTGTACACTAGTGGTATTGAAAGAGTCGCCATATAATAATGGTTCTTCATTTACAATTTAAAAAAGCTCTGTTTCAAACTTGGACGGGTATACAATAAACTTTATGATAAATGATGTATTGTTGAGAAATAAATGAAATTCGTGATTGTTTTCTACTTGAGAATTCAAGTTAATGAAGTAAATTATTTTACATATTTAAAACCGTAGTTTCAAAGAAATTCATAGACGTTCTTCTAGAGCCACATTTTGCTTATGGATGATTACTCCAATAGAATTCACAACTAATGAATAATGAAACAAAAGCAAAATAATAAGTGACAAAATACTTCCAACTGAAATAATTCTAAAATTTCCATAAAATAATAATTCTACTTATAAAACTCGACAATTAATATCGATTATGAACACGTGGAAATTTTGTATTTGTTAAAAATCCGTTTTTTCCTTTAATTAAAACCTCAAACAACTGTTAACAAAAAACCGAAACAAACTTCAAATCAAAATGCCCATGACTGTCGAATTATACAACAAAAAGAAAACTATTTCTGCAGTTTGAAATTCGAGCAGTAAACAGAACCGAAACGGTGCACAACCAAAAAGTGACAAAAACCTAATTGTTTTTAGTTGAAACTAAAAATAGAGATATCCGAAACAAAGTGTACCCGACAAAAGCTTTTAACGTTTACGGTTCGGGTGACAAAACTTTGTTCGACGTACATTTCCTCAACACAACGATATTCATTTTAGTTTCTAGTTTTATCGCGTGACTTTGTTTACCGACATGAACGCTGTTTATATAGGAAAAAAATGGAAAGTTTTCACGCAAATACGTATGCGATTTTTTTTCTTTTTTCATTGTTCCATTTCAAGCTAGCATGTGAATATAATATTTCATTTCAAGATAGCATGGAAATCGTATAAAATTTTGCGTCATTAACGGCAATTCCAAAAGTAACTTTATTTTCTGATCAATTTAAGTCAGTCACGGCGCTCATATGACCTCCAACCAAAATACATATACAGCGTGTCAAAATAACATCACAAGTCCCTATCAAAAATTTTCTATCGATCTTCCATACCAAAATATAAGCTCCTGGAAAACGCCGTTAAAATATGTTTCTTTGCCGTTAAAAAACGGCAAAAAGACTATTTTTAAATATCCTGAATCTTGAAACTAAAAAAATGATCTCGTGTATCTCGATATCAAGATAAAATGAACCGTTTTCCAGAAAACATTTTCGAAATCGAAATGAAGAATTTAACGGTTTAAAATAGATTTTTATATGCGTATTTTCATTTCATAAAAATAAACAAGTTAAAAACAAGTTAAGAGTTGTTACAAGAAACAGAAATATTTGAATATCTACATGAAATATTTTGGGGCCAGAACATCAAGTTAACAACCGATATAGCGAGTAATGTATTGTCTGGTCAAATTGAAAATATTGTCTATCAGCCTAAAAAATTATACTTGAAATAAACTTTCATGGTTAAAATTACATTTTTCTGGAAAACGGTTCATTTAATCGATGTCAAACACGAATACCTTTTTTCAGTTCAACTTTCAAGGTACGTAAAAATAGTTCTTATGTTTGGTCACATTTGTCCATAACATGGGTGTTAAAAATATGTGCATTCATGTGTCCAATCTGGTTGATCCCTGCCGAACTCACACAGCTAAATGAGTTTCAGAAAAAAACTATTTTGAGGGACCTTAATCAGTATTGTATTAAAAAATTATTAAATTGTACCAAGTACCTATTTTAGAAATTATTTAATAAAAACCGATTTTCTGTGGTTTCCAATGGAGGTCTGCAGAAAACTTATTTATAGAAACTCTGAACATGAATCTGAAAGCATAACTACATTTTCCGGGACTCCCTGTATTGAAGTCATTGAAACAAATGTAATTTTGAAAGAGTCTTTTTCAAACTTAAAAATAAAAAAGTTTTTATTATTATTATAAGAAGGTACATGCGGTATAACCATCAACAAAACTGTATCAAATAGAAAAAAAATATTAACATTATTCTTAAATGCAAATGCAAAAGTATATTACGGTACGCTGGTCTTGCACCCTGTGGCGGGCCTTCGACTTTCGCCTAGCGTACCGGATACTATTTTTCTTGATCCTCGGTGGAAACTAGCAGAGAAAGAAGAAGAAGAACTGTCAGCGTGCGTGGCGAAAGTTATTACTTTCCACACGAGATGAAGAACATTTTGTTCGGCGTGTTGATTTCGATGCTCGTATGGCTTTGAAAATGTTGACAAAACGTCCGAAACGATTTATCAACGAAATTCGCCGTTGCTAGTTACCGAGTCAGAAAGGTGCGTGCCGAAAGCTATTGTAATGGGTAAACGTGATGCTTTCGCCATCGAAAACCGTGGCGAAAGTACGTGCTTTTCCACCAGGGGATCAAAAAAATACTATCTTACACATCGATTTGCTGTAAAAAAGCTCCTCCTACATTTATTTCCAAATAAAACTTAGTGGACAACTGGTATGCTCTGGATAAATTGATGCAAATTAAGTCTGATTGGCTTTAATATTTTGCTAGCAATAAAAAGAAAAGGTAAATAGTATTAATAACAAAAAAAATATAATAATCGACATTAAGCTTTAGTTTTCGTGTTCTTATAAAAACCACTGACATTAAACTGCAAAACTACGTCAAACGCGTACTAAACAAATAATATTCCAAATATTCTCCTAAAATGCCTACATTATACACCCCCTATAATCATAACGGTGGAACATACGGAAATCAACTTCTCAACGCGTATTCAAAGCTTTGTCGAAAATTATTTTAATGAAATAACTTTATTGGAAAGGGTGAACCCAAGCAGCTCATGTAAAGCTTAACATATCATTTTCACGTGTATGAAAAGTTCTGTTCCGCGTTTTTAGTGTGTTTTAAATTTTCCTGCTGACAACTTTACAATGAAAAAAAAAACGACTTCTTTTGATATTCAAATACGGTTTGAGGTTTCATATTCATTCATGTCAAATACAGAGGAAAATCTGATAGGTATAAATATAAAACAGTGTTAGTCAGAAAGTTTTGAATACTCACCGCATTTGAATGAGTTTGATCAGTCTTCAATTCTTTGTGATTTGAATACTGCACGTATACTGATCTGCCTCGCAGCTGAGCTACAGAGCCACCAAAATACGAAACCTAAAACATGAAAAGTTTTTGTCATTTCCGCTTTGCATTTAAAAGCTGTGAAGTGTGCTCACCATGCTTGTAGCTGCAGCTTCATCTCCCATCTCCAAAAACGCTTGGTTTTTTCCTTTCAGTACAAGAACATTTGTAACTCTACCAAATGGTAGGCCCAAGTGAATGATTTCAGCTTCGCTGACATCGGATGGGATGTTTCGGATGTGAATCACTCTGGATGGTTTGCCTACATTTTGCTCTAGCTTCACCTGGAAATAAAAAATGCCAGCTTAAAGAAACAGTAAACTAATAAGTTTTATTTAAATAGCATTTTAATGATTGTGTATATTTTTGTGTGTTTGTTTAGAGTGTTTGTTATAATTTTAATTATAAGTTTTCCTGAATTATGTCAATCATATAAAGGCAGTTCGAGATTTTGTCTCTGAGGACTCCACATGAACGAAACATTGGATGTGACGTTAAAATACAAATAGCTTGCCACCCAAAACTAATTATTCAGACACTGATTCATGTTTAGAAAATTGAACATCTAGCTCAAAATTTCTTTATTTTTCTTTTATACAAATTAATGCAGGCAATCTAGTTACTTGGTTATTATAATCGCTTCGGTCATATTTTATATAAAACAATTTTTATGATTCACTATATTATCATTCCATTGCAAAACGAACTCGATTTTGAATAATTATTGCCACTTATAACATAAATATTGCACACAAATGTATCTGTTCATATTTACAACGAGCCAGATGAATAAATTTCCCGCTGCATAAACGTCTGACAAACTAAATTTACCTATTTAAACCCTTAAAATTCAGAGAAATGTTCTGGTTTAAATATGAAATAAATGTAATTGATTTCAGGGGCTTTTTATTCGAAGGCTGCTTTTTAATTTACGAAAAAAAAATATGTATGTACACAAGCACAAAAAACAATTCTTGTTAAGGTGACTTAAGTAGCCAGTTTTCTAAAGCAACAATCAGCAAACGGCACATTTATTCTGTAGAAAATTTAGAAACAAAATCTCCAAGAGAAGGGCAAATAATGTTAGAGCAAGATTAGTTGATCACGAACCAGAGTAATCAAATTAGAGAATATTACACCATAATCGAATTTCGAAAAGGTTTATCATTAAGAAAATGACAAGTTCGACAGTTTTTGCATTAAAATTGGTAATAGTAATAATTGACCTAATAGTCGCGCAATATACAAATACTATTAGACTTTCAATAGTAAAAAAACAATTTAACGGTTTTTTCTAATTTGAATGTCGCAATATAAAATTATAGCAATTTTGCAGAAATGCTTTTAGATAAAAATAGATAAAAATAGATAAAAATAGATAAAAAATAGATAAAAATATAAGATCATCTAAAAAAGCGCATTGTTTAAATTAAAAGGAAAACCAAAAAAGAAAACTGTAAGAAGCAATATTTAAAAGCTTTATCATTTGAATACTAATATTATTTAAATAGATATTTTAAACGGCATCTTTTCAATCATTTTCTAGCATAAATCGTATACTAAGTGAAATATTTATTCTGCCACTATTGTTTATTTGGTGTCATTTTAAATTGCTAAAATCGCTTCACTATATGTGTCATCAAATAAGCTCATAGAAGAAATGTATATATTTTAATCTCAAAAGTCGGGAGCAAATGGATTTATTTGATGGTTTTGCCTATCCGGAATCTCAAACATGCATCTTAAAATCAGTAAATATCATATTTTCAAAACGTAAATAGCCAGTAAATGAAACTGCACTGCAATGTCAAGTAGTGAACTGAATTAAACATTTTAACTGACACCAAATAATGCCTAATAAACAATGCATTGTTGCAAACAATATGAGTTTCCGCTCTTTAAATCGTTATCCAATTGAACAAAGGTAGCAAATGGGACCGTTGAAAATTTAATACCTGGATTCATTTTCCGTTCGATTTAAACCCCAATCTATTTGGTTTGTAAAGCCATATCGAGTGCAAATCTATTATTATAGGATAAATAAAATGCTAATTAACATAACGTTATGATATATAAATTGCATTTAACATTTTTATGACTGAAACGTCGAATGTTGCAACTAAACATAATATAGCGGCGAACCGGGTGAATTTATATTATGGATTATTTAAAATTTAAAAATGAACTATTTCATAGGTATTCCGAAAATTACTCGTCTTTTAGTTTGCATTAAACACACATATTTATTTGCCATTTAAATGTTCATTAATAGTATATTACGGTACAAGAGACAAAAGCCGAAGTTCCGCCACTGCTTGAAGTTGCGTCATGCCCGCAGTGGCGGGCCTTCGACTTTCGTCTCGCGTACCGTATACTATTTTTCTTGATCATCGGTGGAAACTAGCCGGGAAAAGTATAAGGTTTTGAAAAAAACGGCTTTTAAAATTTTGACAAAACGTCCGAAACGATTTATCAACGAAATTCGCCGTTGCTAGTTACCGAGTCAAAAAGGTGCGTGGCGAAAGCTATTGTAATGGGAAAAAGTGGTGCTTTCGCCACGGAAAACAGTGGCGAAAGTACGTACTTTCTACCAGGGGATCAAGAAAAACAAGTTTGATTTTTATATTTCGAAAAATATTTAGCCCCTCTCGAGTCCAATGAATTAAATATAAGTTACACTAACTATAGTGAACAAAACCTAATTAAGCAAACTTTATGAAATAATATTTATCTGATTGTGAAGTAATTGAAGTGAGTGATGAAATAAAATACACTCGATTATCAATGATTCGTTCACCAACGATGCTAACCGTGTTTTTGAATAATACATTTTTTTAAATTAAACATACATATGCGCGTGTCATGGAAGCAAGGATAAATTTATGAAATTAGTATTAAATATCCATTTAATTAAAATGGTAATTATTAATTTGCTTGATGAAAAACCAATATTCACCTGAACAATGGACAAACCTTTTCAATTAATTACCATCAATGGATAAATGAAATTATATTGACACGCAGAAGCAAATTGCAGGTTTTTCCAGGCTGCTTTATTTAAACATTAAAATAAAGGAAAAGCTGATTGTGGGCTATCGATAAACTTCAAATGCAAACAAAACATGTCGAAATGTTTTATCGAAAGCCAAATTTCAGACTAAAATACATTTTCGTTCTGTTTGCTTCATGCAAATTGCAGAAATATTAGGTTTTTATCAACAACTTATCACATATACATAACATGAATTAAATTATTAATCTAGGTACAAGATTGCGATTATTTGTTTTTCAACCGTTTTTTGTTTTGCCTTTATATTAATACTTGCATTTGCATTTGTTATTAAATGAAATGCATAGCTGGTTTTTAAATGTGGCAAAGGCTGGACAGCAAACCTTTTTCGTAGAGATTTTGAACCATGAAAAAGTACTTTTTAAGTATTTCAAAAGTAATAATTATGATTAAGAAAATCTCCAGCAACGATGATTTTTGGTAAGGCACAACAAAACTCAACAGAAAAACCACATTAAATACTTGTGGCAACAATTGATAAAAATCATTTGATTGATATCATCAACAATTGATAAAGAGTTTACGAAACCTGTCAACTAACTCGGCTTGTTTGAATTCAAATTTATACAAACTCTTTTTCTTATATCAACTCTAACTAGTAATTAGAGCATTTACAATTCGTGTTAAAATCGTTTCGAATCGCATTATTTACGCTTCAATTCTATTTAAATTAGCTGTATAGAATCGCGTGTTTTACATACAGTCGGGGGACACGGAAGGAGCCCCCAAGCGAGCAACAGACTAGAAATCTCACGACTGTTGCCGGAGTCCCCTGGAAACGTCTATTGACGGTCAATCCTTCCACCACCAAAGCAACAACACAACACACAAACTCACACAAGTACTCTCAGCTCTACTACAAAACCGACGCTTCTATGTAGTTCTGATTGGTAAGCAGGTGGAGAGATCAAAGAAATGGCCTTCCGCAAGGGAGTGTTCTTTCCCCAACTCTCTTTAATATTTATAGCAACGACCAGCCTCTCGGGGAAGACGCTGACGATCTCGGTTTAACGGTGTAAGACATGAATTTTTGCTTAGTTGAAGCGAACCTAGAGAAAGCTTTGAAATAAATGGCCAAGTACTATGAAGAGAATGCTCTGCGGCCCAACCCAACGAAAACCCAAGTGAGTGCCTTTCATCTAAGGAACAAGCAGACAGGACGGAGGTTAAGAGTCAGGTGGCAGGGTAGCGAGCTGGAACACACGGAATTCCCAAAATGCCTAGGTGTTACATTAGACCGGACGCTTACCTATAAACAGCACTGCATTAAGACGAGGCAAAAAGTATCAACAAGAAACAATGCCCTCAAAAAACTCGCCTCCAGCAAGTGGGGTGCTCGACCTTCAGTGCTACAAAGAACGACAGAGGCTTTATGTTTTTCCACTGCAGAATACGCCTGTCCAGTATGGAGTAGATCTAGCCATGCCAAAAAGGTCGACATAGCCCTCAATGAGACATGCCGAATTGAGGCAACCGAACTGGGTGCATGAGATGATGCATCATGATGTCAATGAGACAACCGAACTGGGTGCATGAAAGCAACAGCATGTTATTATCACTCTACAGAGCAGCAGTCTTTGCCAGCCCACCGATGCGCCGACAAGCCGCTGAATACACAGAAATATTCAAGCAGACCTTTAATGAGAGACACACACTATACGGAACATGTGTGACACAGGGAAGGCTCAAATCACGCAGGAACTTCCTTAAGATGGTTGGTGAAGGACCCCCTGAAAACTACCCATTACGCCACAAAAATTCCTGGAGGGCTAGACCTGGACTGGCGAACTTGGCAAACATTGAATAGAATCAGAACTGAAGTTGCAGCTGTGAAAACCAACAAGATTAGATGGAACCAAATAGACCATCAAGACGTTTTATGTGACTGCGGAGAAATACAAGAGGTGCATCTCACAAGCTGCAGAAACTGCCCCAACACTTGCCCTCTAAATGATTTATGGAGTGCTAACGGGAACACTATTGACGTGGCCCAATATTGGTCGCAAAGATTATGAGTTGTTATTTTGGACACAGAAATGTAAAAATAAAGTAAGGACATACAGTCAGAAATGCTACTTTCCAAAAAATGTCCTTTTCTTTTTCTCTTTTTCAGTTTTGTAAATTAGTATTATCAAACACGTTTCTAGGTGCATGCTATTAATGATAATTAATAAACTTTTCTACTTTCTTTTCTAAGCATGTTTGAAGTTATATCTACAAGAACTTTACACTAAATTCTACACGTTAAAACAGGTTTAAATTTGCCTAAAAACAAAACAGCTTTATTTCCAGGGGAAGCAAAAAATATAAAAAACTCAAGTAAGCATTTATTGATGGAAATTTAATGGCAAGAAATCAGTCACAAACAAACTATAAGGCAATAAATGAGAGTAAGTTTGTTGTTCAAACTTACTCTCTGAAACTAAAGGTTCAAAATTAAAATAACTTTCAAATGAAAACAAATAAAAAGTACCGTTGACACTCAAACCATATAAAAGCGGTCTATTTCAACTGTATTTTTAATCAATTTGTACATTCCCTCACAGTTCAGATAACGCCATATCTGAACAACTTTTCTGATAGTAAAATCTAGTTCAGTAAACTCAAATTAGAAATTATATCGTGCATATTTGAAAAATGAATACTATTAATTAACCGTACCATGGCAAATTAATGGAAACTTTTCAATGTTACCGTGATGGAAAACGCTTCGTTCCAAAGAGCTCCGGTAAAGCTTGCTATAAATATTCAAATATGGAGATGAGATGATATATTTATTGGATTTTAATTGATAACCAACTGTTGTCGGTGAGTAATGAAGAAAATATACAATCGAGGCTGAAACTGGGAACCTTAATTTTCTCATTAAACTCCACAGAAACGCAATTTACAGTTTTGTTTTATTTAAATTCAAACGCAAATCCATTAGGCCATTAAACTTTCTTGTTTCAACATGTGCGTTTTGCAATACTACGTCCTACGTCGATTTTTAATTAATTCAGTCTTGACACAGTATACTGTGTTATATTTGATGTTTTTTATTGTTACATTTAACTCAAATGTTTTTATATTGTTGTTTATTTTACTGGTACTGAGTAAGAAGAATATACGTGTATGTAGCTCACATTTCTAATCAAGCGCGTTCATTATACTTTTGCTTGAAATATTCAGGAATAAAATGTGTATGTTACAAACAATAAGCTTTTTAATTCTAACTTTTAAAAAGCCAAATGCATTTCTACATTCTACAGCCCTTAGGGAAAATCTAGATAAAAGCGACTCGTAGGTTTGCGAGTCACTTTTGACATGGACCTATAATAGACGTTGGACAAATGGAAAGGATAAAATTCAAGATGTTAATTAAATGTAGCCAACATTAGACTTTTAAATTCTAAAAGGTTTAAAGTAAAAATAACAAAAAACGGGAGAAAATCAAACAACTCAGTTTGATAATAGTAGTGTGTTATTTTCAAGCACAATTTTCTAAATATTTTTAATAAAGAGAATCTAATTTGTACAAAAAAAAAGTTTCAAAAATACTTCTGTGGTGATTTATTCACTAACCATGTGCGACAGTTTTATTAAATCTAATAGCAATTGTTTTGAACATCTTTAAAAAGATCTGTTCTAAATTTAACATGATCTGTGGATCATCGGCTTCAATTTCTTTCAATGAATAGTTACAGTGTACCCAAAACTTTTAATTTTATATTAAACTAATAAAGTTTCTACCACCGTTTTCTCTCACCGTTTCTCTACAATATATACTGCCATGACATATACAATTACAACTTACCAGACAAAAATCAAATCGACAGATCGGCATACATATTACAATACGCAGACGACACGGCACTTATTGTACATGACAAAACTACTGAGAGAGCAGCGCAAAGACTCCAAACACTAACAAACAACACAATGACATGGTTTTATAAATGGAGACTAACACCAAACGCGTCAAAAAACCAACTTCTGCTCACAAACCACAGACTCAACGCTGACTCCCCTACAATAACTGCAGACGGCCAAACGACACAACCAAAAAACGACGTAAAATACCTTGGAATCACAATTGACCACAAACTTAAATTCACTAAACACATACGAAACATCAGGGCAGAAACAATAAAGAGAACAAAACACTTCCGATCACTAACCTACAAAGACAGAGGAATTAGCACACACACCGCCACCAAAATATATAAGGCTATTTGTAGACCCTTGCTAGACTTTGGACATATACTCATGACCAACGGAACAGAAAGGACAAAACGTTATATACAAACAACAGAACAAATTGCACTAAGACTAATAACACGAATAAGACACCCCCAAAACCCACTACACAACCCCTCCACCCAACTACTATACGAACGCACAAACATGACAAAGATTTCGGAAAGACTCATACATCTACAGACAAAATGGACAAACAACCCCTACAACTGGACCATACTGAATCCCCTTTGTCTTACAAGACCAACCAGACAATCCCGCTTCCGTTTCCCTACATCAACGCTACTCGAACACTTACAAACGCAACTGACTACTGGACAATAAAATAATAATAATAAAATAAGTTTATTTAATAAGATTGTTAACCTAAAATAAGAGAATTTTCATATTTGTTTTTTATTTAGATTAAGACTATATCTATTAAACAAGGGCAGAAAGACACGAAACAACTTTTCAGAAAAGCACTTGCTTTGGACAAATGAACAAAATTTTATCAAATTATATTTTATGGTTAAAGTCATAATTCATGACACGATTTTTTACGTAACTTTTTTTAAACTTGAATGCAAATATACAGTTTACACGGTGTTAACTATTAAGAGAGGTCAGAAAATTTACTTCGGGATTAAAAGTATTTTTATTTATAACCTGTACATTGATAAGTACAAAAATTGTCTAATGGGCATAAATTGTTGAAAAAACAAATTCCTGGGTTTCAGTCAATTATACTATTTATTATTTTATTTCATTATTAATACGTTTCGGTTTCTTTCTCCACCATCATCAGTTTGTATGTGTAGTTGTTGGTACCTTCAGTTTTGGCATGAAATTCTTGTAATTTAAACCTTATTTTGAGCTGCTGAAATATTTTCTTCATAACTCAATGGAGTATGATTGTCATTTATTTAATAAGCGTTCATTCTTCATAGTTTTGTATAACAGTAAAAAGTGGTTTTAAGCCTCGGTTTTATCAACACTTTCACTACTTTTTTAGAAACTCAGTTGACAATTAAACGCATTTTATAAAACCTCAAATGGGGATTGTTCGCAACGTCTCCTATTGATTTGTATGGTCCACAAGGCAGGAAAAAGTTGCCGCTTTTTGAAAATTTTTGTTTATAATAAAGCTAGATGACCAATAAATACGACGTCTTCGACTCAATGTTATGACGCATCATTTTTTTTTAATGGTTTTAAAAACACTTTTAAGTGTATAGAATGGTTTTTCAGATAAAATGTTTGCATATATTGTTGATTTAAAGTACTCGTAGTGTTACCAATAAGCGACAAATTTCTTGAAAGTAAAACCAAAAGTTTTCATGAAAACATGATTTTGGTCAATCTGACGAAGAATTTAGTAATGCAAAAAGATACTGATGATAGCGACATAAACTCAAAAGGTAGAAGACGTATAAGATGGGAAATCAGGTCAAAGGATTTGGGAAGAATAAGATGTAAGGCCAGACGGTTTTGTACATACCTGGAATTTTGTATCTGCGAAGGTTAGGTGATAAATTTAGAGATATTGTCAATCTGAATGAAAATTTTTTGAATATAACAGGAGAAGAAACAAATAAAAATGCTAGGCAAGTGACATATGCATACTTTCAGAAGTAAAATGTTTGTGTATCTCAAAAATAATTAGTAAGGACACTACTTAGCAATGCCATCCATGAATGCAAAGGCTCCCGGAGGAATATTTGTTTCCCTTAAAATACACGTTTGAATTTGTTGAAATCATGTCTGTAACTTTGAAACTGAGACACCCGGAATATGAGAATTTATTATAAGCCATATTTGCTTTCTAAGGAATCATCCATATTATGTAGACCTTAATTAATTAGTAAAATTGTGCCTTTGAAGAAATCTGGGTAAACTGGGACATTTTAAATGCGGAAGCTTTTCCTTCAGATTGTATTCCCAATAACATACTAGCTATAATAGCAAAAATAGCGAGCACTGATTCCAGTACAAATTTTCGGGATTATTTACAGAAATAATCTCCTATATAAACATTTAACATGAAATACCTTGAGATTGCGCTGGCGCAAGAAAAGTGACAAGGATTTGAATTATTTTAATAAGAGTAAAGTTAGGCTTTAATTACATTCAACATTTCAATTCACAAGACACTTGGAAAATGTTAAAGGAAATTGACCTTAAACGTAATTATTTTATTTTTGATCTGTTCCGGCTTGGCTTTTCCAACTAAAGTTTATGACATTCTTCTATGAGGTGGAGTTCTATGTATAAACTTTTGATACTCCCCGGGAAGGCAAGAGCTTTTATATGTTTAACCCTATTGTTGCCAATCTGATTTTACTGGAGAAAGCATGTAAGGTGAGTTAAAAATGATGATTTTTACTGACAAATTGATTTCCAACGCAGATTTTATTCTCAACCTGAACGTAACGTCAAATGGTAAAGAAATAGTCCAGTGCCTTCCTTTCCTAAAGTCTAAAAGGTGTTTTTTCTTATAGGTGGAATGCTAATATTGAATATTGAATACGTACCTAAAAACCACAGAATTTAAAAAATCTTGCTTACTGAAAACTCTAAAACGTCACCAGAAAAACAATTCCCAAAACACTTACAGCAGACGTTGACAACAACTAAAAACATAGTCATTTGCAATATTCCTTCTAATGGCTGTACCACAAGTATATAGAATAAACATCAATATATCTTTCATAACATGCAAAGAACTTTTAAATCACGAAAAATAAACCTAAGCACAGTAAACAAATGCCCTGGTAAAGCATACGATCAACACAAGTAATATTTTGAATTTCAAAAGCAACTACATTATAAAAAAACATTTATTTCTAAAATGAAGAACATACAAAAGCAAAGGAACAAAGTCAACAAACGGACTGAATCACAGCACACATACATGCAAATATTTACAAGTACATGGGCGTCAAGCCCTGGCGATGACGAAGGGCGAAAGAAACCCACAAAAAAGATGCGATTCGACGAAAAATTGTTAGAAATTATTACCAGGCACGCATAAATAATAATTATACCAATAATGTAAATGTGATGTTCGTGACAAGGCAATTACAAGCAGATAGATTAATTTTGATTTCCAACGATATTTACTCGAAATCCGATATCGAATAAGTAAGCAATCGCCTCAGGTCGCAATAGGAAACCAGGATCAAAACTGAACCATGAATCCATGTATCGAAATATAACATTGCAATTGGCATGGCGTCATGCTGGAGTTTACTTAGTTGCATAAATACATTGATCTAATTATTTCCTTCGAGCGCATAATGATGAGACAATACCCCGGAGGAACATCCGTTCGTGTTTCGGTAATAAAATAGGTTATGAATATGTCAACGTAACGTCATTGTTTATTAACCGGAAACGCTACCCGGAAGGGCCACGCGCACCCCAGGGTATATTGCTTGCCCTCAATGCGCACTAAATGAGGGTTAAATGCTCTTAATTCGAAGCATTATGCAATAGTTAACCGGAATACGTCATTGTTTACTGTTCTATGGAATTGTTATTAAATTTATCCTACAAAGCCAACCAAGTGATTTAGAACGGCACGTAATTATGTCATTGGTACTAGATATAGAGAGAGAAATAATGTAAATTCCCTGGGGGATGATTCCGAACCTATAATATTTCATAATTTGCTACACATGGCTCAATGAAATAGCTCACATATTTTTTCTCTATAAACGCGATGGAGTACAGCGTGTTTAACTGTAAATGGCGGCATCCTCTTTAACTTGATGTGTTTTGGGTTTAGAAAAAAACTATAGTTAGAGTAATACTTTTTTATTAGAACAATGATGTTACAAAAAAAACTGTATATTTGCGAGAGGAAACGTTATAAAATGTGCTACTTGCGGTACTTAGCTCCATCAAGTATCCCTTAGAAAATCGGCAAATTTCTGTCACATAAATGATGAAAAACTAATGAATTTTTGTTTTTACCTTATGTACTAATGAGCCCTTACTAAGATGTATCGGAATACAAACAAGTATATTGATTGTTTGATATCTTGTAAACTTTTACACTAGCTGCGGTTAAAGTTTTGGAGCCAACATGTGTTTGATTTTTTGTTGTGCAGAACTTAGCATAGGCAAATATTACACTTTTTTGCACTTCTTTGACCACCTTTACAAGAGGCAGATAGATAGATAAAATTTATTTAAATATTCACAATTTTTGACAAGCATGGGTAAATGAAACAATATAATAATGACAGAAAAAGCCTGAAAGCTCCTCCCGTGCCTAGCCAGGTGTTGGGTCTTGGTGCTCCTTTGCCCATGGTCCAAATGGTCGCTCATTGATCCATTATCTGGGTGCAGCCCTAACATGGATATTCGAGGAATTACTCCTTCGCATGACAACGTTAGGCGATGATCTTAAAGTGGCGGTTTGGATTAGTTTGAGAGGGGCATTCATTAAGAAAAAAGGTCTTCCTGACGGGAAGCCAAAAACACCTTTTCCTTCGACCATTAAGTTTGATACTGTCAGCCGTGGCGGTAACGCCGGCTGTTTCAACTAGATGACCAAATCCATCCGCCGCCGCCCCGATCGGTGCAAGAACCAGCCAACACCAAGCAGAACGAAGCAGGACGAACCCGGTCAGTCATGCTTTGTTAGATTTGTGCGATTCCAGCCTGCTAAAAACGACTGTCTGCATTTGCAGGCAATGTTCATTTGCCGTCACGAACTGTCAGGGACAAAATCCTCATAGAATATGGGAAGTCGCTTATACAGGGGACCATGGGTTGGGCGATCGTTTGCTTTTGTTTTGCAATTTGGGTGATATTTCTCGTAAGGACTGAGCCTTGCACTCCGCTATGATAAAATTTAGCATCGATGGTATCTATATAGTCAACTATACAGGCCATGACTGTAGCTTCGTGCAGATCGGTTATTATGGTGTATCTGTCATGCGATAGGACGCCTCTCAGGACACCTATTTTGGGTCCTTTCAACACACCGTCTCGTGGAATCACTGACAGAGTGCCAGATAGGGGAGCCGTAAGACAGTATGGGTCTTATGGTGGAGGTGTATAAGAGAGTACAACTTTCTTCGAGTCTTGAAAGTCTTTTGTACAGCATAGTCAACAAGCTTGTTGAAATGAAGTCGGGCGTCTAGTTTGAATCCCAGGTATTTCACCACCTTCACTGACTTGATAGGAGTATTTTGGACCATGAGTGGCGAAAGTTTTATTGTAAGTGAATTTGCGCGAAAAGATAATAAGTTCAGTCTTCCTGGGATTCACTATAAGTTTCCATTTGTCGAAATACGGAGTCAATAGACTCAGGTGATATGCAATGCGAGATTCCGCATCCTGAGCATAAAAAGACGATGTGTAGATAGCCGTATCATCAGCATATTGTGCTATTTTTGTAGTGGGAAGTTTTGGAATGTCTGCTGTATACAATCTATACAGCAACGGCGAAATTACTGTACCTTGTGGTACTCCTGCCGCGATGCGTCTTTTGGCAGAAGTGGAATTCACACTTTATAAATATTTCAACTTCTCTACGACAAAGTTGAAAGCATCCATAAAAGATCTGGCTGGAGAAATATTTAAAACTCACACTTATTCTTAACACACTTATTATGAAACAGAATAACGACTGGTTTTAAAATACTTATTAGAAATTTCAATTAAAGTGGTATTAAATAACAAGAAATCAGTTGTTAAACCATCATTTTCCGTTAATACGACGTGGACAATTCGAATAATAAATAAATATAGCGAACGAAATCTTGTGATAAAACCTGATGCGAATTACGGAGCGGTATTTCAACTTAAACATTTTTCACATTAGATGATAAGTTTAATCAGAGATTAGTTGATCTACTAATCTCTGGTTTAATATAGTTAATCAACATTTATAACTCATTCGCCAATTGAGTTTTTCGCACATTTTGTCTGTAGGGTTAACGGTTCTGTTACCGTAAAAACAGTTAAATCTATTCTACTCCTAAAAATGTCACGTTCAGGATCTTAAAGCTGCACTTATTCAACAATTGCACAACGCGTGCACAACGCGGTTATTACTTTTTTTATCAAAAAAAGTTGACAACGACATTTTCGGCATGTTAAGTCTCACAGACTTATTAAACCTACTATGAATTAACTTATTTTGTGAAACAAATGTTCAAAAAGCTGGCTGAAACTACAAATTTTTTAAGAAAAAAATAATATCTTCTGACTTTTCGAAGAGCTTAATAGTCGTCGAATTGCTTCAATGTTGCAATACACTTGTCTGGCCAAATCAACAGATTTTTTCGCCTGCAAAGTTGCAAACTACCACTGCATATATAAAAAATACAAAATGATCCGCATAATTCAATTTAAAAATATTCAACTCCAATTATACGTTATTTGTTTCTAATAAGTAAACAGCGAATCCGATTTTCGAAAATTACCCATATCATCCGCAAGTTGCAAGAAATCCGTTGATGCGTTAACTTTTTTGCTCCATACTGTATAGTTTCAAAATCCTTTGTTCTATTGGAGTTGAGACTGAATAGTTAATTTTACAGCACAAAAAAACAACAAGAGCTGAAACAGTTGACTTTTTCCCAGAATTTCTACTTTGAAAAGTTGGTGGTATTGTATACTGGGTGTCCATAAACTAGTATTTGTGTTTGTATTTATAATATTTTTTATATCTACTTACGAGGAACAACCTGAAAGATGGGAAGTCGCCGTACTGCCATATGTGGAAGTAAAATAGTTTTAAAAAATTATAATTTGGTTAATAAATATTAATACGAAACCTAATAAATTTAAGATTAATAAATTGTAAGAAACTGAAACCAATCCATACGGTTAAGTGCTAGAAATTGCAAACTGCGTTAAGAATGCATTAAATGCAAACGGGAAATGTGGATGAATTATTGGCGAGTCACATTCTTTTGACGATTGAATTTACTGTGAAAATAATAATTATTGACTGAAAATTATTTAAAATTATTCCATTTCGTAAATACCAAAATTCCATAACCAATTCCTAAATTTCTGTTCAATTTAAAGTAATTTAATTAACAATCGTTTTGGAATTATGTTGTTTATTTTTCATTGCTTCAAACTTAATTATGGGAACATTAATCAGTTCATTTCATTGAAATCTAGTTGAAATCTGATGATTAGATTTATTGATTTCTGGTTTTTTCATCGTAAGTAACGTAAAATCGACCTGATATAAAGTTGAGGAATATTAAGAACACAAGCCTTTTTGAACAATTCCACAGAGGAAAAGTGTTACATATACTCAAGATGCTATTTTAGGACATTGATTGAGGTAAGCGATGGAACTTGTACAATAATCTTCGAATTTTTTTATTGATATGTGACTTGTGTGCATCCCACTTGAGAAAGATATCAAAAAATACACCTAGATACTAAAGATTGTCCACCGAAGCAGTTCTGGATTCACTGTTGCAATTTAAATTGTTAAGTTTAAAGGCAATAATAGACAATACGACTTATCTCGTTTCGTAAGATGAGCAAACACTACACAATATCGACTCCAAACAACTTTCTAGCAGACATGTTTTAGCTTTTTTGTCTCGTATAAAATAATCAGTGAAATATGGGTTATTTCATCATTTATACAAATAATTCTGGCTTCATAATATTCAATAATGCAAACTAATACGTTGTTCTTTAGTGAATAATCATTCAGGGATAAAATATAGACTATGCAAGGCCACTAGTAAATATTCAAGTCCAATAGCTAAAGACACATTGAAACAATCACAAATTATTCCTACTGTTCTAGAACAAAATAAGGTAAACCGAGCAATGCTCCCTTGAGCCGGGTCTTAATCAACCGCCCTAGACGTGCTCCAGTCTATTTTATACTCCTTTCAATCCCATATTCCGCGACCTTATATATTCACTTTAGCATTTATTTAAAAGTAAATATTAATGAATATGTGTCTGACAACGTCCTATCTTATTATCTTCTTTTACTAACTGCACAAAGGTGAATCGGATTTCGTCCTACTGAAATATGTGACTGACTATATGATAAAATACAACAAAAAAGCCCTACATGCATGCCAGATATGCATGCAGCTTACCTTCCAGGATAGAAGCAGTAAAATTAAAAAGAAAAACTGATATCTGATTCCCTTTGACATCAGTTGTTATAAAAGAGTATGGAAATCTGGGAGACGTCTCTATTTCCAGTGATTTAGTTCGACTATTATATCTTTTCGAGCTTTGTAACATTAGCTTTTTTAAAAGTGATGCATTAGAGATTTCATATGAAAGGCTCTTGTACATGTGAGCTGTTTTTTTAAATAAAAAAAATCTTTTTCGATCGCTTCAGTAGATTTCGCAGAAAAGTTACGGCTTTTAATGGTTCGGAAGTATTTCACTCAAATAGAGTGCTAAAGAAATTTAATGCATGTTTGGCTTTTGGTACATTTAAATAGAGTTTCTATGTCCTTTGGCTGTAGGCGAAAAAAATACACGTATGGTGTAGGGTGATTCAATGCGTTCATCTGTTTGGTGATCATTCAACACTCCAATAATATTTTTAGAGATTTTCACCTTTGGCGACTTTCATAATCTAACTTATTAGCTACTAACTACTCACCTTCTTTGCGTTTTCTTGGTTATTATTATCGGCGTGCGGTGCTGAGGGAGCCATTACAGACACGCTTGACTGCGATAGCAATTCGTCACTTCCTCTCTGAAAAGAAGAAAAAACACATTTTAATATTACCGATTATCAGCACTTATCTGCTAAAAACAATAAGAAATATAACTGACGATGAATATTCAATTCCAAATTAACTTCAGCTTTTTTACTTGGCCGATCCCAGAACAAATTGATTCAAACCGCAAAACGTCTAGGTTCAATGCAAACCGTTTGATCCCGAAAACATAAGGATTAACGTAATCTCATTTCGGTTGACGAGGGGCTTTTTTGCGAAAAAAGAGCGACAACAGCTAATCGATCCCTTTTTTATTTTATTTCAAAACCCGGATTTGCAAGAAGAAAGGGTCCTCTCAATATTCGACGAATGCAGAACTCGTCGAGAGCTCAGCAACGGTATTTCCTATTTGGCTTGTTGCTGGATGCTTTGGAGAATTTTGTAAGAGAGCTTCTGTAGAATCCGACCTGAACGCTCTATAACTACGAAAAAGCTTTTCATAAATCAAGCCTGGAGATGCCTGGGATAGTTAGAGAAAAAGTTCTACTCCTGAAATATGGAAAAGGAAAAGTTATACATTCTTACTAGATTTAATTTTTAATTGATTTAAGTTAAAAACAGCTTGCACTCGTGCTGCTAAAGAGTTTAGGAGAAAAATTGGACTTGAGCAATGGGAATTTATTAGCAAAACCTTCTTTGACAAACACTAACAAAACAGCCTCATTAATAATGTTGAAAACCGAGAATTGTGTACCGAAAAAAGCACAAAGCTCTTTTCCGACAATTTTCACGTTGGCAAATTTGTGGCGCCGGGCGTACATCCTACGCCAGCCGTTCAAAATATATATTCACTTTGAACACGATCCCTTTTCGCTATTTTTGCATCACGAGCACACTTTTATTTACTTAAATATAGTCAAAAGGCTTTTAGGCTTGCTAGAGGCGCATATTGAGAACGATCCCAGAAGAGAAATGCGCCGTATCCCTTATGCCACAACGCGAACTCGGCGTAAATTTATCCCTTTTGAAGGAATAGAGGGACGTTGTGAGGAGGCTAAATCTCGAGCAGGTGGTCGAAACCGAACATGGAACATGGCAGGTCTTACACAATACACCACGAATTATTTTTATTTGATAAATAAATTGAAACCAGATTTTAAGATGAATAGCACACTCTGGACTTTGGCATTCGTTTTTAATGAGGCATAATATCATTTTGAAAACTCGCTTCCTTCATCAGTTGGTATACTAAAAATAATGGAAAATAGATCGGAAGCCTTCGGAAATAGAGGGCGTCCTCCCACCGGATGGAGCGACGACTTAAAACGCATCAGTACCAACTGGATGCAGGCAGCACAGGACCGAGGCCAGTGGAAATTATTGAGGGAGGCTTACGTCCAGCAGTGAACTTCAATAAGCTGATTGATGATGCACTCTTCATCAGAATCATATCAAAAGCGCCAGAAGAATGATATGACTATTAAAACTAATGATTTTTATAATTATTTTCAGATTTATCGCAGAAATCGGTAGCCCTCATTATTGCAAACAAATACGAATTAAACTAACTGAAAAAAAAATTGAAAAGCTAATACCTAACCACTAGGATTAATTTGGACTGAGTAAAAGAAACTACAAGCGAAAAACTCGTAAATCCCTAAAGCAAGAACAATTTTCGTCCTACTTGGAAAATGACCGTTGTGCGTTTTCCTGTCATTTTGTAATCTCAAAAAAGGACTGGAAAGCGCACTTGAAACAGAAAGTAGAAAACAGCAATAAAAGCTACGAGAAGGAAAGTAGTAGTAATAGTAAACATCTTTATTTCTAAAAAAAGGCTATCGACCTATCGGTCTTTCTGCCCTGGGTTGATTACAAAGTTTTGTGTGAAAACTTAATAACTAATACAATTAACAAACATGTACATAATTTATGTCTGGAGATGCTCCAATAGGGTTGAGGTTGGGAAGAGGAAACGCGTTTGTCTGGTCAGTCTTGTTAAACAGAGGGGGTCCAGGAAAGTGAGATTGTGAGGGTTGTGTTTCCATTTTGATTGCAAGACGAGTAGTCTTTCCGAGATCCTTGTCAAGTTTGGGCGTTCGTAGAGTAGTCGGTTTGGTGGATTGTGTAATTGGTTTGCTGGGTGTCGGATCTTCGTTATCAGTCTCAGTGCTATCTGTTCTGTTGACTGTAAATACCCTTTAGTTCTTTCAGTAACGTGCCGAATAAAATATGGGCGTAGTCAATTAGAGGTCTGCAGATCGCTTTATATATGATAGTTGCTGTCTTGGAGCTGATACCATTGCTTTGTAAGTAAGTGTGCGGAAGTGTTTTGCTCTCTTCGTTAGATCTGTTCTGATGTTTTGTACGTGTTTTGTGAGTTTTAGTCTATTGTCCATTGTTATTCCTAGGTATTTCACATTGTCGGTGGGTTTGATTATTTGACCGTCCGTGGTGATGTTTGGAGAGCCTGGTTGGAATTCGGTGGTTTGAGAGGAGTAGTCGGTTTTCTGATGCATTTGGAGTGAGCCTCCATTTGTAGAACCATGCTGTTATTGTGTCTCTTAGTGTCTGGAGTTTGTCCACTCTGTGGTGGTCGTTCTGTCATGCGCGATAAGAGTAGTGTCGTCAGCGTATTGCAGCAGGTAAGCGTTTTGGTCTATACCTTCTTTGTCTTGTCTGTTGTGGTTGTATATGTCATGGCAATATATGTTGTAAAGCAGGGGTAAGAGAAAGAATAAAAAGCAACAAAATCGATATCAAGAATCAAGAAAAAAATATATTTAGACATAAATACAAAAAGAAAACTGTGGAAACAGTGGCAGACCAGACCAGATGCCCCAATCAAAGTGTATTTTCTTGATTAACAGTAAAAAAAATAATAATAAACACTGCTAAAGAAGGCAGGGGAATAAGATAAGAAGGACTTTCGTTTCTGTAGAGTTTTCGAAATGGCTTCTATTGCTATAGATCATTCAAAATTCGGTTTCCACTATGTATTATTAATTAATTTACTATTATCATTCGCGGTTGTATAGACAAGCGAGAATCAAACACTAACTAATAAATGAATTGGAATTGAAACGAGAATAAGATCGACTGGAAACCGCCCAAATACTAATTGGTCACTTGTTATCAGTGCTCAATAGCATGAAACAAATTTGCTGGTGCTCAAGCAAATCAGCCGTTTCAAAATAACGAATTAAAGTTATATGGTTATAAATATCGCAGATAACAGAACCACAATTTTTTTTCAAGCTAATTGAAGTGATGAAGGATTTTTTTGGGTA
The DNA here is from genome assembly GCA_024550625.1 of Dendroctonus valens. Taxonomy (NCBI): domain Eukaryota; kingdom Metazoa; phylum Arthropoda; class Insecta; order Coleoptera; family Curculionidae; genus Dendroctonus; species Dendroctonus valens. Next base: position 759,378 of record JAJTJO010000120.1, on the reverse strand, counting down.
TTTCCCTGCTTAACGAGCAAAAGGTACCGAAATTAATTTAGAGACAAGCAATCCAGGTATTAACTCAGGTCGTGGTAACATGAGCGACCAAATTCCATACAAATCTATTAACAATATTTCAATAAATTTTTTTCAAATTTCAATTTGAACGGAAATTACCTCCAGCGCAATTGTCTGTCGCTGAAAAATGAAATTTGATTTTTGTCGGAAAAATAAACGAAATTTTAGTTGTCCGGGATAAATAGCAGAAAAAAAACCATTTTCACTTCAGTTTTATTACCTGATACCAGTTCTAATTAAAAAAACAATTTCATCTGAATGCAGCTTTTCATCGACATCATTGCAGAGTTCACCGGAACGAAGAATGAAATATCTGATAAATTCCATGCCCCCGTGTGTGATTCGTAGGAACATTTTAAATTATAAACAGGTTTTGTAGCATTATAGATATTTAGTAGATATTATTTTCACATTATTATTGCTATTATTTTCCCTTTTCTCTGGTATCCTTTTTGTTCGCAATATAATTTATATACTAGTATGCATGAAAAAGATGAAAAGATGCTACAGACAAAGTATATAAACAAGGGTCAAAGAAAAGTACAATTATTTTAATTATTATATTAAAATCAAAGTAATTATCAATGTATATACTTTAGCTGTTGTATTGTTGAAGCACGGAAGATTTTAATTTTGAAAATTTATTGGCTATTGAGTACAACACCCAATATACGAGAAATTGCTGCAAAGGCCGAAGAAAACTTATTAACAGAAAAACGTCAACTAACACACAGAAAAGCCTTGGACATCTATAAATAATGGCTGCGTCGAAAAATGTGTTAGACATATTGGTCCTGAAACGGTCCTGCCGGCTTTCTTTATCGAATTAGCCACGTCGAGAAAGGTTTCAACTCTGGTCAATGTAGTCCATGTTATACGAACAACCTGATGCTTTAGAGAACGAGTTGACGTTTCAAAATGTGGAAAATTAATGGATTTTTTAAAACGCCAGAATATTGACTGTAAAACGGATATATCTGCACCTTTATTAACCAGAATGAAGTCGATTTTTTAAAAACTAAGTCACAAAGTAAAGTTAGAACAATTCCGAGTGCTCTTTAGTCAGTTTATCTCAAATGTGCAAACTTGGAAATAAAAAAAAAACATCTAAAAAAGCCTGAACTTTACAGTAATCTATATTTAATTATTCCTCGCCGCCTTTTTTCACAGAAAGCAATAACATTAAAAGCAAATATAACAGAGGAAAATTAACTGAAATAGTGGTTTTAATACATGGTATAGCCGCACCAAATTATAAGTCTATGTTTAATGTGGCCCTTAATGCGATTCGAAATATGAAACATTTCGACGAATAAACATATTTAGTAAAGTTTTTTTTGTATCGTAAACTGCCGAAAGCCGGTCTTTAGGATACAAAAACAAATTAGAGCTATTGATCGTAATAATGCACTTAAACAGTGTACTGTCGGTTCGACATTGGTTATATAGTTTTATAAGTTGTAAACAATACTTGAAACTTGCTGCACAGTATCTATATCTTCGGAATAGAGACACAACATTAATTTCCCTTAAATGATTTTGTTCTATAATTGCCTTCTTAAATGTTTGCTTAATCAGACGGAAATCATCAGGGTGATTTCTACTCGATTCAAACCTCGTTGTTGCTGAATAAAATTTTGCTTTTACAATTCAAATTTGGCGGTAGTAGTAAATATCTTTATTTCTAAAAAAGGCTATCGACCTATCGGTCTTTCTGCCCTTGTTTAATACATACAGTCTTAATCTAAATAAAAAACAAATATGAAAATTCTCTTATTCTAGGTTAACAATACTATTAAATAAATAAGATTTCAGTGGCAAGAAGAAATTGTTTTATTGTCCACTAGTCCGTTGCGTTTGTAAGTGTTCGAGTAGCGTTAATGTAGGGAAACGGAAGCGGGATTGTCCGGTTGGTCTTGTAAGACAAAGGGGATTCAGTATAGTCCAGTTGTAGGGGTTGTTTGTCCATTTTGTCTGTAGCTGTATGAGTCTTTCCGAGATCTTTGTCATGTTTGTGCGTTCGTATAGTAGTTGGGTGGGGGGGTTGTGTAGTGGGTTTTGGGGGTGTCTTATTCGTGTTATTAGTCTTAGTGCAATTTGCTCTGTTGTTTGTGTATAACGCTTTGTCCTTTCTGTTCCGTTGGTCATGAGTACATGTCCAAAGTCTAGCAAGGGTCTACAAATAGCTTTATATATTTTGGTGGCGGTGTTTGTGCTAATTCCTCTGTCTTTGTAGGCTAGTGATCGGAAGTGTTTTGTTCTCTTTATTGTTTCTGCCCTGATGTTTCGTATGTGTTTAGTGAATTTAAGTTTGTGGTACTTTAGTAATATGCAACACTATTAAATTAAATTAAGTTAAATAAAAAAAATCACTATTAAAATGTAAATCTTAAATTTTCTTCACTCCTATGTTTTTGACTATATTCACCCCAATGACAAACACTTAGCCTAAAAACGAACGAATATTATGTACATAATTTCACACGCTATTTAGTCCGCATTGTAAAGTTTTTGTAGACAAATGCGAACTAAAATCGTCTGCTTTAAAACAGTAAGGAAATGTGTACGTTTCTACGGAGATTTATTTTATGGTTATTGACGAAAACTTTATGGAAAAGTCGAGAGTTTGAAAGGAAAATTCGTTTTCCTTTTTCGATGACGAGCCAAAGTTTCTAAACTCGACCAGAAAAGAGAGCGTGTTGACTTAAAACTCCTTTACGCTGTTGCTTCTACTAGCGAAGGCATTTTGAATAATAACGCAGCAAATGGGCCTATTCATACGCTAATGTAACGTCTGTTACGCCTGAAAGAGCTACCAGGACTTTTGGGAATTGCAAGGTTGCCCCTGTTTGTTGAAATTGTTATTTGACAAAAATGCCGCTTTTATTACTGTAACCATATTTTTTCATGTTGCAAATTGATTGAATCAGTATTGATTAGTGTTATGAAATTTATTTTAACTTCAATATAAGTTAATTTATAATATTTTCCTGGGTTTCAGCCCTTTATTACTACATTTGCAAATTAGTTTTTCAATTTTAAAACGTTTCGTTGTTTCTCCACCACAGTGGACAGACCGATCTTAGCAACAACTACCAAATGGTTTTCAATTAACTGAGGATGGTGGAAAAACATCGAAACTTTTTAAAATTGAGGAACTAATTTGCAAATGTAGTAAGAAATGACTGAAACCCAGAAATGTTATAAATTTACTTTGAAAATACAGTCAGGAAATCTTACATGATCTTCAATATAAGGAAATCCTGTTTGTGTGTAAACTACAGCCATTACATTGCAACCCTAATTGACTCTGTTCTCCAAAGTTTCTCTAGAAAAAGATGGTTATTTTATTTTTATACTTAGCTCTAAGCTTCGAGCAATGTTCTACTTTGTTTGGTTGAATTCATATTATTCGATATTATTGGACGCATGAGTTGTAGCTTGATCGCAATTTCTTCTGAAGCTCCGATTAATTTTAAACACTTAAAATGACGTTCGTCAATTACTACTACAAACATAACTAACTTTTTGCTTTTCATTAACCGTGTTTTTCCTTAATATCAGTTACAACGCTTTTTTAATCTGTTTTTCACTTATTTTGGTGCCTAAGCTTAATCCAAAGTTGGCCTGTTAAAGCCAAACATATCGGTTGAATTTTAATTTTAATTGTAATTATTTATTTAATAATTTTAATCGGAATTTTGAAAACAAGCAATTTAAAATTCTTGCATTGTTGGCAATTAATGAAATATTTACCCAAACATTTACAAGAAAAAATTATCTAAAACTAAAAAAATTATTGTTATTTTTTAGCCCGAAAATGAAACTGCTTCTATAGAAAAACTCGTTATCCCTAGAAAATGTCGAGTTAGCCAAAAAATACGCAAAGGGCGTGACATGCTAAATAATCATTATGTAATACATAAATAAAAATTAACATGAAGATTGAACACACCACTATATCCACACGATTAAACTGTGAATAAAAAAATCTGAAATTTTTTTCTTCAGATATAACTTTTCGACTTATACTCTCATATTAAACCATGTAACTTTCCTAAAGTTTCCAGTCGATTTCACTAGATTTTTCTACGTTTAGAATACATGTTTTCGGATAAGTTTTCGCCAATCGGATTCGATAGAATAGATTTCGGTTTGAATTTGTTTTTTGCAAATATCAAACACATCAGTTACTGCACAATTTCGAAAAAATGGGTTCAATTTAATCAAAATGTGGTACGTTACAACAAAAATTATGCGACTATCTCTTAGAATACTACTAGAAACATATACAGGGTGCTTTATTTAACATAAATTAAAAATCACGCTGTATCTCACTTTAAAGATTCAACAGTTTCCGTAAAAGATTAGGAACTAAATTTCAAACAAATTGGCTCTTGCACCGTGCAGGCGCTGTATGAAAAAAAAACGACTAAGTTTTTCAACTGAACGTTCAAAATTTGATAAAAACGCCATTTTCACATATCTAACAAAATTGTTTTGAGCACGATAGAATTGAATTGAGCTTGAGCATTGCATAAATTCCGGTCTCAAGTTCAGCCTGTGATCCGATTTCTATCTTCAGATTAATCATCACAAATATTGACCAGACTGCTCACAAATCAGAAGCAATTTATAAATGTTACGCGCGTATATTATTGTCGATTCGAATATAAACCTCCAAGAATTAAACACCCGAAAATTTCCCATATAAAATAACAACACATAAATCGTCACTAAAGGTTCAAGTTTTTCAACCTTCTATTCTGCAATATAATAGCACGTTTTTAACTGTTTTTTGTTCGGCAGTTCCAAGTGCTTTCTCAAAAGCTCACTTCAGCCCGATTTTTGCGCGATGTATTAGAGAGCCTTCCAGCTCTTGCAGCATTATACAATAACTTATGAGAGTTGAGCATTTCCACGTTTTTCCACATAAAAAACATAGAGCATTTCCGGTTCAGTTAAAGAACGTCGTAGTTGTTGCCAGACACTGGCTGGCCGCACTTTAGAGGGCCGTCATGCGGAAGAAGTAAACCTGTTTTAGACACCCATTAACTGCGGATTTTATAGAAAAAGCTGTTACAGCGTAGTTAAATGTTGGAGCAATTTGAAAGCTCGAATAAAAAACACATTTTGTATATCAAAAGCTTTCGGTTTCGTATGACTCTAATAACGATTAATATCGTCTGTGAGAACGCAATGAATCGTCGGAACGGATAAATGTCTCAGCTCAGTTACGTGAGACTATGGACAAGCTAGCTATTGCAGCGTGTCGCCCTTATTGAACTGCAAAGGGTGGAGAGAACATAATTGACTTTATCCTAGTAAAGGCACGGAAACGAATCAAGTACCGTAAAATTTTCCTTCCACTTCGTTCAGTTTGCAAATTTTAGAAAATTAGTTGAAATAATTTAAATACGATTTCAAGCAACAAGTTTGAACAGCTGTTATTGGGACTTTTCATAGTTTCAGCATGGAATGACAGAGTTGCCAATTTTAATTAATTGTTCCGAATTTGCAATCAAGTTGCAAAAGAATGAAAATATTATGCATATTACTGAACATTATTTTACGCAAATATACTCAACGAATTAGAGATGTAAAAATAAGAATAAAATGAAATATAAAGGTGCTTTCAATTTTTTTTAGGCACTGAAGATAATTAACTCAGAAATACACAGCATAACTTTTAGCTTAAAATAAGTAAGTTACTTTAAAATGATAAATAAATATAAGCACTAGTAACAATAATTCCCAATAACAAAGCAAATGAAAAGTATTTTTTGAGACATACACTAGCATCTATATATACAGGGTGATATCCGAAAATAAAACTTTATTGGTTATTCCTCAGGTGTCCGTTAACGGATTGTTTTGTTTTTCCAAATTTTACCTAAAGAACGATTGGATGGTAAAATTCGAAAAGCGTTAATTGGCTCAAAAAAGGTTTGTTAAGAATATACTCTCTAACTTTATCTATCGACTGAGCGTATGAATAAGTGTATTGTTTTCCTCCAAAGCTGTCTCGCTTTTGAACTTTTATTGTGTTCTATAAAATGTTTTTTAAATAACGACTTAATAATTTGGTGTGTATTCAATTAATTAGACTAGACGTATTAACCAATTCTCTATTAGCAGAGATTTTCATATCTCTGTAGATTGAATGATAACGCTGACAATAACAAAAAAGAAGACAGAAAAAACGTAATAGTAAAAAGCAAGTAAAAAATCATCAAAAGGCTTATAAATTACACGCTCAAAATATGCCTGTTTCGTCTGTTTTGTACCATAGGTACATTCTGTCTGACCTGAATGGAAAAACTTGACTACCTGAGTTTCCATATTTCGCCAAGTATTAATTTCTATAAGAAACAAGTTTCTTTAGTTACTTTTTACATGAGACAAGAATGAATCTAAATGAGTGCAACGTAGAGGATAAAACCATTTAGAATTCATACATTCACTCACTCTGTCCTTGCCCATATAAAAAAAGGGTTTTCAATAACACTCAGAAAATGTTCGAATACAAGCGTTGCAATTAACCGTAACAAATCTTTATGCTCTCGTAATTTTTTCAAGTGTCTAATTAAATTTTCAAACAATACGGTAGAAAACATAACTTTTTACTCTATAAAGACTGAGTGCAAAGTCGAAAGACAGACGATCCACTATACCGGGTGGGTCAATAAACCGTTTCTCACACGCATTTGTTCTAAAAACTCTATCATTCCTCAACGTTTGCAAAAACTTTTCCTATCAATCACACATGAAATTTTTGCATTCGTTTTCACTTTTGTTTTCAAAAAAATGGTGAGACTGTTACAACGAATATATATTTATTAGATACTATTTTAACCGCTAAATCGATTTCAGATTATTACTCTGCTTGTGTGTTTCCAAACTGAAAAAAACTTTTCTGCGAGTGTTTTGATATTTACGAAAGAAAAAAAACCTTCTAAATTATCCTGATCCTCATTGTGTTTGGCAAATTTAAGGTCGCCAGCTGTTATTTCGGATAATAAATTTTTGGCTAAACGCCCTATAAATTACCCTAGCGTGTGAAGAGGTGTCATAACAATGCGTAAGTTAGAGTTATAATTAAAAAACCTTAAAAATTAGGCATTACTCAACCTCCACGACTTTTAAAATTTAGATCTAATTACCACCTGGCACATAGTTGGCGCTGAGAGGTTAAAAACAGCAAATGATTCACTTAAAAAAAAACAAGATTTGCTTGAGCTTTTTGGGAATTTCCCCAAAAATTTGGACTATAAAGATGGATATTTTTCAATCATTCACCCCATACATTCATGTTTTTTTGTCGATAAACGTATTTGAAAGTACTGGAAGATATTAATAATGATCAGCAAATATTTTTAAGGCGTTCTTGGAAGGAAATTTTAAAAGAGGAATCTCTACAATACAGATTTTTGACTTTTTATGGGTTTGTCCCATAAAAATTTGGTAATTTTACTTTTAACGTTTAAACCTTTGTTAGCTTCAAACTAAATCTATATTTCGTTGCACATTAACTAGTCGAATGAGCATTGTCGGATGTCCAGCTTCTGTCTTTGAATGAAATAAATTATCAATCCTTATTTTTTATTCTGCAAAACTCTTTTTCAGAATAACGAATTCCAGTAGAAATAAATCCCCTTAATACTAAATTTTATGTAAAAACTGTTTTACTGTCGCAATTTTTCGTACCTGTAATAGAATTCGAAGAAAAAATGTATTTCTTTACTGATTACACGAATTTAACAGGAAAAGTGGGCGTCTAACATGCGATTACCATGTTTGGCTTTGTATGTTTAAGCTACCAACTAATTCTTCATGCATGCTAGTAGGGTCAAAATCAAGATGGTATATTATAAAGACTTTCTTTAACTGCCTTCTAAAGGCACCTTTGAAATTTTTGCACATCATTATGAATCGCCCTGTAAAGTTTTTTAACATTAACTACTCTAGACTGTTTGCTACTGTCACTACATGCACTTGCACCAAAAATCTCCACTTTTCCACTTTTAGCGACACTATTGCCCGATTACAGCTGGTTTAAACCCTTAACAAGTACAATGCACCCGCATGCACCGCTTCAGAGTTCCGTTTTTTTTTGGGGCTGCTCTATTCCCGATGCAAATATAATTAAGTTTAATCGTCATCGTTAACAGCTCCGGGTTTTTTAGAGTTCACTCTTAACGACCCCGGGCGTTTAATCTCGGTTTTTGAGAGGTGCGGGATTACAGAAAATTACGAGAAAATGTGCTTAAAGTCGGGCTCTGAATGCTAATTAATATAAAGGTCTGTGGGCTTTTAAAAACTGTTTTCTTTTTCCAGCACGATAATTATAATATTACCGATCTTCTGTGTTTGGGTTCGGGCTGCTTGACACTTTGCTTCACAATATAGACGACGGATATCGTACAAGAGATCGCAGTCACGAACTGAACTGGAATAAAGGAGGCTCCAAAACGCTTACTTTACATAGCGCCACACGTTAGAGTCGTTGTATTGTATTTAATTAACTTGACACTCCTTTTCAGTGTCGACATTCTACGGTTTGCTTTTAGAGAAAGATGTTTTTTAAGACGAAAATTATGACTGTAGGCAATTTTACATATTTTGTTTCTTCTTTTGTTTTGAACTTCTTAAGCAGTGTTTGTTGTTGTTCCTTCAGGTCTTTTGCTTATTGTTTTGTGTAAACCTGAAAAACTACTGCTTGTAATTTAGCGTTTGAGGCAAATTTCTAAGTAGTTGGGAGTGTTTTAATGTTTCCATCAAAGAGAACTTCACCAAATAAACAAATATGATTATGATTAGGTCGCCAATAGCTGGTAGGGGACAATAGGGGAATAGGAGACACTAAAAAAAATGTTTAATTCCCTCATAAGAGTAGAATAAAGCAGATATACTTGCCGATAGAATTTACAGTTCGATTTAACTATTTAAAATAATATAACAAACTTAATACAGAGTGCTAAATGCGTAAAATGCACCCTCAAGTAACAGTTAACTGCAGAATAAATCGTAGGATTATGTTTTTTCTAAATGACTTAAGCTATCATAACGAAACCGTTTTCTGATCATTTTTCATTTAATCTCCAACAGAAGGGTAAAATAACGTTAAAAGGGAAACCATTCCGGGTATTGCTTTCAACTGTCCGGAACATTTTTTGAGACAGTTCCCAAATAAAATAAATTTAAGTATGCTTGCCAGTCGACCATGCAGGATTTTCCAGTTTGAATTATCCGGAATTACAACTCGTGTACTTGAAAGCTTCGTTCTAAAGAACAGAGTGTTCATTTGTTTAGTTCTCATTGAATATTTGAAAAAAAGCTGATATCGTAATAAAGTTTAAGTATAGATTTAAATTTTGTCAATTGTCTTAATTGCTAAAACTTTCTTCAGTATCGCTTCTGTCATCTGAATGGTTAATTTTTAAAATCTTTTTTAAATTAATCAATGTGTTTTTTAATTAGTTAATGTTGCTCCAGCAAATCTGGGATATGTCCTATAATATTGTCAAGTTTAATTATTTCATTATCTCAGTGGTTTGCTAATTTAGGAAAATAATGATGATACTTTTGATGGGGTAATATGTAGAAATTTGATTTTAAAAAATAATAAATAAACAATTATAAACGCATGCTAATTTATCACAAGCAACTAATGGTCATGGAGTTGTTCAGTCTTTTGAAGAAAATAAAATAAACACTTTCAATAGTCAAAAAATGCAACTAAAGTAATAGGAGAACTTTTAAAAATCTCTCCTTCAAAAAACATATTTAATTTTGAAATAAACCGTATTAATAATGTATTTCAACATATTTAACATTCATTATAAATTCTTCTGACGATACATTCTGGATAGAAAAATGATATTATATGAAATGTGCTGGAAACTAGCTGTTTTCAATGTTGTCTTACCATGATTAAGAAATATCGTAAAAAAGCGTCAAATTTGTTTTTTGAACTCACATTATTTTACTTCATAATAAAAACATTCCAAGCCAGAATGGTGTGTTTCTATTTAACAAAAGCTCGCTATTTGAGCCTTGAGAAATAAAACACAGTCCTCAAACTTTAATCTAACTGTGTCTCCGTTTTTACTCCTGTTTCCATTGTGCCCCCTTTTACTATTTGACGTTCAGTTTTAAATTTAAACAAATAAAATTTCAAGCTTTACCAAATATAATTAAAATTAATCATCTACTGAACCTATCAACTACTCACGTGATCTAGCTACTAGCGATTTTTTTCTGATATGTTCCCTATTCTCTTGCATGTAAGGCTTTCTACATAGAATAATCCTGTGCAATATTTAACTAGCCTTAAACCACCCATTGATAAAAGCCACCAAAAATCAAACGCAAAGCTGCCTCAAGGCGCAATCCCATGTAAAGTCGGAAACTTTTCAATGCAGAGTTTGTTTAAATTTTAACAGGTGCATGTTCGTTCGTCGGTCGACTTTAACTTGCTAACCAGAACAAAAGTCGTTTTGAAAGCTTTTCTGGTGCAAACAAATGCATTTAAAGTTTTGTTAGGAGAACATGTTAGAAGTTTAACGGAAATAAAATTTGATGGTTTCGTTTTTGCTTCTATGGCTTTGGGTTTATCGTTGGAAACTCTTTCAGTCGTTTTTATCAGGAAGTAAATATAAAACTGAAATAATTATTTCCATATTTTCATTGAGATCGAAGAAAACTCAGTTAGATGAGGAAGGATGGAGAAAATCTATGACTCGAAGAGCAATTTTCGGAATATTAAATATATCGGCATGTAAATGTGGAGCGATATCTTTTCAGTTCGGGAGAATCAAAAATAAAAGCCCATATAAAACCAAGCCACAAGGCACTTAACTCCTCGAGGGAGTCCTTCGTATCCAATCGGATTTTCCGCGAATCTCGAGCATAAATCTTTCGGCTTTTCCGCACCAGCGATTCCTTCGTGCGTCTGCTGTCGTCTCGGGACATCATTTACATTTGTTACACTTTTGTCTTCGTCCCGATGTTAGCGGACCGTTATTTAAAAATGTCACCCTAATAGATCTATTCTTGTGTCAGGAGTTATTAGCACGATTATTCGGCAAATTGATGGAAGAACGGAAACATTGCGATTTTCCTGCCATTATCACTCTGTCCAGGAGCAGCGTCATTGTGAGAGCAGTTACAGGCGTGATAAAAGAGGAACAGTTGAAAGAAAGTTACAAACAAAATGACCTACAGAAACTATCGATAAATTTTATTGCCTTTGATAGAGAACGTGATCCGAATTTGGTTTACTTTGAGAAAAGAAAGCAAATTAAAGTTTGTATACAAAATTATAAATAAGCTTTGATTAAAATTGACTTGACTAGTGCTGATTTCCATACTAAAGAATTTTTCTAAGATTCATTACCAAAGTCTATTTATTGCTCAAGGACAGCCTGGAATTTGAAAATATGCCACAATCTCATAAAATCCTTGAAAACTCAGCGTTTGAACGACTACTTTTTTCCGAACGAGATTTTATCACTGTAACAGTGTATTTGTTATTATTTCCACTTTTGGGAACAAAACCAACCTTTGCTATTTCATTGTTTGCCGCTTTTAAGAGTTTTGTTCAAAACAGCGTCTGTTTCTCAAAAATAAATAAATCTCAAGTTACGTGTCTATTCTTGTCATAAACCCACTACAAGTAAACCTAGATAAAAGCAATAAACGCACCAAAACAGAGGTCACAATAAAAATAGTAAAATGCAATTTTAGTCGACTTGCATGCTATAAAGTTTTAAATTATTCAACCCGATAAACATCAGAAAATATGGCTATTTTCTGAAAGTATTCAAAAGTGTATTGGGTTTTTAAATATTTACCTGACCTGTCTATTTTTGTCTTTCTTCTGCTTAGAAGTACGTTTTACATCTACTCAGCTAGAAAAATACGCTAATTGATCAGTAGCATCCGGATTTTATTATTTACTGTTAATTTTCAAAACTAAAAGTTATTAATTGGTCAATTTGGTAACTATACAGGGTGATTCAAAATTGGCGTCATTCCCTTTTATGGGTTATAGGGGTGTACTTGGAGAGTACGAGAAATACACTTGTGTACATAGAAATCGGCCCACAGTAAACTTTTGACTTTAACTATATTAAAAAAAAACTATTCACCAGCTCAAAAAAAGAATTATGCTGTTTGAAAGACAATTTAATATGCTTTAATGTGAGTATAAATTATTGTGAGTATCCTATGTTTAACATAGTGAAATTAATGCATTAAGCAAATTATACTTTTTTATTATTAACATAAATAGGGGCAATGACAATTTAAAACTTAACACTTAATTGTTTAATAATGGGTATGACCTCCTCTTTCCCTAATAACTTCTCTCATACGATTAGGCATAAATCTAATCAAGTTTGCTATTGTTTCTTAGGGATGTTAAACCACTCTTCTTCTACTGCAACAATAAGCTCTGGGATCGAGTTTGGGATATGAAGTTTGGCTCGAATTCTTCGTTTTAGCTCATCCCATAAGTGTTCGATCGGATTTAGGTCAGTACTGTATGCTGGCCACACCATAACCCGAAAACCGACTTCTGCAATGTAATCTTGCACGATTCTTGCGGTGTGCGGCCTGGCATTGTCATGCATGAAGGTAAATTCGTCTCCAATGTAGTCGACGTAAGGTACCACATGTGAATTGCTAAAATCTCCTTGATATATCTAACAGCCGTTAAACCTCTTCTTCCGTGAACACTGTCGCCCCTACGAATGAACTCAGGGTCGGTTCGTGCTCCTATAGAAATTGCACCCCAGATCATACAGGAACCACCTCCATAAACACTCCGCTCTTCAAATCAGCAATCTGCAAATTGCTCTCTTGGTCTTCGGTACACTTTCCTTCGTCGGTCGCTACCATGGAGTCATATTCTCGTCTCATCTGAGAACAGAACAGATCCCCATTGTCCCAACGTTCAATTCCGATGATCCCGTGCAAAACGCAGGCGTGTTTGCCGATGAGCTGGAGTAAGTTTTGGACCAATCTCAGGTGTTTTAGGGGTCAGGTTATTTTCCTGCAGTCTTCGTCTTACTGTCCACTGACTAATAGCCACTCCTCGCACCTCACGGAGCAGTCGTTGCACTTGAACGGCATTAAGGTGACGATTTCTTAATGTTGTTGACAAGATAAAGCGGTCATCACTTGGCTCTTCTGGCTGTTCCAGGTCGCCTATGAAAGGATCCAGTCTCCTCATAACGTTTGCACACTCTTCGAACCGCTGCGCGTATCATATCCAATTGTCTAGCAACAGCTCGCTGACTAAGTCTATTTTTGATTAAAGCAATAACTTGGGCGGCTTTTTGTGGTGTAGTATGCATTAAACTAACACACTTAAACACTATTGAGATTATGAAAAACGAATTAATATGCAAATTTCAGTTGCAAACGCAATAATTTTAATATTTGGCAATTTTTTTTATTTTCGTTACAATCACCACATAAACACGTTTCATTTGTTTACCGGTCGCTACGCATATAAACGACAAGCCTTCTTGATAAATTTATACTCACATTAAAGCATATTAAATTGTCTTTCAAACAGCATATTTCTTTTTTTGATCTGATGAATAGTTTTTTAAAAAAATATAGTTAAAGTCAAAAGTTTACAGTGGGCCGATTTCTATGCACGCAAGTTTATATTGCATTTTTTGCAAATTTCTCAAAAAAACTTTCAAAATAATATTTTTTCAAAAAAGATATTAACAGTTGAAAATCGAATTTCAACTTTGTTAATAAGTATTATTTTGAAATGGTCCCATGGAATATTTGGTTTCCTAAAAAGTAGTATGATGGGCGCTTTCAAGGAAAAGAAAGTCAACGGAAGAAACACTCAGACAAGGCGGTAGAGGAAATCATTAAACATCAATCATAAAGGCAATAAAGATGTCTTTTGACTATACTGTATCAGACACCAATTTGACTTTAATTTTCTAAAAATAATTAAACTAACAACATAATTTAATATAAGATAAAGCAAAAAATAAAAATTTGCCTTCCAACACTGGAAATGCTCGAAGAAGTTGCAGTGATCGCTTTTACCCAATATACAATTTGCATGATACCGAATTTCTACTTAAACTCAAACTATTTTTTTGTACTTCATGTCAAACTTGCGAACTATATTTAAATGGCTTTTACAAAAAAAAATGGGGAATTTTTTTTCCGAATTCAACTGCTCTGAATAGCATTCATTCTAAATAAAAAGTATAAAGTTTCGGAAAAGCATGGATCGCTAAGGCGAAAAATCTCATTCAGAAAAATGAGCTTTTTAGCTCCGCAATATTAGCACGAATATATTATTGATGTGTGGCTGTGTCGTGTATGATTAATTTTAATTTCAATTTAACCGCGCTTAGCACCTTTATACATTTTCCTTAGATAATAACATTTGCTGCTGAAATAAACCAGACCGTTTCCGGAATGGTGCAAACAGTGGCCAACAATTAAAATGCAAAATGGACTTACCGAACACCAAAATCGTTTACTCATGGCAATCACGTTCAATTCACTACTGTAAGTGGATGGAGAAATAACACTGACACTTGTTATAAATCATTATTTGACGTTGACAAGTTTAGTTGCTATAGAAACCGTAACATTCCATTATTGAAATCAACTTCGTCAGGATTCATTGCCATGACAAAACGATGGGACAATTAAAATTCGGACAGAGTCCTGGAATGTATAGGGATCAATCGAAAATTATACGTATTATTTACGTTTCGTCGCTTCAAAAATTGGGTTTAAAATCAATGTTTGTTTGACTAAGTGCGGGATTACCCAACCTCGTAACTTTATTCTTAAACTTAATCATCAACTTAATGCATAAAATCCAAGTTAACACCACGTATTTAAATACGGACGTTTACCTAAGTGCTTAATTCAGAAACATTATTTAAACCTTAAAATGTAACCTTGAAAAGATCGGAACTTTCAACAGTGGCAAGAGAGAGAGAGAGAGTGAGGCGAGGTGTTCCCATATTAACATTGGAAACAATCCCTGGCCGGGGGATGGGAGAACTAACGGAGCGAGTATTCGGCCCGGGATTTTCAAATGCATAGGACTTTTTAAATTTTTCTTTTACATACAAATTAAACATATTTGAAAGATATTAGGTTAAAAAAGTAACACTAGCATCAAAAGCAAAGCTAATTTATTAAATATGAGGTAAACAAATATATATGAAAAGCGTTAATAAAAAAATCCACAGGCTCAGAAAAAGTAAGACTGGGGTCTAAAAGAAAATTCCAATTTAGAAAATGTAATAAATTTAGTAATGCTGCCTTTACGTCTCGCTGGCGATTCTGAAATTGTTTTCGGAAGTTACCTGTAAAAAATTATGGGATGCTGAAAAATGTTTCTCGCTATACACAAAATGTTTGCTACTTTAATATCTATATTTTACTGTGGTTGTCATGATGGGATGAACCAAGAACCTACCCTTTTACAGGATCAATTAGAAAACGTTTTAATCAGTGATTTTTTTTGTAGGAAGCAATGTTATTAACTTACAAACTGCAGGCATTCATACATATCCTACGTTCTTATTAACCTGTTACGTTATTTCATTATTTCCGATTATTAACTTCGATTCGAGGACTAGAACTAATTTAAAAATATAAAATGTTCGAATTAAGAAATTAAGCAATTCGACATTGGGTGAACCAGCTCTTACAAAGTAGGGATTAAGAGGAACCTTTTCAGTTTTGATTATTACTCATTTAAAGAAAATTAAAATTTTTCTTAGACAGTTGAGCAGTTGAGGAACACCTATTTGAACCGCTTCTGATTTGTACGTTCGGAATTTTAAAACTTATTATTATGTTATGTTAAAACTTTAATATTTTATATAAAACACCATATAAACTGTGTTTGTTTTGGATTCTAAACTAAATTCTTATACTTTGTAGGTTTTACATATTGTGGGCATGTGAAGCCAACTTCCATGTGACGACGCTTTAGTTTCTGGTTTCATAATAGAATAGAATGGAATAGAATCGATTTTTTATTCCAATGAGAGGCTTTTTTAAATAAACATAAAGATAACCAATAACAGGCAGGGATGATTAGGATGGATAGGAAAGACAAAAAGAGAAACGCGACTTAACAAATTTGTATTTCAAACACCCAGACTCTATCTCATTTATCAGAGGTAACCAGAAAACACCTCACTTTTAAGTGAACCATAAATTTTTAATAATTATGCTTCGCTTGCTATTATTTTTATTACAAAAGACAAACTCCATTTGAACAAACAAGATTATGATAGAAACATGGGATTGATTTGGATGCTTGAAACGTGCAGCGAAATCATGCATTTTATAAACTAATTTATGGGCTGTATTATTAAAAAATACATATTTTTTCGTCTGCTTTGTGGCTATAAGTCCAAACTAAACTCCAAAACATCTAAGTTAATCCAGTTTAAAAAATACTGCATGCAGGGTGTTCCATTATTAACCGACAAACTGTTACTTGTGGTAAGGTCATCAAGTCAAGCATTTTTGCTTCATAAGCATATACCCAAAAACGCACTTGTGTCGAGATACAGGGTGTTGCAGTTAGAAAATTTATTCAATTTTTTCCTTTGGGCTCTTGCAGTGTTCAAAAAAATTAGCTTAAATTAAGAATATCATGTTTCGCTCTAGAGCAGTGGTTCTTAACTTTGTTGGAGGTACTGAACTCCTCCAGTATCAGGTGCGCGTTCACCAAAGGGTTCGGAAAAATTAAATATGATTTTTACAAATTCAAAACATAGGTATATATTTACACATAGGTGCACACAATGAACAAAACCATTAAGAACAAAGAACAAACCCATTATAAGATGATTTTCAGATAAAAACAAAAACATAATACTTAATTTATTTCAAAATTTCCTGGGTTTCATTCAATTTTATTGTTTATCATTTAAAATGTTACAAATACGTTTCGGTGTCTTTCTCCACCATCATCAGTTTGTATGTCTAGATGTTTCTACCTTTACATTTGGTTGGACATAAATGTCCAGGAAAATATACACAACAATAATACTTAATGAAAATTCACTGAAAATCCATGCGCCCTCTGCTGTTGCCTTTCAGAGACCAGTTCAGAAATGCGCGGCTTTACATGGGAAAGTGCCACTCTCATCTCATTTTCACAACAAAGTCTGTTCCTTTTCTTCGTGTTTATGTCCAGCAACCTCGAAAAGGATTGCTCGCAAAGATATGTTGTAACAAACTGTATTAAAATATCTAGAGCTTTCTTAGCAATATCGGGGTACATTGCCATTTGTTGATACCAAAATGTTGAGAGCGTTGTTTGTTGAAGATTTGCTGTTGAAGCTGGCTCTCCTGAATTTCAATAATTTGATCAAGGTATGCATCATTGACGTCTGCTGTCTCAACATTAAACGTGAACGGCTGTCTCACCCATGCTGGATATCACTCTCTTGAAGGGAAGTATTAGTCGAGAGACTTTGCAAGATCATCTAAGTCCGTCGCAATTTCTTGCTTCAGTTCCGCGGGTATAGAACTGTCTCCGATTCCAGATACATCTTCGATATTAGTTACATAGCCGTCTAACGGTGAAAAGTTTGCGAAATTATCATTCTTTATGCGTGGTTTCCATAGCGGTAGGTTTTTCTGAAAAACCTTCAGATTTTCTTCCGCATCGATGATGTTGACTCCACCGCCTTGCATCTGCTTATTGAGATGATTGAGAGCTGCGAAGATATCTGCCATCTACGCTAAAATGATGATGAACTCAAAAACATTGAAGCAATCTGCATGACAATGTTGGTGATCTTGCAAAAACAGGGCTAATTCCACATGCATGGCAAAAACAAGATTCAGGACCTGTCCCCGAGATAAGAAACCGGTTCGACCGAACCCAGGATAAGAACCACTGCTCTTATGAATGTACAGGTTGATTCTTTTTGGAGGCCGGTCTTCTTCCATCGTCTCGAACTGTTTTGTAATGTGCCACTGAAATCTAACAACATTTTGATATCTTTTTTCCATTTAGAAACTTTCTGGTCTCTTTCATTTCTGCAAAATGAGTATTCGGCGTTTAGAAAGCACAGTTTCTCCCCTTTCCACAGATACCAGATAGTGTAAATATAGCGGTAGGGTCCGTTTATTAACAATTTATCAGAGAGAAACTGTTACTTCATCGCCCCTTAATGTTTACTGCAAATGAGCACGAAACGTTAGGAATCAATTGCAATGGTCCACAACTTTTAAGCCGTGAAGCCTTCATACCCTGGTATAACACAGACTCACTTTTCTCTCAAACTCTCTTCAGGAATTTCTCGTTGTATTTACTAAAAATTAATGCTTCAGGTTTGAAAGTTTTGAAATTACAAATTCTTGTATCGCCTGAATGGAGTGAATAAAATTTAAATATCGGAAATAATAATAATATTCAGAATGTTTTCTTTGTAATAGGAAAGCTGGTCCCATTTTTCGGTTCAACAAAATGAGTATTGTAAATAGATAAACCTGCACGAAATATTGACATTTTAGGACTTGTACGAGTATAGAGAAGAAGTGAGAAAATGCAAACAAAATATTTACAAATGAGTGCTAAATAACAGTAACATTTCCTTTAAACCCTTTTCTACCTTGGAAATCGAACCGTTTTAGCTAGGAGCATTATAGAATATGGGATAAGTTTAAATTGGTAAATAATACACCCTTTACACTTATGTACATTGTACTACATTTATTGTACATGACAAAACTACTGAGAGAGCAGCTCAAAGACTCCAAACACTAACAAACAACACAATGACATAGTTTTATAAATGGAGACTAACACCAAACGCGTCAAAAAACCAACTTCTGCTCACAAACCACAGACTCAAC
The DNA here is from genome assembly GCA_024550625.1 of Dendroctonus valens. Lineage (NCBI taxonomy): Eukaryota > Metazoa > Arthropoda > Insecta > Coleoptera > Curculionidae > Dendroctonus > Dendroctonus valens. The sequence goes on along the minus strand of JAJTJO010000120.1, from coordinate 740,424 downwards.
GCTGACTCCCCTACAATAACTGCAGACGGCCAAACGACACAACCAAAAAACGACGTAAAATACCTTGGAATCACAATTGACCACAAACTTAAATTCACTAAACACATACGAAACATCAGGGCAGAAACAATAAAGAGAACAAAACACTTCCGATCACTAACCTACAAAGACATAGGAATTAGCACAAACACCGCCACCAAAATATATAAAGCTATTTGTAGACCCTTGCTAGACTACGGACATATACTAATGACCAACGGAACAGAAAGGACAAAACGTTATATACAAACAACAGAACAAATTGCACTAAGACTAATAACACGAATAAGACACCCCCAAAACCCACTACACAACCCCTCCACCCAACTACTATAAGAACGCACAAACATGACAAAGATTTCGGAAAGACTCATACATCTACAGACAAAATGGACAAACAACCCCTACAACTGGACCATACTGAATCCCCTTTGCCTTACAAGACCAACCAGACAATCCCGCTTCCGTTTCCCTACATCAACGCTACTCGAACACTTACAAACGCAACTGACCACTAGACAATAAAATAATTTGTTCTTGTCATTAGAATTGGAAAGTTTATTTAATAAGATTATTAACCTAGAATAAGAGAATTTTCATCTTTGTTTTTTGTTTAGATTAAGACTACATGTATTAAACAAGGGCAGAAAGACCTATAGGTCGATAGCCTTTTTTAGAAATAAAGATGTTTACTACTACTACTACACCCTGTATAAATTTTGAAATTGCTTTCTTAATGTAATTGTCTCTATGATAAGCAAATCAGTTTATCGGGGTTGTTCAATATTTTTCACGAATAATATTAACAAAACTTTGTGGTAATTTTCATATCACGAGAACGAGGGAATTAGAACAGATCCTATTTTGCAGTTATGAAAGATGATGCATTAATCTGCAATTCTCCCTAAGCTAAATAACCTCTCCATTTGACAATTATATCTTTTGGTAATGGAAAACAAATTGTATTTTGCAGAAATCGAAATATGCGTTGGATCTCCGTCCTGAGGATTATCTGTACATGTTGATTTCCTTAAATTATGTTTAAGAACGTTTCATTCAACATTCCTACTACTAATTTTTCAATATCACTGAGGCCAAATTGTAGTATTGTACCGGCCGTTCTCTTGGAATAAATAACATTATTTAGCCCAAACAAATTTAAATCAATTAATAATTACACAGGCTATTTAATTAAGGGACATTTATAATGGAGACGCCGTAGAAGCTACAATGGAAGGAAGCAAGGCATAGAACGGGAGAAGCAATTTATAATGGAGAAACAATGTGATAATTCACATTCTATTGGGCAGTAACGCTATCAGCTCGTGAACTTTCTTGGTTTCATAGATAGCAAAGTTTCACAGTAAAATAACTCGTCATCAGTGACCTTTAGAGGCAATCATTCGTTATTCGTGAGGCATTAAAATTTTAAAATGTCATAATGGACATAGTGGTTCATTTAAACACCAGAGATTAATATATCTTTTAAGAGTTATTTAAATGTTGTGTAAACTAGTAGAAACATTAATGAGAACAGCGGTCTCAGTGAGTTAAAGGTTGTGCGCTGAAAATGACAGGAAAGCCCAAAAGAAAACAAGAAGATCATTTGAAGGAGACAATAACATTTGCGTTTTATATGCTTACAACAGAAGTGCTTCTGGAAAGAAAAAGTGTAACCAAGAACGCATATCAAATTCGCCCAAAATTGGGAAGGGAACGGAACGAACAAGTAGTGGTGTATCAGGTGAGTAAATAAAAGCATACTGAGAGCGTTAAATAAAGATATTGTTTCTTCGTTCAAGGTACCCTTTCCCTAAATACTTAATCCTAAGGTCAAAAATCGGATTTACTGCTTAAATTAGCATCTGAAACTTCCTGTTGCTGGAATGACGCAAAATATTGATCTCAAATCCAAATGAATGAAAATAAACTCGGTAGTTTAACACTGCTGTCTCATTCTCAAACAAGATCCAGAATATCTGCATACCTGTAGGCAAATTATCAACCTGTTACTGACAGTCCTGATGAATAAATTAACGATTACTTCCCTCTCATGCATGCAAATCATTCGAAATAAACTAGTTTCAAAAAGTCGGCACCAACTTGTAGCATTTCATTCGTGTTAGCTTCGGTGTTTACATTCGAAATTCCGATTGCGTTTAATCCATTTTCGCATTTTTGAATAAGCGCACCCGAATGAAAACGATTTAATAACCCGAAAGGCGCTGCACACGTTCCTGACAATTACCGATAATGCCCTTCAATATGCCGGAGCGGAATAAAAAGGTGATTTGTATGGTAAGTGCATTAAAGTATAAAGTTCCAGCAGACCCAATCGATATTAAAAAATTAAACTGAAATAGTCAATCGATCTAATAAGGGTTTTAAGTCGAGTATTCACTTGCAGTCAACTACCAGAATAAAGGTTGTTTAAATTAGCACTTTTATTGGTATTTTTTGCGAATTAGTATAGATAAAACTACTCGCCACTGTTACGAAGTTGAAAGTACTGAATCTATAAAGAAATATTTATTAATTTACTCAAATAGAGAGAAATTAAATGCCCAAATAATAAAAGTAATAATGACAGAAACCTTAAAGCATTTTAAATGGACCCTGATGGAACTAAGAGCATTCTTCTCTAGCAATTGAACCGGAATAAGGTGTAAGGAGAAAAAAATGCAAATAAACATATCACTAATTTAAAGCGGCAATTTCATATGTTAAATCTAACATTAACTGAAATTCTAATTCCTTCTTCTAGTTTTGTCCCATTAAACTCACCAAAATATTCAGGCGAAATAGTAGTAGTAAACATCTTTATTTCTAAAAAAAAGGCTATCGACCTATCGGTCTTTCTGCCCTTGTTTAATACATGTAGTCTTAATCTAAACAAAAAACAAATATGAAAATTCTCTTATTCTAGGTTAACAATATTATTAAATAAATAAAATTTCAGTGGCAAGAAGGAATTATTTTATTGTCCACTAGTCAGTTGCGTTTGTAAGTGTTCGAGTAGCGTTGATGTAGGGAAACGGAAGCGGGATTGCCTGGTTGGTCTTGTAAGACAAAGGGGATTAAGTATGGTCCAGTTGTAGGGGTTGTTTGTCCATTTTGTCTGTAGCTGTATGAGTCTTTCCGAGATCTTTGTCATGTTTGTGCGTTCGTATAGTAGTTGGGTGGGGGGGGTTGTGTAGTGGGTTTTGGGGGTGTCTTATTCGTGTTATTAGTCTTAGTGCAATTTGTTCTGTTGTTTGTATATAACGTTTTGTCCTTTCTGTTCTGTTGGTCATGAGTATATGTCCCTAGTCTAGCAAGGGTCTACAAATAGCTTTATATATTTTGGTGGCGGTGTTTGTGCTAATTCCTCTGTCTTTGTAGGTTGGTGATCGGAAGTGTTTTGTTCTCTTTATTGTTTCTGCCCTGATGTTTCGTATGTGTTTAGTGAATTTAAGTTTGTGGTCAATTGTAATTCCAAGGTATTCTACGTCGTTTTTTGGTTGTGTCGTTTGGCCGCCTGCAGTTATTGTAGGGTAGTCAGCGTTGAGTCTGTGGTTTGTGAGCAGAAGTTGGTTTTTTGACGCGTTTGGTGTTAGTCTCCATTTATAAAACCATGTCATTGTGTTGTTTGTCAGTGTTTGGAGTCTTTGCGCTGCTCTCTCAGTAGTTTTGTCATGTACAATAAGTGCCGTGTCGTCTGCGTATTGTAATATGTATGCCGATCTGTCGATTTGATTTTTGTCTGGTAAGTTGTAATTGTATATGTCATGGCAGTATATATTGTAGAGAAACGGTGAGAGCGGGGATCCTTGAGGGAGCCCTTGTTCAGGGGAAAAAGAAAATGACAGAGTTTTGTTAATTCGTACTTGTAGTTGTCTGTTTTCTAGTAAGTTCTTTATGGTGTGTAGTAGATATGTTGGTGTGTGTAGTTTGTATAGTTGGTATAGTAAGCCTCTATGCCAGACACTATCAAAAGCCTTGTTAATGTCCATAAATAGGCAAGCTGTCTTTCTGTCAGTTAGGTGGGTAGTTTGTATATTGTTGGCCAAAATAAAGAGGGGATGAACAGTCGAGTGATGCTGTTTGAAACCAAATTGGTAGGTAGGTATATACCCTCCAATCACTCTTTCAAGCCGCTGCTTCATTATGCCTTCAAAAATCTTGCCCAGTATTGGAAGCAGTGTAATTGGTCTGTAGTTGCTCGGTTGTGTATTGTCCAGTCCATTTTTGGGTATAAGGATTATTAAGCCGTTTTTCCATGTTTCTGGGATTCTGCCATCTGTGATGCAGTTGTTCAATTCAGTTAGGATCAGTTTGTGTGTTTCTTGAGTTACGCTTTTAAAGAGTTTTGCCTTAATTTTATCTTTCCCCGGTGCAGTGTTTTTGATGTGCGCTAGGGCTTCATCGTACTCTGTGTCTGTGATCAGTTTGTAGGTGTAGTTTGGTGAGCTGTTAAAATAGTTCAAGTACCAGTCGTTGATCAAGTTCCAGTTGTCATTGTCGAAGTTAGGGTTTGTCGATGTGCTGAAGGCCCTTTGATAGTGTCTGGCGAATGCGTCCGCTTTCTCTTTGTCTGTGTAGCGTTCTATTCCGTTTTCGTCAATTGTGTCAGTAGTGCCAGTCTTCCTGTATTGCGCCAGTTTCTTAATTTTTCGCCAGTATGTTTTGCCTTTGTCCTTCTGTATTTCTTTATATGTTTCTAGCCATTTATCTTGTCGGTATTGTCCAATCAGAGTTTTAATGTTTCTGTTAAGTTGGTTCAGTGTCTTTTTTAGGTCGTTATTTTGAGTGTTTGTATATAGTCTGTACAGTTCTCTCTTATGTTTTATTAGTCTGTCGGTAGAAAGCATTTTTTATTTCCGGGCTAAATTTTCCTATGGCTAGTGAAAGTTGTTGTTGTATGGTTTCTATTGAAATGTGCTGTGCTTGTGATTGAATGTAGTCATGTATATGTTGTTTCACTTTGTCTATGTCAGTCTTTGTTAGGTTTAAGTTTTTCTCTATAGGAGCTGTATTGGAGGTAGGTTGCGTATGTTGTAAGTCTATGTTAAACGTAATAGCCAGGTGGTCGGATCCAAGTTCGTTGGTTAAGTTTATGTTGTTGATGGTGTTTGTCAAGTTTCTTGTGTGCAGTAGAACGTCTGGTGTTGAGCCTGGGTTTGCGGGCATCAGAAAAGTTGGTGGGGTGTGCTGTTTTATAAAGTCGGAATTTTGCAAAAATCTTTTAAGTTGTTTCGTTTTGTTTGTATTCAAGTTAAAGTCGCCTATAATTATTGCATATTTATAGATGCTCGTCAGGCGAAATAATAAATTACAAATCTATTTTCGTGCATGATCAATAATGCCAAGTCTGCCTTAATCAGACATTCGAAATAACATTTTGTCGAAAAAATAAAAAATTTCTCTTGCATTGACGTGGATAACTTAAAGTGGCTGAGCTCGAAAATTAAACATCAAAGTGCAAGTATTTCCGACTAGATAGAACGCTAAAAAGACAGCCTGTAATTTATAATTCTTAGATGAACTATTTATATGCATACGGTGTATCCAAGATACGAATGAATGATGATCGTGAAAATGTAATGTTGGAGCACTTTTATACGCAATATTTAAAATTTATCTTTTCATGATGTAAAACAGTTTGTCATTGCCACGTTGCCAGTCAAGTACAACTGTATTTTGTTACCGAAAGTGAATGAATGACTCCAAAATCTCTTTATTTATTGTAGATACTTTTGAGCTAGTCAATTTGGCATTTGAATTTGAATAATAAGAATATTTAGTTAGCAGCAATGAACTGATGGCATTGCAAATAACAGTCATGTAAATTTAATGTAAATATAAATAAAAATGTAACAAAAAATAAAAATTACTTTCATTTCAATGTCGAACAAGAATATAAAGTATACATAATTTTTTTATAGTTTATACTCCTAATACACACATTCTAAGTCGCATCTTTTATAAAAAAATATTTGTTAGTAAAAACATTGTATGTTGGGATGAACACATGTGTGTTCCGAAAAAGTAATCTAACTTGTATACCAGTTAAACGATTTTAATAATTTTCCTTCGAGTATATGATTCGTTCTTTGGTTATTATTTCAAGCGTAAGAAATCTAATTGCGTAGTTCTCCATCTCAAATAATGAGAAAAAACCCAGACATATTTTTCAGCCGTTTTTTGAAACTCCTTGTGCGTTATCGTTTTTTGATTGAATTGAAGCTAAAATGTAGTCAATCTAATTCCTGTGTACCTACATTACAGAATTGGAGAAACTGATAAGTTTTTCGGGTTTTTAGGCAGTCGTAAAATAGAATTACTTCCTGACGTTTCTCCATCACGAGTGCATCGTGCATCTTCAGAGGTGGTTTGCTTGAGAGCTTATACGGTACTGATGCCTTGGGCGCAGTCCGTATTTTCAAGGAATGGCCTCGAAAGCCTAACTCTATGTATAGAATTGGGAAAATTTGACCAACCATTTCACAAAATATTACAAAAAGACAAATTAATCTTTTTTCACAATTTTATAAACGGTACAGAAAGGGCAAGTCGAGTCCTTATTCGTTCTTGTTCTTGATTTTGGCAAAAACACTTTCATTGAGTTACATAGCCATACCCACCTGACTCTGCAACTACAATACTAGGAAACCACCATACTCCAACATTCCACGAGTCAGCAGAAGTGTTTTCCTCATTTGACTGTTTTGCATGAGAACTCATTCTTTGTAACCACGTTGTGGAATTAAGTAGCTAAATAAATTGTCGTTGTAATAATAAAAACTTTTTAAAAACGAATTATATCGTTAAAGTTTCATAATTGGCGCAGTCGGTAGGATTGTGCAGTAGCAGTATCCAAGATTCCGGCTATTTGAGTTCTTCAACTCTTCAGCACAATCTCCAGAACCAACGGCAGAGGCTACTCCACCAAAGAATCGGGAAGGAAGAATCAACGTAAGTGCATTTTCCTTTCAATCCTAATCTATCTTCCGTATAAAGATTTCATTAGGAATAGTAATAGGGCCGTGTATCGCATACACACAATTAAAGTTAGGTCAGTCTATTGAAGACATAGTTTAGTTTGATTTTTTTCTCTCTCTCAATTAAGAAAATAGAAAGCATAAAAATAGTAAATTTTTTAAAGTGAAATATAAAGTTTATGCTTATTTATGAGTGAAGTAGACGATATTGTCAAACAATTAGAAAATATTCGTCTTAGCAAACCAGTAAGTACCAGCGTTAAAATGACTACTGCAAACCAAAATAATATGAATTGGAGTTTATTCAAATCAAAGTTAGATAATATTAAATCCTTTGACGGTGACAGTAATTACCTGAATAAATTTTTAAGTAGGTGCGAGAACCTAATAAGTACATATCTACCACTAAACGATGCTGATTTAAACAAGCATATTTTGGATTGTATTAATGAGAAACTGATCGGAAAAGCCGAAACTATGGTTGGCAATCGATCAGAACTTCTTAGTTGGGATAATCTCAAAACCGCTTTGATTCAGTGCTTCTCTGACCGAAGAGATGTAGATTGTTTAATTCAGGAACTTACAAGGACCCGCCCTCATAGAAATGAAGATTTAATAAGTTTTGGTACTAGGTTGCAATTGCTTAGGAGTAATGTAGTCCAGCGTGTCAGTAACGATACCCAAATGTCTACTAGCGATAAAGTTTGCAACATTAATCATTTTGAGAAAACTTCATTAAATACGTTTATCGCAGGATGCTCAGGCACATTGAAAAATAATATGCATCTGAAAAGACCAGAATCCCTTGAGGATGCGATGGCCTATGTTTTAGAGTTTGAGAATTTTGAGCGACTTTATGGAACTTTACGTAATAGTGAAAAATCCCAAAAATTTAATCCAAGTTTCACTAAGCCTGGATTTAACCAAAATTATTATCGTCAACATTTTCCAAACGCGCAAAGCTTTTTCCCCACCCCACAGTTTAGTAACAGCCAACCGCAATATAATCAATATCAAGCCAACAACCAATCAAATGGTTTTCAACTTAATCAACACACTAATTCAATCACGTCTACTAAACCGACATTTCCCTCTCAACCGGTAAATATTCAAAGTAGACCAACACCCCCTAGACAATGGCCCACAAATAGAGATGTTTTTGGTCCGCCCAGAAATGTATTCAGACCCAATCAGAACTCTCCAAATCAATTTCCAAGGCCTACACCCATGTCAGGAATTTCCAGAAATTCTCTTACCCCCACCAGAAAACATGGATTAAATTCTCAATATAATAACTTCCAAAGACCATTTTATCAAACACCACAGCCAATGATAGTTGAAGAACTATATTCGAACGAATACGAAGATCATTCTACAAACCCGTATTGTCAAAATTTTGAACATTTTTATAACCAAGAATACCTTGACTACCCTCAGTCAACAGAAACATACTCTGATCAATTTGAAGACCAAATCAACTTCCAGGAGCTTCAAGACCCTCGAACTTCCCAAAATACTGTCCTCGAAGAAAATGGAAATTTTTGCGACCCCAGCCCAACGAAAGAACACAGCTAATAGAAATTAACATTTCTTCATACAATGCCCTTCCATACATTGAAATTAGCAGTCTTAACATCAAGCTTTTAATTGACACTGGCAGTTTTCGTTCAATTTTAAGACCCACCATTGCCGAGACTTATTTTCCACACTGTATATTTCGGTCAACCAATACTATTAAAACAGCCATAGGTAGCGAAAGCACGCAGTTTCAAGCTAATATTTCCGCGCTCGCAGAAGTTGGTCTCGACTACGAAATCAGCTTTATTTTATTTGATTTTCATGATTATTTTGATGGCGTTCTAGGACTCAATGATCTTATAAATATGAATCTTAACATTGATTTAATTAACAAGCGATTGATTGGAGCAAACATCGAAATTCCCTTTAAGTACAGAACACCTGCAGAAGCTAGTTTTACATTCTCGGTAAACCCATGCAGTAAAATTAAGAAGAAATTACCAGTTAATGTTAACGACGGGGATATTATTATAAATACCCAGAAGATGAACGACCTGATCATTCCGTCAATGGTCACCTGTGCACGCTACGGATTTGCCACCGTTGAAATTCAAAACCCCACAGATAAGACCGTTTCAATAACCTTAACTGAACCACTAAAGGTCGAGGCTTTTGAACCTGCAAAGTATGAAATTTATACTCTTGAGGCAGTCTCGCAAAATCTTGGAAATCGTAATAACAAAACGTTTAATATTAATAATCAAGTTCGAACGAATCACATGAATACCGAAGAAAAATTAGCTATCAATCGATTGTGTACGGAATTTTCCGATATATTCTATAAACCAGGAGACCAACTCAGTTTTACATCAAGAATTTAGCATAAAATCAAAACAACCGACGAGATTCCGGTGCACGTTAAACCATATCGATACCCATATGTTCACAAAGCAGAGGTTAAAAAACAAATAAATGAAATGTTAGACAAAGGAATTATTCGATCTTCCAGCAGTCCATGGTCATCACCAATATGGATTGTCCCCAAGAAAATGGACGCGTCAGGGCAACAGAAATGGAGGATAGTTTGCGATTTCAGAAAAATTAATGACAAATGTGTTCCCGACAAATACCCAATACCCAACATTAACGATATTTTAGATAAACTGGGCCGTGCCCAATATTTTTCTACCCTCGATTTGGCGAGTGGGTTTCACCAGATTGAAATACACAAGGACTCGATAGAAAAAACAGCATTTAGCGTGGAACATGGCCACTATGAGTATTTAAGAATGCCATTTGGACTGAGAAATGCTCCAGCGACATTCCAACGTGTAATGGATGAAGTACTCAAAGATCTACAAAACAAAGTTTGTATGGTATTTATGGATGATGTAATCGTGTTCAGTACAAATCTAACAGAACATATTCAAAATTTAAAATTGGTATTTAAAAAACTTCGTGAAGCAAATTTAAAAATTCAACTCGATAAATGTGAGTTTCTGCGACGAGAGGTCGAATTTTTAGGACACATTGTCACACCAGAGGGAATAAAACCAAACAAAAATAAGATCACGGCAATACAAAAATACCCACTTCCAAAAACGCAACGCGAACTAAAATCATTTTTGGGATTGGTTGGATATTATCGAAAATTTATCCAGAATTTTGCAAAGCTAACTAAACCCTTAACACAATGTCTTAAGAAAGAAGGAAAAATCGTGCACACAAAAGAATTCATAGAGTGTGTTAATACTTGCAAAAATGTTCTAACAACAGAACCTGTCTTGGCATATCCAAATTTTACGAAACCCTTCGAGTTAACCACCGACGCTTCTAATTTCGCGATTTCAGGAGTACTATCTCAGGGAAACCATCCCATATGTTACGCATCTAGAACCCTTAATCCAGCAGAGATAAATTACTCAACAATTGAGAAGGAGCTATTGGCAATTGTCTGGAGTTGCAAGTACTATCGCCCATATTTATTTGGAAGGAAATTTATAATCTTCACAGACCATAAACCCTTACAATGGCTCATGTCAATGAAAGAACCAAATTCCAGGTTGGTACGTTGGAGACTAAAATTAGAGGAGTTCGACTACGAAATCAGATATAAAAAAGGCAAATCCAATAAAGCAGCAGATGCACTTTCCAGGAATCCTGTTGACCTCAATGCTCTAGAAACAGATTCATTATACAACAATATAGGAGACACCGATGAAATAACCAATGACTTTATGTTAAATCACGAAGAATTGCCAAGCTTAGATAACTTAACAGTTTCAGAGATTTTAGGGCAAAACACCGAACCCTCAAATTCAAATAAAGGCAAAATTAATATTATATCGAATATCCAGTTAAGAACACCGAACCAAGTTAACAACCAACCGTCCGATTCAGAAACAATACACTCATCATCAGAAAATCCTATTTTTGGAATACCAATATCTGAACGTCCAATAAATATGTACAAGAATCAAATAATTATTACAGATGGAGATATCCTAAATGTTCATATTAAACAGAAACGCATATTCGAAAACATCCGTATGTACTTAACTATTTCAAAAATTAATCCCGCCCCTCACATTATCAAATTTATAAAAGAATACCTCAATCCCAAACAATCATACGCATTATATTTTCGACACGATGGCCTTGCGCGAATTTTTACAGTAACCCTTCAAAATATTTTTAAAAATTCTGCTTATAAAATGCTTCATTGTACAAAAATGCTTGAAGATGTACAAACCAGAGAGGAGCAGCAGGAGAGAATGAAGCTCTATCACACCACAAAGACTTGTCACCGCGGCATAAGCGAGCTAAAATTGAGTTTAAATCAAAGATATTATTGGCCAAAAATGTCTGAAGATATAGAAAACTACGTGAATAATTGTGAAATTTGTCAGAAAAATAAATATGACAGAAGTCCACCTATTGTGAAGTTCAATCTCACTCCTACAGCATCCAGACCATTTGAACACATACATGTCGACACTTTTAGAATGAATTACGATGCTTATGTCACAGTTTTAGATTCATTTTCCAGATACGGGCAGGCATACCCACTTAAAAGTATTACCGGAATTGAAGTTATCGAAAATCTATACACCTTTATTACACATCATGGTTTACCATTGAAGATAACTACAGATCAAGGAACGGAATTTAAGAATAAAGCTTTAGAAGATTTTTGCAAACTCTATAAAATTGATTTACACTACACAACAGCGAAGAATAGTAATTCAAATTCACCTGTTGAACGCTTTCATTCGTCAGTCATAGAAAGCTACAGATGCTTGAAAGAGGAAAATAAAGAACTATCAACTGATCAATTAATCAAGCGCGCAGTTTTGGGTTATAATAATTCTATTCATACTGTAACAAAATTTACCCCTTTTGAAATCATAACTGGTCACATTAAATCACTAAATCCGTTTGATCTCAACGATAACGCAATTATTTCAAGTTATGTGCAATCGCATAAAGAAAATTCGAATAAGTTATACGAAAAAATTAAGCAAAAGAATGAAGAAGCAAAATGTGCAATAATAACTAAACGGAACGAAAACAGATGTGAACCACCAGATTTCGAGTCACAAAATCACGCTTATATCAAAACCAAAAACCGCGGCAAACACTTACCAAAATTTAATAAAATGCAACTAATCGGGCAAACCGATATTAAATTACAAACACAAAATCACGATTATCACAAAAGTTGTGCCCGAAAACCAAAAACTAAGTTTCACTATTATTTGCAGAGAAACCAAGAAAATGGGTCTCAAATGGAAAATCCCGATTGTCCTGTTCCTGGTTCTTCAAACCAAATGGTCAATTGAAACGGAAATACAACTAAACCCCTTAAATAATCCAATACTTCCGATTAAGCTAGGTAATGCTAAGCTAGTTTATAGTAAACATACATTTCTACACTATATAGATTTAATTGAGATAATTACGCAAATGGAAAATTTAAAAAGCAATTTTCTAATACTTAAAGGCTACTTAAAGTCACATAACGGTAATAACGGTATATCATATCATCAGTTATCAGAAAATTTACTAATAAGAACGGACAACTTAATTCACATCGCATCAGGTAAACTTCAAAATTTAATACCAAATAATCGAAAGAAACGAGGCCTTTTGAATATAGTAGGGCAAATTAATAAATGGCTTTTTGGTACACTTGACGCTGAAGACGGTCAACATTACAATGAAGCAATTGCTACTTTAGAGAGTAGTCAAACAAGCGTTAACGATGAACTAAAACTTCAGATGTCGCTATCCAAAGGTTTAATCACTCATTACAATAAGACCATAACTACCCTTAACGAAAATCAGGACAAACTTAGATTAAGTATAAGGTCCTTTCAGCAACTAATGCAACAAACGATATCCAATGTTCAGAATTATCTTGGGTTTCACGGGTCAATAACGCAATTAAACCTAGATTGTCAAAACTTAATTATGTTTTTGGATAATTTAGAGGATGCAATAATGTTTTCCAAACTAAATGCGCTGCATAACAGTATTTTGTCCACTAACGAATTAACAATTATGCTAAAATATTTAGAAAACATGTACAAAGTTGCAGCAATCCCAAAATTTCAAAATATACTCTCGTATTATCAATTTTTTGGAACTCAGGTTAGTTTCTCTCACACGAAAATAATTTTTGCGATACACGTACCTATACTAAGGCCAGAAGATCTAATGTTTTTTCACCTATACCCTATTATCCTAAATCGAACTATATTCATTCCCCAATACCCTTACCTCGCACAAGAAGAAGTTAGAAACCAGCACACCAGTCAGCCTTGCTCAAAAATAGAAGACACATATTACTGCAACGAAGAGTTTCACCCACAAGATGATTGTACCAATGAACTTTTAAAAGGCAAGACAATACATAATTGCCCAACCTTCAACATTAAGTTAGTAGAGCCAATAGTTGAACAAGTAACGGAAGAATTGGTCCTCGTACTGTTAACAGAACCTGCAAAGTTAATATCCAAATGTGGTACCGATCAGTATCACCTACTTGAAACATCAACCCTTGTCAAGATCCCGAAAAATTGCGAAATTCAAATTAATGAAAAGAAATTCATCAATAACATCAACATACAAAAAGGAAAACCATTTATATTGCCGAAAATCACACTACCTCAAACAATTACTACGAAGTTCTTGGACGCACCAAACATTTCCAAAATTAATCTAGATGAAATTTATCATTTGAAGGAAATAGCCAATCAACTTTTACCAGTGACTTTAAACCAGAAGTCAAAACACCAAGAATACACCTTCTTTGGTATTGTGGGAGTCTGCACATTTCTTCTGATTCTCCTATTGACGAGCCAATGGAACCGAGTCAGAATCTTTTGGCTATCGACCCGAAATGCTTTCCATAAATCTACGGATCTTCAAGTACCAGATGATTACTCAGCAACTACCGCTTCGAAAAAACAGTCCGTTATTTTCGAATCCTGAGGAGGGAGAAGTTACATAGCCATACCCACCTGACTCTGCAACTACAATACTAGGAAACCACCATACTCCAACATTCCACGAGTCAGCAGAAGTGTTTTCCTCATTTGACTGTTTTGCATGAGAACTCATTCTTTGTAACCACGTTGTGGAATTAAGTAGCTAAATAAATTGTCGTTGTAATAATAAAAACTTTTTAAAAACGAATTATATCGTTAAAGTTTCATAATTATTGCATCACATTTTTCTGTAGACTCTGAATCAATAGGATTCTAGCATAGCACATTTTTCTGCATCCGGAATTCGATTCTTTCGAAAATTTGCCCGAACTAGACCTATTTACAAGAATTTTTACTAATTCTTGTTAATTTGCAAGCCTCTAGCCATATTCAAAAATAAAACTGGCGATTTACGTTTGAATTTTCAATAATAACGTAGTTAACAATAGACGTTTAATTTGGATCAGCCTGTATATCAAGCAGAAATACATTTCCTCGGTAGAAACAATCAATTAAAATTATCTGGCTAGCGTTCCACTTAGCGAACTCAAAGCCAAATCAGTTTTACGGAAAATAATAATTGGAGCCCTTGAAAACCCTCGTTATTAAAGAACGCCGAGGAATTAAGAGAACCAAACTAGGGAAAATAGACTTTCTCGGATTTCATCAAGGAAATCTTTTTAAAAACTGTTTTATTTAAAAATGTAAATTTGACTACTAATTGCAGAAACTTCCAATCTCATTTGAAGTGGATTTTATTATTACCTCGAGACTATCAAAAGAACGAATGATAAAATATCCTCGAGTTAACAAAGATTTATTTTTAGGTCGGTTTTTATTTTGAATCCGGCAGTTTGGAGAAGTGGAAAATTGCGGTTAATGTTAAAGTAAGTTAAGATCAGTGGTATTAAACTATTTTGTAAACATTATAACGGTCCTCATCCACAAAATCCATTACCTTGACCCTGAGATAAAACCGGAATTCCAGTCATCCGGGAAAGCGTTTCCGCATATACAATCCAAACTTTCATTTAGGCCACTTAACCAACGGTTTAATTTACCTACTGCTGAGCAAGTGGATTAGTTAGTCGTAGCAAAGGGATTAGCACCCATTTATATGCCTCTTCCGTTTTACAGTCTTAAGAGATTTTCAAATTTCAAAAAAATCACTAGATGAATTTTCTAAACAAACAAGCAATCAACTTGCCATTGCCTGATTTATAAATAAAATAAGTGTGTATATTTTCCTGACTGTATTTCAATTTAATCCAAAAGAAATTCCTGGGTTCCAGTCAATTTTATTGACTGGACTTATTATATTATTTAAATAATAAACAATAAAATTGACTGGAACCCAGGAATTTCTTTTGGATTAAAATAAAATAAGTGCGAAGCACACAATTTTAAGAGAAAGAAATATAGAGTAAACGACAAAATATAATTAAAATGTGTCTCCCTATATACCGCTGGCGACCAACAATATAACAAATGATCAATTAATTGAATTAAATTACGCCTGTAAAACAGATAGTTTGAAAAACGATCATATACAGGATGAGTAGAATTCATCACTATTCCGTTTAATGGGCTACTAAGGCTTATTCATACAGTGCGGAAAAAATGTTATTGAAAAGAACACAATTCTTGACATTTTTAAAAAATCCATAGAACTACGCAACTATGCATTCAGGCAGATATTTGTTGTTTGCCGAACTTGAAATGTATAACAATGTCCAACATGCATAAAGTTTACCTTCCTTGTGTAGGCTCCAAATAGATCAAGTCGTCTACATAACAAACGTTCGGAATTGACAGCCTGTTTTCTATTACAAAAAAAACAATGATGCTTTTCAGACAGTGAAAATGAAATTGTCTAAGAACGTGAAAGTGAAAAAGTGTTTTCTATAGTTCGTACTCATAAGCAAAAGCGTGGGATTAGTTGAAGAAAGTTTTCCATGTGATGAGATATGGATCTACTTTCTCTACCTTCTTGCAAACAATGGAATCTGATGTTGTGAAGTCAGGTTTCATAACCTTATTACTTACTTCACTACTCAACTTCACTTCATAGTTAGTAGTAGTAGTAAACATCTTTATTTCTAAGAAAAGGATATCGACCTATCGGTCTTTCTGCCCTGGATTGATTACAAAGTTTTGTATGGAAACTTAATAACTAATAACTAATATAATTAACAAATATGTACATAATTTATGCCTGGAGATGCTCCAATAGGGTTGAGGTTGGGAAGAGGAAACGCGTTTGTCTGGTCGGTCTTGTTAAACAGAGGGGGTCCAGGAAGGTGAGATTGTGAAGGTTGTGTTTCCATCTTGATTGCAAAACGAGTAGTCTTTCCGAGATCCTTGTCAAGTTTGTGCGTTCGTAGAGTAGTCGGTTTCGTGGATTGTGGATGGGTTTGCTGGGTGTCGGATCTTCGTTATCAGTCTCAGTGCTATCTGTTCTGTTGTCTGTAAATGCCGTTTAGTTTTGTCAGTAGCGTTGGCGAATAAAATTTGAGCGTAGTCTATTAGAGGTCTGCAGATCGCTTTATATATGATAGTTGCTGTCTTGGTGCTGATACCCTTGTTTTTGTAAGTGTGCCAAAGTGTTTTGCTCTCTTGGTTAGATCTGTTCTGATATTTTGTACGTGTTTTGTGAATTTTAGTTTATTGTCCATTGTTATTCCTAGGTATTTCACATTGTCGGTGGGTTTGGTTATTTGACCGTCCGTGGTGATGTTTGGAGAGTCTGGTTTAATTCGGTGGTTTGAGAGGAGCAGCCGGTTTTTTGATGCATTTGGTGTGAGTCTCCATTTGTATAACCATGCTGTTATTGTGTCTGTTAGTGTCTGGAGGGAGTCCACTGCTCTGGCGGTCGTTCTGTCATGCGCGATAAGGGTAGTGTCGTCAGCGTATTGCAGCAGGTAAGCGTTTTGGTCTATACCTTCTTTGTCTTGTCTGTTGTGGTTGTATATGTCATGGCAATATATGTTGTAAAGCAGGGGTGAGAGTGGTGAATCCTGCGGTAAGCCTTGCTCAGGTGAAAAGGGGATAGAGTAGTCGTCGTTGATTCGTACCTCCAGTTGTCTGTCTTCGAGTAGTTGTCTGTCTTCGAGTATATGTATTAAGTAATTTGGAGTGCCAAGTTTGTGTTAAATGGTTTTGTGCTAATTTTACTAGACCTTGAACCTTTGCAGAAGCTTCATTTCCAACAATATTTGAAGAAGGCCGTTTTCTTAACTTTTTTTCAACAGAAAACTGCTTTACATCGCACATTCTTGTTACGAATGAAAACTGAATATTGTGATGTTGTGACGTGAGGCTATGAAGGGATGCTCAATAGTTCTATAATAGATTTTGTGCTAAAACTAAATAAATAAAAGTACGCGCTGATATGTAGCGATTTATATCATTAGTTAAATTTTACGTAAAATCGGAATTTATCTGAATGAGTAAAATATAATTTGCAGGTGCGATCAAAAACATTGCTGCGAAATATACGACTTAATTTGTTGCGAAATCTCAATGTTTCGAGAGAATTGCATTTTTTTCCATTCTGTAAAATACTTTTGTACTCTCTACATTCCATGTAGATTAATGACGCCAATTTTGAATCTTATAAGCAACAATTAATCCAGAAAACTTTTGGTTATATAATTTTCTTCTTTTCGTTGATTTTACTCGTAATAATCAACAAGAATAGTTTAAGAAATCATAGTGTAATCGTTTCTGAGAATAAATTTGTTTGTAAAATAAAACAAGACAAAAGCGAAGAAATTATTGCGAAAATTAAGCATTTTTACTTAATTATCCAGACAATTACTTACATTCGCGGAAAATTTCTTTCTAATCGTTCTGGTGCTTAAAATGGTCACAGCTTTTCGCTTAATGATGCTTGTTGTAAACATTCGCGGAACTGGAGGATTTTCAAAAGTTTCTTATGATGAGAAATTAACAAATTATTTATTAATACTTTTTATCTCTCGTTTTCATTACAATTGAGGACGATTCAATTATTTCAAGAACAGGCATGAATTCTGCTAAGCCAAGCACAAAATAGAAATGAACAAAACATTAAAAGGAACAAAATTTAAGAAAAAATATAGAGACAACCCCAGCATTTTTATAAAATATTGTCATTCAGAATTTCCACAAGCTTGAATATAAATTACTCAGTTCATTTTTAAACATTAAAAGTTAAAGTTTAAGGAGGACTGGAGGATATTTCTCGAATGCTCCAATTTATCACAGTAAATGATCTTCTGAGAAATAGGAGAGTACTATAAAACACATAAAAAAATACGATTGAAATGGTAAAGGAACAAAAAACAATACAAAAATTTGTTTGTTATTACACGCATTTATGACTGAGCGAAACGAAAAAAACTGCAAAGAAAGGCAATCAATTACGTTTTTTCTTAGTCAAAATTTGAAAAATTTACTAGATTATAGAAACCCGCCAAAGAAATAAAAAATAACAAAAACATAGTGCTTTATATCGAAAGGGTAAATAGCAAATGACATACTCTGACGACGACAAAATGTTGTGATGTGAATTTAACTCGATTAATTTAGAATAACTTGTAGAGAACACACAGAATATGTTCTATCACCATCAGCACTTCGAGACGTTACCGGCATGGGTGCCCCTACCGGTAGCTACACTATCGCCGAC
Organism: Dendroctonus valens; assembly: GCA_024550625.1. NCBI lineage: Eukaryota > Metazoa > Arthropoda > Insecta > Coleoptera > Curculionidae > Dendroctonus > Dendroctonus valens. The sequence goes on along the minus strand of JAJTJO010000120.1, from coordinate 721,723 downwards.
ATTGCTCCTTGGCCGTCTCACCGACGGCAAGGTGATAGTTCCCCCAGAGAGGGTCGAACAGGTGAAATGGAAATATCTACGGAAGGCTTACGTCCAGGGGTGGACGACTGTGAAGCTGATGATGTTGATGAATCTCCATATTGTAGACCTCTTGCCTCCATGACTTCTTCCACATATTTCCTCCAACTTCTAGGTGGTCTAATGGAGGAATCCATAGACGTATTTTCTTTGGCCATCTATTTCCATCCATTCTTTGAAGGTGTCCGTACCAGATTAATATTTTGGTATCTATTGTGTCTAGAATGTTACCCTCAACGTTCGTCATCTGTCTTATGGTATCATTTCTCACGTGATTTAGTCTCACGTGACTTATTTCCCAAGTCTCCGCTCCGTAGGTGCATAAACTTTCTACCATCTATTTATCGATAGAAATTTTTGCCTTTCTTATTATTGCTGAGCTCCACATTGATGAGTTTAGTTGTCGAATTAATCTCTTTCCTTGGCCCATATTGTTAGTGATGTCGCCGACAGTTTTTCCGTTAGAAGAGAGCGCAACTCCAAGGTCCTTAAATGAAGAACAACTCTTTATCTTTTCGTCCATCCCCTTTCCAAATCGTGTCCTTCTTCTCGTACTAGCATGTATTCGTTCGGCCTTTTTGATGTTTATGGTGAGGCCCCAGTCTTCACAGCTCTCTTGAAGTTTGCGGAACATGTAGTTGGAATCGTCCTCATCTTCCGCTACAATAACTTGGTCATCCGCGAACAGTAGGGTATAATAAGGTACCGCTTTGGATACACACGCTCATCTTGCAACAAATAACATTGACATAACAATAAAAAATGTACAGTATTAACAAAACAAGAGCCACGGGTCATCCTGTCTTAACAAAAGTATGTTGGTTTTATGTTATTTTAGTGCAGTTGAATTCTTTTCCAGAACTGTTTTCAACATACTTCACCTTTCTAATATATAATTTTTTTAAATGAAAATGGTGTTTGGAGGAATCAATGGCTGATCAAAAGTCAAGCCAGAAGCACGGATTTTAGTAGTTAATCGTTAATCTAGGTCGCGTTCAAAAATACAATAATCCATCAATAAATATACATTGGCTTACCGCTTGCTTCCTAGTTCCTGTACTAGACTTTCATAAGAATCATTGACAAAATTTATCAAGTCATTATCAAAAAATATTTTAAAGCACAAAGAACATTTGTCGGAAAGCTCCTTAAAATGTCGAAAAGCAAATTACCGTGAGAGGAGCTATTAAGAAATAGAGTTTTAATTTTAAGGAACCTGAAAATAAGTTTACAAAAAGTTAATTTATTAAATAGCAATAAAACATAAATGAATTTCATCAATATTGTGTCAACATTCAACAGAACACTAAGGAGAGGCATACGTCCCTTGTTCCACATTTCCCCAGAGTGTTGTTTCCACTCTTTGGAACTTTTACCACATTTTATTCGATAAAGTTTTTCCCGTTACCCCGTGTTCGGCATTTGGTTTCCTATGACGTTTGATTGACGGCCGACTATTATCCCGGACAGTGAAACGTGTTTAGTTGGCCGCGAAAGAAACAGCCGACAATCAGGAAACAAACGCATATGCCCGCCATGTGGGATCTTAAAATTGAAACCCGGATGGATTTGACATATAAAAAGTTTCCAGTTACGCACGTGGTTGGGATTTACTATTGAATCGTTATAAATAGGCGAACACATAAATAGTTCCTGAATTCATCCAGAAAGTGAATGTAAATCGTCGGCAGATTTTGTGATATTTAGTATTACACTAACTTTCCCACTAACTATTATTGCTATTACTAGTCATTCTATTTTCACCAGGAATGTTGTGGCTGAATTCTTAAAGTTGTCCAAGATGTTTCGTTAATAATACACATAAAACTGCCTTCATGTTAAACCCATTATAATTACCGGTAAATTGCGTAAATTTTCGTTAAAGTTTGGTTATGGTTGGTAAAACATCGGACATTTGAGGTCACTAGAAGCATTTTCTGTAATCTCTTTGATAGTGCCGTTTCTAGTCGCATCCGAAAGAAGCTTCTTTGTTTTTTTGTCGACTGGCGGATCTTTAAATTTGAAATTTATTAGAAAAACTAAAGTTACACTAAATATGCAATAATTATAGGCGACTTTAACTTGAATACAAACAAAACGAAACAACTTAAAAGATTTTTGCAAAACTCCGACTTTATAAAACAGCACACCCCACCAACTTTTCTGATGCCCGCAAACCCAGACTCAACACCAGACGTTCTACTGCACACAAGAAACTTGACAAACACCATCAACAACATAAACTTAACCAACCAACTTGGATCCGACCACCTGGCTATTACGTTTAACATAGATTTACAACATACGCAACCTACCTCCAATACACCTCTATAGAGAAAAACTTAAACCTAACAAAGACTGACATAGACAAAGTGAAACAACATATACATGACTACATTCAATCACAAGCACAGCACATTTCAATAGAAACCATACAACAACAACTTTCACTAGCCATAGGAAAATTTAGCCCGGAAATAAAAAATGCTTTCTACCGACATACACTACCCAAATACATACTGAGACTAATAAAACATAAGAGAGAACTGTACAGACTATATACAAACATTCTAAATAACGACCTAAAAAAGACAATGAACCAACTTAACAGAAACATTAAAACTCTGATTGGACAATACCGACAAGACAAATGGCTAGAAACATGTAAAGAAATACAGAAGGACAAAGGCAAAACATACTGGCGAAAAATTAAGAAACTGGCGCAATACAGGAAGACTGGCACTACTGACGCAATTGACGAAAACGGAATAGAACGCTACACAGACAAAGAGAAAGCGGACGCATTCGCCAGACACTATCAAAGGGCCTTCAGCATATCGACAAACCCTAACTTCGACAATGACAACTGGAACTTGATCAACGACTGGTACTTGAACTATTTCAACAACTCACCAAACTATGCCTGCACACTGATCACAGACATAGAGTACGATGAAGCCCTAGCGCACATCAAGAACACTGCACCGGGGAAGGATAAAATTAAGGCAAAAGTCTTGAAAAGCCTAACTCAAGAAACACACAAACTGATCCTAACTGAATTGAACAACTGCATCACAAATGGCAGAATCACAGAAACATGGAAAAACGGCTTAATAATCCCTATACCCAAAAATGGACTGGACAATACACAACCGAGCAACTACAGACCAATTACACTGCTTCCAGTACTGGGCAAGATTTTTGAATGCATAATGAAGCAGCGGCTTGAAAAAGTGATTGGAAAGTATATACCTACCTACCAATTTGGTTTCAAACAGCATCACTCGACTGTTCATCCGCTCTTTATTTTGGCCAACAATGTACAAACTACCCACCTAACTGACAGAAAGACAGCTTGCCTGTTTATGGACATTAACAAGGCTTTTGACAGTGTCTGGCATAGAGGCTTACTATACAAACTATACAAACTACACACACCAACATATCTACTACACACCATAAAGAACTTACTAGAAAACAGACAACTACAAGTACGAATTGACAAAACACTGTCATTTTCTTTTTCCCCTGAACAAGGGCTCCCTCAAGGATCCCCGCTCTCACTGTTTCTCTACAATATATACTGCCATGACATATACAATTACAACTTACCAGACAAAAATCAAATCGACAGATCGGCATACATATTACAATACGCAGACGACACGGCACTTATTGTACATGACAAAACTACTGAGAGAGCAGCGCAAAGACTCCAAACACTAACAAACAACACAATGACATGGTTTTATAAATGGAGACTAACACCAAACGCGTCAAAAAACCAACTTCTGCTCACAAACCACAGACTCAACGCTGACTCCCCTACAATAACTGCAGACGGCCAAACGACACAACCAAAAAACGACGTAAAATACCTTGGAATCACAATTGACCACAAACTTAAATTCACTAAACACATACGAAACATCAGGGCAGAAACAATAAAGAGAACAAAACACTTCCGATCACTAACCTACAAAGACAGAGGAATTAGCACAAACACCGCCACCAAAATATATAAAGCGATTTGTAGACCCTTGCTAGACTTTGGACATATACTCATGACCAACGGAACAGAAAGGACAAAACGTTATACACAAACAACAGAACAAATTGCACTAAGACTAATAACACGAATAAGACACCCCCAAAACCCACTACACAACCCCCCCACCCAACTACTATACGAACGCACAAACATGACAAAGATCTCGGAAAGACTCATACAGCTACAGACAAAATGGACAAACAACCCCTACAACTGGACCATACTGAATCCCCTTTGTGTTACAAGACCAACCAGACAATCCCGCTTCCGTTTCCCTACATTAACGCTACTCGAACACTTACAAACGCAACGGACTAGTGGACAATAAAATAATTTCTTCTTGCCACTGAAATCTTATTTATTTAATAGTACTGTTAACCTAGAATAAGAGAATTTTCATATTTGTTTTTTATTTAGATTAAGACTGCATGTATTAAACAAGGGCAGAAAGACCGATAGGTCGATAGCCTTTTTTAGAAATAAAGATGTTTACTACTACTACTACTAAAGTTACAAATCTGTAGGTACAGCCTGTAGTTTCTAGTCAAACGTTACGTTTCGCATAAGGAAAATGCTACCTCCAAAACCTCAACTGAACTGAAAAAAAACTGAACCAGGAATTGCTGTTTACAAGTTTTGTTAAGAAAAAACCCCTCTAACTTACGGTGACTTTTACAGAGTGTTCATTCACAAATTATGGCTTCAAAGCGGCAAAACTGGAATAACACCCTCTGAGAAAAAGCAAAGACGAGGTGACGCAACAGCAACCGGGTTTTTGGTATCGTCGACATTATCAGAAGAGGGCATTATGTAGTCGATAAAACCTCCTGAGATTGGTACAGAGGAGATTCACAGGAATTTTGATAAATACTATGAGAGACAGTTCCGATTTAGAGAGTTCCGCTTTAGTAGACACTAAATACGATGCGATGTTCAATAGATTTCGACCAAAAATTCAAACCACTCCTAACTACAGCCTCAGAACTGATATTTGGCCTCACACTCTGCAATCTCAAAGTTACATCTGGGAGTTCCACTACATTTCGTCGAAGCTTCTTAAATCTATTATGCAACCCTTGAAGGATACTAGATGGATGCTAGATGTACATCAGAATACATTGCTGCTAAATTACGAAGTATCAGTGCATATTGGGGACTTGAAGGCAACAAAATTACGGCAACAAAATTTCAGCAAACTGGGCCTGTTAATGAAGTGAAAACAGAAACACGCGTTCGTCCTGGTCGCTCTGTTGAGGAAAGCCCAACCGCATCAATTCGGCATAGAGCTCAGGAAATTGGTGTTTCCACAACCACTAGGCATCGAATTTTAAAAAAAGATTTAAAGCTTCATGCGTACAAAGTTGAATTGGCTCAAGAGCTAAAGCCGGAAGACCTTGGGCAACGAAGAGCCTTTGTTGTTTGGATTTTGGAACAACGAAAATTGGACGGTGATTTTTCAACGAAAACTATCTGTAGTGACGAGGCCCATTTTCATCTTGAGGGCTTCGTTAATCGATAAAATTGTCGCATTTGGGGTTCCGAAAATCCACGAGAGATCGTTCAGAAACAGATGCATCCGAAAAGAGTCACTGTTTGATGTGCATTGTGGGCTGGAGGCCTCATCGAACTATTTTCTTCGAAAATGCAGTTGGTCAAGCATTAACCGTGAGTGGTGTTCGTTATCGTCAAATGTTAACTAACTTTTTTGTGCCAAAATTGCAAAATATGGATCTCAACAGCATGTGTTTTCAACAGGACGATGAAACATGCCTACAGCCCGAGAAACTGTTGAATTACTGCACGAGTCATTTCCTGGTCGTGTTATTTCTCGTTTTGAAGATCCACATTGGCCGCCCAGATCATGCGATTTAACGCCTTTGGACTTTTTTCTTTTGGTTTTTTAAAGTCACAAGTTTATGTAAAAAAACCAACAACGATTGAAGCCTCAAAAGATGAAGTTCAACGCTGTATCTCTGAAATATCGCAAAATTTATGCGCAACAGCCCTTGAAAAGAGCACGTCTGTGCCAGCAAAGCCGATGTCTTATTCCCGATTTTTTGGCTTTGGCCGATGTCTTATTCCGTTCATAACCTGATGATGTGTACTTCATTTTTCAATAAAAGTTTCAAACTATCCCACAAATATATGTTTCATTTAAAATTTAAATCCGTCGTTCTTATTGGGACACCCTTTATATTTTGAATAAATTAGGTCGATAATTTAAAAAAGCATTGTTTTAAAATATCTTATTAGTAGTAAAATAAAATTATTTAAGTTTAAGTTTATCAATTTGAAATGTGTATGCAACGGCTCATCATTCTACAACATCGATGTTCTGCCTTCGATGTTTTCCCTAACATCGATTTTACCTTTCGATGTCAACAACGATGGCTACCATCGATGTTCTAGGATCGATGTCCCATCCCTAGTTATGAGTATTTAATTTTAAAAACATCGAATTACTTGCTTACCACTTTTAATTTGCTTTATACATATTTAAGTCTTTGTGTGGGTAACTTCTCAATTTACAGAGAAAAATATTGGAATAAATAGGGAACGTTGGGTAAACATTTTGGAATTTTTTATAACCTGACAGTGACCCAAAAAATATTTACAGAGTGTTGGCCGCTCAAGTTACATCGGGCCCACACCACTGTGCTCGATGCGCTCCTCCAAACAACCGCGCACCCCTCCTTCCGACTTAAATTAGCCGCGTTATTGAGTAGAAGAAAAGCATCGGTTTTTTGCCGGTTTTTTCTTTCACCACGCGGCGGTTTCAACAAGTTGATTTTCTGACAATTTTAAACTGCTTACTTTGGAAGTAGTTTTCAATTTTGCTAATCTCTTCTTCTTCCTCGTACGTTAGGACTCAGAGTCCTGTGTTTTTCTTCAACTTCCTAGTCCTGGGATGCTGATGTCCAGCTTTCGTACCATCGCTTCGGTGGTCTTCCTGGGAGTCTTGAGCTGTTAGGTTTTTGGTCTTTGGCGATTTTTGCCATTCGGTCGTCAGCCATTCTCTTCACATGGTCTCTCCACGCTCTTCTCCTAGCTTTGGTCCATCTTACAACATCCGAAACCTTACAGGTATCTCTAATTTCCTCACTCCTTTTCATATCGTATAGTGTGTGTCCTGTTATGGATCTTAGGACTCGCATTTCTGTTGTTCTTAGCAAGCGTTTGGTTGTTGTGTTTTCCGCTGTTTGTTGTTTCTGCGGCGTATGTCATCACTGGTCTCACGCACGTTTTGTAGATTCTGACTTTACTCCCTATACTCATGTGCTTGTTTCTCCAGATGATGTCTCGTAAGTACCCCGATATTAGAGCGGCTTTTGATGTTTGATTCCTTACTTCCTCCTTTAGATTCCTGTTACTCGTGATGTTTGCTCCAAGATATTTAAAGGTCATCACCTGTTCTACACTTTGATTGTAAACGGCGAGTTTGCATCTTCGGGGCTTTTTGGATATAGTGAGTGATTGTGTTTTCCGGGTAGATATTTCCATTTTATATTTATTTGTACAATTTTGCTAATGTAAAGATAATTTTTTTTGATATTTATATAAGGAAATTATTAAAATTAGAAGGAAAATGCAGACAATGCCAGATATTATTATTAAGGCTTGTAATTTGCAAGCAATCGAGAAGATATGTTGAAGGAGATCAGAGGCCGAACGAGTTTTTTCAAACTTAAAACGAGGCAGAACACTTCTCAGAAATTCAATGGCCAAGTATCGCTTAGCAGGTCTTTCCATGCTATTTATTTAAAAAAAAATCTCCAAAACAGATAATTTTAATGACAAAAGGATTACAAACTTTGCGAACAAAAAATACCTTAGGATGGACGAAATCTATAAAAGAACGGATTTTTATTCAAATACTGCAGGACGCCTTAAGAGCTTTTAATAGGCGTCGCCACCGGCTGTAATTATTAATGCATTAATTTGAGGAATAATGTTTTATTGTTGTCACAAAAATACACTAAAGGTAGCAAAAAATTGTCGAAAACTGAAGATACGTTTAGAATCTTTCGAGACTAATATGATACGTTTTTGAACTTACTCCTCACTATGTACAAGTTTATGTACAAGTAATAATTTCTACAAGATAACTTTTCAAGCAAGCCTGATCTGCGATTGCTTTATATAATATAGCTTGAAATTATTTTTGTATTTATGGCACAATAATAATAATAAAATTATAATTTTTGTATAAACAGATCAATGGCAAATTAGTATAAACAAACTTTTTCTCATCGCTGATAGCAGGGTAACATGTATTTCTGGCAGATTTAATGTATTTTGAAGATAATACTGAACCCTATACATTAATAAAATCCCTACAATGCTTTTTTACTTGTTGGACGGTCTGAACTACGATAAATCATAAACGGGTGACAATAAAACGATCGCGTAACTAACACGAAAGCACGACATTTTTTTCCCGAATTCGTATTTTATTATAATATCGTATTTGGGAGCGAGAGCTTAACAGACAATAAGATCGTGTCAATCAATTGTAGCTGTCAGTAGAATTTTGGGCCGCAGAAGAGGTGAGAGAAATCACACCATGCGAATCTCAGCTAGACATCGTTACGTGCTATTTTCTCTTTCAACGTGATCCGAAAATAGAAATGTCTATATACTCAATCCCTCAAATTTAGGGCAAACTGTTTCGACATTTATCCAGCTAAAATACGAGTTCGATGAAACACATTTAAAAAACCTTGATGAACAAAGCTCTTGAAGCGAGCAATCACCAGTTGATTAAGATAAAGGATGGAAAATTACCTGTTCTTGACAAATGAAAATCAAAATAATACATAAATTTCTAATAATAAAAAGCCTGGAAGCTATAATGTTTAAACTAATTCCATAATTTGCGAGTTTCAGCGTGTAGCCAATTAAGTGCGAGCGAGCATGCTAATTAAATTGTACATTTAGTTAGTTCGCTTTAAAGTAGCTTAATCTGGTATGTTCCAAACAAGCAGGAGCAAATTTAAAAACGAATTGCGGAGAAAAAAGTCCTACCTGAGATTGCTAGTGAAATTAGCATGTTTGTGCCGCCATTTCGGCTCATATTTCGAGATTAAAATGATTTTTGGTTTAAAAAGTGCATATTTTAATGCAACTGGAGCTTCACAGTTCAACTGTAAGTACGAGCCAGCAAGTAAAAGTGGTTTGGAAAACCCTCATTCATTTTAAACATTTCACCAAATTTCGTGAAAATTAGAAACTTTCCTCAAGTGATGTTAATTCTAGAAAAAATGTGCCTTTTATGGCTTTGTCACGCTTTGAGAAATAGAGCTTTGGAGTTCAATCGGTTCTCTAAGTATGCGTCAAAGAGTAAAAGCTATTTTTAAGTCCCGCATTAATTATGAATTTTATAATTTTTCGTTAAAACTTGAAACATTTCTTAAATAATGTTTGCTACAGAAAATTGGGTATTTTATGGCTCTGTCACGCGACGGTAACGAGAGCATTGTAGCTCTATCGGTTTTCTAAGTATGCGCCAAAGACTTAAGGTGGTTTTTAAGATCCACATTAACTACGAATTTTCGCACTTTGCGTGAAAACTAGAAACATTCCTAAAACGATATCCCACATAGAAAAGTGCGCATTTTAAGGCTCTATTCAGCTTTGAAAATTAGAACTTTGCAGCTCAACTGGTTCTCTAAATATGAGCCAAAGAGTAAAAGTGGCGTGTAAGAAACGCATTAATTTTGAACATTTTTCCATTTTTCGTGAAAATTTCAAACATTTCTCAAATAATGTTTGCTACAGAAAATTGGGTATTTTATGGCTCTATTACCCGACGGTAATGAGAGCATTGTAGTTCTATCGGTTTTCTAAGTATGCGCCAAAGACTTAAGGTGGTTTTTAAGATCCACATTAACTACGAATTTTTCGCACTTTGCGTGAAAACTAGAAACATTCCTAAAACGATATCCCACATAGAAAAGTGCGCATTTTAAGGCTCTATTCAGCTTTGAAAATTAGAACTTTGCAGCTCAACTGGTTCTCTAAATATGAGCCAAAGAGTAAAAGTGGCGTGTAAGAAACGCATTAATTTTGAACATTTTTCCATTTTTCGTGAAAATTTCAAACATTTCTCAAATAATGTTTGCTACAGAAAATTGGGTATTTTATGGCTCTATCACCCGACGGTAATGAGAGCATTGTAGTTCTATCGGTTTTCTAAGTATGCGCCAAAGACTTAAGGTGGTTTTTAAGATCCACATTAACTACGAATTTTTCGCACTTTGCGTGAAAACTAGAAACATTCCTAAAACGATGTCCGACTAAAAAAAGGGCGCAATTTAGGGCTCTATTCTGATATGACAACTACAATTTGCAGCTGAACAAGTGCTCTAAATATCTCAAAGGTTAAGAGCGTTTTTCAAAACTCGCATTAAATTTGAATTTTCGCATTTTGCGTGAAAACTAGAAATGTTCCTAAAACGATGTTCGATATGAAAAAGGCACAATTTGATGCTCTATTCTGTTATGACAACTACACTTTTGCAGCTCAACAAGTGCTCTAAATATGAGCAAAAGGTTAAGAGCTGTTTTCAACATTCGCTTTAATTTTGAATTTTCGCATTTTGCGTGAAAACTAGAAACATTCGTAAAACGATGTCCGATATAAAAAAGTGCGCAATTTAAGGCTCTATTCTCCTATGACAACTAAAGCTTTGCAGCTAAACAGGTTCTCTAAATAGGAGCCAAAGGTTAAGAGCGTTTTTCAAGATCCGCATTAATTTTGAATTTTCGCATTTTGCGTGAAAACGAGAAACATTCCTCAAATGATGTCCGATATAAAAAAGTGCGAAATTTAAGGCTCTATTCTGTTATGGCAACTAAAACTTTGCAGCTCAAGTTGTTCTCTAAATATGAGCAAAAGGTTAAGAGAGCTTTTCAAGACCTGCATTAATTTTGAATGTTCGCATTTGCGTGAAAACTAGAAACATTCCTCAAACAATGTCCCATATAAAAAAGTGAGCAATTTAACGCTTTATTCTGTTATGACAACTAAAACTTTGCAGCCGACAGGTTCTCTAAACAGAAGCCAAAGGTTAAGAACGTTTTTCAAGACCCGCAATAATTTTGAATTTTCGCATTTTGCATGAAAACAAGAAATATTCCGAAAACGATGTCCGACATAAAAAAGTGCGCAATTTAAGGCTCTATTCTGTTATGGCAACTAAAACATTGCAGCTCAACAGGTTCTCTAAATATGAGCAAAAGGTTAAGAAAGCTTTTCAAGACCTGCATTAATTTTGAATGTTCGCATTTTGCGTGAAAACTATAAACATTCCTAAAACGATGTCCGATATAAAAAGTGAGCAATTTAAGGCTTTATTCTGTTAGGACAACTAAAACTTTGCAGCTCAGCAGGTTCTCTAACTAGGAGCCAAAGGTTAAGAGCTGTTTTCAACATTCGCTTTAATTTTGAATTTTCACATTTTGCGTGAAAACTATAAACATTCCTAAAACGATGTCCGATATAAAAAAGTGCGCAATTTAAAGCTCTATTCTGTTATGACAACTAAAAATTTGCAGCTCAACAGGTTCTCTAAATATGAGCAAAAGGTTAAGAGAGCTTTCCAAGACCCGTATTAATTTTGCATTTTCGCATTTTGCGTAAAACCTATAAACATTCCGAAAATGATGTCCGATACAAAAAAGTGCGCAATTTAAGGCTTTATTCTGTTGTGACAACGAAAACTTTGCAGCCCAACAGGTTTTCTAAATATGAGCCAAAGGTTAAGAGCATTTCTCAAGATTGGCATTAATTTAAAATTTTTGCATATTGCGTGAAAACTAGACATTCTTAAAACGATGTTCGATATAAAAAAGTGCGCAATTTAAGGCCCTATTCTGTTATGACACCTAGAACTTTGAAGCTCAATAGGTTCTCCACATGAGTCAAAGATTAAGAGCGTTTGTCAAGACCCGCATTAATTTTGAATTTTCGCATTTTGCGTGAAAACTAAACACATTCCTAAAACGATCTTCGATATAAAAAAGTGCGCTATTTAAGGCTTTATTCTGCTATGACAACTAAAGCTTAGCAGCTAACAAGTTCTCTAAATATGCAACAAAAACCAAATGCAGTTTTTTTTCAGTTTGAGTGAAAACAGGATACATTCCTTAAATAATGTTTCGTATGAAAAAAACGACATGCTTTCAGGCTCCATACCGCCGCAATGATAACTGGAACCTTGCAGTTCAATCAGTTGTCTAAATATGGGCCAAAGCTTGATAAACATGTCAAAAACTAAAGTTAATTTTTTCATTCTTAAAGTCAAAATATGTAATAGTGCCATATTCATAAAAATAAATAAATAATCAATGCCAATTCCTTTGCTTCATTCGCGTTGTTTTCATTGTAGAAGGCAAATACATATGCGTTGTGGGCATTTCGCTTAAATATTTATTTGGAAACCACTTTCGCAAATTGTATGTCAAGATGATAAGATATCTGCAATAAAACAACCAAAAAGTTATCTTTCCGCAACTGCTAAGTTTGCAGTTTCAGATATGTTTCTGTTTTTCACAGGTGCCTTCCCGCAACATGATTAACTCAAAAAGTTATAAATGAAGAAGTTTCATCTGGAGAACTTATTTTCATTTCGGTAATTTATTGCAGTACTTAACTAAATTGAGAATATTGCCACTAAATCTCCACACGTGTAGTTTATGAAGAAATAGGAATTACGCAAATTAAAACAGAAGCTAAAACCCAACTAGGTCATGTTGAACATGTTAAATTCAGGTAATTATACATCTCAATAGTGAGCTTTAACCACATTTAAATCAACCTTTATTAGAACTGTTTTCAAGAAAATGAAAGCCTCTTTATTGACATTTAACTTTCGTTCAAGACCTGCCAGCGTCGATTACGCGACAATTCGGGATAAAAGTTTAAAAAGCGAAATAATAAAGCCGTTGAAGTAAATGCTGCATTATCAAAAATAAACAAAAACGAAAACAATCTGGCTTCTAGAAAATACCGTTGTCTACCTGTCCAGAATGGGTAGCTTCTGCTATCGGGGATTTTCAGCCGTCTTCAAAACTTTATATTATTTACGTTTTGAAATGTAGGATTTATTCCGTTCGCAACTTTAGATTTAAGAAGATTTGAAAATTAATATCGGCTCGGGCCAAAACCGGCTAAACAGTTTTCTAAGTCTACGCTAGATTCGGGAAATCAGTTTCAATGAATCTTCTAGCCACAGTGCTATAAATTGATTTGGAAATACACGAAATAGTGCTCAATAATGCAACATGCATGAAATTATTATGGAATTTGAACAGGTTAATCGGATTAAATCCTCCAGCAAAAGCTTGATTTTTAAATGGTATTTGGAAAATACCTTTACAAAAGCAACATTGACTAACCGCAAACAATGGAGGTTTTTTAAAAGCGGCGTAATTTATATTTAAAAACGCAAAAATTATAGATGGTTTAGTCCAGAGAAACGAGTGGAAAAAAGTGTTAAGCCCATGATTTTTCCTGAACTCAAAATTTAGTTGCAATTTTATATTCAATTAGAAAAGAAAACGGTCTCTTCAGATTTTTTTTTTGGGCAACGCCCCGTCTTCGAGTTAAAAATTTTAATTCTAATTGTTGTCCAATCGACTTTCCAAGTGCACAAAACACACTGATATAAGTGGGATACTTTGAACCTAAAAAAGGTGATAAGCCCATCATTTTTCGTTAACTGAAAATTACTTTCCAAATGTGTGATCAATTAGCAAGAAAAACGCCCTCTTGACATTTTTCCTTATGAGGCCCTGTTTTCGGGTAAAAAAATGTAAGTCGTTTCATTGCAGCAATCGAGTTACCACGTGCCCAAACCAAATTAATATAAACCGGATAGTTTTAATTTAAGAAGTGATAAGGTCCTCATTTTTCCCGAACAAAAAATTAGGTTTGACTTTTATGATCAATTATGAAGAGGAAAGTCCTTTTGACATTTTTACGTGCGACGTTCAGTTTTCGAGTAAAAAAATAAAAGTTGCATTGATTTAAATCGGATACTTGTAGTTAAAAAAAGGTGAAAAGCCCCTGATTTTGCATAACCTAAAATTCAGCTTCCATTTCTGAGATCAATTGGGAAGAAGAATTGCCTCTCGGCATTTTTTCCTGCCACGCACTGTTTTTGAGTAAAAAAACAAAAGTCGACTCATTGCTCATATTTTAATAGAAACCGGATACTTTTAACTATAAAAAAGCGCTCAGCGCCTGATTTTTCACAAACTAAAAATTAGTTTACAATTTTATGGTCAATTAGGAAGGGCAAAGCTGCCCGGACATTTGTTCTAGTGATACTCAGTTTTCGGGCAAAAAAATAAAAGTCGAATAGTTGCAGTATTCGAGTTACCAACTCTTCAAAACTGATATAAATCGGACACTTTTATTAAAAAAAGTGAAAAGCCCCTGATTTTGTTTAATCCAAAATTTGGCTTCCATTTTTTAGGTCAATTAGGAAGAGAAATTCAGTCTTGGCATTTTTTCTTGTTACGTACTGTGTGCAACAAAAAAGTCGAACTGTTGCAGTAACAAAAAATGCGATGAGATAATCGTTGATAAAACAGTAGAGACGTACTTTTTCTTCAAACTATTTCTGACTTTACTCAAGTAAATACTACGTTTTTAAATAGTGCAAGATTTAAAAAAAAACTGTGCAAAACCATTTTTCAGGATGACTTAAGTAATATATGTGCAGTTTCGGTCACTTTCCTTTACTTCGGCAGTTTCACATTTACTTTCACAGAAGAATTAATTTTGTTTTTAGTAAAGAAAATATTATTGGCATCAAGGGCAGAAAGACCGATAGGTAAATAGCCTTTTTTTAGAAATAAAGGTGTTTACTACTACTACATTATTGGACTTATTTAGGGTTGTTATGAGGAAGGTAAACTTTATGCATGTTCGACATTGTTATATATTTTAGCTGTAAGGTGATATCTTTGTTAGCAACTTTATGCATGGACGCATGATTCGTATTGTTACTTTTCCTAAAAAATTTCAAAATCTGAACTTTTCCAAAGTCAAATTTTGCCCAAGATTCAGCAAGTCTTGCAATGCTTTAACCTTAAGATAGAAAGAGCATTTTGAAGAGCTAAAATCTTTCCTTGTTTCATTTTTTTCTACTCTCCAAAGGGGTTCACATAATCTCTTAAAACGAATGATGGCAATTTTTTGAACTACGAGAAGAAGGAACTTGGAACGCTTTATCACAATGGTTGTTACGACTATCCAGATAATTTCAACCGTTTTGAAGATCAATTATTAAAAGCTTTAAGAACCTTTCAGGGCTAAAACGCTACCCAAATAATCAAAAAGTTCTCACTCAAAGTTTAATGTTAGGGCTCACTTAAAGGGGCAGGTAGTTTTTCCCACTTCTACTCAGCATATTAAAGCGATTTAAGCACAAAGCGTAGCGCAAGCCTGATCCGCCAAATAATAGCTTTTAAATCGTATAAATCGGGCAATAACTATTTTTTTTATAACTAACTGCAGCTTTGGGGTTTGGTGTATTAACTATTGAGATTATTGGGGCCCTTTAAAGTAGCTCAGTTCTACATTTTTTAACCACAGATTTTGCTCACTTTATAAAACTTGTGCCAATTACCAATTAAACATTTTCCCTTTAAAGGACAAAACAGTGTTAAATTTTTTCTCGCCAAAAAACAGTTGTAAGGGCGCTAAACTATAGGAGTTTAAACTACGATTTTTTAGACCAAAGCTCTCCAGCTTTAAACATTTTCATACTGTTACACAGAACGAGCCAAAGTTTGGCTGACTTATTATGAACTCAGATTTGTTGAATCCTCAATTTGTATTAGAACAAATAATATTTATCACTCCTAGATGAAAACGGACATGTTTTAGGAGACTAGGTATTTGGCGATTAAAATTTACCTGACAAAAATCAAATTGCAACTGAATATCTTCTAAACTCTCCACTCACAAGGAATTAGATTGACGGAAAACAGTTTTCTCGCAAGAGATTTGGCATTTTACCGTTATAATAGAGCGACAGTAATCGATAAAACAACTAGTTGAATTCAGACTACCCTACTGCCTGACTCGAGCGCTTCTGATCCATCTGGATAAGAGGCCCTTATGTAAACCGGAAACCTGGAATTATCTGGGAAAGCCTTCCCGAGAGTTGGAATTTTAATTGGATGCGAAAGAAAGCTCGTCTCGAAGACCGGCGTGGTTTATGTAAATGTATTTTTTTAAATTTTGATAAAATTTACTAAACGATTTATTTTGGAATTCCTTTAATTTTAACAAATACATCGGAAATTTAAATTTAAGAAAAAAAAACTGCTGAAACTTTAATGAGTTAACGATCCTATTGGTCAACATGCAGGTAGGATGGTATATTCGAATTGCTTTAGATATTAACATAATTTTATTTGATTTGCTCTCTATGAAAATATTATCGGACGACATAACCAGAGGAGAGCAATGCAAATTGGCGACAAACAAGTGCGATAATTAATATTAAATGCGATTTTCAGCTTTGAAAGTTAAATATGACACGAGATTGATGCATTGTTTAATACACATATTAGCCATATAGATTGATCAAGCACTACGTGAAAGTCATTAATTATCTATAACAAGTACATCCTTCTTCAACAAAGAGATACCAATTACTCTTGGATGTCGAAGTTCTGGCTCTGCCTTTCAAATGTACTTGAAAGTCATGGTTGGAGAGTATTCCAATTAAATTCGAAATTTTTATAGCAGAGACGTTTTAATACGATAAAAGTCTGAGCTAAGGGTGAAGTAGACGGTCTATTATCTGCAGTATAAACAGAAGATGTCTTTTGTAAATGCAACATTTAATTTCGGGAATGTCAAAACTAGAATGCATGCGACGGAAATTTAGACTTCTCGATTTAAAATTTCAAAAATGCCTAAGAAACTAGTTTGAATGTTTCAATCGCAATCTCTGGAACCTGGAAATGTTAGAATAGTCTTAATTTTGTGTCTATCATTTATTAATGAGGCAAAACAGTTTAACTCCAAATCGTTAAAGATGAGGTCGTTTCGTTCGGATATACAGCGTGGTCAAATACTGTTGTAATTTGCTTTTCTTAAACTAAAATGAACTGATCTAAAGGCTTAATAGAACTGCAACAAAATATGGATTCTTTATACTAAAAAGGCACACAGTTATTCTTAACTTTCCATATAACTTTCACAAAAAGGTGGACTGCCTGAAATATATAAAAAAAAAACAATAGATAGACCTACCAAACTATTCAGCTCTTTTTTAAAGCCTCAAATCGTATTAGATTGTAAATAGAATTTAGGCTTGTTCTTTGGTCCATTATTTACGGAGGACTCCAATATCGTCAATTGAGTATCGACACTTTAATCTTATGAGTTTTTTATGCATTATTTGTTCATTTTCTGCATTATACATCTTGTAAACGACATTGCAATTAAATAAATAGGAAACTGCATATTATTTCTTGGAAAACTCATAATTTCGAATGTTCCGCGTTGATTTCTCATTTTTTGATTGATTTTTTTAAGTCATCCTGAATAATGTCCGAGTGAGTATTTTTTAAAAGAATTTTGAATCCAAATGAAACTATCAATTTTCTTTGGTTAGACAATTATGCTCATTTTTATAAAATTGATTAATTTAAGTTCTTTAATTAAAAGATTATGATAAACTCACGATCTTGGAATAATATAAAATATACGAAAAATATTAAATTACAAGATTTTTGTGAGCCGAATAGTATAGAAAATAAACCATGGCATAGAACCAAAACCAGTACATATCGACAGTCTCTGAACAAAGTTCAGAGGCTGGCGTGTTTGGGAATCAGCGGGAGACACTCCTAGGGCTGGAGCCTTTGCATTTATCCATCGAAACTGAGGCCCTAAGAAGCGCTTACCGTATGAGTGACGGTGCCCTCAGGAAAGTGACGGAATTGGGACACAGCGAGATCTTCAGAAAGCTGAAGACAGTCAAACCCATGGGATTGAAAGCTGATCGAATTAAAACTCTAAGCATTTCGGTACCTTTCAGAACTTATGTTCTGGATGAGGGGCGAGATGGTGGAGCGATTCCATCAGCTATCACAGGGGACTTCGTATAGTATACGGAAGTGAAGGATTATCTTATACCTGGGTATAATCACGACCGCTTTTCAAGCAAGTATACTAGCGATAACAAATTGCGCCCGGAAAATGAGGGAAAGAGCCTACACACGTAAGCATATTACTATCGTAACCGGCGATGAAGCCACAATCAAGGCACTTGAATCGTACACAATCAGGTCACAATGTGTGCAAAATTGTGTAAAAGAACTTACGACCCTGGCTGGGAACTCAAACAGAGTAAAACTCACTTGGGCAACTGGGACAAACAGGAGCAAAGGAAATGAGATTGCGGCTGAACTTGCTAAGGCAGGGGCCGAGCAACCACTGACCAACCAAGAACCTGCTTGTGGTATATCTCATGCCCAAGTTAAGGCGGGAGTTGGGCAATAGATCTTGGAAGAACATAAAAAGTACTGGGAGGAGACACCGCGACTCCTTACCGCAAGACAGTTGGTGGACCTCTACAACCAGTGCATAAAAACGAACTGCTAGATCTCATCAGGTAAAAAATAAGGAGGATAGTGGCCTTTTTAACAGGACACGCCCCCTGCAAAAGCAATCACCACCTGAGCGATCAACCGATCTGCAGGGGATGCGAATTAGAGGACTAAACTACTCTACATATTATGTGCCACTGCACGTCATATGCAACAGGTAGACGAAGGCTCCTGGGAGGAGATGAAGTTCTACCAGACCAGGTCATGCGTACCCCCCTCAAGATTCTTCTGGAATTCATTGAATACACAGGGATAATGAGGGAGTAAAATACGAAGGCACAAAAGAACAGAAATGACCGCGGTGCTAGGTCAAACACCACTTCGGAGGTGAGGAAGGGTTTTAGTGGGTAAACGGCTAAGCTTGAGTCCCACACAGCTCAGAGCGCCAGAACATCAGCTCTGGGTGTGCGTAAGAAAGCATTTACCAAACATCACCGGAAAAAAAAAAGAAAATAAAAATGTTCTGTCGCTTTGAAGAAACTGATAAAGAAGAGCAAGCTAAAATATCTAAAAAAGATCATTTTTTAGAAATTTTGTTATTTATTGAAGGAGCCTGAGAGTTTCTTATTGTTCTCGCTAATAAAGAAAAATATTTGTTCCGAAGATTAACATGATGTTTCGTTACTGGTGGGCAAATATGATAAAAGCCTAAAGAATGACCCAAAATTATGCCAAATCTTGATCTAATGATCTCAATTTATATATCAGTTTTATAAAAAAACTTTTCGGCTATTTTTTACATACATACAAACAAATCATGATATAAAACGTCTAAAAAATCACTCAAAATAGAGAAAGGATGTATTATTTAAACATACACTTTAAGCTGAAAATTCTGACTTGAATTGATCTTCAGTTATGAGAAATTTATAATATACGTTTTTGTGTTAAAATTTTTCGTTTTATGTATTACATTATTCTTGAAATTACGTAATAAAACTACATAATTATTACTAAGTATAATAAAAAAAAACAATTTCTAAGTGTCGGTTTAAAAATAACGTAACATTTATTTTAACGTTCGTCTGTAAAGCAACGATCTCTGAATAGGACAAACGGTTAAATTAAGATGTGAAGAAATTAAGTGACAAAATTAAAACACCATTCTAACAGACACGCTGTAAACAATTTTAAATATTCCGTTTCCGTCTACTCGCTGGTTGACATTTTCTCTTAAAAACGTGAAATTGATAAAAATAATAATGCTGAGGAGTTAGACTATAAGTAGACTATCGTATTTTCCACATTGACACATTTTTCTAAGTGTAAGTCAATGTGTTTCCCATGTTATTTCGAAGTACAGATATTATTCTAATAAATATTTTTACTCACATTCTCCGAACTCATCATTTGTTCTGTGACTTCTACTGTCGCCTATCGAGTAAGTTGCAAAATGTCTTACCTGAAAAAAAAATACAATAAGTGGCTGAAATAAGACAAATTGGTAGAAAAATTGCTTTATTTTTAGGAAAGCTATAAAATGTTTGGGTAGGTAATAAAGCTGCCAGCGTTTAAAACAGTACGAATTGTTTCTCCTCAGGAGATGAAATGAATAAAAAATAGACAAAATTAAATAATGCTAATATGAAACGGTATCAGGAATATTTTCATTTTTAAAGCTCAAAGAAAGATAGAAAATAGATCATAAAAATACAACCATCTACCCAGTTATCCTTTATATCCTCTGAAAAGGTTTAAATGTGTTGAGTTTGACCTATTGGTTCATGTTCACTTCACACCCAATATTTAAACGAGCACATTTTCTAAATGACAACTTCATGTGTATCAACTAATGGTCGACTCTACAGTAGTAGTAGTAAACATCTTTATTTCTAAAAAAGGCTATCGACCTATCGGTCTTTCTGCCCTTGTTTAATACATACAGTCTTAATCTAAATGAAAAACAAATATGAAAATTCTCTTATTCTAGGTTAACAATACTATTAGATAAATAAGATTTCAGTGGCAAGAAGGAATTATTTTATTGTCCACTAGTCCGTAGCGTTTGTAAGTGTTCGAGTAGCCTTAATGTAGGGAAACGAAAGCGGGATTGTCTGGTTGGTCTTGTAAGACAAAGGGGATTCAGTATGGTCCAGTTGTACGGGTTGTTTGTCCATTTTGTCTGTAGCTGTATGAGTCTTTCCGAGATCTTTGTCATGTTTGTGCGTTCGTATAGTAGTTGGGTGGGGGGGTTGTGTAGTGGGTTTTGGGGGTGTCTTATTCGTGTTATTAGTCTTAGTGCAATTTGTTCTGTTGTTTGTATATAATGTTTCGTCCTTTCTGTTCCGTTGGTCATGAGTATGTGTCCATAGTCTAGCAAGGGTCTACAAATAGCTTTATATATTTTGGTGGCGGTGTTTGTGCTAATTCCTCTGTCTTTGTAGGTTAGTGATCGGAAGTGTTTTGTTCTCTTTATTGTTTCTGCCCTGATGTTTCGTATGTGTTTAGTGAATTTAAGTTTGTGGTCAATTGTGATTCCAAGGTATTTTACGTCGTTTTTTGGTTGTGTCGTTTGGCCGTCTGCAGTTATTGTAGGGGAGTCAGCGTTGAGTCTGTGGTTTGTGAGCAGAAGTTGGTTTTTTGACGCGTTTGGTGTTAGTCTCCATTTATAAAACCATGTCATTGTGTTGTTTGTTAGTGTTTGGAGTCTTTGAGCTGCTCTCTCAGTCGTTTTGTCATGTACAATAAGTGCCGTGTCGTCTGCGTATTGTAATATGTATGCCGATCTGTCGATTTGATTTTTGTCTGGTAAGTTGTAATTGTATATGTCATGACAGTATATATTGTAGAGAAACGGTGAGAGCGGGGATCCTTGAGGGAGCCCTTGTTCAGGGGAAAAAGAAAATGACAGTGTTTTGTCAATTCGTACTTGTAGTTGTCTGTTTTCTAGTAAGTTCTTTATGGTGTGTAGTAGATATGTTGGTGTGTGTAGTTTGTATAGTAAGCCTCTATGCCAGACACTGTCAAAAGCCTTGTTAATGTCCATAAACAGGCAAGATGTCTTTCTGTCAGTTAGGTGGGTAGTTTGTACATTGTTGGCCAAAATAAAGAGCGGATGAACGGTCGAGTGATGCTGTTTGAAACCAAATTGGTAGGTAGGTATATACTTTCCAATCACTTTGTCAAGCCGCTGCTTCATTATGCATTCAAAAATCTTGCCTAGTACTGGAAGCAGTGTAATTGGTCTGTAGTTGCTCGGTTGTGTATTGTCTAGTCCATTTTTGGGTATAGGGATTATTAAGCCGTTTTTCCATGTTTCTGGGATTCTGCCATTTGTGATGCAGTTGTTCAATTCAGTTAGGATCAGTTTGTGTGTTTCTTGAGTTAGGCTTTTCAGGACTTTTGCCTTAATTTTATCCTTCCCCGGTGCAGTGTTCTTGATGTGCGCTAGGGCTTCATCGTACTCTATGTCTGTGATCAGTGTGCAGGCATAGTTTGGTGAGTTGTTAAAATAGTTCAAGTACCAGTCGTTGATCAAGTTCCAGTTGTCATTGTCGAAGTTAGGGTTTGTCGATATGCTGAAGGTCCTTTGATAGTGTCTGGCGAATGCGTCCGCTTTCTCTTTGTCTGTGTAGCGTTCTATTCCGTTTTCGTCAATTGTGTCAGTAGTGCCAGTCTTCCTGTATTGCGCCAGTTTCTTAATTTTTCGCCAGTATGTTTTGCCTTTGTCCTTCTGTATTTCTTTACATGTTTCTAGCCATTTGTCTTGTCGGTATTGTCCAATCAGAGTTTTAATGTTTCTGTTAAGTTGGTTCATTGTCTTTTTTAGGTCGTTATTTTGAGTGTTTGTATATAGTCTGTACAGTTCTCTCTTATGTTTTATTAGTCTCAGTATGTATTTGGGTAGTGTATGTCGGTAGAAAGTCGACTCTACAATTAACGCAACTTTCTCATTTAAAAACGTAAAATCAGCATAAAATATTTTTAAAATTGGTCGTTCACATTGCATTCAGATGACCGAAAATATTTCGTAAAATTAAAAGAATCCGTATGAAGCGCCATTTATCTCTACTACGCTTCTGAAAAGAAATTAGCCAAGTTAAGTTAGTTTGAATTGACTAAACAAAGAGCAAGTCTAAAGAATAAATTTCCATTTTGCTGGCACCGAAGCTACAATTTGTCCACAATTACTGCATTTTAAATGCACTCTGCATGTTGCGAGGACACTAAGTTTTCTAGCCTGGAATTACTTAATTTTTTTTCTCTAATTCCACCTGCTTGTATGAGAAGGAGATTCGATTTACCGCGACTGCAACAGCGTTACTAATTCCATTAGAATTATTTAGTTTGCTCTCCTGTACTCGGAAGGATACCAAATCGATCCGAATTACAAATTGACTACCAGCATTATCAACTAGCATTAATTATTCACATTTCCTTCCTTAATACTGTCGGCTTATAGCGGTACAAACATTTACAATTATTGACTCAGAGGAGTGAAAAAATACCAGGTTTTCAACTATGCCGGTGGACGGATAGTATTTAAGGTATTGAAACTTTTTAACAATACAAAACTGGCAAGTTGCAGCTTCCAAGAAACACGCAGCTAAAATCCCCAAATATAAATCCTATTTTCCCCTGCGGTTTAGGCTTGCTACTGTTTAAGAGATTTAAAATTTAATACTCTTCACGGCAAACTTCTTGTCTACTTTTTAAAGCCTTGGCTGGCTGGAAAACTGTTCATAAATCTTTTAGAGAAAAACTGTTAGGTGAAATGTTTACAAACGTTATTTGAGTTTCAAATTTCCTCTTCCACAAGCCATTTGTTAAATTTTGAAGAAGTTGAAGTGATATGCCAGGTTAGTAATATATCATGAAAATTTTAATTGTAAAAATGTGTTAATAAGAAAATGTACTTTGAGCTCTAAAGCTATTGTGTAAGTAGACTGAGGCCCTAAGAAGCGCTTACCGTATGGGTGACGGTGCCCTCAGGAAAGCGACGGAATTGGGACACAGCGCGATTATCAGAAAGTTGAAGACAGTCATGGGATAGAAAGCTGATCGAATTAAAACTCTAAGCATTTGGGTATACTTCAGAACTTAAGTTCTGGATGAGGGGCGAGATGGTAGAACGACGCCATCAGCTATCACAGGGGACTCCGTATGGTATACGGAAGGCACAAAAACAGCATCGGGAACAGGCGCTGGTATAGTCGAAAGAGGAAGAACCGGGGAAAGGATTACCTTAAACCTGGGTACAATCACGACCGCTTTTCAAGCAAGCATACTAGCAATAAGAAATTGCGCTCGGAAAATGACGGAAAGAGCCTACAATCGTGAGCATATTACCATCGTAACCGGAGATGAAGCCACACTAAAGGCACTTGAATCGTACACAATCAGGTCACAATCTGTGCTAAATTGTGTAAAAGAACTTACGATCATGGCTGGGAACTCAAACAGAGTAAAACTCACTTGGCAATTGGGACAAACAGGAGCAAAGGAAACGAGATTGCTGCGGAACTTGCTAAGGCAGGGGTCGAGCAACCACTGACCAACCAAGAACCTGCTTGTGGTATATCTCATGTCCAAGTTAGGGCGGGCGTTGGGCAATGGTTCTTGGAAGAACATAAAAAGTACCGGGAGGAGACACCGCGACTCCTTACCGCAAGGCAGTTGGTGGGACCTCCACAACCAGTGCGTAAAAACGAACTGCTAGATCTCAGCAGGCAAAAAATCATATAGGAGGATAGTAGGCTTTTTAACAGGACACGCCCCCTGCAAACAACACCTCTTCAGGATGGGATTGAGCGATCAACCGACCTGCAGGGGGTGCGAATTAGAGGACGAAACTACTCTACATATTATGTGACACATATGCACGTCATATCCAACAGGTAGACGAAGACACCTGGGAGGGGATGAAGTTCTACCAGACCAGGTCATGCGTACCCCCCTCAAGATTTTTCTGGAATTCATGACTATACAGGGATAATGAGGGAGTAAAATACGAAGGCACAATAGGACAGAAATGACCGCGGTGCTAGGCCAAACACCACTTCGGAGGTGAGGAAGGGTTTTAGTGGGAAGACAGCTAAACTAGAGCGCATTTCCCAAACCTCACCGGAAAAAAAGTAGGTATGATTAGATCAATTTTATAATTCCGGTCTATAATGAACAATGTATAATTTCAGAATGTTGGCAGAACACTAACACCCTAACATTGTGCCTATACTCACAGAAGGAAATCCACAAAATATTATACGGAGTGTCAATTTGAAAACTTCCCACCCTTAATATCTCTCTTACAGTTAATAATATGAAAAATCGGAAAGACACGTCAAGTTTATTTGTAAGGGGGACACTTTTAATTAACATTTTTATCCATCTTGTTTCAACCTCCTAGGAGAGGTAATTATTGTAATTAGGTAATTCAATAGGTAATTATTTTCAAATAAAGTTTGAAACGGTGCTACCTGTGGGCGTAGCGAGGAAGAGGCAGAGGATGGTTATGCTACTGAAAAGAGAACTGAAGGCCCTTTAAAACGATGTTGCACTTGACCCTCATTCTCATTTAAGATTGTAAGGGTGACATCTACCCCTCCTAGGGGGTTGAAACAAGAAGGCTAAAAATATTTATTTAAAGTGTCCCCTTACAAATAAAATTGACATGTCTTTCGGATTTTTCACATTTCTAACTGCAAGAAAGACATGAAAGGTGGGAAGTTTTCAAATTGACACCTCATATATCTTGTATAATAAAAATTAATTCCAAAGTAGTGCGCGGTCCCTTTGTGCAAAAGCTCACGAGTAGCAACAACTAAGAAATTGGTTAATGTTTGAAAGAAGTGATAAATGATGGCTCTTGAAGAACGTGAAAAGTAGTTAGAAGGAACTAGCATGGTTACAGAACAACTATCCTTAAAAATAACCTGATAGTAAAAGTGTTAAAAAAGGCTTGTGTAAATTAAATTATACTTAGTACTAAAGAATGGTTATATCGAACTACAAGGATGTTTTTATATTTCGAAATTCAGATGAGAAGTCTTTATGGTACGTAAATAACTGTCTACAAATCTATATTGAGCAAATTAGAGCTGTTCGAATTAATAAAACGTTGTTCCATAGTTGATGATTCCTGGCTAGTTGTATTAAAAACCACAAATAAATGAGAAATCAACTAATTAAATGATGCCATAAAAACGCAGAAATAAATGGACAGTTCACATGGCCAATTGCAGTATTTCATACTTTATTTTATTAGCAATTTCTTGCAGCCTATGTTTTTCTCTAAAACCGTTCTATTCTTCTATTCTTTTATACTCATCATGCCTAATATGGGTGTTGCTTGCCACTCTTATGACTCGTTTTAGAACGTTTTTCACCCAAAGCAACCAACATCAAAGCTAATTACGTCCATCTTAAAATACAAGTCAGCATTTAATGATTTATGACATATTATATAATTGCCACATAATAGAGCCTTTGTCTGCAGCGTCTTATCCTCTATCTCGTGAATATTGAAGGTCTGATTAAAACAAGCATGAAATAGATTTGCTAATAACGAATTTCTTCATGGCGTTGTTGAAGATTCAACATATTTTTGACAAACTGGGTTCGGCATGCTTTAAATCTGGTGTAACAATCTCAGTCGATAGTGAAATTAGTGAAATATTTAATTTGTATTTAACTCTATTATTAAACAACATAAGCAAACAATATATAGACAAATAAGTTCGGATTTTAGCGAATATTTAGCTTTACATGCTAGTAGATTTACATATAAAAAATATATTAATAAACTGGCATCAGTTCCAATTAACTGCTTTTAATATTGATGAATTGAATGAATCATTATTAATTCTACTGCTTCCTAATGAAAATGCAAACGCTCAAAACAAATCTAAACAAGTTGTAACCAGCAATATGTTTAAAATCCCCGAACCCACGTTTTTTTCGAATAATTCACGCCCAGAATCGATCAAAACAAATACTTTTAATTAATAAAACCGTTAAAAAATCAACAACCGCAATTTTATATTATTTACCAAACAAATTTATAAATTTAATTAAGTCACCATCAAATTCATTTGATACTGACCACAGTCGAGTTAATAAAACCCGTTTATTGGATTGTTGTACACTTTAAAATGTGCAATAAAAGCCGCATGTTTGCAATACCCCCTTGTTAAATTTGCACGTTGTAAGCGCAGTTTTAAAAGCAAACAGAACTGTTTACCCGCTCATATTTTAACTGGGTTTGAAAATTCAAATAAAAATCGCTACATTTGTTCGGTTCACCAAGTGAGCTGAACATAACAAAAATGGCACTGATAAAGCAAATTTGTCTAATTAATTATATGCAAATATCGCGCTTGGTTTGTTTAACGCTTTATATTTATATCTCGGTTCCACTTATTAATTGAAGGCATTTCTTAAATAAACATATTAAGGTTAACAGTTCGAGCTGGGTTGATAACAAGTAACATAGCTAGAGATTGTTCACCTGCAATTTTGTTCGTCAGTAAATAAATATAAAAGTGCATTGTTTTGTTTGCAACCCCCGAAAATAACCTAATGCCTGGTGGTACCTCGATATGCGAGTGTTTTGAGATGCGAGCCGCCAAGCGAGCTATACATTTTGCTTTGAGATTAGAACAAGATTTGAGATACGAGGAATTGCACACTACACCGCGACGTGGGAAAGCATGAGGGATTTATGGTGCTTTGCTGAAGCAGATCCCACACACTTCCACAAACGAGGAATCGGAAGACTCGTTTAAAACCAGTCGGGGATGGTTTGATTCCTTTAGGAAAAGAACCGGCATCCACTCCGTCCTCAGGCATGGTGAGGCAGCTGAGGTTTACATCAAAACGTTTTCCGAACTGATAGAAGCCACAGGATACATCCCCCAGCAAGTATTCAACTGTGACGAGACGGCTTTTCTGGAAAAGGATGCCGAATAGGACTTAGATAACGGCACAGGAGAAGACGATGCCAGATCACGAACCCATGAAGGTTAGATTAACACTAGCACTTTGCGCCAATGCGAGTGGCGACTGCAAAATTAACCCTCTGCTAGTATACCATTCGGAAAATCCCAGAGCCTTTAAGTCACATAAGATTTTAAAAGAAAAACTGCAAGTTATGTCGGGATCAAATTCGAAGGCGTTGGTCACCAGAAAATTCTTTGTGGAGAGGATAAACCTGGTGTTTGACCATTCTATTAAAAAATATCCACAGGAAAACAACTGAAACATGCAAGCCCTTCTCGTCCTCGACAATGCCCCTGCTCACCCACCAAATCTCGAAGATGATTTACTCGAAGAAACTCTAAAATAAAGGTTCTCTACCACCCAACACCACTCCTATCCTGCAGCCCATAGATCAGCAGGTGATTTCTAATTTTGAGAAGTTGTACACCAAGCACATTTTTCGGCGCTGCTCTGAGGTGACAGAGAACACAAACCTTACCCTTCAAGAGTTCTGGAAGAATCACTTTAACATCGTGATATGCGTAAGATGATCAGGCCTGGCTGGGTGTTGTAACAAGAAGCTATGGCCCGCGGCTGTAGCTGAAAGGCCCTTCGAAGGATTGGAATCCGAAATGTGAGGAGATTGTTTCTCAGGGAAAATCCATGGGTCTGGAGGTGGATGAGAGAGATGTGAGTGAACTCGTCGAGGAACAGTCTCAGGAGCTGACAACCGAGGAGTTAAACGATCTACATTCGCAGCAGCATACTGAACAGCACACAGGAGAGATGGAGGAAGTTATCTCTACAAGAGATATAAAGGAGATCTTGCGAATGTAGGAGAAAGTTGTAGAGTTCGAGGATAAAAATTACCCCGAAAAAGTTGCAACTGGTCGTGCATCGGAGTTGTTCAACGAAACTTGCCAACTCATTTGCGCAATATCCTCAAGAGGAAGAAACAAACCTCCTTGGACAGTTTTTTAAACGATCCGCAGGTGAAAATGAGCAAAGCGTGTCGAAAAAAGACCAGTGACGAAAATTAAGCGCTTCCGTAAGCACTTCACTTTTTCTTTTATGATGTTTTAATAGAATATGTATTTGTTATTTATAAATAAATGTTTCTTCATGTAAAACAGCTGAGGTGGTTGAGAATAAAGTGTTGTTTTGGTACAAAAAAAATCTATGATAAGAATCACTGTTTACGCACAAAACACGTCCTATCGGTACGAGTACTTCTAGGCGACTCTCTGGTCCAAATTAAAGCAATTTGGACAGTATAGCAATATTGAAGGGTATAAAGATCAGCAAAATAAGAAAATCCAAAGCAAGAAAGGACAGGTAAAAAAATTTATAAAAATGTTTCATTTTTACACCAAATATTTAACGTAAATAAATGCAAGTGATGTGTACAAATGTTTCTTTATCAACATTATTTTAACAGTTGACTAACTGCTTAATTAGATTCTTAATCATAAAACATTTTAATGTCCATATTGGAAGCTTTAAATTATTTTTTATTCATTCAAGAAGGGTCCGCTATTGGGCTAAGTGACAAAGCAGTCACTTCATAGAGCTTAAAAATGGGAACAACGAAGACAATAATTTAATCAGTCAAAGTCTTCAAAAGTATTCGTTTGAAAATAACTGAGGAAGGAACGAAAATGTCTCATTTTTTGCCGCTTTATCATACTAAATTAGATCGTCTTTGAGCCTCTCATGCCATAATTATAAAATAAGGTTTTCGGATGCAACTCAATTAATGAATTATGTACTTTGAAATCACGCTTCCTGGCAAATCAATTAAAATTTATTATATTTCAATCCATAATGATTAATTTAGAACGTACTTAGTACGCAACACAAGAAACTAACCCAAACATGCATAGTTTGTCTTCAACTAACTAAAGAACATTGTCTTCAAGCCAAATTTAAAGCGTGTTTCAAGCCAAATTTAAAAAAAATATCTTAGATATTAGGCCTACATATTTTGGCAATATGACTTTAATAAAGAATTAAAAATGAAGAAACCAGGCCAGAATCATAAACCCTGACCAGGTAAATTGAGAAAAAATTAGGATTGTAAAAATAAAAATTGCGGTACACTTAGACCATTGGTGACCATGTTAAATAAAGGCAGGGTAGGGTGTTCAACAAATCGATTTTAAAAGCTTGTTTTCAGTCCATTCTTTACTAAGATATTATTTCAGGAAACATTATCTCCCAATAGTTTACCAACTTTATTCGGCGCAAGGAAATATCCCTTTATAATAACTGATTCGAAGCATCTTTTGTTGGTTTTTTCGGAACGTAAGCTCCAAACTTTCGAATTGAATCTAAGGAAATTGGAGCAGGAATTAAGTAAAGTTTGACAATCGAAGATTCGAAGTTTCGCATACAATTCCATTGATTTCCAGAAATGTTTTGCAACTCAATTTAAATCATGTAAACCAGTGCACTCAACGCTACTTATTATTGTAATAAATCCAACCATGAAATCAGCTCTGATTGTTCTAACGAGAAACTAACTAGTTTTTTAAGTAATGCTAGTAAAGCAGTAAAAAAAATGTAAAGTTACTGTAATAAACAAGTAATAATAGTATCTAAAGTAAAAAAAGTTCGTCAGCATTCAATTTTAGCACCGCAACAGGAACAAAACAATACCATTTATTTACCTATTACCATAATGTCCCGGAACCGAAGACAAGACAAAAACATACTCCATCGGGACTGAAACTTTAAAAGTTTCCAGGGCTTTTTACCTTTTTAGCACGTCTGTTCGCTTTATGTATTCAATTTTTCAAGGGAGAGTCCAGAAATACTGCGCGCTACTTCAGAAACAGGCAATTCCTTGCAATTTCCAATTCGTTTTCTCTTCGACATTTTCCAATGATCGAAGAAACAATGGAAATTTTGTTGTTTCGCAAGATTTTCGTTCAATTTTCATGTTCGGCCAAATCGAACTAAAGTCATTAGACAGTAAGAACATTTGATTTAAGTTAGAGATAGTTGAGAGTGGTTGATGTTATAGAGATCATATAGAGGACGAGTATTTCAAAAACCCCAAAGGTATTGTTAGACGTGAAATAATCATTCCTATATAAACTTGTTTGGGTGTTGATTTTCAGTTGAGAATGATCTTGCAGAAGAGAATGAAGCGTCTTCGACTTTGTTTTAATCATTTTCAGTGAAAAATTAGAACATTTTTACTTGAACTGAGCTGAAGATGATGATAAAGTCAGAATTCAACATAAACCAACAAAGTAGTTGAAACACTGTTGCAAGTGCCCAATTTGGAACAGATAATAGATAGATATATGTTTTAGTAATATTCGGTTACAAAATAGTGTTTAAATTTGGAAAAAAGACTTAATTACGCAGAACTGTAGAATAACTTCTGCCTACCATCCACAAATGGAAGCATCTGTCCAAAAAATAATCTTTGATTATAATTAATTGTAAATTTAACAAAAGCTCTTTCACATAAGGTTGAAACACCCGATTCTGTTCGATTTATTCGATAGCAGTCTGTGTATACGTCTGCCCTGCCATGAGAATTTTTCCTATGGATAAAAAATCACATATTTGATGCTTCGATAACCCAAGTCATCTTGCAATCGATTTATACTCCCTCAAATCTAATGCCGCGTCCAGACCTAACGAGCTGAGACCGAGCCGCGCCTGATCCGCGACAAATTCCTTTAAATAATAAAGCACCGACAGAAAATCGATCTTCTGTCTGTGTTTTGACGAAACATCAAACGAATTTTGTTGCGGCTCAGGCTCGACTCGGGCTTGGCTCGTTAGGTCTGGAAGCACCATAAGGACTCCGACAAATGTTTGCCTTCTACATTTCTGAGTTAAGCCGCATTAGTTCTGTATTTGTTGGAAGTCCAGGTGGTTACTGTTAAACCATTCCACTTCACCATTCTGAGAATCTTGCATTGAAACTAAAATTTGGCCTCTTGGTGAAACTTTTTCTATCGCGTGTATTTTGAGCAAATGACACAAAATCTGAAACCGGAATCACCCTATCAAAATACAGTCGTGTCTGGATATAACCAACTTGAAAAATGAACCAAAACTGGTTCGTTATATCCGAAGTTCGCTATAACCGAGTAATAATACAAAAACACAAAAAAAAAAATTAAAGGAAATACGTTCGTTTTAACCAAAGTTCACTATAACCGGGTTCATTATAAGCGGACTTTACTGTAACATATGCGCGCCGAACTGCAGATTCCGCAACCCAAACAAAACACCATAAAACATAACAAATTGCTTTCTAGTAATTAAATAAAATTCTAGTAAATCGGATGAGGTTTGATCAAGTTTCTATAGCTGTAATTTGTCTAGTAAACTTCATGGAGTCACACAGTCGAATGTTTTCTGAACTCTCAAAACAAAGCTCCAGAGTATAGGCTATTATTGTGCTGTCTTTCAAAACAACAAGTGATTGTATTTTAATTTTCTTATTATTTCTAGTATTTTTCAAAATTTGTGTACTACAGACTAATTGTACTGACTAATTTGCCGTTGGAATCGAAAAATTATTTGCTAATTTTATTCCTTTGACTCAAAATTTCGTATGTAACCAGGTGTTGGGACAGAGTAAAGTAGCCGTATGTGGAATACCTCCTTTGCGGCAAACTAATATCGCCATATATTTTAAAATAGCCTAATGGAAGCTCTTTCTAAAAAGTTTCACTCTTACCAACACCATGGAGCATTTCGCGACTGTAGCTTGCCAGTATTGGATCGAACACGAATTGTAACGGTCGCTAAATTTTTGCACTGGTTTAATTCAACATCTCTTCTGACTCCATTTATAATTTGTCTTGCAAGATGTAAAGGAACACAAATGGTCTGAAGAAAACATGAGAGGGGCGGTACACGAGGTACGGAGAAAAACAATGGGCTGTTTGGCGGCTGCTAAACACTACAACGTACCGTGCTCTACATTATTTCGGTACTGTAAGAATGATAAAGAAGAAAATATTAAAAAAGAGACTTTGGGAAGAAAACCTGTTTTAACTCTAGACTTAAGCTAGAAACCAAACTGGTAGAGAACATTCTGTTAATGGAAAAACGGTGTTTTGGTTTAACAAGGCAAATCATGTCTCAAATCCATTTTCTTGGCTCCACCAATCAGCAGGAAAAACCTGGATGAAGCGTTTTCTTCGTAGAGATAAGGAGCTAATCAGTTAGAGAAGACCTACAGGTACATCAACTCAACAGGCTGGCGGATTCAACAAAGAGAGCGTCTATAAATTCTTCGGTTTACTTGAAACAATGTTTGACGAAAAAAGTTTACTGCTGGCCAGATTTTTAATGCGGATGAATGTGGTATTTGTATTGTACAATTGAAGTGTCCTCAAGTTCCAACATGGAAAGGAAAATGGCAAATCGGAAGCCTTACTTCTGCAGAAAGAGGGGATCGTTAATAACTTATTTAATGTGTATGAGCACAGAAGGGAATTTTCTTCCTCCTTTGATTATATTTCCGCGAAAAGACTGTAACGAACAATTAAAAAAAGGCGCTCCACCTGGGACTCAACTGTTCAAACTTCATCCATCAGGTTGGGTACAGACTGACCTTTTTACTGCCTGGTTTGAGCACTTTTTTGAGAAAGGTTGCCAACTGAATATAATCCAATTCTCCTCATTCTAGATGGACATAATACCCATAATAGGAACCTTGATGTTGTAGTGAAGGCTAAAGAAAATTTTGTTACTATTCTTTGTCTTCCCCCGCACACATCGCATAAAATGCAGCCCCTTGATAAAACAGTGATGGGGGCACTGAATACATTTTATAATGAAGAGTTTAGAATTTTCTTGAGAACAAATCAACGTACTATCACTCACTTCGATGTCTGTGAACTTTTTGGCCGCGCTCACTTAAAAGTTTATTCTGCTGAACGAGCTGTTAAGGGTTTTGCTGTAACAGGGATTTATCCGCTTAGAAGGAATGTTTTTACTGATGACGATTTTTTGGCACCGTCACATGATGGTTATGTAGTTCAAGAACAACCGCTTGCAAAATTTAATCGCGAAAATAGAGAAGAAAGGCAATGTTTGCCCATTTTAGTTAACCCAGAAGACATTATTCCGGTACCCATAATGAAGAAAAAAATGCCAACCAGGGGTAGAAAACTTGGAAAGGCAAAAATAATAATTGCTACACCGAATAAAGAAGAATTAGAGAAGTCTAAAAGTTCAGGAATAGAAAAACGGGAAATGGTAAAGAAAAGTTTTTGATGCAGAACCAGGATGCAGTGGAATGAAAAGTAAACTTAAAAAACAAAAGAAGCTGAAAATTTCTGCTAAATGTCAAAAAAAGTTTCGTCTTCACTGAGCTCAGAATCTAAAAAAGTATTTCCTTGCAAAATTTTTCAGGCGATGAAGAAAGTTTTCCGCTGGAAACGTGCCCTGATGACGAAATTTGTCTTTTTTGTGACCAAAGATTTTCGAATGATACTCGCGGATAAATATGGGTTATGTGTACCCTGTGCAACTGCTGGGCACACGAAGAATGTGCAGGTGCCGAAAAAGACCCATACATCTGTGATTTTTGTTCTAAGTTGCTCTTGTTATTACTAATTTTTATGTTCATTTATTGTTTTTTTCTTCGTAGTTTATAATATAATAAAATCTATTGTTATTTTCGTTGTTTGTTTCTAAAAAACAATGTTATTTTGCAATATTCTTTTGCTTTACTTAAAAAACACAAATTATTTCAAAATCAAGTCTAATATTAAACCGATTCCACTTTGGTGTATTCCACATTACCCACCCATTTTTCAGCTGGAAAATGTGCACTTTTTTAAGTGGTTTTTCATACATAAGTTTTCTTTTATAATACTTTTTATTATTTCATTTTCTTGTTTATAACTCTTCACTCTATTTATATTCCACAATGCGTATAACAATGTTAAAGTTTTTATTTTTTCAAAAAATCTAATATGGTCTACTTTACTCTACTAATTTGGGTTTTTAAGCTTTTTGTAATTTATGTTAATGTAAGTAAAGGTATTTAATTTTATTTTCTTCTTGTTGCAGTAGTCTGCTGCACGTTCTAAAGATCTCGTTTTCAGTTGTGACAAATTCATTCAAAGTCGATAAGAAATATCCAGGAATTTAGTGTCTTGATTTATTTCATACTCCAGGATACTTGAACCATTCTTCACAATATTCCATACGGATTTTGGGGATGATGTTTTATTTCAGTAGTTGCATATGATCTCGCCTGTTGTCTCGAAAAATTTAATCCATTTTAAGGTTAATTGACCAAAGGACTAGAGAAATATTCTTATGATGTTTATAACTTTTTATAGAAAATGCCATATCAGCCCAATTTTTTGCCGACGTTATAAACATATTTTGTTTGTACATTTGCTTTCAATCAATATACTCAATTTACATTTTCTGATACAATGAGCATTTATTTTTACTTTTCCATACAGTTCATGATTTATGATACTAGTGCCCGCAGCCAAGTGGTCTGAGAAACCTAAATCAATCACACAATTCTAACAAGTAGAGGACACATTTTTGATAATATATATATTAAGCATGTCGAAACATGTTTCCATTATTATAAGTAACTTACATAGCGCGTCTAATTTCCTGATTGAATTGATTTTATGAAAGTGGTTCTACGCTCGAATCGAAAAAACCGATACAAATTACGGTATGAACCGATTTTTATTTGGATACAGCCGAACAAAACATCAATATCCATTTCGGTTGCAAGTTTACCAATGAAATGGTAATTTCGTTGCTCTTCCTGTTTAATTCGTGTTGTAAAACTGACGTCCATCCATGTGTGTGCATGCATGCCTATAATCGGATTGTTACTGCGGTCATTACCGTGCCTTTATCTTTGATAAAGGCAATTTTAATGCACTGCAGGTCTAATTGCAGCCGTAGTTACCAGCAGTTATGGCTCAAATATTATTTGATAACAATGTACAGTGCGATTACCTGGAATATTCGCTCGCTGAATCATTTTTTATGATTTAAGTACTTGCATTAATTTTTTATTCTTCATAATAAAATACAGGGTTTAAAATGTATTTTTTTTACCACTAACTTGAGAAGTCACCATTATTTACTGCATTTCCCTAGTGAGAAGTCGTATTTCTCTACCTAGTTCAATAATAGTAATAAAACAGTCCCTATGTAAATAATGAAAGATGTTTAAGTTCAAGTGAGATTCCATCCATTTCGACTTCTAAATTACTGTAACTTTAAGATTCACTTATTTTTCGCTTTTTCCAGAAGTTTTTCATAGAACTTTTATCTGTTTTCTGGAGACCGATAAATTATATTGCGGCAATTTCACAAATTAATGAGAAATTCTAAATCTAATTAAATTAATTCACGCAATTATGTGTGTTAGTAGTAAAAAAAATTCTATATATTCTTCGGTCGCGAAGGCTATTATATATCTGCACATTATATAATAGCTTACTTCTCGACTTAGGTATATAATGTACTATTTAAAACGTTGTTTTGGCGTGCGGTACCCGTAACTGGCGCAGTCGATAGGATTGTGCCGGAGTTATATGAATAGTGTGAGATAAACTACATGGAAATGTTCACCCTTAAGTAAAATTCAGAACCTTGAACGAGGACAGCAGAGGCCACAAACAGAATCAGGAGATATTGGTTGATGAGGCCACTTCCTTTCGCCCATTGAAACCCTCCGCGAAAGGCTTAGATGAGGATATTTACTTGATTGCAACGTATTGTACGTAATTAGTATGGAAAACTTTTAAAAAAATTGCGTAATTAGTATTGAAAAACTAGACTTTTTCCCTTGATTAATAATTTTAAATTGAATTAGACAATTTTCAAATATTTTTGTAATCTTTTCTTGATGATAACTTGTAACGAGTCACTTGAAGAATTAGTGAAAATGCTTCAAACCTTATCAGTACAGAATAAAACAGTAGCAGCCTTCATAAATCAAAAACGAAATAATCCTTAAAATCTAATGGTCAGCATTTTCCACGCTTCACGTGTGAACTTCCATTAGACCTTGACGACTTCGATAAAGCAAACTGATGGACAGTTTTAGATATAGTTAATGGTAAAACATGA
This sequence comes from Dendroctonus valens, assembly GCA_024550625.1. Lineage (NCBI taxonomy): Eukaryota > Metazoa > Arthropoda > Insecta > Coleoptera > Curculionidae > Dendroctonus > Dendroctonus valens. Next base: position 684,936 of record JAJTJO010000120.1, on the reverse strand, counting down.
AAACCAGCAAGTTTGACTTCAGTTTACCCAAGTGTCGGGTCGTTGAAATTTGTACTCTTTTTATAATTATAATTGTGTACTGATGTTTTAGTTTTTCATGTTTTTGGCCATATTTTAATAATGTGAGTTCTGCATCATCTTTGAATCAAAACATACCAAATTATCGATTAAATGCAACATTTGTATCTTACCGCAATGTATGCGACTTGAATATTAAGTTAAATATTTAAATAAACTGTTTCTTAGTAAACTGAATTGCGTTGCACTCGAGTGTTAAATTATTAACTTTTGGACATAGCAACCAACGGCTATGGGAAATTTCACACTCGACAAAATGTGTGCGACAGATAATCTGATCGGGTTTCCATTGTGTTTTGAAGTTATTTTATTATTCAACACGTATATCTCGGTTGACATTTATCTTCTCTCAGGTGTACAAACCGTTAAAGATACATATCCGATCGCCAAAGATGTAAATAATAAAACTTGTTTCTAAATCGGGTTTTCGTTAAAATTTTTGCAAGTTTTTTTTAAATTAATGTCGTTTTTTACATAATGATTTGTGTTTCTTACAAGGATTTTCCACGTGTATGCTATATAGAAAATGAACCCAGTGTAAAAATGAAAGTTCTGATGCCAGAAGAAACTTACCATATCGCATTTAAAAACGATTTTCCTGTTTTAAACTGGTTTTTTTTCGTAATATTTTCAATGTTTCGAGTTACTTCAGTTTCTAAATATTTATTGATCCCAATAGATAGATTGGAAAGAAAGCATAACCATTCCAATCTTCAAGAAGGGAAGCAAAAAAAACCAGAAAACCATCGAAGAATTACGCTATTAAGTTCAGTACTAAAACTATTCACTAAGATACTGGTAGAAGATATATCCTCTCATGGCATATGCGAAGAGCCACAAGGCTTCAGAAAAAACAGGTCAACAGTAGATGTCATCTTTTCTATCAGGCAAATTGCTGAAAAGGCTATAGAAAACAACAAAACAGCATATATGTGTTTTATAGATCTTACGAAAGCATTTAACCGAGTAAGACTCACTGATGTTGTGAAACTTCTCAAAAAGAAAAACGTGCATCCGCATTTTTCAAGCATTGTTGCGGAGTTAAACACTAACAATTGGACCCAAATACAAGTGGAAGACAGAAAGACACGCAGACTTCCCATGTAAACTGGAATAAGATAAGGTGATAGCCTAAGCCCCATCCTCTTCAACTTGATAATGGACGAACTTATAACGGAAGTAAAAAATGTTGGAAAGGGATACTCACTAGGGGACAAAGAATTAAAAGTACTTTGCTACGCTGACCATGCAGCGCTGGTCTCAGAGGGTGAGGACAACCTGCAAAGAATGCTTTATCAGTTCGAAAAGACAGCTACCAAATACAACATGGATATATCGGTAGCAAAATCAAAAGTGCTAACCATCTCAGAAGAGCCCAGAAGATGTAAATTGGCTATATACAATAAACTAATAGAACAGGTTATGAGCTTCAAATATCTCGGCGTCAACATCACGAGCAGCAGAGACCTCCAAGAAGAAGTAAAGTCTCAAACAAGCAAAGCAGCTTTAATATCAGAGAGCCTTAGAGATATAATATGGCGAAACAAGCACATGTCCATTAAAAGCATAGTCCGCATATATAACACCTGTGTGAGACCTGCTATTACTTACGCTGTAGGAACAAGATTCGAAAACTGCACAGCAAAAAGGATTATCCGCACAGAAGAGATGCGGTCTCTAAGATCCATAGCAGGCTACACACTAAGGGACCACAACAGAAGCGAAGACATCCGAGAACTTTGCGATATCCAAGACATAGTTAGATCGTCCCGAAACAGATGTCGCGAATGGAGAGATCATGTTGAACGGATGGACGAGAACAGATTGCGGAAGATTGTAAGAGATGGTCTCCCAAGATCCAGCAGACCACCTGGACGTCCTCCCGTACGTTGGTATGAAAGCTGGGATTCATCATTCCAGATAGAACTCTAAGCAAATAGAGAACAAGGCAGTTGCCTTACAAAAAGAAAGAAGAAGAAGAAGAAGAACAGATAGAGACGATGAAACAAAAAGTAAAACTTACTATAAAATTTTGAAACTTCTGATTTAGAAAAAGTAAGAACTCGAAATTGTCACTTTTCTTATTTGACTTTAGAATTTCACTGAATTCGGGCTAATCCCAATTTTGTCCTTTTTCACTTGATATTTTCAATCTAAAATTTGATCTTTGCATACTCAATATAAAACACATATCTGAAAACAACCAACTTTAATTTAGAATTAAGAATTTAACGATTTAACAAACACATTTTAACAAACCTTCACTGGAAAGTGTCTTGTAAGCACAAGGTGTTTAATCTTATTTTTTCACCGTACTAAATAATAATTCTGGCAAAAAACGATCATCTGCAATTTTTTTTTACAAAATTTTTACAAATACTGTTCAAAAATCACTTGGTTTATTTGGACGGAAATAGAAACATTTGTATAGAAAGATGTGGATTAGAGCCAAGAACATCACGTTGGCATCCCTTTTTGTGAAAAAACCACAACATAGAATGAAAAAATTTGATAAAAACTAAACAGCTCTAAATTATTATTAGTTAATTTTAGTTAAAAATCACAATATCAGCTAAAGAATAGAATTACAAAATGCATCATCATCGGATTAAAATAACTTTATATGCTTCAAAACGTGGACAAAGTCATAATCCTTCGCATCAGCAAGTCATGAAAGTACATCCCCTGCTGCAGTTTAATTAAAATAGTAACCGTTTTAAACAAATTGGACTAATTAAAGAACATTTTATCTTAATTTAATTATTATGCTGCCACTACATACAAGTAAGTTTCTCCGGGTGCACATTTTCCTGGGAATTTAATTAATTAGGATGCATTCATAAATACTTAATTGGATGATTTTGTTTTCGAATCAACACTTCCATTTGGACCGGAAAATGAAAACGAACAAAAATGTTTCGTGCTCTTTTATTCGATTACAGGTGTCGCTAAATTCTTCTCGGTGCTAATTTGAAGATTACTGCTTTGTTTCGAAAATGATGCCATGTTAAATGGAAAAACGTTTTCTTCTCCATTGACATCCATTGACTCCATTTAATTAAACTAGTTCTTAATCGCGGTTGATTGATGTCGATCGAAGTTGATTGTTGATCTGGGGAGTTATTTTTTCACAAAACAGCTACAAATAACTACTGAATGTTAAAAACAAAAGAATATTGGATTTTCAGGAAAACTTTAAAAATTTGTTGGTGTTCCAATGAGTCTAAATATCATTCTGAGACTGAACCTGATGGCAAATTTAACAACTTATTGCATGGAAATGTTCAATATTAGCTGATGCGACGTGAAAAAAAAATATTTTTTTTATTAATTAGTTAAACTAAGTGAATATGTAAACTGAATGCAAACACTTTTCCTAAAGTGTTTCAGCAACATTTTATGAACCAGGAGGTTGGTTATCTTTGCTGTAAAAGGTATACCTCAAGTCGTCTGCAGCTCTTGAGGCCTTTGTTTGCATTGCTAATGATTTAGAGTGTTCTAAGCCGATTAGGCGTTCGAAAGGGGTCTAGAGACAACTTCGTTGCGGCACTGCGATATACTAACAAATGTTTGCAAATTCGCAATTTGCTTACCTCGTATTTAAGAACGGAAAGTAGAAAGCTTAGAGGCAGGCTAATATTTTCTATCGGTCGCTGGAATTGGAAATTTTATATCAGCACAATTTGAAACTATACGGCTTGAGTCTGGTGAAACTGTTGCATAACTTTCACTTTAATTTTAGTTGAGTGCAATCGACCTTTTCACATAAAGAGAGCAACGCTTACAATTGCTCCTGCTCTCAGGAGCTGCTCAATCCCATTCACTCATAGTCGAGTGGCGTCGAATAAAATGTATTTTCATCTTCGCAGTGATAAACAGCCAAAATGAAATCACAAATGGGCAATGTTATTGATTCGTGTTATTAATGAAAAATCAAAGCGATGATCTTTTATGGAAATTGGTAAGTTGCAATAGGCCTGTTTGTCCAAGCGAATTATGGGAGGGATCTGGACGTAACATTCGTCAAGTTCAGTTTTAAGTATGTAATAATTCTTTGTTTCATTTTCATGTTTGCAATTTAGCCTAGTTGAGATGTCTGTATTGTTTAGGCTAGTAATTTGGGCATCATTGCTGTCCAAGCAATTTTTATCAACTTATTTTGTTATAAGTATTAAGAGACAAGAAGACAATGACTAGTAATTTTTAACAATTTTGTGCCTGATGTTAACAGTTCCATATTTAATCGTTTTCAATTTTTTTACTAGGCTACTTGTATATTCAGGGTCTATCAATTCATAAAATAAGATTTAATATTCGCGAGATCACATTAGCAAGCACATTTTCAACTCAAACAGTAGTTAAAACGTTAAAAATCGACGTCGTACATAATGTTTTTCGAAAACTGACTGTTTAAGCTTTCATATTGCTTTTACGTTATCTTGCTGCGGAATTATTGTTGCTTCTAAATTTTTGATGTTTTTGTGAAAGCATTATTTTAGTGAATTAATCAATTATATTAAAAAATGATTTTTTCAGTTCTATGTTTGTTCGTTTGTGTTATGGTGGTCGGCTGCTTTTGTATCTCGATAACTTCGGAACTTTATTTTCATAGTTCACTATTATTCTTGAGTTCTGTCATATTCCATCATTTTTATCGTGCCTAACTGCAGCTGACGTGGAGCGTATCGCTCGCTTCCAGTTCTGGTTGGGCGCACTTAGTTCCTCCTTCCTATTAAAGTTGTCCGGGTGTTTGAATATTTCAATGGCTTCCCTCGTGATTCGTGAATAGAAGTGTTCGGTTTGGTCTAAAACATCTGCTTCATGAAAAAGGGTTTGGTGTCCATCCACCAGAGCGTGCTCATCTACAGCCGATTTCTCTGTCTGTCCCAATCTGCAGCTTCTGTTGTGTTCCGAGATTCTGGTGTTGACGCTTCGCTTAGTTGTGCCAATGTAGGCTGCGCCACAGCTGCAAGGAACCCTGTAGACTCCAGATGTTGATAGAGGATCCCTTTTGTCCTTGCCCGACCTTAGACTCTCCTTGATTGTGTTGGTTCGCTTGCAGACCGTTTTAATATTTCTGTAACATCCTGCCAATTCTGTCGGTGACTCTGTGTATGTAGGGCAGGCACGCGAAGCCCTGTTTCTTCAAGGTTTCTTTCACTTTTGCGTTATTTTCATAGGAAGTTCTAGGCCTGAGTATTCTCCTTATCTCCTGATTATTGTACCCATTTATCCTAAACGCCCTCTCCAAGTCTCTCAGTTCCTTCTCAAGGTCAATTGGATCGCAAATCCTCTCAGCTCTTTTGGCCAAGGTTTGAATGACGCCCTGTTTTAGTCTGGGGTGGTGGTTTGATGCGTTGTTGAGATACCGGTCGGTGTGTGGGTTTCCTGTAGACCGAATGACCCAGCTTCCCATTAGGTAGTCTAGAAACCAAAACATCTAGGTAAGGTAGACTTCCATAATTCTCAATTTCCATGGTGAATTGAATTCTCGGATTCAATGAGTTAAGGTGGTCAAGAAACCTGCGAAGGGCGTTCTCCCAGTGGCTCCAAATCAAAAAGGATTCATTTACGTATCTAAACCAGCACTTCGGTTTCTTCTCTGCCAGCGCCAGCCCTTTCTGTTCAAGGATATACATGAAGTATTTTGGTACCACCGGACTGAGTGGACTCCCCATGGCTACACCATCAGTTTGTTCGTAGAACTCACCCTTTCATTGGAAATATGTCGTCGTAAGGCAATGCCTAAACAGCCTGGTTATATTGCTAGCAAAAAGTTGTTTTATGTACCCTATGGATTCTTCTATCGGTACCATCGTAAAAAACGACACCACATCGAAGCTGACGAGCATGTCCGTGTTGGTGACATTGAGCGATCTTAGCTTCTCAACGAAGTGTCCTGAATCCTTGATCCGTGTGGCCAATTTTTGGTTGTATGTCCCCTAAAGTGCTTACAATGGGCCTCAGTGGCACTCCCGGTTTGTGTATTTTGGGTAGGCCATAAAGTCTTGGTGGCAGAGCTGCCGACTTTTTCAAGCTGCTCAGATTTTCTGGAGCAGGTGACAATTCCTTAAGAAGATTCGATGTCGGATCAAGTGGTAATTTTATGTAAGTAGCAGGATCCAGTAGTGTCTTGATCTTATCATCATAGTCCTCCGTTGCTATGACTACAGTGGCATTTCCTTTATCAGCCGGTAAAAACCAGTCATCGTCGAGAGATACGGGAGACAACTTCGACCTACTAGCTACTTCATCGCCTTTGAGAATGTTCACTGCAGATGTGAACGAAACGTCAGGAAGTAATTCCAAAGGCTTATAAACCCGGAAAACTCTTCAACTTTCAATTTAACCGGCCGTGAAAGCCTACACAGTCTAATTATTAACTTTTCGTTTGAATTCTATGAACATTATATGGTATTTGAAAACATTTATTCGTTTTCTTATGCGGTTTCTGGTTGTATCTATTGTGACAATAGAATATTATGTGTAAATTACATAAAAAGAAGCATTTTGCCAGGACAAATCTAAGTCAAAGAATTTAAAGAGAATCGTATATTAATATCATAAGTAATTTTAAATCAATCTGTAAAATGTAGTCTGGCTTTTATAAGTAAAAAAATCGTAAAAAGGATTTACGAAAAATTGCAACATTTTATAGTATAAAAAACTATCTTAAATTCGACTACAGATAGTCGTTGACAGAATAGCAGTTAAGTAATAACAAATCATGAGAAAAAAATGCTGAACTCGCACATTTTCCATATGATTTATAATAATTTGAAACAGTGAATTACAGCAAACTTTGATAGATTAAGAGGCTTGTTTGTTCAGAAATGTACGATCATTTACTTTATTGAATTGCGTTCGGTAAATAAATATTTCAGAAGTGTTCAAGAGCTACCAGCTGCAAAGCTGCAAAGTAAATAAATTGAGCTTCAAAGTTTCGGTTTTTATAAGTACTTCATATACAAGCAATAATAAATTTATAAAAAAATCATCTTCAAAATCAGCTTAAACAGGTTAAACTTATTTTTTACATGCAATATCAGCTTACGGAGAAGTGCGTTTTTACATATTTTGTGGCTTTTCTGAGGCTACATCATGGGGGACTTAAATTTGACTAAAAAATTTCTCACAGTTTTTTGGACGTGTTTGGACAATGGTTCAAAAGTCTATGAAAATACACATTTAGCAATCAAATTAAATAGTAAATAGTAGTTCTTAAATAAATTAAAATTAAACATTAAAGTTCAGGATACAAAGCAGATTTAAAACCGAAATAAACTAAAAACAGTAAACGACGAAAATAGTACACAATTTTTTAAATAAAACAAACATTATTATTCAAGGTGTTTGGTAAGTAGATGCATTCCTTGCAGGGGGTGATAGTGCAAGTAATTTTGGATATATGTATTTCGTTAATAGACCATGTTCCGAAACCGCTTAATTTCCGATCTACAGGGTGGAAAACTTTTAATTAAAAAAATTATATTTATTAATGGGAATATTTTAATGAAATTTTACAGGCTTAGGCACTTATCAAAAATACATGTTTTGTGATAAAAAATTTGTTTCTAGCTTGGCCAGTGGAGTGGGCACAGGCACGTCGTTAGATAATTTTAAATAAAAAAATGTTACGCCACTGATTTTTCAAACAATAAACATGATGATTCAAATTCCTGTTCAATTTGGAAGGAAAAGGTCTCTTGATTTTTTTCTACGACGTCCTGTTTTCGAGGAAACAGGACGTCTTTTTCTTACTTAAAAGTTTTTTTTTACTTAAAAGTTGGCCCTACACTAGTTTTTCTCTGATTCACAAAATTAATAATTGCCGTCATTTCGAGGGTCTGGGTTGTCTGTTAAAAACAAGAAAAAAATTATGTAATTAGAGAAAACAGAAAAGGAAGTATCTGCACAACAATACGGTTAGAGTGAAATTTATTCACTTCCATTTAATTAAGAAGCGTTACTAAATTTTAAAATCCATAGTAAATAGAGCGCATAATTACACGCAATTTTGAAAAAACTGAAGCTTCCAAGATTCATATAGTGCCCACAGCGCTTATATAAGTAACCATCTAAAGATAAATTAACAAACATTGAATGAGTAGTCCGAATATATATATATTTCTAACGTGCATTTCTTAAGTACTTAGTATATATATTTTTAACTCGCCGTTTAAAGAATTCATAAATTTGCAAACTAATCAACAATTGTTTTGATATTTCCTGGAAATTTAAAGCAAATTCGACGGAAATTGGCACCGCTGAAGTTCTATTTATTTAATGGAAAGCAGACAGAATTCGCTGTGCAAGCAACTACTTTTGTGAGTTGGGCACAGCAAACTTTAAAGGGTCGTCAACTTTCAACTAAACTTGCTAGGTGAGCGCCTAATATCAGTTGTCAAATCAGGGGCCCAGAGAGTGCAAAAATTTTGAGTTAATTTGCATTTTACGATTATTTTACAGTTATTTTTCGCAACATTAAATATATTGAACGGCTTTAACGCGTTTTTTGGTTTTGGATATTGCCATTGCTTTCTTAGCCAGACGTTGCTCAATTAAAATGATTCTTAGTACTCACATTGAGGAAAAATTAAAAACCACTACATAAATCGAGGTTTGGAAATTTTAATTGTCCACTCGCCGGATTCCGCACTGAGTAACGCCAAGTTCCATTTCGTAGTTTAACAAGCCATTTTGACAACGGGAAAATTGCGAATGAAAAGAAACAAACGCACAAAGCCCTTTTCAACGGTTAATAAAGCATTTTATAATGTTTTAGGGAATAATTGAGCACTAATTCGCAATTGTCTGCCGTCACATCAAATAAAAACGCAAACACACACACAAAGAGGGGACCTTTTTGCATTTTCCTTTGATTAGGGATTATTCAATTACGTTTTTATTCGCCTCTAATGCCACGTAATGCACCATATTTCGGTCGTTTTCCGGATCAAAAGTATTAGCTTTTGTGGGATTTTATGGTTTCAATGTGAAGATGAAAAATGAGAAACAAACATCATTTAATTAGATTTTTTTATTGTTAATATTAAAAATTGGGCTTTACAAAAGTGCAGAAATATCAGCGCTCTTCACATCTAATGTGTTTCCAAGCCATTCCGCCGGCACTGCTCCGGCTCTGGAAAATTCACTGAGTTACCGTTGACTTAAATCTCATGGTTTAAGCAAAAAGGTATACAGGGTGATTCAAAAATGGCGTCATTCCTTTTAAGGGGTTATAGGGGCTCACTTGGAGAGTACGAGGAAAATATTGAAATTTTTTTTTTCGAAAATTTATAGAAGGTATTAACATTGGAAATTGAATTTCAACTTTGTTATTAAGTATTATTTTAAAATAGTTCCATGTTTGCTTGGTAGCCTTTTGGACTATTTAACCATTCGAAAAGAAAAATTACGATCTTTGCTTCAAATTACGAAAATTTTTGATATTAAAAAAGACCTCTTCTACAATTTTTTGATGAAGTCAAAGCGGCAATGATGTTTTTTGTCATTAACAGATAGTTACAGGTAGATAGCCTTTGTCAATAATAACAAGTATTTGTCAATCTGTGACTTACTTTGAAGCTCCTTTCACAAAATGTACACCAACATCGAATTTGCGGATATGTGATTAGTTATGGGGAAATGCCACACTAACATAGCAGAAGGTGTAAGACCTTACACCAGCAAAGGGCCAGAGACACTTGACGATTGGCTCCAGGAATTGACGCAGATTGTGGACCATCTAGAAGTGCTCGGGTTCCAGACACAGAGGCACAGGTATTGAAGATAATTGCAGCAGAGCCTTCCAGGAGTGCTCGGAGTATTGCACAACAACTGACACTTTCCCAGGCACCGGATAATTGCCCCTATAACTCACCAGACGAAGGGCCACATTCCTACCATGTATGTAAGATACACAGGACACACGGACACATTAACTCTCTGATCTTCCGAACACCGGTACAAATTGAGCTGGAGTTAATTAACCGAATACGAGAAGCTGATCAAACGGTGATCCCAGACTGCGGCGAAGAGTGCACAAAAGTGATTGGGGAACAAACATGTCCGGAGTTAAACGGGCAGAACTTAGTCAACCTCTTGTGATTTAACAACTCAATTGTATGTTATTTGATTAATATTGATCATTGATACATAACCTTCAACAGGAGGTTTTGGTTGACAGATGTGGGGGATTTAGGTATATCACTCATCTGCCCCAAAAAGGATGGCAGCACTGACGGCAAATAGATATCGTTATCATAACCTCATAATATTTCTATTGCTTTCTCTTTCTTCGTTTTGTGTTTATCCATGGTACTACAATTTTCAATACGTAAGAAGTAACAGGTATTTACGTAATGATAATTAGGCAGATTATCTTGAAAAGCATCGTTGCCGTAATTCTGATCTAGTTTTTGGCAAATATCTCAGTTTTTGATAAGAATTAATTTTTTTTACTATTTTTCCTGTACTCCCAAAACATCCCCAGACAACACCCCCAGAGGAATGACGCCACTTTTGATAATAAATAATAAAAATAAATATAATAAAACCACTAAAAATAATAAAACCACTAAAAATAATAAAACTTTGCATATAATTAAAAAACTTCTTTTATGATTTGATTTTGCAAACTTTTAAAATTGTTCAAATTTTTCAATATCAAATAATCAAACTTTGCATATAATTAAAAAACCAAACGAAACATTTAATTTAGAGTGTAAAGTGTAAATCGTACATTTAAAGTGTAAATCGTACATAACTCAAAAGTAACCTTTTCTGTAGTAAATTTCAAAGAATTAGGCGGTTTTGTCTGATTGCTACATTTGTGGTTTACCGCCCGTAAAAAAATTGCGAAAAAACAGCAAAACAACCAACGTAATGGTTTACATGTATCGTGAGATGTTGCGGAGAGTGCAAATAACCAATCATTCAAATTACATTGACGAGTGTATAGAGGAACATGATTTCGCATTCGGTAAATAAATACCGCTTCGGGCTCGACATATTTTTGCATAGAGTATTTCCGATTAATCGTGCAAATCGGATTTTGAACCAAAAATATACAGTGCAGCAAGATAGAGACGCAATTTAATCAGTTATCAATTACCAGAACATTGAAATGATTTTATGAAATTTTGATCGTTTGGCACTGGTAGCTTTGGCCACTTAATAATGTAATTGAAATTCATCAGAAAATGCTGCTTTCCACAAGAGATTGATCTAGAAATGTCCATGTTCCAATAGGAAAGTAATATCCTTAATGTTCAAACGATGTATATCAAACGTTTTCACGCACGCTCACGCTCATTTTGATGTAATGGCTGTTTTAACCTAAGTACACCTTTTGCTGAATAAAACTTAATTATTCATAGCGTTCATTATTACGGTGTGCCTGCTGTTTGCACTCAACTTAACAGAGACAAAGAAAAAGCGCTGTATCGGTATTTAGACCGACGACAATTTTTTTTCTATTTGCACCCGTCCGGGATTATTAGGGGGAATGACGATTTCCACAGCTAATATCCAGAAAATGCCCTTTCGACATATGTTTACCACTTATAGGAATTGCGGTTGGAATTTCCTCATAGTCCTCGCTTCGAAGCGAATATTTCACTAAACGTTAGTTATTTATAATTTTTTTATATACCTAATACATTGTTGCATAGAAGTGGATATATTTTGTTTATTTACTAACAACTAGAAGTCTTAAAAATGTACTCTATTACTCAGGAAAATTGGTGTTGTTTTTATCGGTTCCGATAAGTTAACCAATCTTCGCTTGTTCTCATGCTAAGCAAAGAATATCAACCAGAAAATCTAAGCAATTTGAGCAAAGGGGAAAGGTTATATCCGTCGAATAAAGTCCATGTAAAGAATATTAAACATTGAAAATATACTACACAAAAATTCTACAGAAAGTCTCAAACAATTTAAGCGCGAAATCACAGATTACTATAGGTCGCAATTAACACCACACATTTGTAAAAAACCACATTTACACGTCCCAAAAATTCATAAAAATAAATTGGTTTACGACCAATAGTCAATACTATTAATTCACCTACACACCCTTTAGCCAAATTTCTATTAAATATTTTAAATCCTCTAATAAGAAACGCAACTTTATATACCGGGTGATTCAAAAGTGGCGGCATTCCTCTGGGGGTGTTGCCTGGGGGTGTTGCCTGGGGGTGTTTTGGGAGTACAGGAAAAATAGTAAAAAAAAAAAATTCTTATCAAAAACTGAGATATTTGCCAAAAACTAGATCAGAATTACGGCAACGATGCTTTTCAAGGTAATCTGCCTAATTAACATAACGTGAAATACCTGTTATTTCTTAATTATTGAGAATTGTAGTAACCATGGATAAATACAAAACAAAGAAAGAGAAAGCAATAGAAATATTTTGAGGTTAGGATAACCCTGTCTATTTGCAGTCAGTGCTGCCATCCTTTTTGGGGCAGATGAGTGATATACCTAAATCCCCCACATTTGTCAACCAAAACCTCCTGTTGAAGGTTATGTATCAATGATCAATATTAATCAAATAACATACAATTAAGTTGTTAAATCACAAGAGGTTGACTAAGTTCTGCCAGTTTAACTCCAGACATGTTTGTTCCCCAATCACTTTATTGTGCACTCTTCGCCGCAGTCTGGGATCACCTTTTGATCAGCTTCTCGTATTCGGTTAATTAACTCCTGCTCAATTTGTACCGGTGTTCGGCAGATCAGAGAGTTAATGTGTCCTTGTGTCCTGTGTATCTCACATACATGGTAGGAATGTGGCCCTTCCTCTGGGGAGTTATAGGCGCAATTATTCGGTGCCTGGGAAAGTGTCAATGGTTGTGCAATGCTCCGAGCACTCCTGGAAGGCTCTGCTGCAATTATCTCCAATACCTGTGCCTCTGTGTCTGGAACCCGAGCACTTCTAGATCGTCCACAATCTGCGTCAATTCCTGGAGCCAATCGTCCAGTATCTATAGCCCTTTGCTGGTGTAAGGTCTTACACTTTCTGCTATGTTAGTGTGGCATTTTCCCATAACTAATCACATATCCGCAAATTCGATGTTGGTGTACATTTTGTGAAAGGAGCTTCAAAGTAAGTCACAGATTGACAGAGAAATACTTGTTATTGACAAAGGCTATCTACCTGTAACTATCTGTTAATGACAAAAAACATCATTGCCGCTTTGACTTTTCATCAAAAAATTGTAGAATATCATCTCTTTTTTAATATCAAAAATTTTCGTAATTTCAAGCAAAGATCGTAATTTTTATTTTCGAATGGTTAAGTAGTCCAAAAGGCTACCAAGCAAACATGAACTATTTTAAAGTAGTAGTAGTAAACATCGTTATTTTTAAAAAAAGTCTATCGACCTATCGGTCTTTCTGCCCTTGTTTAATACATGTAGTCTTAGTCTAAATAAAAAACAAAGATGAAAATTCTCTTATTCTAGGTTAATAATCTTATTAAATAAACTTTCCAATTCTAATGACAAGAAAATATTATTTTATTGTCCAGTAGTCAGTTGCGTTTGTAAGTGTTCGAGTAGCGTTGATGTAGGGAAACGGAAGCGGGATTGTCTGGTTGGTCTTGTGAGACAAAGGGGATTCAGTATGGTCCAGTTGTAGGGGTTGTTTGTCCATTTTGTCTGTAGATGTATGAGTCTTTCCGAAATCTTTGTCATGTTTGTGCGTTCGTATAGTAGTTGGGTGGGGGGGTAGTGTAGTGGGTTTTGGGGGTGTCTTATTCGTGTTATTAGTCATAGTGCAATTTGTTCTGTTGTTTGTATATAACGTTTTGTCCTTTCTGTTCCGTTGGTCATGAGTATATGTCCATAGTCTAGCAAGGGTCTACAAATAGCTTTATATATTTTGGTGGCGGTGTTTGTGCTAATTCCTCTGTCTTTGTAGGTTAGTGATCGGAAGTGTTTTGTTCTCTTTATTGTTTCTGCCCTGATGTTTCGTATGTGTTTAGTGAATTTAAGTTTGTGGTCAAATGTGATTCCAAGGTACTTTACGTCGTTTTTTGGTTGTGTCGTTTGGCCGTCTGCACTATTTTAAAATAATACTTAATAACAAAGTTGAAATCCGATTTTCAACTGTTAATATCTTCTATAAATTTTCGAAAAAAATGTTTTCAATATTTTTCCCGTACTCTCCAAGTGAGCCCCTATAACCCCTTAAAAGGAATGACTCCACTTTTGAATCACCCTGTATTTAAAGCCAGTACATTTTTCAGAAAAATTCTCAGACATTAATCTAAATCCAAACCATATCCTGGTGAGTTTTGATGTTGATTGTCTATTCACTAACGTACGTGTTTAAGTAAAATCAAACAAAAATTGAACATTTCAAGCAACAATTTCGAAAGAAAATTAGGATTTTCTACAGTAACGCTTAATAGTTTCCTGGAAATGTGTATAATTTTCTGTCGATTAAACTGTGCAAAATCGGAACTTGCATTAAATAAGCAATCGAAGTATAATTGGACCATTTGCTTGGTGGCATGCAGGGAGGAAAACTGAAAATACCCCACCATTTGCGTTATTTATTTAATTTTCATCATTTCGCCCCGGATATTACATTTCGTTGTATCGTTCGCCCCCTAATAATTTAGTCTCGGCAAGAAAAACGAGGGACCAGGAGACTGAATGTTATTAATTCGTTCATTACTTCGGATATAGCACTTTTGCAAGGTAAATGGAAACGTTAAATATGTTCTAGTTTTCGCTCCAAAAATCCAGCTATTTTTTGGTGCTTAGTAGGCATCAGTTTCTTTCAATAAAAATCGACAGTTTATAAGCATATGTTTTCAAAAAGTTAACTAGCATGAGTAAGATTAATTTTTATTCCCTAAAAAGACCGTCTACTATTTTTCACCGCTTTTATAATCTTAACTGTCTAGAATATTTTTTTTTATAAATTGTTATATTTATATAATGTTAAGCAGTAACAGGAGCAGTAGTAGAAGAATGTGGGCATACTTTCGCATACACAGGGTGCTAACATAACATGACATGTTCCTATACAAAAATTCTACAGACTCTTCCCACTAAGATGTTGACACCTAAAGTACAGCACTAAAAACGTTTTTAGTCAATAATTTTTAAAGCAACGTTAATGCTCATAACGCCCTGTAGGATAAAAACCCCAGAAAGCAATTTTTAAATGGCCTACAGCTTAAACTAAAAACAGAAGGGACGCTTGGGTGATATCGACGAAATTAGCCGAAGTGACAGAATATAATATCTTCAGATACCGCTGAAACTGGGCATTTGTTTAAGCTCGTATTTCGCTATGATTTTCACTCGGTTGCACTAAAATAGCCCCTTCTAAATCTATAATTACCATTATTATTAGTTAGACACCCACAGGAACTTTACATCTTAGGAAATACGAAAGTTTTCAATTTCTAAGTCTGCAGATATTTTCTACCGCCCATTTCTATTTCTCTAGTCTATTTCTTGATAGACCCGCCACTTTTTTCGGGGATAGTTCGACCATCAGATTCTGATATATACACGGAAAGATACATTGCCCAATTTGCTTTAGGTGGCACCTGCACTTACAGACATTTCCAGCGCCCTGAAAACGGTTGAAGATGGAATAGGGATAAATCAGGCAGCAAAAGTTCATGGAATCCCAAAAACGACATTGAAGAATCGAATTCGGCTCAAAAATGTCGATAAAAAAGTCGCCTAGGCCCAACATCTTCTCTAGGCGATGAAGCGAAAATGAAACTTGTAAGACACATTAAAAAATTGCAACAATTCGGGTTTGGTCCTGATCGAGACTCGGTTAGACGCATGGCTTTTTAATTGGCCGAAAAAATAAACATGAAACAGATTCAATATGGAAAAGCCGAAGGCAGGCTATGATTGGTTAAATCTTTTTTTGAAACGACACCCTGATTTGTCGATTCGAAAGGCTGAAGGAGTCTCTATTGCGCGAGCGTCAGGGATGTCGAAAGACACTGTTTCAAACTACTTTAAACTTCTTGAAAATACACTGCGTACAAGCCTGGACATGTCTTCAATGTGGACGAGACAGGCTTTCTGTTAAAAAACAAGCCAGGACAAGTACTAGTAGCTAAAAGTTCAAAAAATGTGGCGACGATAACTTCAGGAGAAAAGGGAGAAACTATCGCAGTTATTGCCTGCTGCAATTCGGTAGGATATTTTCTTCCCCCTTTCTCAATATTCAAAGGAAAAAACAAGAAGTCGGAGTTTTTTGATGGCATGCCTCCTGTATCGGCAATAATCATGAATCAAAAATCTGCTTCGTGAACGTTGATATTTTTAAGGATTGGTTGGATTGTCATTTTCTACCAAGGAAGCCTGCAGGACCCGTACTTCTGATATTAGATGGCCGTACGTGTCACACCAACAGCATTGGTGTTTGAGAATTTTGCAAACTACATCGTCTTACTTTGTTTGCTCAGCCACACTACACATTCCCTGCAGCAATTAGACCGTTCATTTTTTAAGCCTTTAAAAGCCTATTATTATCAAGCATGCAACAACTTCATAAAGAGCAACCCTAGACGAAAGTTAACTAGATTACAATTCGGTGTACTTCTGAACACAGCCTGGACTAAATCAGCAACCGTTCCGAATGGTGTTTTGGGCTTAAGAGTAAGTCCATTTAATCCATACGCTATCCCGGATTACGCCTACATTTCTGTTGAAAGCGGTTCTGCTGTTGGTTTGCAATCTAGGCGCCCAGACTCTCCTGCGTTGGTACACATGACATGTCCATTTCCGGAATATTAAAAAATGGATTCTTCAAATCCACCCGCTCTCGAAAACAGAACTTCCCCGCTACCAGGATGTTCACACTGGGATCCTCCACAATTTTCTGAAAAGTCTATTACTGGAGAAGGCGAGACACCTTCTGTAGAAGATGAAACACCGGACAAACTTTTAGATAAAATTTCCCCCGTTCCTAGTGTTCAGGCCAAGGCCGCTTCAAAGCGAAGAAGACAACTTGCAACAATTTTAAAGGCCTCTGAACAAAGACAAAAATTACGAGAACTGTCTTGACGAAAACTGTGAAGTTATGCTCTAAAAGAACCCAAAAGAAGAAATCAACTTTCAACAGGAAATCAAAAGAAATCCCTTCATGTGATAGTGATGCCAATTCGGATTTAGGCTCAGCAGACGAAGTTGACTTTATTTTTGACGAAAACGATGGCACCGGATGTGGAGAAAATTATAATAAGACTACCCTCAAAGATTATTGGATCCAATTTTTGTTGTGTCACCGATGGATGCACGAAAATTGCACAAAGTATTTCAATTTGTGCGATGCTTGCGGAAAACTGGCGACGAAGAAGCAGAAGAAACATGAGTAATGGTTGAATTCGTTTGTTTTGAGTGAATTACTGTTTTTCCAAATTATTATTTGGTGGTCTCTGTAATCATGGCATGGTGGTCGGTCTGACCCGGACAACTCGGGTGAGTCCGACCAGATGTACATTTCGTTTTTTGTTTAAGAGTTCTAGTTACGTTGTTTTTCACAGTTTACTTAAAGTTTTACAGTTTTCAGACTATAATAGTGAATATCTTGGTGAAACCCCTGTGTCGTAAGGTAAAATTCAGGCTCCTGGAGCACTTTGCAAAAAAGTGGTCGGACTCTCCCGGATTGACCCTCCATCAAACCTGTTACTGATGGTACGGTAAAGTTTCAACTATGAAGTATCCAATACACAGAAAGGAGAAAATATAATTATTCCTGTTTTTTGAATTGAATCAAGCGCCGATGAATAGAGGAAAGTTGCCAATCCATCATTTTTTCTCATAGTTTTAATATTTGCATAGGTAGATTCTAAGACCTCGATTAATAGATTAATTCTAATCCACAGAACTGCTTAAGAATTTCCTTTTACTTAGAATTGTTGTGAAATTACCACAAGAAAATTTTTCGGTTTAAAAGAAAAAAACGCGCTTCATCTGAAACCAGTTGTAGTGGTACCGATTCTATGGTAGGTCACAATTAAGCGAAATAACTCATTTTTGCTTAATTACCACTTATTAAAAGGCACTGTTTAACAAGTGGTGGCAACAAAATAACTCGTTTTTCCTATTTTGCAACAAAAATATTTGCGTCAATGTAAAGAAGTAGTTCGAAAAACAGTCATGTTAAATTCAAGTTGAATTAATTAATAACCAGCTTTTATAATTTTTCAAATTAGTTGATTAACTTCAATTCAATTTTTTCTGAACCTACTTACCCATAGACATCGCACAATTTAACGTCATTGAGAGTTTGACTCACCTGAAAGAGACAAAAAAACATTAATACGATGAATACTGATGCCTAAATAAATTATTTATTGACAAAAATCATGTTTGAGACACTTTTCCAAATTAGTTGATCAGCGATTTGAATATTTTGGTTTTATTTTTGCTGAATTTTGATTTATTATTAAATGAATTTCATAGACCCAATGTTGAAACTTCAACTTTCCTTGTTATAGACATTTATAATTTGCGTTTTTATTGTGTATTTTACTTTGCAAAATTGTCTGTTATTTTCCATAGTTTACCCCACTGCATCTGATCATATCTAACACAAAGTAGGTATTTTTCCAAATTGTTAACGTTCAGTTACAATGGCAGCAAACCTTCTGCTAAACAATTTGGAACAAACAATAATAAATAAGAATATGTCGAAGCAACTCTGAAGAAAAACATCATAATTGAAATACCACCGGTTATTGCCACTGGCAGGTTATTAGCAAATAGGATACTCACAGCAATGTCATTACCAGTATTATTTAACAACACTGGGTAACTATAAACTAGTAGCCTTGACCCTCAACAACTTATTCACCTGCGAAGTGGAATTTCAAGTCTACGCAACAAAGCATGTCGCAAAAGTGAGCGTTTCCTCTTTTGCAAATGCTTCTTGTGCGATTTTACAAACTGAAATGTTCGTTTTTATATGGGAATGCATATTTTAAACTGCTGAATTTAATTCGATATGTTTGTACCAATTTAACATGAGAAATAATTGATGCTATGAAGAAACTCATTGTGAAATTGATTGGAGCTTTTGAAATAATGTCGCTTTTATAAACAAAGAAAAGATGTGCCTATCTGGATCTGATCAATGTGATTTCATAAGGGAACAGTTGGCATAAAAAGGTATTTTAATGGAATAATGGATAAAACAAGTAAATGTACCTATGCCCCTCTCTAAAAATGAATGAACATCAGACAGAAGGCAACATGTGTTGGGCATGTGGAAATCAGTTTAAAAAACACAAGACATAAATAAAACAGGGTGTTCCAAAATAAATGAATGGTGTATTCTACATACAAAAGAAAAGTAATTTCTCAAATCAACTTATGCTTACTACTTTGTAGAGTATTTAGTTTTCATTCTAGTTCATTAATATGCAGATGGTTCAAAACTGTTGAACTATAAGGAGGGTACACAAAAACTTTTTTAAGGGAATTTTGAATAGATTGATGAAGTAACAACAAAAGACCTAGTCGAATATCAATGAGTCAATAATGAGCGATTTTCCTCACTTCCTTGAACAAATATATGTGTTAATGCATAGTAAGGATCCGCCTGCGGACGTAACACAGGCAATGTTCGAATAGTCGAATATTCTCCAAAGATCAGACAAATGAAGGATATTTTTGGTTCAATCTAGGGGTGAAATAGCAACAACACGACCGGTTTAAGGTTTCCCAGGCTCTGCCCACCATGAGCGGTAGGTATCAGAACTGGATGCAATTACATGAAATCTTTCTACAAAAAAATTAATTCTGTTCATCACCCTGAGAGTCTCCATCAAAACGAGTTTGTAGTTAACACTCCTCTATACAGGCTCCATATTAAATGAAAAACTTAGTTTTCTTTTTTAAGAACAATTTCGTAGATTTAGCTCAGCCACCCTGTAAAAACGTAACGATGTAACAGTTTTTACTTGGTTTGAGTTCGGCCAAAGCTTTGCGGCATGTTTTCTGCAGCATAATTATATGAGCGCAGATTAAATTAAAACGACATAACAAAACTTAAATTAATGAGTTTTTCGGTCTTTTATGCGTTAGAAAAGGATTCTTGCTGACGTTTCGCAAGCACGAGTGGCTTCCATCTTCAGAGGTGGCGCAGCAAACGTCAGGATAAAATTCTTTCCTAGAACGACGTAAAACGTCGAAAACAATAACCAGTTTCAAGCAATGGCCACGCGAGATTTCTATTCAATCTAGTACGAGTACTACTCGTAAATTGTGCTTTCCCATATACGTAGAATAATTGAAAAAAGCACATGCACCGAATGTAATTCATCGGTTAACTAAAAGCGGAAATATTATTTTACCGGTTCCATTATTCAGCCGTTTGATAAGAATATGCAAATTGCAGAAGTCTAACAATGTGTGATTTAGCATGCAAAATTCACTGTAGACAATCGATGGATTACTCACACGGAAGTTTATTTTAATCGAACTCGCATCATCGATTACATAATGGGTTTTCATTAATATAACCGACATATTCATAAGGCAGTGAGCACATTACGAAATCATTTTTATTTGCAGGAAAACTATTGTTGAACTCGATGTGTAAAACTGTTATACAATGAGAGAAATATATTCCATTTACTTCACTGTCTATAGAGATAAATGTGGACATTAAAATGGAGTTTGCTTCGAATTTGATAGATAGTAGTTCAACAGACATACGTATTTTGCTGAGACTCTGTATATCAGTTAATCTGTTAAGCTTATACAGGGTGTCCCGGAATGTGCGGGCATCTTCTCGGATTTGTACAGGGGACGTTAAAAAAACATAACAAGTTTCTATGAAATAAATTTCCAGAGGGCCCCCCTACGGAGATGCAGGCCTCTAAAGGAGCCACCTGAGAATCGATTTTATTTAAATAACTTCTAGAATACTTCGTGCAATTTAATTATTTTTTTATACAATGAACAGTAGGTACATCATTGCTCATAAAAAAGACCCATGAAAAAAATTTTTGCAATTCGGTTTGCAGAACGGTTTTCGAAGAAAAATGGTTTTATTGAATACGGATTTACTGAACAATTTTGTATGTAGGTTCAACGTGAGCTCTTTCCAATCTTATGCACTTCCCTAGCTCGAAGAATTGTACATTGTTGCGTTCTCCACAATGCTTGAACATTGGTTCATTTCGCCGCAATGAAAATTAATGCTTTCTAATAAGTTTTCCCTAGTGTCGACAGGATTGGCATACATTAAAGTTTTTAAATATCCCCATAAAAAATCTCAAGGGTTGAAATCTGGCGATCGAGGAGGCCAAGCCACGGGTCCTTCTCTTCCTATCCAAGGTTTCGGTCCTATAAAACATGCATTAAGGGCATGTCAGCATATTACGAAAAAGTAAATTCCATTGCGAAAAAAATGGAATTTAAGGATAAGATAAATTTTAAAAAGTTGCAAAAAGTAGCAAACTCTATCGCTAACTGACAGACAGTGAAAAATAATTTTTATCTTACATTCGCACGTTAAAAAACCAACTAATAAATAACAAAAAACACATCCCACATGCATGAAAAAATAATAAAATTGCATAAAGTATTCTAAAAGTCATTTAACAAAAATCGATTCTCAGGTGGCTCCGTTAGAGGCCTGTATCTTCATAGGGGGCTCTCGGGAATTTTTTTTATAGAAACTTGTTATGTTTTTTAACGTCCCCTGTACAAATCCGAGAACATGCCCACATATTCCGGGACATTAAGCGTTAAAACTTTGTTAATGTATTAGTAATAACTTCCATTGCCATCCACCCTTAGGCACGATACTGAGTTGCCTAATCTATTATGTTATTCCAACAGTATTTCTTCAGAGTTAACTTAATTTATCCGCAAATGGAAATTCGAGCATGTAAAAAAGCATGTATGATTTGTCATGTCCTGTTTAGCCTAGGATATATTTCCTTTTAAGGCTTCCAGAGCCTAGACGCATAAATATTATACTAAGATGTGTCTCAAAACTTTGAAAAACACATCCTTTAACGCAAAGTTTCTCGGCTATAAATTTCGCAAGACTCATAAAAAAGTTGTTGTATTCACTTAGAAGTTTAGCAGGCCCGTATAAGATCTACTGAATAGGGCCATCAAAAACGTTGTTAAGTTTGTTGTGAGAGGGTGAAACGACTCGTTAAAGAGTCGATTTAACGAGTGACTGTGTCACAAAAACTTATTATTTACTTATTTATCGTCCGAAAACAGGCAAAATTTAAGTTGGGAAATTCAAAGTGATTCCCTCCTTAATCCACGAACTTAATTGGTTCTTACAGCTTTATAAGGGTGGTCCAAGAATTCTTATGAAAACTTGTCGAGTTTATTGTTTGAACGAAGATCGATCAGAAGTTCAAACAAAAATGAGCAGTTGGAAACGTCGATTTCGAGAATTATCGCACTGAAACCAACATTCCCATTAAGTTAAAAAGCTACAGCGTTCAGCGGACAATTTACAATGTCAAGATCATTATTTGCTATTCAAAATGACGAATGTCAGATGGCTAGCGAGTCTAGCGGTTACATACCGTACATAATGTAGAAAAACTCCGCTAGCGGATATTTACCCGCAAGCTCCATTCAAATGATAAAAATGACATCAGAACTTGGAAGGATATTAACTGTTGCTATCAATCAGTTGAATAATTATAATAATTAAAGTACGTTGAATCGGTTATTATTCCAAGATGTCAAGAAGATCACTTCAGTGGAAACGAGAGTGATTTTAAAGAAAAACTGAAATAAAATCATCACTCCATATATCAAATCGAACAAAAATATTCATTTTCATACCTACCTACCAATTTGGTTTCAAACAGCATCACTCGACTGTTCATCCGCTCTTTATTTTGGCCAACAATGTACAAACTACCCACCTAACTGACAGAAAGACAGCTTGCCTGTTTATGGACATTAACAAGGCTTTTGACAGTGTCTGGCATAGAGGCTTACTATACAAACTATCCAAACTACACACACCAACATATCTACTACACACCATAAAGAACTTACTAGAAAACAGACAACTACAAGTACGAATTGACAAAACACTGTCATTTTCTTTTTCCCCTGAACAAGGGCTCCCTCAAGGATCCCCGCTCTCACCGTTTCTCTACAATATATACTGCCATGACATATACAATTATAACTTACCAGACAAAAATAGACAAATCGACAGATCGGCATACATATTACAATACGCAGGCGACACGGCACTTATTGTACATGACAAAACTATTGAGAGAGCAGCCCAAAGACTCCAAACACTAACAAACAACACAATGACATGGTTTTATAAATAGAAACTAACACCAAACGCGTCAAAAAACCAACTTCTGCTTACAAACCACAGACTCAACGCTGACTCCCCTACAATAACTGCAGACGGCCAAACGACACAACCAAAAAACGACGTAAAATACCTTGGAATCACAATTGACCACAAACTTAAATTCACTAAACACATACGAAACATCAGGGCAGAAACAATAAAGAGAACAAAACACTTCCGATCACTAACCTACAAAGACAGAGGAATTAGCACAAACACCGCCACCAAAATATATAAAGCTATTTGTAGACCCTTGCTAGACTTTGGACATATACTCATGACCAACGGAACAGAAAGGACAAAACGTTATCCACAAACAACAGAACAAATTGCACTAAGACTAATAACACGAATAAGACACCCCCAAAACCCACTACACAACCCCCCCACCCAACTACTATACGAACGCACAAACATGACAAAGATCTCGGAAAGACTCATACAGCTACAGACAAAATGGACAAACAACCCCTACAACTGGACCATACTGAATCCCCTTTGTCTTACAAGACCAACCAGACAATCCCGCTTCCGTTTCCTTACATTAACGCTACTCGAACACTTGCAAACGCAACGGACTAGTGGACAATAAAATAATTTCTTCTTGCCACTGAAATCTTATTTATTTAATAGTATTGTTAACCTAGAATAAGAGAATTTTCATATTTGTTTTTTATTTAGATTAAGACTGCATGTATTAAACAAGGGCAGAAAGACCTATAGGTCGATAGCCTTTTTTAGAAATAAAGATGTTTACTACTACTACTACTATTCATTTTCTGAAGAGTTTTAGACTTGGTTAGAAGTAAATTAAAACTTTTATTATCCGTATTGGCAATCGAAAATAATCGTGCAATCATTTTGAAGTTTTTCTAAAGTTAATAAGACTGAAAAATTATTAGAAACCTGTGTGGACCTGAAAGAGTTAATATATGTTTCTTAACAAGGCTGGAAACGGCACTTTTAATCAAAGTGTGCAACAGTTCGTTTTCTACTATCGTGGAGAACATGTAATATTTCTTATGTGAAATATAACTGACTGTTAAGGTGAATAACTTATCCCGATGCGACTTGCCACTTGTACCGCCCAGAAGTACCTAATATAAAATGTTAATTAGGCATTTTCCGTGCATAAGTTCCTATTAATTAGAACGTAATGACTGTTTGTTAGGTTGTATGTCCTGACTTTAGCCATATGTGAGGTGACTTTTCTATACTAGGCCAATTAGTGCGGACTGTTTCAAGTGCCAAGTACATACGAGTGTATGTGGAATCTATAACAATATACGCAGAAACCGGGGGAAAAATTCTAAAAAATAATAGAATTTGGAATTTACAAGTTGCCTGTAGATGAGTTGTGCTTAAAAGCTGCTTCTTGCTCGGTGCAAAATTAAAGAAAATGTGAAATATTTCATAAAATAGTAGTGTAATGTTTGAAAAAGTCTGCCTAATTAAAATGGGCACATGGTGTGTGCCCATTAACACAAAAATATTAGAAATCTTCTCGAAAATATCAGCAATTGGAAATAACTGCCAAAGTCTAAACAAGGAGCAAAAACTGAATCAAAGAACAAAAACACTAATGAAACAGAGAAGAGAAATGACAGATAAAACTACTACACAGTACAGAAATATCAACAAAGAAATTACCAAGGAAATGAGGAAACATAAAAGAGAACAAAACGCAGAAAAGATTGAAAACATAATAGAAGAAAACAGAAGCCTGAAACTTCTAAGACAGAAAAACGTGATGTGGAAGGACATACATCAAATCAAAAACTAAAATGGGGACATAATGACGAACAAAAGAGACATAATAACAAACACAAATAATAACAAAAATTTTACAAACTATACTCAACACCAAACAACGAGTTAAACACATCGGAAGACATTTCTGAGATGGATGAAGCAGAAATCATGGCAGCTCTAAAGAGCATGAAAAATAACAAAGCACCAGGCGAAGACGGTCTAGTACATGTACAATGATGGACAAAACATTATTAAAGCTATGAAGATCCTATTGAACAAATGTCTACGTGAACGGATAACACCATCTCAGTGGGAAAACGCACAAATTATTATCTTAGGTATATAAAAAAGATATAATACAGATCTTGAAAATTATAGACCGATCAGCCTATTAAGTCACATCTACAAATTGTACACGAAGATTTTAACCACACGTTTAACAAACAAACTCGAGTTCTTCCTTTAAAAAGAACAAGCATGATTTAGAAGAAAATATGACACAAACGACCACCTTCTCACAATAAAAGCTCTTATCGAAAAGTGCATAGAATACAATAAGCCGCTTATGCTGATTTTCGTAAATTTTAAAAAGGCATTCGACACAATATACCAACAGAAACTATTAGAAGCACTTGTCGAATGCCGTATAGAGGAGAGAGGTCTGAGGCAGGGCGATGCGCTCTCCCCTAAACTGTTCTTCCCCTTGTGACAGAGCATGTTCAGCAAAATAAATTGGGACAACATGGGAATTATCGTTGACGGAGAGAAATTAAACCACCTATGCTTCGCCGATGACAACGTCTTAATAACAGACAACATGCCAGAAGAACAGACTATGATGCAAAACCTTTGTGAAGCGGCAGAAAGGGTAGGGCTCGAAACACATATTTAATAATATAAATTAACAACAATAACATAGAGCAAGTAGGCCTATACAAATACCTGAGACACGAGATAAGTATTGGAAGAGACAATCAAACACACGAAATAAAGCGTAGAATAGGTTTAACTTGAACAGCTATGGAAAATTAAGCACATTTTTCCGATCCAGTCTTCCAAGATGTTTAAAAAGGAAGGTATTTAACCAATGCGTTCTCCCGGATTTAACATACGGGTCAGAGACACTAACAATGACCAAGAACCACATTCAGAAAATACCAGTCATGCAACGTAAGATGGAGAGATCAATGCTGGGAATAACCCTCCGAGATAGCATCCCAAATAGAACCATCAGACACAACACAGGAGTAAGAGATGCTGTCGAGAACATTCTGCGTATGAAGTGGAACTGGGCGGGTCATGTGGCCAGAGTAACCGATGGTCGATGGACAAAAAAATATTACAATGGAGACCAAGAGTGGAAGCATACAGAAACAGAGGACGCCCACCAGCCCGATGGAGTGACGACATAAGGAGACTCGCTGGAAATTGGATGCTGATGGCACAGGACCGGAAAGAATGACAAAATATCAGAGAGGCTTTTGCCCAGCAGCGGACAGTATATGCTGATGATGATTACTTTTATATTCATCATCATCACCAAGTAGAACTACAACCCTAAGTGGGTCTTGGCTGCAAGGACAAATTGCCTGCATCGACTGGATAGACATCGAGCACATGGATTCCTGTGCATTTTCAATGCCCATTTTCCGCATATCCGATAGAACATTTTAGTGTTCGTTTAGTAATGTTTCGCTGTCCCATATTAGTACGATTAACTAATGTATCTTTTGATAGAGTACTGGACCTCACATTTTCAGGCATTCAGAGGGGATAGTATCATTTCCTGGCGTTTTGTTGTTTTTTAGGCGTTGTATGGCCTTCGTCACTTCTTCTAGTGTTGGTTTCTCGGTTTACTTTTATACTTTTATATTGTATTTAAATTAGTTCATTCCAATGTATTCCTGGGTTTCAGTCAATTTCATTGTCACTAATTATGGTGTTATGTGATGAGCCCTGGGTTTCGTCCCGGGTCTACCTATTGGACTCGTCAGTAAGGCTTAGGTAGACCCTGCCTTATACTCGTCAGTAAGGCTTAGTCTTACTGAGTCGTCAGTAGTATAAGGCAGGGTCTACCTAAGCCTTACTGACGAGTCCAATAGGTAGACCCGGGACGAAACGCAGGGCTCACCACATAACACCATAATTAGTGACAATGAAATTGACTAAAACCCAGGAATACATTGGAATGAATTAAAGTACAGTCAGGAAAAAGAATATACAAAATTTAAATTAGTAAAGCTTTATAGCCAAGTGATAAATAAACCATTTCATTAAATAGGTATATGAATTTTATCCATGTAAGACCAATCTCTTCATCGGAACTTTTATCAGCAGTAGTTTACTTCAATTTCGCTAACAAACAAAGAAAGTTCATTTCCATGAGAAAAACTTTGTTCGACTATTATCCATGATTAGAAATTGCATTCTCTTTAAGCCTTCTTATTGTTCTTCTTTTCATTAAACAGCATTTAGAATATTTCTCAAAAATCAGCCGAGAAGAGAATCAACGACAAACGAAATGATGAAGGAACAAGAACGAAATAGAGTAAGTAGAAAATTGAATCCAAAGGAAAACGACAATTCGGATAAATGAGAAAATTTTTCAGCTTAATGCTATGCAATTGAGTATATGAGAAATATGTTGTTTAACTTCATTCATTATCCATTAGACGATAGAAAATGGGAATGATGATACAAAAATTTTAATGGTGCAAACAATGTATAATTTGATATTTTGTAATTGATCAATATTACTTTATGAATTGTTCAGCTAATTATATCTGGTTTTGTATACTGCTTTGATATTCTATTGTCGAGAGTAAAACAGTAATAAAATGAGAATAAACAAAATCTTACTAGAAAAGTCGCTTTAATCAAAAACATACGGCAGATTAAAGAACAAATTCAATCAAGTATGGAAGTAATTTAAGACATTTTTTTATAATGATTCAACAAGAAACAGTGTGGACTTTGTTGTCAAAAAAGCAAAGACAAGCTGAATAAAACTTTTGGAAACAGTAACTAAAATTTCAATTTTTATATCCAATTCTAGTTGTTTTTAGCAACAATATTATTACTTACAAAGCAGATAAGACCCAATGACATACAATTTAAAAAAAAATATATTATTTTACCTCATACCTCCGGTAATAACCGTTAAGAGTAGTTACCAAAATTTTACTAAAACTTCATAAATAATCAAGCAAAACCAATTCCTCGCCTATTCCCATCACTGTATATTTTTATCTGAAACAACGGAGTTGTCCGTTCTTTCGTCCCTAGGGTGTGCTCAGTCAAATCTGATGGCTTTTAAATGGATATAAATTACCCTATATGGAGCAAAGGCTACTGTATATTTTCTATTTGCCAGATATTTGGAGACATTTCTGGCCGCACACATATATCCAATTCTGATCAAGAATTATTTCGATGCTTTGCGACCAGCAAGGGCATTTTCAATTGCTAAATAATTTCTGATTTACTATCAAGACTTATGAACATTTATCATCAAGTAACGAACACTGAGTGTTGTCTTCTAGTTCTCATGGAAAACACTTCGAAGAGCATGGGATTATGAGCCTGTCCGTGAACTTTCATTTTGAATGGTTTTAATTTATCAAGTTGATCTTACCGAGCGGCACATTTCTTGCAAGCTATGATTTATGAATTAAAGTATAATTTGCCGCCATTTCCAGGGCGATTTTTATAATTTTTCACGGTAAAGTACGCCCCAATGGCTTCGTTCTTTGTTATTATTTTTAATCAAGATGGAATACCCACCACTGCAGGTACATTAAGTCACATTTCGAGTTGCTGATATTTAAAGGCTTAATATGAAACGACATGAAACAGTAATAATTTCTATTTAATATTTTTAGTACGGGTTCCTGGTTAATTAAGCTGCCCTAATTTCAAAGTGAACATTAGAATGCATACATATAACAGACGCTAAAAAAAACATGTGGTTCAAGTTTAATTCGACTTTGACCAGGACGTTTTATATTGTTGTAATTTGCGGGAAAATGGACTAGAAGTTCGCACTTTTAGATTAACTAGATTATTAGGTGCGCCATCAAAATACTCGAAGTTATAGGGATATTGTAATAGTTCATAACCCGCTACCCAAATGTAAATTTAACTACATGCAAGGACGCTTTTAATGATTTGTACTTTTACATTTATTGTCCATTTTTATTTGCATGTTTTATTTCTGATTAGTTGATTTTGGCCGTCCATCTTTTTATTTAAATAGAGATCGTTTAGAGTAGGGTTCACAAAATAAGCAGAAGATATATTTTTATTACAACGATACTAGATAATTTGAAGTTGCAAACAGGAGAAACCTTCAACCAACCTTCAAAACCATCAACTTTTGTGAGAATTCACTAGAGAATTTATTAGAGAAAAATTAAAGTTACGTTTAGGGTTTTGCAACCGATACTTAAAAAATTTTAAACAGTAAAATAATTACCATTTTGAGGTAAAATAGGTAGGATAATTTTGCCAGGTAAACTAGAAAAACACCTTGCATAAGCTTTTCAACTTGAAGAAAAAATGAAGACATAAAATTTGTACTTTGAAGCAACGGGCAAGAAACCTTAACAAGACAAGACGTTTAAACTGACTGAAAAATTGCCAATATAAATGGTAGGTATAACATCTAGTTTACAAATTGAATGTTTAAACCTAGGCATTTAAATTATATAGGGATTACGTTATTAAAAAATTAAACATAAACATGGATGAAAACGACAGCTTAATCTCCTGAGAATGACTCAAAAATAAGTGGGTTCTTCTTTATTTTATAATCTTGATTGAATAATTTGCTTCCAAAATAATATTTAGTTGGCTTATTTGATTGAACATAAATCTAAATTCACTCCAATATATTCCTGGGTTTCAGTCAATTTTATTGTTTATTATTTAAAATGTTACAAATGTTTTTGTAATATTTTAAATAATAAACAATAAAATTGACTGAAACCCAGGAATATATTGGAGTGAATTGAAGTACAGTCAGGAAAATATACGTAACGACATAAATCTAAAATAAAACTAAGACCTCAAAAAATTCCTGTTTGTTGCTCTTCAGTAGAACCCAGTATGTTTGGTTCAATCGCAATTTTTTCAGTCGTTGAAGGTTTTGCTGGTTTAATTGTACGAGAAGCAAAAGACAAAACATTTTCTCTTAAAAGCGAAAGACCTTCGCAATTGCATTAATATTGCAAGTACAGAGAGGTAGACAAGTGAGATTCCTGATGGTCACTTCGGACGCTTAAAACCCGCTTTGTCCACTTTCGCCTTCAGTTTTCAATTTAGCTCTTGTGGTGATGCTGAAAATATATAAAAACCGATTGCGAGACGTGTTCGAAATCAGTAACATCATTTGAGTGAGATACTGAAAGAACAGCGAAAACCGTTCAGGACTGATTTCTTCAAGAAATAGAACTTTGCAATATTAAAATTCGTCTACGTACAGAAAGTGAAAGGTTCTTTGGATGTGTTGCACTATTATATCATCTAAACAGATCATGATTGTGACCAACCAGTATCCAAAACTAGCTCTAGTTTCACCGCTTCATTATTTAATTAATTTAGTTATCACCATTCTTAATATATAACATTGTTATTTGTTGCGAGGCTCTAAGTTTTCCAAAATCTGCATTGACAGAGTGATTGTAACATATTTATAATGCAGTTAATTTTCATATATACAAATTAAAAAATAGGCAAAAGTGTTTTGCAGGTATATTCGAATAACAGTCACGATTTTCAGATAAATAAGTCCGGCCCTTATTGAAGAGAAAAATTTACAACAAAACAACTCACACAGGAAATCGGCAACAGTAATAATGCCTGTACAGAACAAGAAGCAGCGAACAGTGTAAAGCAACATAGAATAATGTTTTATAGAAACAGAACAAAACACTGTACTTTGGGTTTACTTTCAAATATACATAGTGTTGCAAAAGAAAGATGCTAAAATTCACAACTTTTTATTAAAACTGAATGGTTCGAACCACATATCTTTTTTGTTGGATTTGACTAATCGATTTATTGGAATCGACCAATGTTTCCTGTGAATTTACCTTCCTTTGATCCTTTGAATTACAATTTCAATTTGTGACCATAAAACAGAAGTTAACGGTCTTAACTCCTCTCGAAGAAAGTGAACTTTAATTCTCATCTGTGCTTCCAGGTTACATTTTTCGTTCCTGGACCAAAGTTTTGTTAATTGCCTTACATAATTTTAATAACTATTATAGTTATATTCTTATTTCAAATGTTTCCCGTCATTTATTTTTTGTTCTTTTTGGTAAATTTACGCTATGAAAACTGACTAAGGCAGTGCTGTTAATACAAGTTCTTTATTACAAATATATATTTTCTTAAATTTGGTTCTTATCTTAGAACTCGTCATGATAGTGAAGCTATAGCAGGTAAAGATAAATATGCAAACTTTCATAAAAAAAAACTAAACGTTTAGCTCGCCCTGTAAATTAGGAAGCGATGGCAGTTTAAAGAAAACATTAAAATATACATCAAAATATGTGTATTGTTCTTTCCAAAAGCGCAAATAAAATGTGAATATGCGCAAATCATCATCATCATCAACCAGCCCTCATAACGTCCACTGCTGGACATAGGCCTCCCTCATGGCTTGCCACCTGACTCTATTTTGACCTGCCTGGATCCAGTAGTTGGCAATTCTCTTCAGGTCATCGGTCCATCGTGGAGGTGGTCTTCCTCTGTTTCGCATTCCAACAACCTCTTTGTCCATCTCTCGCCGCTCATTCTGGCTACATGTCCTGTCCAATTCCATTTTAACGTGGTCATTCGTTCGACGATGTCCTTTACGCCTGTTTCCGCAGGACCTGGTTCGTAACGTGGTCTCTCAAACTCAATCCAGTCATTGAATTTCCCATTTTACGTTGTGCAACTCTCAGTTTTTTTTGCGGATGTCATTGTTAAGATGAAAATTTCCGCGCCGTATGTGAGCACTGGTAGAATGCATTGATCGAAGACTTTTCTTTTTTGACAGATGAGTAGGTCACTCTTGAAGATGTGTTTTAACCTTCCGTAGGCCGCCCATCCAAGGCTGATCATTCTGTGCATCTCACATGTCTGATTATCTTTAGATATTCTAATCTCATGGCCCAGGTACGTGTATTTTTCGACCCATTTGATTTCAGTATTATCGATGTTTATGCCTTCGCTCATGACAAGATTTGTCATAATCTTTGCTTTGGAAAGGTGCATTTTCAGACCGACCACGGAGCATGCCTGTTTCATGGAGCATTTGTCTCGTCTCACCTAAATCGTCAGTTGGTAGGACGATATCGTCCGCGAAACGGTGGTGGCTAAGCTTCTCTCCGTCTATGTTTATTCCTTTTGTATCCCAATCAAGTTTTTTGAAGACATGTTTCAGAACTGTGATGCATAATTTGGATCTTAGTGCAAGTTGTGTCTCCCTGCCTCAGAGCTCTTCCGATTTTGATACTGTTCATATCTTCATGTATACTAACTGACATAGTAGCGTTCTTGTATATATTGTAGATAAGTTTTGAATATGTGTAATCAACTCTCAGTCAGGCAGTCTCTCAGGGCGTCTAGTACGGCTTTCATCTCTATAGGGTCAAAAGCTGGGTGGAAGTCTATGAATAGGAGAACCACTGGCCTATTGTATTCCATGGTTTTTTCAATGAGTGTCTTTATACTCTGTAGGTGATCATTTGTCCCGAAGCTTGATCGGACACCCACTTGCTATCTTGGCTGGTAAAGCTCGAGTTTGTCTTCCAGCCTTGATGTTATGATTTTGGTAAATAATTTGTGTAGCTGGCTGAGGAGTGTTATTGGGTAATTTTCCAGGTTCGTCTTATCTCCCTTTTCCTGTAGTAGTGATCGCTTCATGCCACTGATCCGAGATGGTGCTTTGGTGTAGGCATAGGACGAAAAGCATTCGCACCCTCTCCATTAAGAGAGGACCTCCAGCTTTTATTGCTTCTGCAACCACCTCATCCCCTCCGGGTGCTTTATAGCTTTTCATCTTTGGAAGCGCTCACTTTATTTCCTCAATCAAGATGTCTGGCATTTCTTCCGATCCTTTATTTATGACACCTCGTTCTTGTATAACCATGTGTAAAGTTAGGGGTTCTTGGATGCAGCTGCGGTATGGTTCGCAATAGACCTTTTCCACGATGCTCAGGATTTCATCTCGATTTGAAGTGATTTTGCCATGTTTATTTCTTAGATTGATTATCTCGGATTTACCTTCAGCGAGATTGTTGCGCAGTACTTTCATACTTTTATTTTTCTCTATTGTTTCTTGAGTTTTTCTGCCAAGGTAGTTTTGATGTCCCGTCTGATTGCTTTAGAGATTTCTTTATTTCTTTCTCTCATTTCTATACTGGTGGTGTTTCTAGATTCTCTCAATTGGTTTCGTTCGAGGATCAAGTCCTTTGTAGTTTGACTGTTTTTTTCTTCTTTATTGTTCCTTGGGCAAAATAAGTCTTGGCCTTCTTTTAGAGCTGGTTATTTCCCAGTTCAAGCCGTTGATGTATGTATTATGTTGGACATTGCTTTCCAGTAAATTTGTAATGTGAGCCGCAAATATCTGGGTATCTGTGCAAATGGTTGTGGATAAATGTTAGAAAGGTAATGCAAATTAAGATTTTGCTCCAAATCGATCATTTAACTCCTAAAAAAACTCAAAAACAAAATTCATTTGAAATCATTATATTTAATGGCAAATTACAAAATATACCGAGTGCTATTAGTTTGACAGCAAAATTGCCTTGTGATATTTAGTTCACAGTTTTAAAAATAAATTATATGAAGCGCAAGTTATATATTATATGAAAAGCAACGCAAAAATGATTAATTTTTTGCATATTTTTCAAGAATACAATACTAGAAACTGACCATAAAACCGCCAAAAAGTAAATCAGTTAAATCAATTTGCTAAAACAAAATTAAAAATTCATAATTCCTAAACTGCCAAAGCCTTCTAAAGGAGTACACATTTTTTCTAAGTTAAAAATATATTTCTCTCTCTTAAGATTTGACAAAATCATTTTCAAGAGAGGACACAATTGGCTTCAGTCTCTTTCACATAATATGGACATTAAGAACAAAAAATAACACGTCCTAAATGGGCCACCATGTAGAAAACCCTTATGCTCCCATCTGATTGTTAGCCGCGGTACTTCTTGAAAATAAATGATGGAATTATACCAAATAAAACCATCTCTTATGGCCTCTAGGCTGATGACTAGCGAAGCGAAAAAAAAACACGTTCCTGCCTTGGTCTAACAAAGTCTATCATTGAACTTGCACGATTTAACCTTGAAGTACCAACGTACTAAGGCCTGATCTACGCAAGGGTACAAAGACCCTAGGTAGTGCAGGAATTGAACACAGGGACGTACCTACGCTTGTTATCTGTTTAAAACTTCATTTATTCAATCCGCTTTGAATTTACATTGAACATTAAACCTCTGATTTTTATTCAGTTTTTTTGCTATTATCTACTGGTCAAAATATTCATTCGAGCAGTTCTTTGATCTTGAAGCATACCCTATGACTGTTTTATTACCAATAATTAACAAACATAAAATTCTAAAAATACAGCAGGCTTGGTGATGTAAACAAAACATATAGAGGAATGTGGTTTTGATTAATTAAGTACGTAAGTAGAAGCCGGAATTAAGTTAAACGTGTTTGAACTAGCCGCCATTGTTGGCAGGTTCAACGCGTTCAGATGTTGTTGTGCTGACTCCTGGTTCATGTTTTTTGGAGACACGAACATTGAAAAGTACATTTGAATTTGGCCTCCTTCGTATATTTTATTAGGGTTTATTTGAAATTATGAACAAAATTTCAGGCGAAGGAAGACGTAATATACATATGAAATAAAGTAATTAACCTGACGGTGGGAACTTCGAGCCGAACGAGCCGCCCATGTGGAGCAAATCTATTAAACTGGAATGCGGGTATTATTTAAACCGAATAGGAACATGAAGAACTCCGACCATGTCGTGGTCATGAAACTCGAATAAAGAGGCAAAACAAGTTTATTTACATCCTACATTAGATTACATTCCCACTAAGTCCCGGAACATGGTTTATATCAACTGAAAATACAAAAATACTCGAATGCTAGATTTAATGTTCTACAAGAACCCGGAGTTGCCCGTACGGATAATTCGTCATAATAAAAGCCGACATGATGATGAAACATGTTAATCCGGTTTATTAACATTTATTTTCTAATGCGATTCTGGGTGCCTTTAGACGGTTTTACTTTCAACTTGTGCATGATGTACTTTTTAAGCCCAAGACAAAACGATTCGAAAAAAACATTTGCAAAGTGTAAATATCACAAATGAATTTAATCTAACTTTTAAACTAATTGTATCTGCAATAATAATTAAGTTGTGTAATATACAAAATGCAAAATTGATTTGACTCAAGAACAACCAGGGTATTGAGAATATTATCCCATCGAGATATTTCTCCGAATAACCAAATTGGATCGATTTTTGTTCAGGCGAAGAAACTTGCTTCCAAGGTATAACCACATGTTTAAGCAATCGGCGTTTCAAATCACAAAACTGAAAAATATTATTTTTCTCATTTTTAGTACTGTTTCTATCCTGTGTAATCGCTAGTATTTTCGTTTGTTACATGTTAACTTTTCTTCACAGCTGTACGCTGTAGTCGGAAAATTAACAACGCATACAGAGAATCACTCTGTATGTTTTCCACAATTACCCAATCAACACAGAGACCAGCCAATCTACTAACTGTATTTCGTAATTAATTAAATTTAATTACTAATTACTTTATTTTGTAAATCGCAGTTTTCTTTATAGAACATTTTTGTATACAATCGGTGAAAATTAAAATTTAGTAAAGCCAGCTGAACTTTCGAAGGAAGCAGTTGTTGTCGTTTTAAGTGGTGATCTGAGCATTGATCGCAGTAAAAAGTCCCTAATAACATTAAATTATTACCTTCGAAAATTTATTCGATAATACTGAAGAAAGAGCTTTTTTCCGACATTCTTTTAGATGTTTTTTAGATATCAAAAGTGAGCATTTAATTAAATGGCAAAAGTTGTACAAAAGTAATTAAGGCGTAAATGGAAATCAATTTCCGAAGTACAAATGAAAACGTATATTTTTTTCCTGGCAGTATCAAGTGACAGACAAAATGATGTTTATAACTTTAGAACAAATTCCACGCGGAATTGGAATAAACGTTTCCAGCAGATTAAAGGCCTCAAATAAGAGAGGCGACGGAGAGAAAAACGATCAGATATACCACCATTATGTTGTGTCTTATTTAAAATGGAAAGAATCGTACGGTTTTTTAAAGAATCCCGGGCGGAGACGGATGACGCAAAAGAAAGTTGGTCTTTGAGAACGGATTTTATTTTCAATTTGCATTTTGTCCCCACCAAATCGGAATAAGTAATTGAATTTCTTTCAGTTCAGAATCAAAATATATGAGGGTGTCGTCGGTAATTCTCAACGATTGTTTGGCAATTCAAAGAACTTCAATTTGCTTATATAGATTTATATCTGGATTTTTTGCACACTAGGAATTCACATCTTAAAGTTCTTATCCTTAACATGTGAAGTCGAATTTTTCAAAGCCAAACACTTCGGATGGGATTAGACATGTTCAAAAGATACTTTACATTTGCTCGATTTTTTAATATATTTTCGGTTTGCTTCAAAGCTTGTCCTGATAGCAAAAAGGATTTTCCATGGGGTTGGACTTTTTGCGTAGCACCCCAAGAGGGGGTTTTTAAATCTCTGGAAGAAGAGACCATGGACTTTATCTTGATAAAAAGCAATTCAAGATAAAAAATACATTTTCTCTATTCAGTTAAACATACATAAGCCGATTTGCATTGTGAAAAACTATTTAATTATATGTCTGCATTATATCTTACAATGCATTTAACTTTTCGAACTGAATTTAATGTGCATGCATATGTTAATGAGCAGCAAAATTACCTAATCTCAACATATGTATTGGAAATCTGTATTAATTTGATAAGTGCTTTCAGAAAACACCACCAACTTTCCGATTGAAGGTGAACTGACACTTTCTGTAGACGAAAAATGTATTGCAATTTATAATATAATTGAGGTGAACTTGTCGTTTGAGGTTTGCCGAATTCCAAGTTTTTGGTTTTTTTAACTTAATCAGGTCGAAATTAATCAGTTTCCACTTGATCAAATTTTTGATTATCAGTGAATTTCACTCAAAAATACCGACAAACTTTTGAAATTTGCATTCTCAAAACCGTGTATTTATACACGAAAATTATATTGTCTGCTGCTATTTGCTGCTAAATCGTCTTTTGGGCCCCAACGATTTACGACCCAACACGCAAAATTATCATACAGATTCATTAAAATTGAGTTTTTCGACAAATTTTGAGCATCTAGGTTGTCTATTAATCAGATCGCAGGTTATTGCTTAATTTACAAAATTCTACAAAAGTTGCCACTTATTATTTTACGAATTGTAACATTTTTGTAGTTATTTTACTTTGAGTTAATTTTGGGTTAGTTTGGTTTGGCTAATTTTGATTTGAGCTAGTTTCGTTTTGGTTAGTTTGGTTTGTGTTGGCAGGTTGGAAGCAAGCTTTTTTTTGTTTAAAAAAGTATATTAAGAGTAAATATGAATTGAGACCTAGACTAATCCAAACTAAGCCAAATTTAACTGATTTTAAGAAAACGATTATTTGCACAACATCTACATTATACTATGCAAGAGTACATTTTCCATTAATATAAAACGGTTCGAAAAGTGTGGCAAGATGCAAGGACAATTTCGCCTAAAATGGTAATTTTGGTCAAAATGTGTAAGTGTTTTCAAGCTTAATTTATGGACGAACCAACATTTTTCCTTACTAGAACTTGCTTAATTTCAAGTTTCAACTTCAAGTTAACTTAATGTTAAGTTAAAACTTAAAACATATGAAGACCTCAAACGCGTCATAATTTGTTTTGAAATCGTCACTTAATAATAATTCCCTGTTGTATTTATCTGCTTATTTTAGGAAATCCTGGATACTTTCCATATGCATATGCGTTAGGCTTCCTTGAAACTGGTGATATTTTCGGGTTTTTAGGCCGTCGTAAAATAGAATTTCTGAAATATTATAATTATAAGTCGGTTGATGTTCCTGAGCTTGACCTGAGTCGGGTTCTTCTTGAGCTTTGTGTAGGTCATCAAATCAAGGATCTGAGACTGGAACCAACGGACATGCCAGTCAGTTTCGATACTGTTCACAAAAGTACCCGTGGACGAATCCATATAACTAGTGTCGGAGCTATTTGAGGAGAGTACCGCAAATCTCTTCAAAGCCTGTCTAAAAGGCACCTACTTCCTGTGGCATGGAGACTTCTACGAACAAAAGGAAGGAGTACTCATGGGAAGCCCACACAGTCCTGTTGTAGCAAATGTCTTCATGGGGAAATTCCAGGAAACATCTTTGAGAACCGCATCCTTTAAACCGACTATCTGGTATCGATATGTCGATGACACGTTCGTGATATGGAGACATGGACGCGACAACCTGGACAAGTTCCTCGGCCAGCTGAACAAACAACATCCAGAGATATAATTTGCAATGGAAGTTGAACAAAACCAACAGTTGGCTTTCCTGGATGTCTTGGTATTTAGGAACGGGAAGCAATTGGACCATCGTGTATATCTAAAATCCATACCTCCACAAGCCATCCAACCATCACCCGAGTCAAAAACAAGGAATCATCAAGACTCTCACGGATAGAGCCAGGAAAATATGTGGACCACAGCACCACTGGAGAGGATACTCTCACATTGACATCCAAAGAGCAGCAAGGGTGGACCGTGCCGAAAAGAGTAAAACCACTCAAAGGGCCTTTCTTCCGTTCATTCCCAGAGTTACGGACAAAATTGGGAAGATCCTAGGGAAACGTAACATAAAAACCATCTACAAGCCCACGACAAAGATCCAGGAATGTCTAAGGTGGGTTAAAGACAGAAGACCTTCCCTAGCCATTGCAGGTATCTACAGAATATCATGCTCCTGTGGAATGGCCTACATAAGAAGAGATCGGTTAAGTAAGCTCTCAAGCAAACCACCTCTGAAGATGCAAGCCAATCGTGCTTGCGAAACGTCAGGAAGAACTTCTATTTTACGAGGGCCTAAAAACCCGAAAAACTCACCAGTTTCATTTTCCATATGATTTATACAATGAGGATAAGCTTAAAGTAGAGTAAAGTTAGAACAGTAAATGAATTCATTATTGAACGATGTAAAATAAATTATGTTAAATATAAATTAAAGTAAGACTTTTGATATATTTTCGCACAATATTGGAAAAGGGAGAAGATTTGTTAGACATTACAAAACCTCCCATCTCATTGAACGCCAATAATGATACACATGTAAAAGTCAGAACAACTTGACCCTGTACAGGAAATGTACAGAGTCTTCAAAAATTTAATAAAGTTCCTGATAACTACCACTATATTACATCTGCGAACAAAGGTTTTATTGCATATTTTTCAACAAATGAGAATAATATGAGGGATCTCAATAAAGATCTGTGTTCTGAAATTTGTAGAGGAAACTCGTTTACCAAAAAAAAACAACAATTTTCAACAGTTTTATGGCTTGTTGAATATTATATGACTCTAAAGTCTACTTGTGTGTCACGACTAGTGTTCATGTTAATATTGAGCGTTTGCAGATCACAAAGCACTTTTATTATTGAGAAAAAATGGACATTTTTTAAGTTTTAATACTCACTACTAACAATCAGCATCCACAATTTAAACATATTTTTTTCCATATAATATCTTTATTCAATCCTCGGTGAATTTTCTGAACTGATACTTCACGTGACATCGACACTTAAAAGTTTTTAGTAGTTTTTTATTGTGACATAACCCAGAATTCTGGTTTTACACACAGGGATCGTACATTAAAGTAGCTTTTTATGGTGATGCTGCTTGCTCGCTATTTATATGCCCTGCGTAGCGCGAGGGTGTCGGGAGACTTTACGGATGGATTCCGGAGCTATTAGATAAAAAATACACGACCGTTTATAGCTTCCATTGTGACCTGTTTTATAACTAAAATGTTGCCCATACAAAGTGACAAAGTAATTCGCTTTTAATTGAGATTTACTTATTGTTTTCATGTTAAAGGCATACATTTCAAACTAGCAATTTGAGGCTTTACCAAAATTGGTCTCTGTCAAGTATTACTTTACTACAAAGCTGTTCTAAGACACTTGAGTATGCAACAGTATGACTGTTTAGTTTGAATCTCAAATTTCTCAAGGAATAAAGACAAAATATGAAATTTTCATTTTCATTCACAACTTTCACTGTGTAATGTGGCAGGTTAACTCCTCCCACATTACAAAAAATTGTTCTTGTAAGCATATCAATATATATCAGATTTATCAAGATAATGAA
The DNA here is from genome assembly GCA_024550625.1 of Dendroctonus valens. Classification (NCBI taxonomy): domain Eukaryota; kingdom Metazoa; phylum Arthropoda; class Insecta; order Coleoptera; family Curculionidae; genus Dendroctonus; species Dendroctonus valens. The sequence goes on along the minus strand of JAJTJO010000120.1, from coordinate 644,248 downwards.
ATGGTAATTTATATAGATAAACAATTATCTCTATAAGAGAAATATTTGCGAGAGAATCGGACAGCTCAGATTGGAGACAAATCGATAATAATTTGAGCCCTCACGACACGCTATGCACTCATTAAAACTTCCTGGTCTGGTTCTCATGGTCATTCTCATGGTCTCATTTCCTCTCTAGGCGACTTCCCCGTTGACAGCAACTAGGCATGAGCCATTTTTCGATCGAAAACTTTGATACTTGAAATTAAAAAACCAAGCTACTGCTTCTAGCACTTCCGACTTTCTATACCTGCGTTTAGATCAATTTTCAAATAAGTCTTTAACTCGAAAAGTTTCAGTTTCCACTTCTGCAGAACTCAATCGCATATTCCGATTCAGATGTTGAACAATACGGGACAATCAGCTAGAAATTAGGTGAAACAATAAGCCTAAATAACTGAAGAACTGCTTTTAATAAAAGTTCAGAATACGAAAATAAACTGATAGTAAATTTTAGTATGATTCATGGTCTTAGTAAATTAAACTCCTGCGCTTTCTTTAAAAACCAGATTTTGACAAACAACTGCAGATGAAACTATTAATTATAAGAAAAGTTAAGCACTGGTTACGTTGACTTTCTCTATTAAAAACACTTATCCTGTCGCTCCTCATTGTCTCTTATATTTAATCATCATCATCATTCTAAAGGGTTTAAAATTATATACTTCTATTTTCAACCGGTTGTACAAAACACCGAAATTTTACTTAATTAGCAAACTATCGAGCAGCCTGTGATTACGGTTGTTAAAACCGCTTAAAAATGATTAATGCTTGCTTAACATTGTCAGACTCGCAAGGAAGTGAGTGATATTTTCTTTGCTTATGGCCGATAGTGTAAATTATTTTTACATTTCAGTACCATAAAGAATATTTAAACATTTAATCGATAACAAAGACAAGTGAGTGTAAAGGAATATCAGCCAGCAAAAAGAAATTGCAATTTGAAAAAAAACCATCCAGGAATAAAAAGCAAATTTTGTTTAACATTTTCTTTTCTTGATCCCCTGGTGGAAAGTACGTGCTCACGCCACTGTTTTCAATGGCGAAAGCATCATTTTTACCCATTGCAATAGCTTTCCCACGCACCTTTCTGACTCGGTAACTAGCAACGGCGGGCATCGAAATCAACGCGCCGAACGTAATGTTTTTCATCCCGTGGGGAAAGTAATAACTTTCGCTACGCATGCTGACTGCTTGACTGTTTGTCACTGACTGTCTGCTGACTGTTTTGACGACATTTTCATAGCCGTTTTTTTTCAAAACCTTATTCTTTTCCCGGCTACTGCGCCACTGCGTGCATGACCGTAGTACCGTAATATACTATTTATACATATAGTTCTTACCTAATTTTACTCAATGTTTACTTTTTAGGGAAGTTATTTTACCAGTTCTTAGATCATTAAATAACATTAAAAGTTTTCGAACAGTTAATATTTATCAGTCAGGGGGGCAGATGCCGATTCAGATCATTTTCTGGTCAAAGTCAAGATCAAAGTCTGAATATCTACAGCAAAGAACAAGTGAACCAATCGTCTCTGTCCTCAGTGGGATACAGAAAAGCTTCAGCAGACAGAGATAAGAGCACAGTATCAGGGAGAACTAGAGCGGCTTATAAAAGAAACTATTAACACCACATTCAATACTGATATGGATAAGTATATATATTACATAACAATTACAGAAGCAGGTGGAAAGGTGGTAGGGGAGAAACCCAGGAGACAACACAAAAACACCACCGGTTTGATGAAGATTGTGAAGACGCTATGGAGAAGAGAAATACTGCTAGACTCAAAATGCTAAAAAGCCCCACAGACGTGAACAGGGAAAGATACGGACGACTAGGAACCCTAGGAAAGAAACTGTTAAGAAGAAAAAGAGAGCATGGCAAGACAGAGAATTAATTGCACTAGAAGAAGAAGAACGAAAAAATAACACAAGAACATTCTGTCAAAAACTGCGCTCTACAAAAGTAGGATTCAGACCCAAGAGCGACAATATCTTAAAGAAGGAAAATGGACATCTAATAACTGAAAGTAGAAATATTGCAAACGTGGAAAAACTACTTCCATCATCTGCTAAATAGAGGAAGTGGTGAAGAGGAGGAAGCACTGGATCTGCTAGCTGCGGAACAACCCAATGATATCCCTTCGAAAGAGGATATTAAAAACGCAATAATGAAATTAAAAAATAATAAATCCCCTGGCGTAGACCTAATCACAGCAGAACTTCTTAAATTCGGTGGCGATACTATCATAACACAGCTGCAAAACCTCACTAAAACCAAATGGGAAAAAGAAGCTATTCCTGATGACTGGAAGGAGAGTATTATGATACTGATCCACAAAAAAGGCGATAGGACGGTCTGTAAAAATTACACAGGGATAGCACTAATCGATGTAGCCTGTAAAGTCCTATCGAACGTAATTCTTCTAAGACTAACCTCCTTCACCGAAAATATATTGGAAGACTACCAATGCGGTTTCAGAGCAAATAGGACAACAACGGACCAGCTGTTTCCCATTAGGCAATTGCTAGAGAAGAGTTGGGAATTCAATCAAGACCTCCATCAGTTATTTATAGATTTCCAGCAGGCATACGACAGCGTAAAGAGTCAAAACATGGCATACAATGGCTGAGTTTGGCATCCCACCTCAGAGTAACCAGATTTTCTGCTGAGGGTTCTAGGTGCAGAGTAAAGGTTGGTGATGACCTCTCAGATGTGTTTCAGATGAACACAGGTATTAAACAGGGAGACGCACTATCACCCACGATTTTTAATACCGCATTGGAGAAAATAGTAAGAGAAGCGAAAATCGAAACCCATCTTCAGGGCCAATGGATCAAACTTGCTGCTAGCATAGCTAGTAGTAGTCAGTAAAAATCATTAATTATTACTGTACCTTGTGTACTCACTAAACTCCTCAAACAACACCTCAGAGGAAGACGCCCACCCCAGAATCAATCGGTAGAGCCTAATATTACCTTACCAAGAACTAAATTTTGATATAAATGGCGACAAACAATAAGAATAAGCTAAGACTTGAGCTTTATTAGAAACCGCAAATGCTGAAAACACTAAACTGGAGAAACTAACAGTCAAATTCTTTAAGAACCAGCAGTTGAATCATTCTTTTCTTTCATAAAGAGCAAGCAAAACGGCTCGTATGACTGTCGAAGAAGCTGGGAAATGTGCAATCCACTCTATTAGAGAGGGTTTTATTCGTTTTACATAAAAAGTTCTGGGCCACGAGAGCCATCCAGAAATGTCCAGTAGATTACTGCATCTAAACATTTCTACTCGAGTATTGTTGAACCATTTGAAGCTGATGATGATGAACACGGATTGATAATGTTGGCGTCTTCCAAGACGGATATATGACCAGAAAATTTTATAAAGAATGTTATGAACCACAAAGGGTTAAGCGTTCCAGAGCTTCGAGTTTCAATCTGTCAAGAGATTCAACACATTTAAAACACTTCGCGGGCAAAAAGAATTACTATTGAAAAAAAAGTTGCAACTTCTGAATGGACTACTTAAGAGAAAAGAATATCCAATAAAGAAGTTGCAACTGGCAAAAGCTAAACTCTTTGCCCAGATGAAAGTATGAGCATCTAACTGTTGCAAAAATGAAAAATGTTGCAAAAATGAAACCAACTGAGCACGGTTTAGTTACAAATAAGTCACCACAATATGAATGAAAGCAAATTGAAAAAACAAAATTTTAACAAGAAAATCTGCCAAAGACAAAGTGACAAATTAAGCACATGGTAAATTTAACATAAATCTTCCATTTAAGTTCAAATTAATCCAATTGTGTTGGGCGTGCTGCAGTTAGTGAATATTTAGAAGAAGTGCTGATAATAATTTTAATTCAACAATCCAATCTCTTTTAATAAAAGTCTTGACTTTAAATAGACACTTGTCATAATCCGGAAAATTCTGCGAGAAATTCGAGGAAAGCAGTAACCTTTAAAAATAACGGGCCACTCTAAGAGCAAATCATGTAAAAATTAAGCAACCGTCACAAATGAAATTCAACGCTGGATTTATGCACATTCGCCCCGCCAGCGAAAATTGCGGAAGTTTTTCCGCCACTCTGCTGTGTAAAAACTCAGAACTCGAGCCGTTGAACCCGTAATTTTATTTTCAGATTCTTTTCGGCTTTTAAGAAAGTCTCCTGAAACGGAAGCGAACATTCGGGGAAAATGTGTTTCAGATAATAGGACTGAAATGGTTTTCAAGGTTTACGTGTATTATGGCAATAATAAGTGAGGTTTGCTTTAACCTCGACTATTTTTCTGATAAATAAGTTCGGAAAAATACCTATAAATATAATAATGGTTAGTGGTCTATTCTAAAATTGGAATTCATATCTTTGGAGTTTCCAATATCCACATCTATTTTCAAATCAACTAGTTTTTACTTTAGATATTTTGATGGGTGCAATTTTGCAAGTTGACAATCTACATCTATCTCAACAATGTTAAAGGTTACTCTGTTCTGCTGCCTGCAGGAAAAAGCAAAAACTGTTTTTCTTCATCAACATTTTCAATTGCTGAAATCATAATTAATAGGCAGATACTTCCAAGTTGAGCAAAGTTACGAAAACAACAAGTTGTATCACATATATTCAAGTGTCGCACACGGAGGAGTACTGGTAGATGTACCACCAACAAGAACAACTTAAGTAGCGACATATGCTGATGACACTGTTGTGTTAGTTTCGCACATTGATCTAGTATGTGCCTCAAGAAAACTGTCTAAATATGTCAGGAAAATGATCAAAAGACTGGCGCATCAAAGTATGCGAAGCTACTCTGGGTCTGAGCATGCACTCTACGAAAAGAAACATGCCCACCTGTGAAAAATATTAGCTGCCACCTCCCACAAGCAAAAGTGGCTAGGTCTCTTGGTATGAGCTTGGATAGATGTCTGAACTTTAAACATGGGAAGTTAGGAATTGAGCAGCGGAAGATGAATGAGATGATCGGTTGTAAATCAACGCTATTTTTGAATGGCTAAATACTGTTGTTCAAAATGTACTTGCTCTTGCTTGATTCATTCAGTTTCTCTCCTACGTTTTCAAAATTTACTATGATTGTCTCCATTTATTCTTATCGAGATTTTTAAAAGGGTTTTCATTTCTGACCCAAAATTATTCATATTTTCACTTCGACCTACAGCTGTTGCTTCGTTAATAGATAACGACGATGATATTTGATATATGATATGTTGATGATATCGATGACGACCACTGTTTGTCGTTAACTTCTTCACAATGGATAAATTCGGGAATTGCTTTGTCAGAAAATGGTTTGCAACCACCTGAAGAGCTCGCATATAAATGTTTTCTATAAAGAACATAACTCCTTTTAATAATGTTTAATCCAAAGTACTAGTTCCTAATGTGTTTTGTCCCTCGAATGTGTCAAACATTAAAAGATCTGGCTAAAATATAAGAACTCGTTTGTATGGCGGCTAAGACTAGGCGATTTGCAAAAGCTGGACATATTTACGTCTAAAGCCTGTCGCAAGTGCAAGATCTTGCATTTGCAACGCCCTAGGAGGTTAACGCGTGAATTATGAGGCAATTTACCCTGTCGTCAGTATCTAATGAATATTTTCTGAAATAACTAATTTCCAGCTTAAAAAAATGTAAATCCATCATTTGACTCATCTCTGCACTGTAACTTTTTTCGTTCATAACTAAAGTCTCGTGATCTATATCAATGTTTTTGAAAAAATTGCCTTATACAGGTTATTGTATGATCGATCGATGATTATACGATTTTTTCAGCTAATCCTTCCACATTTCTCCTACCATGAAGTTTATTTCATGTGGGGTTTGTCATTAAAACTCGCAATTTTAATATTTTGGTACCAGGATAGTGTTTCGCTTGTTCCAAATAAATTTGAAATGTGGTTAAAATTAAAACAAGAGTATGCTCCCGACGGGGTCAAGATTCATTAATACAAAATTTCATAATCAGTTGTTCTAAAAACAGTTCTCAAAATTTCATAATCTTTATAAAGAAATAAATGCCGGAATCCAGGCGCAGGGTCCCCAAGACTTCTTGGAATTTACGAATTCGAACAGTAGAATAACATATCCGCTCTAAGGATCACTTCAGAAGAACGTGACTAGAACTACCTATATTTCAAGAAAAAACTCAGTATAATGGCACACTTTTTTTAATTTTGTTAATTTTGAAAACAGCCGAACGTAAATTTCTAGTTGGAGAATAAATCCTCAATAATTTCTTTCTAAAGAACCGATGGCGGAAAGAAAGTGGGTTTTGTGGAACTTAATAAAGCAAACTTTCATAGTTGATGTCGCAAAGCCCAGTGGAATCGGACGATTTTCCAAATTATTGTTTATTTTTAACTTAACTTCTAAGTGCAAGTTTCAACGGTCGACTAGTTGGAGAATGATTTTTCGATTATTTTTCCTTAAAAACCAATGGCGGTAGAAAACGCCGCAAAGCCCACTGTAATCGCATTCTTTTCTGATGTTTTGATAATTTTTCAGGCTACTAAATGCAAATTTGTTTTTCTATCTCTAAAACGTTAAAAAATACTTGGGCAATATCGTACTAATGGTAGTAATAGAGAGTGCTATAACGAGCTCTCGGTATGAATAAGGCGGCGACTAGTGGAACATGTAGACTGAGGACATTTAAAGCTATCTTCGGGCAACCACTATTTATGGCTTGGGGTTGGATCCAAGGGACTAAAGGTTTCAAAGGTACAAAATCTCGAGAACACTTAAAAATAGCTAACGAGAAAAAGTAATGTAAGTAGATACAAATAAGTTGCCAGGCAATAACACATTTTGATCGTCTTCACAGCTCTTTTTGGTCAAAAAAGTAGACAAAAACTCAAAAAATATAGGCTGCAATTTGTCTATTTTGCATCATTGCAGGCCTGAAAGAGCCCATATATACTTTTCATATAAAAGCATTCGAGGTTTCAAAATTTTAATATCCATAGAGATCAAAATTGGCAGTAGTTCTTCAGTTTAGTTTTTCGTAGAGATAAAATAGCGAAGATGCAATTTCAACAGTACTATTTCACCGTATTTATACTTTTTATTTAAAATGGTTAAATAATGAATCGGTGCACTATTAATATAACAAAACATCACAATTATCCTTCCAATGTTCGTAAAAAACGTTTACTTAAACATAAGAATGCATCATCAGATACAAATCCGGAAATGTTACTGAAAACTATGAATGTAGTTCTCTGATAATATACAGAGCAGCTCAATGAGTCTCAAAACCAGTCTTGAATGAAACCAAATTTAAACCACATGTAAACCGAAGCCTTCTTTGTCGACTGATGAAACCCTCATTTCGATGTCACCACTGATTGCTCAGAAATCGTATTTTAAAGTGTACGATGTAAAACTGAAAAACCGCTCAAAAACACTGCAAAGCTTAAAAATTCTTTCTGATAGCTCTAGTACCTTGAATAGAACCAAATTTACATCACAGTCAAAATGGAGCTTTCGTGATCGAATGCTGAAACCCCCATTCCGATGTCTCAATTGATTGGACAGATCTCGTATTTAAAAGTGTACAATATAAAAAAGAAAAACCACTCAAAAACACTCCAAAGTTTAAAAATTCATTCTGATATAACCAGTATCTCGAATGGAACGAAACTTACACTCCATATAAACTGAAATTTTCTTTGTCGAGTGCTGAGACCCCCATTCCGGTGTCTCAACTAGTTGGGCCTATATGGTACTTAGAAGAGTGCATGTAAAAATGAAAAACCGCGCTAAAACACTTCAATGTTTAACGATTAATTCTGATGGCACCAATATCCTGAATGGAGCGGCATGTACACCACATTTAAATTAAGGTTCTGCTTGTCGAGCGCTGAAACCCTTAGTACGATGTCTCGACTGAATGCTCGAAATTTTCTTTAGAAATGTATGATGTAAAATAAAAAACCATACAAAAACACTACAATGTTTAAAAATTAATGTTGATGGCACTAGTGAGTTACGTTGAACAAAATTTAAATCACATGTACCTGAAGCTTTCGTTATCGAGTGCTGTAACTCTCATTCCGATGTCTTAACTGGTTAGGCTGAAAAGGCATTTAGAAGTAGACCATGTAAAAATGAAAAATAGCGCAAAAACACTCCCACGCTTAAAAATTCATTCTGATGGCACCAGTACTGTGAATAGAACCAAATTTACATGACTTGTAAACTGAAGCTTTTGTCATTCAGTGATAAAACCGTTTGATTCCGCTGTTTCAACTGATTGCTCAGAAACTGTTTGTCTGCTGCAGATTGCTTGTCTTTTGAAGCGTACAATGTAAAAATGAAACACTGCATGAAGACATTCCAAGTTCATTCTGATGGCACCAGTGCCATGAATGAAATGAAATGTACATCACATATGAACTGAAGCTTTCGGTCATATAAAAAAGTCGCGTGATGTGGATACAGGTATTTAAATCATTGTTTTGGAAACTCTATTGAAAACACTCTAAAGATTTGAAACATTAAATTATTCTCAATTGAAAAACTCGTTTTTTTCTTTTTCCATGCTCCGTAAATACCTCCAGAGGAATGACGCCAATTTTCAATCACATTTTATATAATATCTTGAGATTAAAACACAGACTTTCAAAGAAGCAGAAAATGTAAGTCCTGTTTTGGAAAACTGAGCAAACGGGGACATACCTTCTTTGGATCAATGTTTACATCTTTGGATGCTATTGGACTGATGTAATTAATTTGAAAAACAGAGTAAAACAAAGCCGCAATATTTACCGTGTATGTATTAGATGCAAACAATGTACTTAAATATACCAACGTGTTATAGATGCGCGTTTAATTATCCATTCGATAATTTTTACAGGAGCAGTCTGCAAAATTCTGTTAACATCAACGAAGTTCTGGCAAAAAATGACCATGATTCCATGACATTAATCCGTGTAGTAGTAATCATTGGATACTCCACATAAACAAGGTGCATTTATATTTTGTTTTTACTGTGAAACTCAAAACTGACCAGTAATTTACGAACTGATAACCGATACTAAAACCAGACAGGACAAAAAAAATTATTATGTTTAGGTGTTTTTATTGTGTGAGTAGAATCAATTTAAGTTACTTTGCCGGTTTTGAATTGCGCGCCATTTGTAGTGTCATAATTTGACATTTAAAAAAAGGCCGTTCGTTAGTAGACAGCAGGAGGTTAAGTAAAATGGAGCGGTTCAATACACAACAACGAATTCTCATTGTGAAAAAGCAACAGTTCGCAAAATGCGTACAATTATGGGCCATCGGAATGCTCCAACTGAAGATCCTGTGAGAAAATTAATCAAGAATTTTCAGCAAACTGGGAACTACAGAAACATGGGTTTGTCCTGGTCACTCGACTGAAAATATCGCAGCAGTACGTGCAAATGTTGAGGAAAGCCCAACCACATCAATTCGGCATATAGTTCAGGAAATTGGTGCTTCCACAACCACTATGCATCGAATTTTAACAAAATATTTGAAGCTTCATGCGTACAAAGTTGAATTGGCTCAAAAGCTGAAGCCTGAAGACCACGGGCAACGAAGAGCCAACCTTTGGTTGGATGTTGGAACAACGACAATTGGACGGTGATTTTTCTACGAAAATCATCTTTAGTGACTAGGCCCATTTTCATCTTGGCTTCGTTAATCGACAATTTTGTCGCATTTGGGGTTCCAAAATGTGATCCACGAGTGATCGTTCAGAAACAGATGCATCCAAAAAGTGTCACTGTTTGGTGTGCATTGTGGGCTGGAGGCATCATCGGACCATTTTTCTTCGAAAATGCAGTTGGTCAAGCATTAACTGTGAGTGTGAGAGTGGTGTTCGTTATCGTGAAATGTTAACTAACGTTTTTGTGCCAAAATTTCAAAATATCGATCTCAACAGCATGCGGTTTCAACAGGACGGTGCAACATGCCATACAGCCAGAGAAACTGTTGAATTACTGCACGACTCATTTCCTGGTCGTGTTATTTCTCGTTTTGGAGATCGGCATTGGCCGCTCAGGTCATGCGATTTAACGCCTTTGGACTTTTTTCTTTAGGGTTTTTTAAGTCACAAATTCATGTGATCAAACCATCAACGATTGAAGCCTTAAAAGATGAAATTCAACGCTGTACCTCTGAAATATCGCAAAATTTGTATGCTACGGTCCTTGAAAATTTCATGAAAAGACCACGTCTGTTCCAGCAAAGCCGAGGCGGTCATTTGTCCGATGTCTTATCCCATTCATAACCTCATGATGTGTACTTCATTTTTCAATAAATGGTTCAAACTTATGACACAAATATATATGTTTCATTTAAAATTTAAATCCGTCGCTCTTATTGGAACACCCTTATTTATCCCAGAGTTTATCGGAAAATTAGGCTGGAATACTTTAAAACGAATTGAATAAAGTAACTTTAGGTTTCACTGGTTTTTTTTGGAATATGTCAATGAAATTCTAAAGAAAGTGGTTTTAAAAATATTTCATTGTAGATGGCAGTGCTTGCATAGGGAGCCTGCATTTATGAGTATGGTCTGATTAGTTCTCTCGACTTTTGCAAAACCTGTGATTCCTCTAGTCCCTTTCCCAGTCAGTATTGAGAAGAAATTGATCAGGCTGTTGTTGTTTGATGAATTTATAAAAATTTGAATAAATAATTTTCTTCTTGATTCTTGTCTGTATCAAAACAATCTCATTTTGTGCTGAAGGATTTGCATTTAAAGTAGTGCACACCAATATCAACTTAGGAAGCTAAACTGAAACTGTTACGGATAGATGTCACAAGACCTCCTATATGGGCTTTTATTAGGATCAAAAAAAGGAGACCAGACAGCAGTACACCTACATGGCATATCCAAATACAGAACATTACTTCATTCAATGTTTCTACGACTGCAGCCGCTGATCTTCTAATAACAAAAATTAAATAACAAACAGTGTCTTACACGCTACAAATGGGTTACCACCATAAACCAGGAAAACTGTATACAGTTCAACAACACATTAGCTGATGTTTCGCGTACTTTGTCAGCGAATTAGATAATTATATTTACCATTAATTTTTTTGTTGGCCCTGTTAAACACACGAAACGTAATCCCTGCTACAACACACAAAAAATATGCTACACAACACGGACACTGCGACCTACGTTTTCGCGTATTTTAACGAAGCAGACGTCTTTGTACGACTCACGTACGTGCGACGGTATCACTGATGGAGGCAACAATGAACGGGTTACGAACGAGCGACTAGCAGGCCGTGCCTGTAGCAGAACGGCAGAATCCCTTCATAAAAAACATTTGTTTTTGTTTTATTAGTAAAGTGAGCGGCGTTGCCAGATACTATATCCGTGATACATTATATGGTCAAGCCATAAATCATTCATCGCCATCAATTTTTGCTCAAGTGTTAAGTGACGCTGTTGAAACATTTATACACTTTCGGTTTCCAGTTTGGAAACTTTTTGTTTGTTACGGTTCACGGGGATAATTTAGATGTTGCTAGAATAATTAATCAGTAGTCTATTGAATAAAATATTGGTTTTCCACAAGGTTTCCTATAATTCCTATAATCAACGAAAACCCAACATCTTGATGTTCACTCACAAGAGTAAATATCAATCATACTTTCATAATTCGTTCGATACATTCTGCAGACATTTTCCTATTTTCAAATTGATACTTTCAATATTTGGTTTCGTCTTTCTGAATATTAGCATTGTCTGGAAGGGCTGATGCAAGATTGTTAAAAGGAAGAACTGAGAAAAACGCAATTAAAACATTGATAACCAGGATAAGTAGTAGTAGCAAACATCTTTATTTCTAAAAAAAGGCTATCGACCTATCGGTCTTTCTGCCCTTGTTTAATACATGTAGTCTTAATCTAAATAAAAAACAAATATGAAAATTCTCTCATTCTAGGTTAACAATATTATTAAACAAATAAGATTTCAGTGGCAAGAAGAAATTATTTTATTGTCCACTAGTCCGTTGCGTTTGTAAGTGTTCGAGTAGCGTTAATGTAGGGAAACGGCATCGGGATTGTCTGGTTGGTCTTGTAAGACAAAGGGGATTCAGTATGGTCCAGTTGTAGGGGTTGTTTGTCCATTTTGTCTGTAGATGTATGAGTCTTTCCGAAATATTTGTCATGTTTGTGCGTTCGTATAGTAGTTGGGTGGAGGGGTTGTGTAGTGGGTTTTGGGGGTGTCTTATTCGTGTTATTAGTTTTAGTGCAATTTGTTCTGTTGTTTGTATATAACGTTTTGTCCTTTCTGTTCCGTTGGTCATGAGTATATGTCCATAGTCTAGCAAGGGTCTACAAATAGCTTTGTATATTTTGGTGGCGGTGTTTGTGCTAATTCCTCTGTCTTTGTAGGTTAGTGATCGGAAGTGTTTTGTTCTCTTTATTATTTCTACCCTGATGTTTCGTATGTGTTTAGTGAATTTAAGTTTGTGGTCAATTGTGATTCCAAGGTATTTTACGTCGTTTTTTGGTTGTGTAGTTTGGCCGACTGCAGTTATTGTAGGGGAGTCAGCGTTGAGTTTGTGGTTTGTGAGCAGAAGTTGGTTTTTTGATGCGTTTGGTGTTAGTCTTCATTTATAAAACCATGTCATTGTGTTGTTTGTTAGTGTTTGGAGTCTTTGAGCTGCTCTCTCAGTAGTTTTGTCATGTACAATAAGTGCCGTGTCGTCTGCGTATTGTTATATGTATGCCGATCTGTCGATTTGATTTTTGTCTGGTAAGTTGTAATTGTATATGTCATGGCAGTATATATTGTAGAGAAACGGTGATAGCGGGGATCCTTGACGGAGCCCTTGTTCAGGGGAAAAAGAAAATGACAGTGTTTTGTCAATTCGTACTTGTAGTTGTCTGTTTTCTAGTAAGTTCTTTATGGTGTGTAGTAGATATGTTGGTGTGTGTAGTTTGTATAGTTTGTATAGTAAGCCTCTATGACAGACACTATCAAAAGCGTTGTTAATGTCCATAAACAGGCAAGCTGTCTTTCTGTCAGTTAGGTAGGTAGTTTGTATATTGTTGGCCAAAATAAAGAGCGGATGAACAGTCGAGTGATGTTGTTTGAAACCAAACCACGCTACTGTCGTGGCGTTAGATTTTCATAGCGACTTTTTAGTAAAATATCGCATTTGCTAATTTGTCTATAATTTTTCATTTATTCAAATATATTAAAATACTGACTAAACCTCACTGGTAATTGGGCTCGAAGACTACTTTTCCTCGAGCATTGGTAGTTTTTAAACAATACCAACAGGTTTAAGCATGAATCGATTCTGGTCTTCATACCGAGAGACTTCGGAGCAAGTTTAAACTATGTTGTACCACAAAACTTCAGAAAAATCTGTAGAAAAACTTTAAACACTAACAGACAATAATACAATTGCATGGTTCTACAAATGGAGACTAACACCAAACTCCACGAAGAACTAACTACTTTTACCAAATCATCAAATTAAAGACGATTCTTCTTCAATAAGAGCAGACAGGAACAGAACTGGACCTAAACAAGAGGGGAAATACCTAGGAATGTCATTGGATCACAATCTAAAATATACAAAACACGTACAGAACGTAAGAATAAAAACCATTCAAAGGACAAAACACGATCCGATCTCCGACGTACAAAGACAAAGGAATCAGTACAAAAACCACGAAAAAAATATGCAAATCAATAAGCTCTCAATCTCTGCTTGACTACGATTATATACTGAGAGCGAATGTATCCAAAAACACTAAACAACATATACAAACAACAGAACAGATGGCACCAAGATCAATACCAAAAATTAGACATCCCCAAAATTAACTACACAACCCCTCAAGCCAACTACTCTATGATCTAACCAAAGTAACTACAATAACCGAAAGACCTAACTCCATGCACACTAAAACTTATAAAGGAACAAAAAACAACATCCGGATACGCAGCAGAATACCAGGAGCTCAACGGGAGGATACAGAGGGCAGTGAGGAGAGATATAAGATCCTATAATACCAGAACCATTCAAACCATAATTGAGGATAACTCGAACATGAAAGTTCTTAGATCGAGACTTTTGCCTGGAAAAAGCAGAATTGTCAATATGAAGGATGAGGATGACTGTATGTTGACTGGAAGAGACGAAATCTCTAAACATGTGGAAATCTTTTATTCTCGTTTGTACACCTCCGTTATGCTGGGTCCTAATGTTCAGAAAGTTACCATTTGCAATGTAGGTTCAGAAGAAATTCCTTATATAACCAAAGAGGAAATAAGGGTGGCACTAGGACAAAGGAAGAACCGTAAATCGCCTGGTGAAATCAGAGTAACCTATGAAATGCTAAAAATGGGCGGAGACTTCATGGAACAAATTCTACAGGTGATGTTTAATAAATGTTTATCTGAAGACAACATCTCTGAAACATGGCCCAACGCGGAGGTTGTTCTGCTTTTTAAAAAGGGCGACATCACGGACATTGAAAATTATCGACGCATCAGCCTTCTGTCCCACCTTTCTAAACTACTAACAAGGTTCCTCACAAACCGACTGACAAGTAGATTAGATGCCTATCAACGAAAGAACAAAAACGATTTTTTTGTTCCTTTTTAAGAAGTTTGGAACAGCCAGTCATAAATAGAGTTTATCCTCAAACAACAAATCCTGAAATGTGCAACGGAATATACATTACATATGCTGTAAGTATTAGTCTGCATTCTCTACTCACGCTTTTTTACGCGGTTTAGAAAGTTCTATATTAAGAAACTCTCAATAATGAAGATAATTAAAAATAAAAGTATTACCATCGGCTATCAAAATCACCCTGTCTATTATGTATAGGTTCAATACTGCAGAGAAAAAGCGTATTTCAAAGCAGCCAAGCGTCTCCGACAGCGTTACATTGGCGTTATATTGTCTGGTTGCATTCCGCATTGAAAGCGACTCGGCGACGCGATACAAAGGCAAATGCACTTATCGTGAAACCAGAAAATCTTCAAGATCTACTAGATAGGAATAGGCAAGAGGAAAATGAACTGTCACGGCCTACCTAACGTGGGGCCTTGCCTGCAAGTTCCTGCGTTCTCATCTATAATTTTTCTTCGGCGGAAGAGATACAACACGACTCAGAAGCGATGTTGTCCTAATGGTCAATTTATCTTTGTGTTGGGGAAGAGCCAGATTGAATTCCCTAACCGCCTACTTCTTTTGATTATTCGATTGCAGTTAAAGACTTTAAAAGTTGAAATTGAAGAGGTTTGATTTAATATTCTTGTCTAAATTCAATGAGAATTTCACTACACATCTATTTAAAAATCGAAATCTGCTAATAAGAGAAATAGTACAAATGTATATTAACTAATGATTAATAATTGTATTTCTCGAAGGACCAGTTGGGTTTCACAGTGCCAAACACACTTATTCAATACTACAAACCGAGTGAGTGAAAAAACGCGACTAAAAATTTCCTTTCACCGAGGGGTTAAGAATGATGTGAGAGTGTCTGCAATGAGAAAATGACCGGGAGTAAGACACCCTAAATCTTGAGAATCAGAAGAAACAGGTTGCAAAAGTCGAGAATTCAAAATGGCTTCGATTTGGGTTAGAATTGTCGGAAGTTCTTCGAAAGTGATATGTGCCTTTCCTACTATGCGGTATAAGTGAAACTTTGTACCTGTGACGGCAGCCTCCCATAGGCCGCCCCAATGAGGACCTCCTATAACTTCCATTATGTATGCTATAACTTCCATTTTCCTATTCGTATAAACTTCCATTCTGTATGCTTTGTGCTCAGCCAATCTCGTAAATTTGTCAACCATTTATGTAAGCTAAATTTTGCAGTTTTGCATAGAGATATCATCTGCATAACACTGTATTAATATAAAATTTGCTACAAGTGGGAATGTTTTACTAGAACATTTAATAAGATGTTTCAAAGCTATAGTGAGTGTTCTAAAGCTCAAATGATTTCATGCTAGCATCAAATACACTCTTAATTTGGTAGTAAGCTCATCGTCTCGAATAATACAATGATGTAGAATGAAGTACTTCTTCAAACCATTTTGAGCCATAGGGGCTACAGGAACATACTTTCCATGTCCTAGAGAAATATACTCATAAATGCCTTGTACTTTTCAAACAAACCTGGATTTCTTCAAAACCTTTCTTCTAGATTTTCAAATCGTATGAAAGCTTACGACATTGAACTGCTTAATTTCAGATACTCATTGGGTTTTTTAGGCGGAAGGAAAAGAACCATTTTCAAGTTGAAAAAAGAAGGACCGTGACTGAATTAACAAAGATTTCTTCAGCTAGCATATTTTCAGGAGAAAGAAGCCGTTGAGCAACGGTAGGAAAGCTTTCCAAATTCCAGAATGTTTCAATTGCTTCATTCAATTGAGAGCCTTGTGTGAAGAAAAAAGTAGTCGAATTGTTATTGGCGTCAGCACACTGTGGGTTACTAGTTAGAGATTGAGAAGGAATTGGGCCACTTATAATGTGGCCAAAGTGAGTATTAATTAGAAACAACAATTTCCTTGAATTCGAGAAGGAGTGCCAGAAACTATAGTATAATAAACATCTGCCCCCGAGCAGAATATCAATATTAGAGGGGATGTAAAACTCGGGGTCTGCCATTTAATAGTATCAAAAATCGGTATTGTTTCTCTCTTTAACTAGACAGCTAAGAACACGCAACTTGTAACTGGATTGTCTCGATCAGAATTGCGTTGGTTATGAGAGGTCCGTTGGGATCAACTTCGTTAGAATTAGATCCAACAATACAGTTTGTAACATGTTTACATTAACACCCTGTATATTGCGTCCTCAATGTGAGAAACGCCGTTCAAGGTGTGGTACCTTGACTTACAAAGTATATACTCTTGAGAACGACATTTATAAGCCGTATGCTGGGAACCTAAGCAGTTAACACAGAGCCCTTTATGCTTAACGATATTTATATTTTCTTTATGATTGGGAGCGTTGAGCGTTGAGATCTTGTGACCTCCTTTATCGCAAAATGAACATGTGATATTTAGAGCATATTGTGTTGAAAGGTAACTTTTATTGTGGTTACCAAGAGTTTTGGATTTTGTCTTACAAGAACAAAATAACTACCTGAGACCTAATCGGTTTTTTAGGATGTTTCTAGTGGAAGATGGGAATTGTTATGCAGATAGTTCTCTTTTTTCCGCGATAATTTTCCGGAAAACGTGTAAAACAAAGTGTCTTCAATAATTTCGATTTGTTCTTGAATTTTGCACTAATTATCGCATAGTTCTGCTTAACAATCAAGGAATTTTTCAAATTGAAAATAATCTGTTTGAGTCGTACGGTTGTAATCAAACCAGGTCATAATCTTTACCATTATGCCAGAGAAAACCCGAAATTAGTGAGGTCAGTTAATACTCAGCGACAGTGAACTGTAAATGTTTGGGGTGGTATTATGGGTGACTTTATAGCTGGGCCACATTTGCACATTTTGCAAAATTATTTGCCCGAACTTTTGCAAAACATGCCTGTTCCTTTAAGGCAAAATATGTAGCTAGAGCATGACGGTGCTCCTGCACACTTTGCGTTAAATGCCAGACATTATTTAAATCGAGAATTTGAATATAGATGAATAGCGCGTGGCGCACAGTGTTCCATTTTGGTTTTTGTTGTTTTAAAAACAAAAAAACTTTTGATCTAATCAATATATCGTCGTGATTTTTTTAAAATAAGGCTTAGGTAATCAGGAATCTTGAAAAAATAAGACCATTTAACCCTAGATAACTAATACTCGTACAACTTACGACGCCGAATTATTTTCCCCGAAATTTGGAAACAACGTAAAGTCTTGCAGGTTTGGGGTTCCCAGTAGCTTACTCTTTAACTGTTCTACACGTTGGTAGATTCACGTTGGTCGGATTTTCAGCGGAAGTGGGGAAATTACATATCGCGTCATAAATATTACGCAAATATTATTAAAGTGCAGCAAGAAATCGAAAAAGTTATGAATGGAGAAGATGATTATAATGAACCGTACGAGGACAGTGAAAGTACTGGGAGGAAGACCATTTAGAAGAGAAATCGGTACATTCTGACAGCAGTGAAGAATAGAACCAACCAACCAGCCAAACCAACAAGGAAAAAAGTCAAGAGCTAGCACAGGAACTTCCAGAAGAAGCACTTTTGTCGTATGTTCAAGAATCATCAGATGATGATAATGAACCTTTAGCCAACCTATGTCGAAGCCGAGGTCAAAGCCATCCAAATATAGTTTTTCCTAAACAAAAAAACATGAAGGGTAAGAATGGTCACAAGTGGACATCTAAACAACCAAAATTGCCAAAAAGCGTCAGCTCAAGGAACATCGTTCATCTTATATCCGGTTGCAAAGGAGAATTTCGTAATTGTTGTTCTATAAAGGCCCATGTTCTGCACTTCTTTCACGAAAACATTCTTCACATAGCTATTCGTTACACGAATGAAGAGATTGCTAGACAGTCTTCTAAATACTCTCCGCTACGGTATCAAGACTTTGCAAAGGTGAGTTATTAGTCTTCCTTGGAATACTAATGTTGTCAGCAGCCAAAAAACACGATCATCTAATATATGCTAATAGATGTTTGCAGAAGTTCCTATATTCCATCATCTTATCTCACCATCGATGAACAGCTTTTAGGATTTAGAGGAAGATGACCATTCCGCATGTATATTCCTAACAAACCGTCAAAGTACGGTATAAAGATCGTTATGGTATGCGATACATCCTCCAAATATATATTGATTTCCCATATCTGGGAAAAAGCACTGATCCTGGAGGACTACCTCTTGCAAATTTTTATGTGAAAGAATTAACAAAATCTGCGAGGAATTTTTGATAGTTTTTTAAGACCAGCAGGAATACAGGGTTCGTCCCAAAAGTGAAATGCATCCCGAGAGCTCACAGTCCGAATCGGACATGGCCTCCCAGGACGACGGCTTTATAAAGCCAAAATCGAAGAAAAGGGGTAGAAAATCGGTTCCCTCACCAACAACACCCACCCAAGACCACAAAAGGCCGGCGCTGGAGCATGCTGCAACACGTTCAACTTCAGCCGAAAAGGGGACAATACCGACACCATCAACCACAGCTACAGTGGCAAAACACCAATCTATACACCCAACTTAGAAATCAACATTCAGCCTAACCTCTGTCGTCTTTAGTCACGAATTAAGGTCAGTCCTAATCTAAATCAGCAATTCACCAAATCTTAAAATCAAATCAATCCAAAGGGATCGTATTCCTAGGTTTAGCCGCCAGTGGTTTCAGGTGCCTTTGTTTTTCGAATGGGGGTAGTAAGGAAACGAGGTGAAGAACTGCATTGTTTTTGTTTCCGGCAAATGCCTATGAATTTTGCAGACTGACCAATTCGCCAGGCAGAATCACTACTCTGCAGAATGCCGTATGCGCTAGTCACTCCGAGTGTTGAATATGTTCAATATTCACATTGATTCCCTGTATTCTTTACTATTCATCTATTCTTCAATATTCGTTACTTCGGAACCGGATGAGTACCGAGTACTGGAGTAATGAATAGTTACATTTTGCCCACCACTAATATTTAGGAAACGTTCTGCATCCAGATTATCCAGGAAAAACGAAAATTAGGATTACTAGATCCATCTTTAGTTCAAGAGTTCAAGAGGGTCCAGAAATTTCCACCAAAATTAAACGCTTTACAGCAACATGTTCTACCACAACATGTACATGGAAATGCTTAACTGTACGCTGCACTCCGCTCGGACCATTAACCTGAATTAATGTGTCGAGGTTGGGAGTGATAAGTAATAATTAGCCAGAAAGTCTCAACCCTGGTAATATATTGTGGAAACCCACAGCCACTCGTTTAAGAGTTAAAGGATAATCAGGGCTAGTTGTGCACTTCGGCCCGGTGAGCCACAACTGATTTTACAACATGTAATTTTGTTTGAGCTTGTTCATCATTCTATTTAGCTCGTCATCAATTATCTTCTTTCAATAAACTCAATCATCAGTCCAACAAATTATTCTCTCGTTACAATAAAATGTTTTTGAAACTTTACTTTCGAATGGTCGTTCGACTTTCAAAGCAATTCCCACCCCTGTTGAAGCAGTAAATTTCAAATAAAAATCAATAGTTGCTCACGCTTTATAAGTGTAAAAGAAATTAATAAAGTATTCTACTGAATAATTTAATTAAGATTTATGAGCGTGTTTATTGTTATTAATGAATTGCCGTTTAAGTCTGATTTATGCTTTCTCTTGATTTATTTATTAATCACTGCACAGGTTCTTCATTCTACTGCTACTCTTGTCCGTTGTTTTCTAATTGTTTTGATCGCTCTTGTCATTGTTTGGGGTACTTCATTCTTGTAACCACTTCAAAACATTTCAACAAAGCCTAGACCTCTTTACTTTTCTCAAAATTGTATCTTTAGTAGCAAATCTTTTTGTTAAACTATTGATTTTTGTGACACGATTTGCCTCTCTGAACAGTTATTTTTATATTGTTTATTATATTTTATTTTATTTATTTAATTTACTTGTTACACAGATGAAAATGAATTAAAATACGTCAATAAGCCCGCACCAGACTATTAAAAGTATTTATGTTCTAAGAAAATCAAAATAAATTCTATACTAGTTACTCACAACTAATCGCGAATAACTCAAAAGTAACTTACTATTTACTTGCATGTACCTACATATACTCATCCAGGGTATATGGCTCCAGACTGACTAGCACTTTCCTAATTTCTTTTTTAAAAACGGCCAGACCTTCAATTTGTCTGATTTCTGTAGGTAATTTATTGAATAGTTTTGCGCACATATAGTGACGTAAAGTGGCTTTCCCTAGAGACGCACTTATCTTTTATTTGCTTACCTCCTCCCATCTTAATGTTCAATTTTATTATCAATATTTTCTTCTTCAGGATGTTAAACTTCGTCGTGTTTCCAGCTAACTTTTTTGCGAAGAATTTAGCGGAACTTCTTCTCATCGTCGCTTATTACTACTGCTCTGGGTTAGTTACGATTTTTATTTACGATTTTTCTACCTTATAAGTTTGTTTTCGTTAGCGTTTTTAATCCTATTTAAGAGTCTAGTTTAGTTCCATTCTGAAGATTTTGCTGTTTGGTTAAAGAAAGCTTTGTTTCTGTATTTAATTTATTGTGATCTACTAAATTTCCGTTGCCTATTATGTATTTTTTCATTCCAAACAGTATGTTTTTCAATGTCTCTATTTCTAAATATATCTTTTTTTTAATAAAAAGTAAGTACCTATGCATTAATTGAATTAGATTGCCAGTGGTAAAATTACAATTAAAGGAGAGTTAATAATAAAAAACGAATATAACGAAATAAATTAAGGAACTGTCAAACATTTCAATAACGCAAAGAAATATTAAAAATAACCCAGTTTAGTGTGATTTAAGCAAGTTACGATAGGTTTAACTGTGAGGGACAAACTGTGAATGACTTCATTTACACTTTTGTAAAGTTCGTTATCAAGGGCTTCCCACTTTTTGCGAAAGGATTATTTTCGCTTAATAATATATCTGGAGTCTTCTTCAATGTCCCTGAATAATGAAACATTATTCGGCGTTCAAGTTTAAGAAGAGCGAAAAAAATGTAATTTATACGATGCGCAACAGTCTTAAAATAATTAGAGCCAATCTTAGAGCCGGTTAGAGCGGGATATCGTCCCATCTCTATTAAATAATTCACTAGATACCTCGCAGTAATTTTAACCTCATAAATATAAATAGGCAAATTACAAAGAGTAATTATTACAGCTGCGGTAAATCGTAAACGAGACAATCTTAAATATGAAAAAGGCCATTCGGCTAGTTAAGTAAGTATGCGCCGCAGCTCAGAAAATTCCGTAATATTGAAAATCTAGCAAATAATTATGGGCTGATACGAAACCAACTTTGAAGAATCGGTTGTACCGTTAGTCTGAATCGGGAAAGTCAACGAACGCCTGTAGAAGGATGAACTTAGCATAAAACATGCAATAATTATGCATGTGGAGAATAACAATTAAAAGTGAACCTAATTGCAGAACACACATGCATGTTACGAGAACTTCTCAAGCAACTATTTCTGGAAAACGAACGATACAATTTTCAAAGAGGATGCGCCTTTTACAGGAGAACTGCGTTCTAGTTTTCGCTTTGCAGTGGGATATTTACGGGCAAAATTTATCAACATTCATGGCTGTATTAATATGTGACAAACTGATGTTTTCTATACGGTGATTTTCTATGATTTCGAAACATTTTCACCACAAATAGCCCCAAAAAAAAACAAACTATGTTTGCATTAAATGCAATAGCATTTTGCAAGTTGACTAGAAGTAACGATTCTTTGCAAGAAATTGCATAAACTTCGGCAAAGGGTGTTTCCCGTTTTCTTTGCAAAAAATGCTTGTGTTGGGAAATTACAGTGACAATTAATCGTATCAAATTATTATGGAGACCACTTTACTAAACCTTAAAACTAGTTGAAAGGAAAATGATTTATGAGCAATTTTAAGTGAAAATCTTCCAAATATTTTCAGTAAACAACAATAGATTGAACAGCAGACAAAATGAAACTTATTTGGTCGAACTTGATTTATATGCGATTTGCTGTAAAAAAATCCTAATTATTGAAAATATAAGTAACATCTCCATTATAGATGCATATTATGTTTACAACGTTTAGCTCCTAAAATGATCATTGTTTCCACCAAATTGAGACTGCAATCACATATAGTGCATAGCAGCACTTGCAAATTGAGTAACCTTTCAAGCTCAGTTACCTTTGCGACTAGAAGTAATGCAAATATTCATGGAAAAAGCTAAAATTTCTTCAATAAATTTGCCAGCAATTACAGTTTAAAATTACATTAAATACAGAGAAATTCATAATAATCTCCACACATTTAGGGTCACATTGTTGCCACTAAATTGACCTGATTCTATAACTCATGGCAGGATTTAAAAAAATGTATTATGAAATACTCGATTACATTATTATTGAATTTTGAAACTTAATTAAATACTTGTAAAACACTTTATCATTATGAAAAAATTGTTTCGCCTAAAAAGGACTTTCAGCGATTGGAACAGAAAATATGACAATTGCTTCCCACCAACTTTGAGTTTCCACTTACACTTAAACCAGAAAATTCACAATTTCCATTGTCCCACTCACATTTCAGCAAATTGCGTCTCAACCTTACTTACTTGAAAATGATGCGATTTTTTTACGTATTAACGTAATACATTGCTATGAGCGGCATTATTAAGTCGCGAACACAGTTTCCTTTAAACCTTACTCATCGAATTAATGAAGTTGTTAACAGACCGAATCCTACATGCTATTGTTCAAGTTTACTTCAAGAAATGAACATATTTTCAATTAGGATGAGAGCTCATAGTGGGAACACAGACAAACTTTTAAAGTATCCACAAAGAGATCAGTCGCTGAACTCATCTAAAGATAGTACGTAGGTTATTATGGAAACCGGGCTAAAAACTTAATATCCATGGAAGTTAGTTATTGAAGAAAATCATAATTTTCCTATTATCCGGAGTATAAATAATACTCGTACTATTTAATTGTATTAAATGTATTATTAAACTTAAATTTACTCTTAAAAAATATTTTCCAAATCTCACTGTTTAAACAACATCCAGTGTTACTCGTCCAAAAAATTAATGTAGTCCTTCATCTATAAATCATAACTGACAAAAATAACATCAACAAATGTCTTTACGGAAAAAAGACAGTGCTAAACTGAATAAGTTACTCTGTATAGCAAAAGTTATTTAACAGTGAAAATGTTTCAGTACCGCCACCAAAATATATAAAGCTATTTGTAGACCCTTGCTAGACTTTGGACATATACTCATGACCAACGGAACAGAAAGGACAAAACGTTATACACAAACAACAGAACAAATTGCACTAAGACTAATAACACGAATAAGACACCCCCAAAACCCACTACATAACCCCCCCACCCAACTACTATACGAACGCACAAACATGACAAAGATCTCGGAAAGACTCATACAGCTACAGACAAAATGGACAAACAACCCCTACAACTGGACCATACTGAATCCCCTTTGTCTTACAAGACCAACCAGACAATCCCGCTTCCGTTTCCCTACATTAACGCTACTCGAACACTTACAAACGCAACTGACTAGTGGACAATAAAATAATTTCTTCTTGCCACTGAAATTTTATTTAATAATATCGTTAACCTAGAATAAGAGAATTTTCATATTTGTTTTTTATTTAGATTAAGACTACATGTATTAAACAAGGGCAGAAAGACCGATAGGTCGATAGCCTTTTTTAGAAATAAAGATGTTTACTACTACTGTTTCAGTTGACCGTATTTAGAGAAATCTCCCTGTATATGGGGACTCCAAAACACAAGCAAGAATAATTTGGGATCTTTCCTACAGGATAGATATAATGAAGTGTCAAAGTTTAAAACTGAAAGTTCCTTAAAACTTTCGTATTTTATCAGGCACGCGGATATTAAAATAACTATAAAACCAAACACTCAAGTGCAGGTAGGATCCTGAAGTATTAAACTTTTAACTGCATTTTTTCCCATATTTTTTATTTAACTTTATTTGCCAACCTTGCGAAGTTTTAAAATATGTTTCGCACTTTGCAATTGGGAATTTTTTCGCAGCTCTAAAGCATTTTTTTTTCTTTCCTTAAAGGATAATCTTTCTGTCAAAATGGACAAAGAATCATTGATAAATGGTGCTTTAAATAAGAGGATGTTTTCGGTGTTTAAGACTAATCGGTTCTCTTTTCAAAACTTTTGATTTATTTCTAGTTAACTTAGCACTTGCTCTGAAACTGTAAAAAGGAAAACTAATTTTTAAATCAGGCGATTCTACAAAGAAACGTTTGAAGATATAAAAAGGAGTTCCAATTTTTTCCCTTTTGGGTCAGCATTTTTCAAAACATTAGTTGCCAATATGTTAGTCATAAGGTCAAAACAATGACCCTAAAAAATCAAATAAAAAAAAAACGACAGACGTCCAGAAACTGAACGAATCGCTTGAAACAAAGGTAAATAATTGAGAAAAAAATTAGACTGAAAACAACGAAACCGCAAAATAAATGAACAGCAAACAGACAAAAACAAAGTTATCAGTGAATGAAAGAATCTTTGGCAATATTCATTAAAAATATCTAAAAATTAAACCAGCATAAACTTAGATCAGGGACCTTCGAGCTAGTTGATTGTGAAAATAAGTAATTTTGAAAGTAATTAAAAAAAGGCTCTAAAAATAAAAATAGTCTCACCATCAAGATGAATGTGGTCTGAGCTAACAGATCAAAGTGTTGAAATTGTAATTTTCACAAAGAAGGGTATACAGGGTTTCAATGGACACATATAATTTTCCTAGTAAATGCTGTTGAAAATAATGTGAGGATGACATTTTTCACAAGATATTTTGTCTGCCAGTCATGCAAGGGTTTGCTCCAATATGCAAGGTTCCCAGACACGTGACACAAAAACGTTACAAGTTCTTTAAAAAATTAGGACAAATTGAAACCAAATTGCAGATTCTCCAAAATGATCCACTTTTGGTCTAATGTAAGTTAATCGTCGGTAAGTCGTAGTAGTAGTAAACATCTTTATTTCTAAAAAAGGCCATCGACCTATCGGTCTTTCTGCCCTTGTTTAATACATGTAGTCTTAATCTAAATAAAAAACAAATATGAAAATTCTCTTATTCTAGGTTAACAATATTATTAAATAAAATTCCAATGACAAGAAAAAATTATTTTATTGTCCACTAGTCAGTTGCGTTTGTAAGTGTTCGAGTAGCGTTGATGTAGGGAAACGGAAGCGGGATTGTCTGGTTGGTCTTGTAAGACAAAGGGGATTCAGTATGGTCCAATTGTAGGGGTTGTTTGTCCATTTTGTCTGTAGATGTATGAGTCTTTCTGAGATCTTTGTCATGTTTGTGCGTTCGTATAGTAGTTGGGTGGGGGGGTTGTTCAGTGGGTTTTGGGGGTGTCTTATTCGAGTTATTAGTCTTAGAGCAATTTGTTCTGTTGTTTGTGTATAACGTTTTGTCCTTTCTGTTCCGTTGGTCATGAGTATATGTCCAAAGTCTAGCAAGGGTCTACAAATCGCTTTATATATTTGGGTGGCGGTGTTTGTGCTAATTCCTCTGTCTTTGTAGGTTAGTGATCGGAAGTGTTTTGTTCTCTTTATTGTTTCTGCCCTGATGTTTCGTATGTGTTTAGTGAATTTAAGTTTGTGGTCAATAGTGATTCCAAGGTATTTTACGTCGTTTTTTGATTGTGTCGTTTGGCCGTCTGCAGTTATCGTAGGGGAGTCAGCGTTGAGTCTGTGGTTTATGAGCAGAAGTTGGTTTTTTGACGCGTTTGGTGTTAGTCTCCATTTATAAAACCATGTCATTGTGTTGTTTGTTAGTGTTTGGAGTCTTTCAGCTGCTCTCTCAGTAGTTTTGTCATGTACAATAAGTGCCGTGTCGTCTGCGTATTGTAATATGTATGCCGATCTGTCGATTTGATTTTTGTCTGGTAAGTTGTAATCGTATATGTCATGGCAGTATATATTGTAGAGAAACGGTGAGAGCGGGGATCCTTGAGGGAGCCCTTGTTCAGGGGAAAAAGAAAATGACAGTGTTTTGTCAATTCGTACTTGTAGTTGTCTGTTTTCTAGTATGTTCTTTATGGTGTGTAGTAGATATGTTGGTGTGTGTAGTTTGTATAGTTTGTATAGTAAGCCTCTATGCCAGACACTGTCAAAAGCCTTGTTAATGTCCATAAACAGGCAAGCTGTCTTTCTGTCAGTTAGGTGGGTAGTTTGTATATTGTTGGCCAAAATAAAGAGCGGATGAACAGTCGAGTGATGTTGTTTGAAACCAAATTGGTAGGTAGGTATATATTTTCCAATCACTTTGTCAAGCCGCTGCTTT
Source organism: Dendroctonus valens (assembly GCA_024550625.1). NCBI lineage: Eukaryota > Metazoa > Arthropoda > Insecta > Coleoptera > Curculionidae > Dendroctonus > Dendroctonus valens. The sequence continues at coordinate 617,192 of JAJTJO010000120.1, read as the reverse complement.
ATTATGTATTCAAAAATTTTGCTTAGTACTGGAAGTAGTGTAATTGGTCTGTAGTTGCTCGGTTGTGTATTGTCCAGTCCATTTTTGGGTATAGGGATTAAGCCGTTTTTCCATGTTTCTGGGGTAAGTCGTATTTTAGCCTCAATAATACATTTCAGAGATACACTGTATAATTAAACTGGGAATGATCAAAACTAATATATGAATTATAAAAGAATTTTATATATCAGGTTTACAAATTAGAAGATTAATTCTTCTTTTTGCGATATATAATTGATCAGTTCTTAAGAACATGTGATCTGCTTATGTTAAATTAATGTGTGTTTCTAGGTCTGCGCGAACTGCAACAATAAACATTCTCAATTGCTGTATTAGACATTTTGAAATCTAAAATATTTTCAGATTGCACCATTGCATCATACCACAAAAAAATCTTTTTTTTTTATTTATTAAAAAAATCTCAGCATGCGATTGAAGCGATATATACATACTTCTTACATTTGTATCTTTAGTTTATAGACCCAAGCCATCGAAGAGACATTTACATCCATTGTTTGGAGTCGAATTGGTCCATCATCCACACTGCACTCTATTTGCTCGTGGCACCAAAATACAAACGATTTACCAATTAAATGCAAAAACGATCGGCAAGTTTAGTGACCGGTGGCCGCTTCCGAATCGGACCTCGCTAAAACCGGATGTGAACGCAACACCGGCTTCCGTATACCGAATACTAATTCTGGAATTTGTATTCATGAGCTTAAGATTAGCCCGGGTCGAAACACTTGATTCGATTGAATTATTTAACGGCCGCGACCCGAAAGGATTGTTGTGGATTGGCTTCCTGCCTGCTCGACTGCCGAAGAAATTTCTTAGGTTTGGGATTCTCATCCCTGAGGACGGGATTTCATATTTTACTATGTATGCCCCACAACGTTTCCCAGATTCAATTTAGTTCAACTTAAAGAACAACAGAATTAACATTGTTTTGGACAAAACAGTTCTGAGCGCAAAATCGTTTCAAAATCGAAGAAAATCGGTCTGAAACAGCAACTCCTAATATTCACATATAGAATGTTCTTAAGGATGGCAAACAGAAAATAGTAGTAGTAAACATCTTTATTTCTAAAAAAGGCTATCGACCTATCAGTCTTTCTGCCCTTGTTTAATACATGCAGTCTTAATCTAAATAAAAAACAAATATGAAAATTCTCTTATTCTAGGTTAACAATACTATTGAATAAATAAGATTTCAGTGGCAAGAAGAAATTGTTTTATTGTCCACTAGTCCGTTGCGTTTGTGTAGCGTTGATGTAGGGAAACGGAAGCGGGATTGTCTGGTTGGTCTTGTAAGACAAAGGGGATTCAGTATGGTCCAGTTGTAGGGGTTGTTTGTCCATTTTGTCTGTAGCTGTATGAGTCTTTCCGAGAGTCTACAAATAGCTTTATATATTTTGGTAGCGGTGTTTGTGCTAATTCCTCTGTCTTTGTAGGTTAGTGATCGGAAGTGTTTTGTTCTCTTTATTGTTTCTGCCCTGATGTTTCGTATGTGTTTAGTGAATTTAAGTTTGTGGTCAATTGTGATTCCAAGGTATTTTACGTCGTTTTTTGGTTGTGTCGTTTGGCCGTTTGCAGTTATTGTAGGGGAGTCAGCGTTGAGTCTGTGGTTTGTGAGCAGAAGTTGGTTTTTTGACGCGTTTGGTGTTAGTCTCCATTTATAAAACCATGTCGTTGTGTTGTTTGTTAGTGTTTGGAGTCTTTGAGCTGCTCTCTCAGTAGTTTTGTCATGTACAATAAGTGCCGTGTCGTCTGCGTATTGTAATATGTATGCCGATCTGTCGATTTGATTTTTGTCTGGTAAGTTGTAATTGTATATGTCATGGCAGTATATATTGTAGAGAAACGGTGAGAGCGGGGCGCGGAAATATTAATTTGGGAAATATTAATTTACGGTTTGTTAAAAAAATATTTTTCTGAAAACTCAGGTTTTTAACTTCAGTGACTTGCAATTAAATCCTTTTGGCTGATTCTATCAGGATTAACATTCCCCATATATTGCTGCTAACCAATAATGCAGTTAATTTTTTATAACATGTTTCTTCATTTTCATAATCATTATTTGATCTCAATAAAAAAATGTATACTGCATTTTGCACTTCTTTTCTCTTTAACAGATATAAATATACATTTATAATATATATACTATTTATATAACCCTAAAACGTTCCAAAATATAAAATTTTGACTTCGCCAGTGATTTATATAAATATTTGCTTGCTACTGTTTTTTTAAATAAGCGCATTTCAGTTAATTAATACCGATTAAAAACGGTATTGAAACGCTTTTATTAACTTATCGATTCAGTTCAAAACCCGTCACAAACTAAAATTGTACATATTTATCAATCAGACTTATTTTACTTAGTATTGGTTTTTAATATGATTTAGAGATTTAATTGACATAGGTTATTTAAAATACGTTTAAAGAATTACGAAAGAGCTAATTTTAAAAACAATGTACAACCGAGTATTCTATAATAAAAAACTCAAATATGCACAAAATTGGTAAATTAAGTTAAGGTAAATAAAGTGAAGAGGTAAATTTGTTTTCCAGTATTTTATTTTTCAAGGGACTCAATCGTTAAACCCGTTAGAAAAATATGAAAATATATAATGTTCGCTAGGCTTATAAAGACAAGCCAGCAACAGCGCCAATGATAAAATATTAGAAACAAAAATATATTAACATTCGAGTCTGCTAATTTAAATTTAATAAGTGTAAAAATTGTCATAATGAATGTGAAATACAATTATTGACAATCAAAGAACTAAATGGAAAACATACAAATGGAAAACATACAACATAGTGACACATTTAAAATTATCGTAAAAATGTAAAGGCACGCATTTGCCAGACATTTTCAACATGCCTTCACAACCTCCACTAACCCTAACTTTGACGACCAAAACTTTAACGCAATAAATGATTGGTACGAGACCTACTTCACAAACGAAACTAACAACGCACATCAACTAATTACTGAAGAAGAATACGACGACGCACCCGCACACATTAAAAACACGGCGCCGGGAAAAGACAATATAAAAGGCAAACTACTGAAAAATCTTACTCCACAAACACACACACACACATACTGAACCTATTCAACAACTGTATTGAAATTAAGACGATACCAGATACCTGGAAAACAGGAATAATAATACCAATTCCTAAAACCGGACTAGACAATACACAAACACAAATCTACAGACCTGTCACACTACTCCCTGTACTGAGTAAAATTTTTGAAACTGTAATACAAAATAGACTGCAACAATCAGTTGGACAACACATACCACAATACCAATTCCGATTTAAACCTAAACACTCAACTGTTCACCCACTTTTTATACTAACCAACAACATACAAACAACTCACCTCACGAACAAGAAAACAGCATGGAAACAAAGGACTTTCATATAAACTTTACCAGCTTAAAACCCCCAAATACATAATTCACGTAATCAGAAACCTACTCACAAACAGACACCTAGAAGTACGCATAGACAACACCCTCTTTTTTGCTTTCTCCCCTGAACAAGGACTCCCACATGGATTCCCGCTATCACCCCTTCTTTACAATATATACTGCCACGACATATACAACCACAGTCTCCACGACAAAAGACACATTGACAAATCTGTACATACAGTGTCATACAAAATCTGTAATTACATACTACAATACGCCGACGACACTGCATTGATCGTGCACGAAAACACTACAGTAAAAGCAGTACAAAAACTTCAAATACTAACAGACAATACAATTCCTTGGTTCTACAAATGGAGACTTACATCAAACGCCATGAAAAACCAACTACTTTTACCAAACCACCAAATTAAAGACGACTCTCCATCAATAACAACAGACGGAAACAGAATTAGACCAAAACAAGAGGCAAAATATCTAGGAATGACACTGGATCAAAAACTAAAATTTACAAAACACGCACAGAACGTAAGAACAAAAATCATTCAACGGACAAAACACTTCCGATCACTGACGTACAAAGACAAAGGAATCAGTACAAAGACCGCCACAAAAATTTGCCAATCAATATGTAGACCTCTGCTTGACTACGGACATATACTGACAACGAATGCATCTAGGAAAACTAAACAACACATTCAAACAACAGAACAGATTGCCCTGAGATCAATAACGAAAATAAGACATCCTCAAAACCAACTACACAACCCCTCAAACCAACTACTCTACGAACGAACAAAAATAACGCGAATAACAGAAAGACAACTCCAATTGCAAACGAAGTGGAAAAACAATCCCAACAACTAGACCCTACTGAATCCCCTTCGCCTCACGAGACAAACGAGACAATCCCGCTTCCGCTTCCCAACAACACTACTTGAACACTTCCAACACGACTGAACCAACCTGCTAGACGATGAAAAGACATGACATAGAAGAGAGATTTTTGTATATGTAAAGGCACCAAGGACAAAGTCGAAATGAGGAGCCATTAAGGACTTTAAGGACAGAACGAACACAAATAGACATCAGTAAATTCGTAATAAACAAAATAAAACAAATTTATATAAAAAAACGGAAAATCAAAGTTAGGCGAGATTTAAACTGACATGGATTCAACTGAAAGAGTAAATCAGTGCTTTGTGGAAAACAACATAAATAATTTAAGAAGAATAGAAGTCAAGAATTACGACGTCTATCTTCTGATCTTCAATTCCTTTTACTTCAGAAAATTTTCTCGCCAAAGGTTGTTGGATTTAGAGAGAGTATCCTCAGGCTACCCATTATAAGCAGAAAAATTGAGTGAAGGTGCAATTAGATTATTTGGAAAATTTGAACTTTTAGCATATTGAATGCAAAAGAAGATCCGTCGAGTGTTTGATCTGAATGGTTAAAAAACGCATCTTTTCACTTTGTATATATTAACTGAAACGCATATTCTTCAGATTTACTTTAGGGTCAAGCTTAGCTGTACTTAGACTACTTAAACATGCAGCTACACAGTTATCTTTTCTTAATAAAATGGAAACACTTTCCTTAATTATATGTATTTTTTGTAATTTACTCGTCTGCTAAAATCGTTGAATCATTCCAGTGACACTTATCAAATGTTGGCATATATTTTCTCTCATTTAATGGTATTGAGTTTTCCCACATACCATTTTTTAAATTCCCAACGAATTTGATATTTTGCATTTTATTAGTTCCTATTGTATTGTTTTTTATTGGTGCTGCAGTCGCTAAATATTAGATCAACAAATTCAAACAACAACAAATGTTAGTTAAATTCTTGCCTTAAACATACTGAACTTATCTACTTTCAAATCAGAATAAAAAGGCGCAAGCCCCGCGAAATGATCTGGACAGTGGCACAAAAAGAGAACGACAGACCAACAAACAAGACAGATGACGAATTTTATCTTACAGTAAATTGTAAAAAAGTATTATATTTGGAAAAGTAAAAGGACGAAATTCTTTCCACCAAACAATCCAGAACTGTAAAAATGTTTGCATAATCTGGAATAAAACCACGTGATACTTGTATAACTACTTCAGTTAACGTCCTGAACAAATGTCCTGAACATTGTCACCAGAAACAAACGGGTTTCAACACTTCCTTAAAAGTGAAACATAAATGCGATAAAGACGATAAATTAGTAATGTACCGGGAAAAGAAGAAAAGAGAGACACTTTATATGGGAAAACACTTGGAAATATGAGTGCAGAAGTAATCACTACATTCATCAGGTACATCAAAAAGAAAATGTTCCTCAACATCTACTGCATATTAAGAAATAGCAAAGGTACAGCCAATTTTGCTATACTAAAAAATCTGTTTTACAGTTAAGATTTTTAAAATATTATCTATTTGACACCCTATACTACATTGAATTGAATTGATTACATAAAGGTTCAACTAACGGAATGTTTGACCAATCAGCATGCAATTTTTATAATGCTGCCTAATCGAACCCACATTGCAATGAAACGTAAAAATTCACGGATGAATTGATAGTGTTAATTGCTGACCCTAATCAACTCTCTACCTCAAACTAGAACAACAAAACAAACAGAAAGCGGGGAACTCATCATTTAGCGCTGATATCCACAGGCAAGTATTAATCAAAAGGGCATTTTTCCAAATAATTAACCCTAAACAATTGGGTACAATGGATGGGTAAGCAAAATTAATGATGTAAATAGATCTCATAAAGGGCGTGGGGCCAGGTTGCCAACCAACTTCCGCCCATAATGGACCATAATATAATGTAGCGAATAATAATGAACTGATTCGGTTATTATGCAGGACCTAAATCAACACTCTTCTATGTTATCGGACTTGTAAAAACTTCTATTGGCTACTGAATGTCAATTAATTGTGAAGCTTGGCAAACTTAAGAATGGATTTAAGGCATACCGTGATTTACAGTAATATAAAATAAAATATAAGAGCCGACAGAGTTTTTTCAATAAGTTTTCTTGTCCACCAAGCTCGTTCCTTATAGAGCCATTGGTAAGGTCGAAGAGCATGTGAGGTATGGATAGACGTAGACAAACAATTTTGGAGATTTACAGTACCTTTCTAACATATTATTCAATGTCGCGGATTATGAAAATATCGTTCGAAGCGACTTAGACGCCGACAAACAAAGCATTTACGACCTAAAACCAATGCACAAAAATCCTGCACTGTGCGTTATTCAACATCATGTACGATTCCCTACAAGGGTCAAAGGGATGAACGATCTGTCTCAACATTTCATCTGCTGCTTTGCCCGACATTGCTAATTTCAACTTTAGGATCTTTAATCTCCATTATGAAATAATTTCATATTTTAGAGGGTCCTTCAACAGTTGACCATCCTTATCCTCGGGCAAGGTGGTTTATACATCAGCAATATTTAGAACTCAGTAGTACTCACCCAACCCATCATCTCACTAGCATTTCGTGACTGCAAAACAACTCACCTGAAAAAAACAAAACTTTGTTAATCATTGTCGTCAATAAAAGATACCAGATTTGCAATCAACCGGATAAGTTTAGATCAGCGTTACTCAAAGTGTGCTCCGCAAAGCCTACGGTAGTAGGAATGGGTAACAATGAGGTGCGCTTTTGAGTTGGTGCCGCTCTGTGAGTTGATGAGTTATAACTCATCCCGTCTGACTGCGCCGCACCTTTTATTACGCTATTACGCTTGTGGCGGACTTCATCTACAAACTCACAGGAGGCAGCACAACCCTGGTTGCAACAATTAACCTCATTCAAGATGGCAGAGTTCGGATTGCAAGTTCGTGAAGGCCTGGAAGTAGAGATCATATAACGTGTTATGTAATTATAATGCTGCCCGTGCGATTGTGGAATTTAGAAGCCACAGAGAGAGTCCCACGTTTTATTTTATTTTCAAACCCTCGTTACATGTTATAAATATGTTTTCGGCAATATACAAAATCCGGCAATATGCGAATGGGCTTTCTTGGGCAATCTGCAAATTGACTACGGTTTTCAGGCAGTCTGCATAATGTCTCACGTTAGTCAATCTTAGTGTTACATGTTCAATCTTCCCATTGAGAGACAGATAATGTGCATAATACCGGATGCTGCGAAACTGCAGTTTGGTCTCGAAACGGAAGTTTGCTGTTTAGTTTTACAAGGAAAATGTACTGTTTGGTGTCCTAAGTAGCAAACAACTTAAAAAACTATGTTATTTCAACGATTTCTGACACATGTTAAATCATCCAAATATTCGGATCTTTTCTCCGAAAATTCGCTTATGAGACAACTACAAGAGATTACATAATAAACGAGGACAAATACTTCACAAATTTGCACGCAAATAAAAAACCTCTGTTGAAGTACAAAAATGGTTCTACATAACTAACCCATAGAAAAATACATGGACAGGACAAAGCATTAATTCATTATAAAATGATACATAAACACAAACTTAAATTCACACAAACTTAAATTCACTAAACCCATACGAAACATCAGGGCAGAAAGAATAAAGAGAACAAAACACTTCCGATCACTAACCTACAAAGACAGAGGAATTAGCACAAACACCGCCACCAAAATATATAAAGCTATTTGTAGACCCTTGCTAGACTTTGGACATATACTCATGACCAACGGAACAGAAAGGACAAAACGTTATACACAAACAACAGAACAAATTGCACTGAGACTAATAAGACGAATAAGACACCCCTAAAACCCACTACACAATCCCCCCACCCAACTACTATACGAACGCACAAACATGACAAAGATCTCGGAAAGACTCATACAACTACAGACAAAATGGACAAACAACCCCTACAACTGGACCATACTGAATCCCCTTTGTCTTACAAGTCCAACCAGACAATCCCGCTTCCGTTTCACTACATCAACGCTACTCGAACACTTACAAACGCAACTGACTAGTGGAAAATAAAATCATTTTTTCTTGTCATTGGAATTTTATTTAATAATATTGTTAACCTAGAATAAGAGAATTGTCATATTTGTTTTTTATTTAGATTAAGACTACATGTATTAAACAAGGGCAGAAAGACCGATAGGTCGATAGCCTTTTTTAGAAATAAAGATGTTTACTACTACTGATACATAAAATTGTTTAGTACTATATTAAGATATAGAAACATATCAGAGGAACCGAAAAAACGAGCAGAAGTATTTAAAAACTGAAGGCAAATCTATCCAGAAATCTACCTAGAAACATCATTGCACAAACACAAGTGCCCCACTCTATTATTGCCCCACTCTATTCCCACCACCGTTACACCGATTGGTATAAATACGGCGGTAGCTCCAGTTGAAACAGGCATCGGCGAGAGACACTGAACTGAACTTCGACCGTTACATCGATAATGTTCAGCCGCAAAACGTTTCAACCGATACTTTGACCCGCCATAAAAGCCCTGATTGATTAACCAAATAAGTACTCAAATTCAATGAATTAAACAGGGTAACTTACCAATGTAAAATTGACTTTCTTTATACTCCGTTTACTGGCTTGACTCATAGCGACTTCGACAGACTATGTTCAAAACTACTGGCCAAGAGAACGTATTTTAAGTACTAAGTAAAGTAAAAATTATAAATTTATTAGCCTTTTATTAATTTTTGATCTGTATAATCCATCATCAACTTGGACTCTTTTGCTTAGCGTCACCTACAGTTACAAATTATTGTAAATTTCTGGTCAAAATGCCTTTTTCAAATGAAGAACATCGAGAAACCCTCGATAAAACCATTAAGATGGTGCTCCACGACATAAAGCAAGAAGAGTGGCTGATTATTTGTCTGAAATAATTCCCGCCAGAATCATTTCCAACAATGGGCACATACGTTGGCCGGCACGATCACCAGATCTTTCCCCTTTAGAGTATTATTTATGGGGAACTATGAAAAACTTCATTTATAAATCTGTTCCCACCGATATTAATGACCTGAGAAGGAAGATCATCACAACCTTAAGGACCAAAATCAAAAGAAGAGACGTTTTAAGATCAATACAAAATTTTAGAAGACGCATAGATCTGTGCTTGGAAGTGGAGGGTGAACCCTTCAGCTCTTATAAATATCTCTCAAAGTTTAGTTTCATCCTATGTAAATTTATAATACAATTTTTCCCTTTATCTACTCAAACACATACAGAAACTGTCAAAAATATGTTGATTAAGCAAAAGAGTGTATGTTATTCCAAAGCACTCTTTTTAACCAATCTCGTATCTTATATGGTTACCGAGATCCCCATGGTTGAGCTCCAAAAACGGACACCCGGTATATATGTCCATGTAAATCACAATTGATTGCCTTGCCTTCATCTTTTTCACTCGGGTACTCACGTTGATAACACAAGTGCTATTTGCACTGATTTTATTTAGGTCAAACACACAGTTGGGGGCTTTTCTGACTGCCCTATCGATAATAGGAACGTACATGTAAATCGCGTGAGTTATATATTGGATTTACATATATTTTTCTACAACCAAAGTGCACAGGTTTAGGGCTTTTCTCTACCTCTTCCTGACTGACTTCAATAATGCGAATTTCAAGCATAAATATGAAATGAATTGAATTCAAGCATAAAGCGTACTAGTCCAAGCGTTTCGGAAGCTTTAGCTTTTGCGGCACGTGACTCCCGCAAAGAACTCTCAAGGTTTCATTTGAAGTTATCCTGATTCGAGATTTGACTCGGTATCAAATAGATTTTAAATTTCCTTTAGGGCTTGGGAATGTTGAATATTTCAAAGGAGTCTAAAATATCCTCCGAACCAGATACATTTATCTACGGCGAACTGAAACGTCTAGCCTTAAGCTTTAATTATGAAACGCTTATACTGCCATTTTGTTAGGTACATACAGGCATTACGATATTATTAAACAGAGTCATAATCTTCGTGCTATATTACAGTTTGAAGTCGAAACTGTGTATTTAGATAGTTGATGCTGCCACTTACAGAGCTTCAGGGAGTTGAGATGGGTTGTAAGAAAATAACGAGGTTTCTAATGTAATTAGTTTCGCCTATATCAGACGCAATATCTGTATCTACGAGTAGTAGCAGTAGTAAACATCTTTATTTCTAAAAACGGCTATCGACCTATCGGTCTTTCTGCCCTTGGTTAGTACATGCAGTCTTAATTTAAGCAAACAAATAAAGGTACAAATTATCTTATTCTAGGTTAATAATTTAATAATTTTAACTCTGGCTAACAGAGATCTTAGATTTATTGTCCAGTAGTCAGTTACGATTGTAAGCGTTCGAGTAGCGTTGATGTAGGGAAACGGAAGCGGGATTGTCTGGTTGGTCTTGTAAGACAAAGGGGATTCAGTATGGTCCAGTTGTAGGGGTTGTTTGTCCATTTTGTCTGTAGATGTATGAGTCTTTCCGAAATCTTTGTCATGTTTGTGCGTTCGTATAGTAGTTGGGTGGAGGGGTTGTGTAATGGGTTTTGGGGGGTGTCTTATTCGTGTTATTAGCCTTAGTGCAATTTGTTCTGTTGTTTGTATATAACGTTTTGTCCTTTCTGTTCCGTTGGTCATGAGTGTATGTACATAGTCTAGCAAGGGTCTACAAATGGCTTTATATATTTTGGTGGCGGTATTTGTGCTAATTTCTCTGTCTTTGTAGGTTAGTGATCGGAAGTGTTTTGTTCTCTTTATTGTTTCTGCCCTGATGTTTCGTATGTGTTTAGTGAATTTAAGTTTGTGGTCAATTGTGATTCCAAGGTATTTTACGTCGTTTTTTTGGTTGCGTCGTTTGGCCGTCTGCAGTTATTGTAGGGGAGTCAGCGTTGAGTCTATGGTTTGTGAGCAGAAGTTGGTTTTTTGAAGGGTTTGGTGTTAAACTACATTTATAAAACAATGTCATTGTGTTGTTTGTTAGTGTTTGGAGTCTTTGAGCTGCTCTCTCAGTAGTTTTGTCATGTACAATAAGTGCCGTGTCGTCTGCGTATTGTAATATGTATGCCGATTTGTCGATTTGATTTTTGTCTGGTAAGTTGTCATTGTATATGTCATGGCGGTATATATTGTAGAGAAACGGTGAGAGCTGGGATCCATTCGGGAGTCCTTGTTCAGGGGAAAAAGAAAAAGAGAATGTGTTGTCAATTCGTACTTGTAGTAGTCTGTTTTCAAGTAAGTTTTTTATGATGTGGAGAGGATATGTTGGTGTGTGAAGTTTGTAGATTAAGCCCATATGCCAGACGATGTCAAAGGCTTTGTTAATGTCCATGAATAGACACGCCGACTTTCTGCCAGTTAGATGAGTTGTTTGTACATTGTTGGCCAAAATAAAGAGCCGATGAATAGTCGAGTGATGTTGTTTGAAGTCAAATTGGTAGGCAGGTATATATTTTCCGATCAGTTCAAGTTTCAAGTCGCTGCTTTATTGTGTACTCAAAAACTTTGCTAAGTACTGGGAGTAATGTAATTGGTCTGTAATTGCTCGGTTGTGTATTGTCCAGTCCATTTTTGGGTATAGGGTTTATTAAGCCGTTTTTCCATGTTTTTGGAATTATGTTATTTCTTATGCAGTTGTTCAATTCAGTTAGGATCAGTTTGTGTGTTTCTTGAGTTAGGCTTTTCAGGAGTTTCGCCTTTATTTTATCTTTTCCCGGTGCTGTGTTTTTGATATGCGCTAGGGCTTCATCGTACTCTGTGTCTGTGATCAGTTTGTATGTATAGTTTGGTGAGCTGTTGAAATAGTTCAAGTACCAGTCGTTGATCAAGTTCCAGTTGTCATTGTCGAAGTTAGGGTTTGTCGATATGTTGAAGACCTTTTGATAGTGTCTGGCGAACGCGTCAGCTTTCTCTTTGTCTGTGTAGCGTTCTATTCCGTTTTCGTCAATTGTGTCAGTAGTGCCAGTCTTCCTGTATTGCGCCAGTTTCTTAATTTTTCGCCAGTATGTTTTGCCTTTGTCCGTCTGTATTTCTTTACAAGTTTCTAGCCATTTGTCTTGTCGGTATTGTCCAATCAAAGTTTTAATGTTTCTGTTAAGTTGGTTCAGTGTCTTTTAGGTCGTTATTTTGAGTGTTTGTATATAGTCTGTACAGTTCTCTCTTATGTTTTATTAGTCTCAGTATGTATTTGGGTAGTGTATGTCGGTAGAAAGCATTTTTTATTTCCGGGCTAAATTTTCCTATGACTAGTGAAAGTTGTTGTTGTATGGTTTCTATTGAAATGGGCTGTGCTTGCGATTGAATGTAGTCATGTATATGTTGTTTCACTTTGTCTATGTCAGTCTTTGTTAGGTTTAACTTTTTCTCTATAGGAGGTGTACTGGAGCTAGGTTGCGTGCGTTCTAAGTCTATGTTAACCGTAATAGCCAGGTAGTCGGATCCAAGTTCGTTGGTTAAGTTTATGTTGTATCTACGAGTATTTAAACCAGAAGTTATGCAACTGTATAATCATTCTATTAGTTTGAAGTAAAAAATAAAAGAAGTCACACATGAGGGTGATCAGTGATTTACATTTTATCCATCTCTATTTTATTGTCTGGGCTCATTATACGATTTTTCCCATGTGTTTCCGTAATTTCTCATAGGATTAACACAGAATACAACTACCTTAGGTTCTAATTGTGAAGCAATTTTCCTAATTGACCTGTTTGCCTCTCTTAAGCACATGTTTTCCCGTTCACTAGATTATCCAGTATAATTTGAAACGGTACTTTAACATCAATTTACAATTTAAATCGTGATTTTTGCATGGGAATCACATATTTAAACTACAATTTTTGATTTTTTAACAAAACTACTAAAAATTATGACGCCTAATCATAGAAGTTTTCAAATCTTAAAAATCCTTTCAGGATCTTTAGGGTATTTAAGCTAAATTTGAGATAAATAAATAATGAGACTAGTCTCCCAACCAAAAACACATTAAAAATAAACCCTGTTGCGCTCTTAACGGTGCTTGTTTGTTGATAAAACTGAAAATTATATTTTTACGCGATTCTTGATTAGTTCCGCTACTTATAATTATTTTAGGTCTCACAGGCGAACCGTGAACTGGCTTTATCTAATTCGATCTAAACAGTTAGGGCCAATTTACGTCGGGCGATGCACTTACATCCCAATAATTAATTTAGATTAGAAAGAAAACAAGCAAAACAACATGTAGAATATTTGTAAAAATAACCGGTTTGAGTAGTTGAAATGTTTGCGGGTCAATAAGGGTTTAAAAATTTAAGTCGTAGGCACCTTATATTCTCAAAAAGACTGTGTCAAAATGCGCTTTCAATAGACCGAATTGTCGTTTCAGAGAATGCAATAAAACAGAAAAACTTCAGGAAACTAAGCAAAATCGCGTTCGGAAAAGCTCCAAAATAAACTTTGTTTAGAAGGGTTTAATGCAATATTTGCCCAGGTATGTTTCATGTTCAATTGTTCGTAAGAGGAAACTTATGAAATATGGGCATTTTGGGGCCCTTACGAATAAATGCTTATCAAAGAGATATAAGGGTGGACATCAGCGACTGCTTAAGCAAAAGAGTAAAAAAGCAAAAAGTCGAACCGCATACCCAAACGGCGAAACGAGTAAAGCCATCCCATCCTATTAGGGCATTATAAGAGATGTCCAACAGTTAAGTCTAAATGCTTAAAAGATTTGCCTTGGGTCAGACATCTTCGGCATGAGTCCGATAGAAAGGGGACGCGAATACGTGCACGCCATACTAATCTGATCTAATTCGAATAAAGAGGGTGATACACAAAATGTCTGGCTACGAAAGAGTTTCTCAGGTGCACAGTTATTACCTAATTAAAGCTAGATCTTCACGGCGCATCGAATGGGAAAAACGAGGAAAGCTGACTAGACTGAAGCTCAAATATAAAAGCAAACCTAAGATAGCGGTGGCAATTTTCAAATGCTTATTTCAAACATGTTTTCCCATGTTAATGAAAATTCAGTGAAAAATCAAGGATCGGAAATTGGGTTAAATAATCCAGTAATCCATTAGTAAACAGACAAAAAGTGGTAATGGCTATTGCTATAAAGCTGCCAGAAGGATAGAGTCTACGCTGATGAATTTTTTATACAGAGACTAAGGAGCTCAAAAAATGCGTTCCCACCAGTCAGAGACTAAAATGTGAAGATTCTAACCAACTCAGTCCAAAAGATGTTACAGAATGAGAAAAGTTCTACTAGTTTTTCCAATTTTTGCAAACATTTGCCATTTAAAATTAAGATCATGTTAAAAAATGAAAAATGTTCTTATGATATACTTTTAAGCATCTCCCAATTGACCAACTTGAATTTTACCTTACGACACAGGGGTTTCGCCAAGATACTACTATTATAGCATGAAAACTTTGAGTGTATCTTTGAGGGTAGTCTTATTATAATTTTCTCCACATCCGGCGCAATCGTTTTTGTCAAAACTAAGGTCACCGTCGTCTTCTGTCCGGATAGGCATCACTATCAGAGTACGGGATTTCTTTGGATTGCATGTTGAAAGTTGATTTCTTCTTTTGGGTTCTTTTAGAGCATAACTTCATCAGTTTTCGTCAAAGTAGTTCTCTTAACTTTTTCCCTTTGCTCAGAGGCCTTTAAAATTGTTGCACGTTGTCCTCGTCGCTTTGAAGCGGCCTTGCCCTGCACACTAGTAACGGGGGAAATTTAATCTAAAAGTTTGCCCGGTGTTTCGCCTTCTACAGCAGGTGTCTCGCCTTCTCCAGTAGTAGAATTCCAGAAATCTCCAGAATTTTCAGAAAATTGTGGAGGCTCCCAGTGTGAACATCCTGGTTGCGGAGAAGTTCTGTTTTCGAAGCATCCAATTCTAAATATTCTGGAAATGTCTGGAAATGGAGATGTCATATTTACCAACGCAGGAGAGCCTGGGCGCCTAGATTGCAAACCAACAGCAGAACCGCTTTCAACAGAAATGTAGGCGTAATTCGGGATAGCGTCTGGATTAAATGGAGCAATTCCAATTGCTCGAAAGCCCAAAACACCATTCTGAACGGTTGCTGATTTAGTCCACGCTGTGTTCAGAAGTGCACCGAATTTTAATCTAGTTAACTTTCGTCCAGGGTTGGTCTTTATGAAGTTGTTGCAATAGGCTTTCAAAGGCTTAAAAAATGAACGGTCTAATGGCTGCAGGAAATGTGCAGTGTGGCTGGGCAAACAAAGTAAGACGATGTGGTTTGCTTCGCAAAATTCCAAAACACCAATGCTGTTGGTGTGCGACGTATGGCCCTCTAACATCAGAAGTACGGGTCCTGCAGGCTTCCTTGGTAGAAAATGACAATCCAACCAATCCTTGAAAATATCAGCGTTCACGTAAGCAGATTTTCGATTCATGGTTATTGCCGATCCAGGAGGCATGCCATCAGGAAACTCTGACTTCTTGTTTTTTCCTTTGAATATTGAGAAAGGGGGAAGAAAATATCCTTCCGAATTGCAGCAGGCAATAACTGCGATAGTTTCTCCCTTTTCTCCTGAAGTTATCGTCGCCACATTCTTTGAACCTTTAGCTGCTAATACTTGTCCTGGCTTGTTATTCAACTGAAAGCCTGCCTCGTCCACATTGAACACATGTCCAGCCAATAAATTATATGCACGCAAGAAGATTAAAGTAGTTTGAAACAGTGTCTTTCGACATCAATGGCGTTCGCGCAATAGATACTCCTTCAGCCTTTCGAACCGACAAATCGGGGTGTCTTTTCAAAAAAAGATTTAACCAATCATATCCTGCCTTCTACTTTTCCATATTGAATCTGTGTTTGATTTTTAATTTTTCGTCCAATTGAAAGGCCATGCGTCTAACCGAGTCTCGATCAGGAGCAAATCCGAAATGTTGCAATTTTTTAATATGTCTTACAAGCTTCATTTCCGCTTCATCGCCTAGAGAAGATGTTGGGCCAAGGCGACTTGTTTATCGAAATTTTTGAGCCGAATTCGATCGTTCAGTGTCGTTTTTGGTATTCTATGAACTTTTGCTGCCTGATTTATCCCTATTCCGTTCTCAACCGCTTTCAGGGCCCTGGACATATCTGCAAGTGCAGGTGCCACCTAAAGCAAATTGGGCACTGTATCTATTCGTATTAGTATCAGAATCTGATGTAAAGAATAAGAAAACAGAAGAAGAAGACAAAGAAGTCTGCAATTTTTCGCTCAATACGATGTCCACATTCTTCCTTTCGCGTACTTTGAGAATGAAATAATTTTGCTTACTTCGCACTGCTATTTACACGTGTTTAATCGCGCCGGCGGAAAACTTTCTGTAGTTACCAAACCACGAATTATCACTCTTTTCGAAGTGCCAATTACTAAAATTAACAATTACTTTATATCTACAGTAAAAAAAATCCAATACATTAGAAATATTCATACTAATTTATCCTCTATGCTACAATAACGCTTCTGAAAACTCCTACACACCGAAAAAGAAACAATAAAGTTCGCGTTCCGTCCAAATTGGGTTACTGTAGCCATTTAATTGCTCGATTTCCTTTGGCTTTTCTTATTCGAGGCATCAAAAATTAAGTTCCCCTATTACATCAAAACCTCGTTAATTCGCCTGAAATCCCAACGTTTTCCCCTTTTGGCGAATGTGTCAGATATCCTTTTATTTATAAGGATTTGATATGGAAAATGTAGACGTTTGGAAAAGCGGCAGTAAATTTAGCTGTCGAGAGAATTTTGAAGGGTGGTGTATTTACTAGGAAAAAAGCGACAAAACAATAAAAATAGTGAATATATAAAGTGTGCCATCAAGAGAATGCAGTTATTGATTTGAAAACGCGAGTTGGATGCCATACAAATTTGTGACTACTTTTTTATGTTTGAATTAGAAAATATTGTTGTAGTTTGTACTAGTGAGATTATCCATACAACAAACAATTTTTAAAATTCAAACCAAATGTGTATTTCTATATAACACAAACTTAGACTTACAACTGGTCAACTGAACCCTGAAACTATGTATGATGCTGAAGATCAGACATCAGATCCAAAATCTTCCACCAACACTAAATTGTTTTTTTTGCGTCCACTTACTTTACATTTTTTGATGTATTTCCATATCATATTTGTTTGATTTCTTGAGTGTCGCAGTCGGTTTCACTTTGCCAACTTAAAACTGATGGATTTGCAACTGTCGCTTTTTTCATTATTGCGATACACTCTACGTTCATGTCACTATGAGTTTTTCCTTCCAGCTTACGAAATGATCCGTACATTTCGTATATTTTCAATCAATCATCCAAATATAACGTTGTTTTTGCGTGTGTAACTTGCTACCCACTTACATGAATTGATTTGAATACGTATTAGAGTCAACTTCTTCTTATCAATGCAGTCGCGTTATTTACACAGTCTAATCAATAGCAATATTTCAAAAACGTTGATTTCAAGACGTTATTGCAGAATATATAGAATGTATAGAAACATTCAGACGCCATGAATGTGTGTGTATATGCCATAAATGGACATTTCAACATCGAATTTTCCAAACGTGTTCTTGAAAAACAAATATATCAAATAAGTAGCACAAAATTATAACATAATTTAATAAAGTATAAGAAATAAAAAATATGTAAAAGAACCCATCCTCAATGCGTTACCCTGTAGAATACAATAGCTGTTAATTTTTAGTTAAATCTTTGCACGTTGCTTATCTCTTCAGCGGATTATTATTGTATTGAGATATTTTTGTTAAATTTGAACGAAAATTGTCTGGCATGGAGGCTTACTATACAAACTATACAAACTACACACACCAACATATCTACTACACACCATAAAGAACTTACTAGAAAACAGACAACTACAAGTACGAATTGACAAAACACTGTCATTTTCTTTTTCCCCTGAACAAGGGCTCCCTCAAGGATCCCCGCTCTCACCGTTTCTCTACAATATATACTGCCATGACATATACAATTACAACTTACCAGACAAAAATCAAATCGACAGATCGGCATACATATTACAATACGCAGACGACACGGCACTTATTGTACATGACAAAACTACTGAGAGAGCAGCGCAAAGACTCCAAACACTAACAAACAACACAATGACATGGTTTTATAAATGGAGACTAACACCAAACGCGTCAAAAAACCAACTTCTGCTCACAAACCACAGACTCAACGCTGACTCCCCTACAATAACTGCAGACGGCCAAACGACACAACCAAAAAACGACGTAAAATACCTTGGAATCACAATTGACCACAAACTTAAATTCACTAAACACATACGAAACATCAGGGCAGAAACAGTAAAGAGAACAAAACACTTCCGATCACTAACCTACAAAGACAGAGGAATCAGCACAAACACCGCCACCAAAATATATAAAGCTATTTGTAGACCCTTGCTAGACTTTGGACATATACTCATGACCAACGGAACAGAAAGGGCAAAACGTTATACACAAACAACAGAACAAATTGCACTAAGACTAATAACACGAATAAGACACCCCCAAAACCCACTACACAACCCCTCCACCCAACTACTATACGAACTCACAAACATGACAAAGATTTCGGAAAGACTCATACATCTACAGACAAAATGGACAAAGAACCCCTACAACTGGACCATACTGAATCCCCTTTGCCTTACAAGAGCAACCAGACAATCCCGCTTCCGTTTCCCTACATCAACGCTACTCGAACACTTACAAACGCAACTGACTACTGGACAATAAAATAATTTTTTCCTGTCATTAGAATTGGAAAGTTTATTTAATAAGATTATTAACCTAGAATAAGAGAATTTTCATCTTTGTTTTTTGTTTAGATTAAGACAAGATGTATTAAACAAGGGCAGAAAGACCGATAGGTCGATAGCCTTTTTTAGAAATAAATATGTTTACTACTACTACTACTGGCAGAAGAATTGCGCCTATTTTGAATCCCCATATATAAAAACGTATTTGCGGTATAAAACACAAGAACTGATTTTGCAATAGTAACGTAAGATGTACTGTTTCGCTAGTAAACTAACTCATACTGTATATAAATATTAACGTTCACTGGATATACACAGTGTGTCCCAAAATTATTATGCACTACTTTAACGAACAAACGATTAGTTACTTGATTTGACATGGGCATTAATAAGAAATAAAAAATTATGTTAATATTGCACGTGTCATAATCATGTCGAACCGATTATATTAATTCTATTTTGCCTTAAAAAAAGAAAAAATATATTAATTTATATTAACACCCGTTGCAAAAATTGTCATTGAGAAAACGAACTTCTCAAATAATTTATTTTGCCTTTCGGTAATTGTTTGCACAGTTGTTTCATTTTGGTTCGTGAGCTTGGTTTTAAACTTGTTTTGTTCTGTTGACTCTTTTCTTCCTGTTTTATTCTTCAGATGCCCCACAGATGTAGTGTTGCCTCCTCCTCCTCAGGGGATAACATCGATGCTTTATCGATGTCTCATATTTCCAACATCGATGGTAAAAACATCGAACATCGAACGAAAACCATCGATGTTTGCGATACTTCGATGTTTTTCTCCCACCCCTACGCTGGACTATTAAACAATTTTTTTTTACAAAATACATCAAATTTTAATTTTGTATAGCTATAAACCGAAATAATTCCTTGTTACCTTTCATGATTCTAAGAGTCTATTATATACGTTTGAAACCTTCTAACAACTGTAATGTAATTAAAAAAGTTTTTCAAAAGCGGCAGCTGAAAAGTATTTAAAACAGGCCCTCCGTTCGAAAAATTAATACGGCAAGTTTTAGAATATAATGTACTAATTTTCCTAATTAATAAAGTCTGCTCATAAATTTTACAATATCAATGGAAACTTTGGAAGTTACTTCTATAAATGCTTTTCAAAAAATTTATGATTAATGTTTGATCCATCTTTCCATTACGACATAAAAACTGTACGGACATTTTTATTTATAGTAGGTCTAAATATGAAAAGAGCAACGCTCTATTTATACATGTAAATGATTTCAAGCCTATTTGAGTTAATATCAACAAAAAAGTAGGTGCCAACGCAAACAATAACAGTTGGTAAAAACGCAATATTTTTCGATAAGCCAATGGATAAATTCCTTTTTAATGACCTGGCTTTATCATTGTCAATACATCGAACTGTTTCATTTCGTTAAAGTCTGATTTAGGTCTAATCAATATTACAACAAAAATTCCATATTATATGCATAAATTAATGTATAAACTAGGTTTACATTGGAGGTCGAATAAACCCGCAATATTTTCGGAAGGGAATAAAAGCTGAACAATTCTAGAATTATTTCAAAATGGCTTTATAAAAAACTTTCCTGACATGAAAAGTGTGTTAAGACATATTTTGATAATTTACTTGTGAATCATTACGTTTCTTTTTATGTTATTTCTTATCGATGTCTATTCGATTCTTCATTTGTTGTTAATGTTATAATTGGCTCACCATTTCAATATTTTACTCAGTTCTCTGCAGCTTTTTCTTCTTTAGCTTCCCTTAGTGTGTTTCAGATAATCCGGTATTTTAATTCATATAGTTTGAGTTATCGGTTTTAGTAAATTGATTGTTTTATTTTTCTTCTTAAAGTCTATGTAAAAATCTACACCTTTCCGTAAGCTGAATTTTCATGCATTTTTTAAATTTATTTGGGAGTATTGGATACCTAATGAACTTGTTCAAAACCATACGTAATAAATAATTTACGGAAGCTCCAAACTTTCCTTTTGATGAGCTTATAGTTAGCCGCCTCCCGGAAAATGTGTTGGGCCTTTTTTTCCTTCAAAATTTAGGCAAATGATATTCCTCCCGTATCAATTTCGACGTTCTTTATTTTCGAATTTTTTCACCTGTCCTTTCCTCTCCAAATCACTTCCGCCTTATAATGCCCGGAAATTTTTCCAATAAAATTACCCGTTTCTTTTGTGGTAGAAATTGATTACAAAAAAGGCCTTTCTGGAATTTCTGAAAATCAGCTATGCGATAATGTGTACAAGAGTACTTTAGATCAATAGGTCAGTAAATGTGGATCACTTTTTCTTGATTAGGAAAATTGCACTATAATTATTTGAGCAGCGAAGGTGTTAAAAACACCTGAAGTACATAATTTGCATTTCTCGCAACTTGGAGCTGAGGCAAAGGTTTTAGAGGGTCCTAGTACTCAGCGACGCATAAGAGGGCTGACTTGGGCATCATTTAACCCTCAATCTAAATAAAAGTTAATCCATGGCGAAATTTTGAACACCAGCAAGTGCACGTCGGTTTCTTGGCCAATTTCCAGAATGCGAACAAAAATTGGCACGTACCCAATAATTATTCGAGTGGGCCTGTCTGATTTATCACCTTCAATTAAACGGTTAAATCGTCTAATTTAATGGGAAGTGCCGGTGTGATTATTCACTCAGTCGTTTTCGTTTAACTCATGAGAAACACGATTTTAGGAAAAAAGCGAGAACAATCGACAAGAGGTTTAAGCCCTCGGTGGAGTCATGAGGGGAATGCAAGTAAAGTTTCACGTAGAGCTTTTGCTTAAAACCTCATGGGCTTAGATGAACAATTTGACTTGACTACAACTACGCAATTTTACGTATTTTTTAACTTATTTTGCTACTAAGGCAGTTGCTGCGTATAAAATAAATTGATCAATCCCAATTTAAGAGAAACTTTGCGTAATAAAACGAGTTTGGCATTGCCATTGCCAAAGATCAATCCAAGCGAATTCGGGACCATTAAGAGTCAGTATTACAGGTGAGCTACAGGTTCGGAAAATTGGGGTTTCGGGACTTGTATACGAAGCCATTCACAGGTCAGCACACATCAGGAAACATTGCAGACTTTAGTTCAGGTCGGTCAACCTGCCGAATATCGCTGACAAACGGCCGAAAGACTTTGAACAATTCTGAGCACACGTGTGGTAAATGGTAAAGGAATAAAAATCTTTTTCGTTTTTTGTCAACTTTGAACGAAATATTTTATATTATGGAATTTGAACCAGAAAAGGAGATCCAAAGAGTAAAGTGTTCTTTCGTTCCGAGTTATTGGGATCTCTTTTATTAGAAGCATGACGGTACAATCCGCTATATGCAAACAACATTAAGTTGTTTCTTCATAAGGTCTTCAAGCTTCTTATTGCGTCAGCAAAGGGTCACCTCCATCAACATTTTATTTCTTTTCCAGTTTGTCAGTTTTCTGCAAGATGTTTTTTAGATTATTTGCCTCCGCGTGTTTCTCTAGATGTCCAGTTTATCTAATTATCCATTTGGATTTATTAATAGCGGTTTCTCTCTGGTTTTTCTTTCTTTGAACATGTGCTTTTTTCAATTTACGTGTGTGGATTACTATTCGACAGTTCTTCAGCCAGATTTGTTAAGAAGTTTGTAGTAAAATCCTTTCACTTTAATAAGATGCTAGATATATAGAAAACATAATTTTTTATTAAAATTTTTGGTGGAAATCCGAAAGACACATTTTTGAAACACTACCAGCTTGGCACAATTTTAATCAAATACGAGAATTAAGTGAAAAACTGCGACTTTCCAATAGAAGAATAATTATTTAGCAAAATCTGATGCACAAATATGGTTTATCGAACAGTAGCTGGTACATAAAATTCCCAATGCCATATGATACTGGAAATACAGTCGTATGGCAGAAGAAGACCCAACACTAGACGTTATAATGCACACAAAAAACATAACAAACACCATCAACAACATAAACTTAACCAACGAACTTGGATCCGACCCCCTGGCTATTACGTTTAACATAGACTTACAACATACGCAACCTACCTCCAGTACACCTCCTAAAGAGAAAAACTTAAACCTAACAAAGACTGACATAGACAAAGTGAAACAACATATACATGACTACATTCAATCGCAAGCACAGCACATTTCAATAGAAACCATACAACAACAACTTTCACTAGCCATAGGAAAATTTAGCCCGGAAATAAAAAAAGCTTTCTACCGACATACACTACCCAAATACATACTGAGACTAATAAAACATAAGAGAGAACTGTACAGACTATATACAAACACTCAAAATAACGACCTAAAAAAGACACTGAACCAACTTAACAGAAACATTAAAACTCTGATTGGACAATACCGACAAGACAAATGGCTAGAAACATGTAAAGAAATACAGAAGGACAGAGGCAAAACATACTGGCGAAAAATTAAGAAACTGGCGCAATACAGGAAGACTGTCACTACTGACGCAATTGACGAAAACGGAATAGAACGGTACACAGACAAAGAGAAAGCTGACGCGTTCGCCAGACACTAACAAAGGGCCTTTAGCATATCTACAAACCCTAACTTCCACAATGACAACTGGAACTTAATCAACGACTGAACTTGAACTATTTCAACAGCTCACCAAACTATACATACAAACTGATCACAGACACAGAGTACGATGAAGCCCTAGCGCATATCAAAAACACAGCACCGGGAAAAGATAAAATAAAGGCAAACTCAAGAAACACACAAACTGAACCTAACTGAATTGAACAGAAACAACTGAAAGAACAAAATTCCAAAAACATAAAAAAACGGCTTAATAATCCCTATACCCAAAAATGGACTGGACAATACACAACCGAGCAATTACAGACCAATTACATTGCTACCAGTACTTAGCAAGGTTTTTGAGTACATAATAAGGCAGCGACTGGGAAAACTGGTCGGAAAGTACATACCATCGTATCAGTTCGGATTCAAACATCAGCACTCGACTATTCACCCACTCTTCACTCTGACTAACAATATACAATAATAAGCTTGCCTGTTTATGGACATTAACAAAGCTTTTGATAGTGTCTGGCATAGAGGCTTACTATACAAACTATACAAACTACACACACCAACATATCTACTACACACCATAAAGAACTTACTAGAAAACAGACAACTACAAGTACGAATTGACAAAACACTGTCATTTTCTTTTTCCCCTGAACATGGGCTCCCTCAAGGATCCCCGCTCTCACCGTTTCTCTACAATATATACTGCCATGACATATACAATTACAACTTACCAGGCAAAAATAAAATCGACAGATCGGCATACATATTACAATACGCAGACGACACGGCACTTATTGTACATGACAAAACTACTGAGAGAGCAGCTCAAAGACTCCAAACACTAACAAACAACACAATGACATGGTTTTATAAATGGAGACTAACACCAAACCTTTCAAAAAACCAACTTCTGCTCACAAACCACAGACTCAACGCTGACTCCCCTACAATAACTGCAAACGGCCAAACGACACAACCAAAAAACGACGTAAAATACCTTGAAATCACAATTGACCACAAACTTAAATTCACTAAACGCATACGAAACATCAGGACGGAAACAATAAAGAGAACAAAACACTTCCGATCACGAACCTACAAAGGCAGAGGAATTAGCACAAACACCGCCACCAAAATATATAAAGCTATTTGTAGACCATTGCTAGACTACGGACATATACGCTTGACCAACGGAACAGAAAGGACAAAACGTTATATACAAACAACAGAACAAATTGCACTAAGACTAATAACACGAATAAGACACCCCCAAAACCCACTACACAACCCCTCCACCCAACTATTATACGAACTCACAAACATGACAAAGATTTCGGAAAGACTCATACATCTACAGACAAAATGGACAAACAACCCCTACAACTGGACCATACTGAATCCCCTTTGTCTTACAAGACCAACCAGATAATCCCGCTTCCGTTTCCCTAGATCAACGCTACTCGAACACTTACAAACGCAACTGACTACTGGACAATAAAATAATTTTTTGTTGTCATTAGAATTGGGAAGTTTATTTAATAAGATTATTAACCTAGAATAAGAGAATTTTCATCTTTGTTTTTTGTTTAGATTAAGACAACATGTATTAAACAAGGGCAGAAAGACCGATAGGTCGATAGCCTTTTTTAGAAATAAAGATGTTTACTACTACTACTGACAGAAGAATTGCGCCTATTTTGAATCCCCATATATAAAAACGTATTTGGGGTATAAAACACAAGAACTGATTTTGCAATAGTAAAGTAAGATGTACTGTTTCGCTAGTAAACTAACTCATACTGTATATAAATATTAACGTTCACTGGATATACACAGTGTGTCCCAAAATTATTATGCACTACTTTAGCTGCATAATTTTTGATATAATAAATAATTTTTTTGCGTATGTTCGAGGAGATTTAGAAACAAATGTAAATAGTGGCATGAGGCATGGAATTGGATGTAAATTTTGCTGGTTTTGACACTGTTTGCAGAAGGCGTCACTTGAAACAACGTATATTTGCATTCAAGTAGCTGTAGCATTTTTGTCACGTTGTATACCGACGTTGCATCTATTCCGCTTGTTTCTCTTACAATGTTGCTTAAAAATGTACATTTTCTCAAAATCTCTCAGATCAACCGATTTCGAAAAAATAGACTGTCAAAAATTGATCTATGCAAAAGTAAGTCAAAACCCAACATGTGGTTTCTAATACTTTACAGTTCATTAAAAATCAGTTCAAATAAAGTAAAAATAAGTGTAAAACATCTGATAAAAAAATTTATAATGATAAGCAAATTTATTGGAGGTAAAATAAATCAGTCACTTCAAGCACATCAAAAACCGAACTAAAGTGAGAAAAAAGTCCAATATACAGTTATTGAATATGCCGAAAAAGAATTGCAGACAAATTCCTGGACACCCAGTATATCGGCACTTACCACAGAAAAAACATTTTCATATTAAAGAAAACAACACACGATTGCAAAATTGACGAAAGCGCACAATAAATCTTTGCAGCCGTTTAGCTGTGCCAACATTGGCATTACTCGCATTGCATGTTTTTTTCAGCAAATTGCAAAAATTCATTGGTTTTTATTGCCGCTCGACTGTTTTGTAACCGGAATTGGCATAAATTCGCAATTTGGCAAGTTTCAATAACCCTCACATGAAGGATAATCAATCCGAATAAGCCCTTGAAGGCATTTTCAAAATGTACCAAATTCGTTTCCTGCTTTCAGTGTGCGAACTCGAATAGCGTAATGAAGTATGGGAGGGCGATTCTCAATGTCGTGAAGACTATAGTGAATTGAATTTTCTATTAGTGTTAACTGGAAAATAAAAGCAACAAAAGTGAAGCGAAAAACAACTGAGAAACATAAGAAATGTGCTCTTTTCCTTGCAAGATTTATTTCTGATATCAATTACTCTCATTCGCTATGGGTAAATTGGTAATTAAACCATAGTCAGATAAAAAGCTGTTCCATGTCCTGGTATGGTGAGGGTAAATAAGTTTGCCATTAGTTCCATCTTGTGGTTAAAAACAGAATAATCAGATAAGACCGGAAAGTAATAAAACGATAATAGAAGTTTAATATCTATTAGTAAAAGGGCAGAAAGACCGATACAGATCGAGAGCCTTTTCTGTAAGAAATAAATATTTTCTACTGCTACCACTATCATTAGTAAAAGCTATTGATCAGTTTGACTGTCTACATCAGGCGTAGACAGAGTGTGTTGCTGAATATCAGACATTTTAATTTATAAATTATCCTTTCAATCAAGCTTCGAAAGTTTGCTATGCAAATGCAACACTTTTTATGTGCACTTTAACTGCACACCCACATCTTATTAAAACCCTTCCAAGCATACTCATTTCTGGCAATTAATAACAATATTTTGCAATTAAAATACGAGTTATAAACTTTGCCACAATAGAGCAACTGGTTGATCAACATCAAGTGAATCGAGATAACTTTATTTCTATTTAGTCGTATATTATCGATCTCAATGTTATCTCATAGAACAACTAAGAGGGAAATTTGTTTCCAAATTCTGGCTGTTGGGAAACTAAACCGACAAACGCGACCATACTACGTTCTAGAGATGAACAAATGTTGCTCATTTACAAGGTTCTTTTTAACTAATTGTCGTCTTTAGTTTGTTTATTAGATAGCGCCTAAAATAAGTTTAACCAAAAAAGTGAGATTTGATATAGAATCGACAATCAGTTGAAAAATAAAACATATTACGATTTTATTTAATATAAATTTGCAACTTTGTGTAGGTACTTAATTTAAATTTGGGTTTCTAACGCCAACTATTGAATATTAGCACAAAATCGGTTATTTCATAATTATCGCACGAAAAACACAGACATAAACTTAGGTAGGGTAAGTCCGGGAGAGTCCTACCACTTTTCTGCAAAGTGCTCCAGGAGCTTGAATTTTACCTTACGACACAGGGATTTCAACAAGATACTACTATTATAGCATGAAAACTTCAAAACTGTGAGTAAACTCTGAAAAAACACCGTAACTAGAACTATTTTAAACAAAAAACGATCTGCACATCTGGCCGGACTCACCCGAGTTGTCCGGGTCAAACCAACCATCATGCGATGGTTACAGAGATAACCAAATGATACTTTAGAAAAACAGTAATTCACTCAAAACAAACGAATTCAACCATTACTCATGTTTCTTCGGTTTCTTAGTCGCCAGTTTTTCGCAAGCATCGCACAAATTGAAATACTTTGTGCAATTTCGTGCATCCATCGGTGACACGACAAACATTGAATCCAATCATCTTTGAGGGAAGTCTTATTATAATTTTCTCCACATCTGGCGCAATCGTTTTCGTCAAAAATAAGGTCAACGTCGTTTTCTGAGCCTAAGTCCGGATCAGGGATAAGAGGCATCACTATCAGAGTAAGGGATTTCTTTGGGTTTCCTGTTGAAAGTTGATTTCCTCTTTTGGGTTCTTTTAAAGCAGAACTTCACAGTTTTCGTCAAAGCAGTTCTTTTAACTTTATCTCTTTGTTCTGAGGCCTTTAAAATTGTTGCAAGTTGTCTTCCTCGCTTTGAAGCGGCCTTGGCCTAAACACTAGGAACGGGGGAAATTTGGT
Organism: Dendroctonus valens; assembly: GCA_024550625.1. Taxonomy (NCBI): domain Eukaryota; kingdom Metazoa; phylum Arthropoda; class Insecta; order Coleoptera; family Curculionidae; genus Dendroctonus; species Dendroctonus valens. The sequence goes on along the minus strand of JAJTJO010000120.1, from coordinate 588,727 downwards.
CTAAAAGTTTGCCAGGTGTTTCGTCTTCTACAGCAGGTGTCTCGCCTTCTTCAGTAGTAGACTTTTCAGAAAATTGTGCAGGATCTCAGTGTGAACATCCTGGTTTCGGAGAAGTTCTGTTTTCGAGAGCGGGTGGTTTTGAAGCATCCATCTTTAAATATTCTCGAAATGCAGATGTCATGTGTACCAACGCAGGAGAGTTTGGGCTCCTAGATGGCAAACCAACAGGAGAACCACTTTCAACAGACGTGTAGGCGTAATCCGGGATAGCGCTAAAGCCCAAAACGCCCTTCTGAACTAACAAAAGTACGGGTCGTGCAGGCTTCGTTGGTAGAGAATGACAATCCAACCAATCCTTAAAAATATCAGCGATCACATAAGCAGCATACTCTCGCGGTTACTTACATACGATACATAAAAACCCTGAGAAACTTTAATTTTCAAATCTTAAAACATTAGAGACACTGAAGCAATACATTTTGCAATATGCTTACATTAAAAAAATGTGTGCACATAAATTTGCTTTATTCTTCAAAAATTAATAGTAACCGAACCATAGAAAATCGACACCGAATGATCTCTAGAAGCTGTTTTGTTTCATTCATCAGTTTAGTCTTCAAACATCCTGTATTTTGGGGAAATGATAAAAGCCATAAATTACTTAATAAATTTACTAATTAATAAAAACGTGAAACAACCAAAATTTATGCAAAAATCATGATTTTTATCTCTTCATTTCTGATACAGTTAATATTTACCTGTTTTCAAATCTTATTATTTTAAAAGAATCATGTAAATTTAACACCGGGTTTTCCACCGGGATTGTTATTTTTGCCCTTCTTTCAGTGTAAGTGGGCTTATTTTCATCGAAAACACAGCTTTTACCAGGTGGATAATGCCTTCTTTAACGAACCTACACATACATTTTGAACAAATGTTTTTTCGCACTGAACTGTGAATGGTTAACTCAAACACTTTCGATACACAAACCACTCATAAATAAATATTAAAATCTAGAACAAAAGTGTTATATCCATAAATCTAAGTTTAAAATAGTAAATTAGATAAGTGATATTTTTCTTGACCGATGCACTAATAATTGAAAGATGGTTGTTTTCTTGAGGATTCGGTCTGGGCAGTGGTAAAAAAAGACAAACTATTTTAGCTACAAAGCTTTCGGCGTTTTATTACCCGATTTGGATGTACAGGGCCTTCAGCTCATCATTAAGTGTGCAGTTATTGTAGTTCGGCCCTTTGTCTCTCCACAAAATGTTAATTGTAATTTTTTTTAAAAATGCTCACATGCTGATAAGGAACAGTATGAAGTACGATAATTTTAATTTTAGAGTCTACTTATTTTATGGTAGTATCGTAAATGCCGGACAAGTTGATTTGAAACTAAAATTATCAGAAAGATTCATAACAGAACAAGTTTAGCTTTGAAGAGTTGATTTTCCCAGTTAATTGATGAGAATTGAAGTATCAAATTTCAAGCGAATGACCCCGATTACATTCATCATATAAATCCATCTTCAATCAATTCACATTGAACATATCGTCCAAAACTGTATGTTTGAGTAATAGGCACTGAAATGAAAATAGAAGCCAATATAATCACGTTTTGAAATTGAAACTCTATTTTATAATTGCATAGTACATTATTAATTTGACTTTGTGGCGGTTTATATTAGATATAAAAAATTTCGGTTATGGACCTTTGCAAAACGTTGAACAGTAATTATTGTTCCGAGCAGTATGTGGCAAATTCGGAAACAATACAACACAGTGCATCGGTTTCATGAAATATTCAAACAAATGCAGCATTCAGCAAAAAATTCAATTCACCCAGAAACCTTGCATCCATTTTGCATCTGATTTCTTTCCCTTTTTATAGAAACAGGTTCGGGCATAAATATTAAAACTCCCATTAAACCAGTTCCAAACTCGCGGCTGCTTGGTTACTGTTGGAAAAATTGTCCCACGGCTCAAGACTTCTAAATGTATTTTTAATATCAGTATAATTTTCCCTAAATCCCCCGCGAAGACTTTGCAAGTTCGTTTTTTTAATATTCCTTCCAGCCAGCCTGTAGCAAAGTTTTCATTTTTAAACTTGGAAAACGGTTTATTTGCCTTTGTAGGTTTATATTTAATTACATTAGGGAGTCCGGACTATTTATACAAGAGACGGTACGTCCTGGGAAACCTTTATTTCAAGACGGCTTCACGGACTCTACTACATGTACTTTGTGTTATTTTACCCCTAAATGGTAAGAGATATTACGTTAATTTAAAATGTTCATTACACCACTCAGATAATTGCGTGTCGGCACAAAAAGTCCCATTCTGTAACTCCATCATTCAGGTTTCCTACGCTTTGAACACGGCATTAGTAGTAATGGTAAAAGTATTCTCAGAATCTAGTTAAAAATATGAAAAGAGCAATTATTCATAACAAAATAGAAATTTTACAACAAAAACTTGAATTTCCGTGTTTTAAAATTAATTGAATTTCCTATAAGTGTAGGGTAAAACAGGGAGAAATGACGCGGCGGGAGACCCGACGCAGTCCGATAATTCGGAAAATATTTATGTAATCCTTTGCTTCAGTTACCCAAGTTAGGTACATGCTAACGGTCTAATCTTGCTGCTCAGAAAAAATCGTGGCAAAAGTGCTGTAGACTTTCAAGATATTTGGTCAAATATGGTTGGCAAGTACTGCAGAATTTTGCAAGACATTTAGTTTGAACTAAGGTTCCCTAGAAATCTGTTAAAAACCGACGTTCTGACGCATTTGGCATAAAGTGGTGTTATTGAAGCTGTATTCAAAGCGCATTAACCATCTCACGGAATATATCGTAACTTAAAGAAGTGCGTCATCTATCCCAAAAGTTTGGGACAGATGACGCTTAGCCTTTCGTGATAGATGACGCTCAAGTTTTTTTTAATACTTGGATCCGAAATGCCAACATTTTACACCGTTCGGAAGAGTACAAGAGGGCAATGGACACAGGAGGACTTGACGAGAGCTGCGGAAGATGTACTTCAAAACAAGGTCCCCATCAGACAAGCCCCTCGCACCCATAACATTCCTGATAGGACACTACGTGCACGCTTAGCAAAACAATAATTCATCAAAGGAAATGGTATGGGCGGAGCATCCTTTTTGGGCAAAAATGCAGAAATAAAGCTGTGCAACCACACTCAAAAGTTGCAAGAGTCTGGTTTTGCACCTACGTCCAAACATTTGAGAGCGATAGCTTACACTTTAGCACAATCTATGGGTCTACGTAATCGATTTAATGAAAATAAAGATGGCTGGTGCTGATTGGCTTAAGCTATTTTTGAAAAGAAATCCCACTTGAAGCATTCGAAAGGCTGAAGGTGTGTCCATGGCCCGAGCCGAAGGTATGAATAACGAAGAGGTGCAATGATCTTCTGAATAAGCCTCTAAACATTTTCAATATGGACGAAACGGGGCTTCAATTAAAAAATGTACCTGGTAAAGTTGTAGCTGTGAAAGGCAGTAAACACGTCCATGTAGTTACATCGCAAGAGAGGGGAGAAACAATAACTGTAGTTGCATGTTGCAACGCAGAAATATTTTTTTTGACACCGTACTGCATCTTTAAGGGCGTCAACTTCCAACAAATTTGGCAGGAGAACATGCCACCAGGGTCCGTGATCAAAATGAGATGGGAGTTAGGGCCAATCCCGAAAAGAAGATCGAACGGAGACACTCGAGCAGCAACCAACCAGACTGGAGCTTCAGGTTTTCCGCAACTGGAATTTTTCCTTTAATACCCTCAGCATCCTGAACGTGCCTTTCTAACATCAAATAACCTAAACCAGCGTTCCGAAAGTGTGGCAGAAAAACCCAGACGTTCGACAAGTTATGCGTCTTCGGTTGTTGCGAAAGATTGGACACCTAGCAAAATTCTGGATGATATTTCGCCAGTTCCAGTCCTTACAACCAACAAACGAACCCAGCGAAAGAAACAGTCCGCACAAAATTTAACTGATTCAATATTTATTTTAGATAAGAAAGATAAGAATTTGAACAGAGAAAAAGAAAAAAGCCGTAAAAAAATAACATCGTCAAAAAAAATCAATTAGAAAAACTTTAAAGAAGACAGACCAAAACATCGCCAAGGAATTGAAGACAAAAAAGCTTGCTGGAATAAACTCCGCAAAATGACGTTTGGTTAGTTCTTCGTCTGAAGAAGAGTTTATAATGTTGTTGATGTTATGCAATAAAAGTATAACGCCTAAAGATTTATTTATGATTTTAGGATCACGTTCAGTCTTTAAAAAGTAGACGTTTGGTACGTTTTCCAAAACATACGCCATCTCTCCCTGGTTTACCCTATTTAAACATTGTAGTATAAGTGTAACAAACATTGCAATTTAAAACAAATTTAAGCAAATATGACCTTCTTTTTTACAGTTTTATTGGGTTTGGTAAGTGAATCGAATCTTTATTTTGTGATTTTTGGGATTTAGAGCTTTTTTCGAACTTATGGAGAAGCTTGTACCTTAAACGATTCATATAATTTCCAACGTATCGGGGAAATTGTGTCCATGTATGAATGGACCCTTTAGTCATCTCTATTAAACGGCTGTCTTTTTCTGGAAATGATATTTTTTGTAGAATCAATAATTAACGTGTCATGGAAATTTGCCCCGAGCTTTTATGGATAAATGTCGCGGCAAATACTGTGAGAATTGATTATATTTCAGTGCGAATGGCTTCTAATTTTTTGAAGGATCTATATCTACATTAAAAAGACATCTGAACAAACTTGAGCTAGGCCTATGTCACAGTTCTTATCAAGAATAATCTGTTAAAAAAATGTCTTTTCGGAAGCTGAAGAAAAGTCTATGCGAATACATTCTCACAGCATCTCACATGCATTATGGCTTTTCTCAACTTGCTCTTCAGATCCTCGCATACGAGTGTGCAAACGGAAACAAAAAAACATCCCTGCTTCTTGGGAAAATAAATGTCGGGCAGGAAATGAGTGATATGTGGATTTTGTAAAGCGCAGAAACTGAACAAGCTTCCGACAACCAGCAACAAGTTTAGCTCAGTCAGCCCGCTTCAATAACCACAATTCCATATTTTCGCGGTGATGATCACATCATTATCTTCAGATGAAGATTCTGAAGAATTCGAACCCATAAATGTAAAGTGCCCTATTTAACAGAGAGGAAAAGCATACATTTCCATGTTACCAAAACAAGTGTTGAAAATCCTTATTTAAGAATCCAATATCTGAAAAGAACTCTCAAAAGCAATACTTTTATTGCCTGTAGTGTTCAGCAACTTAACATTGATTTTGAAGACATTTTGTTCAAGCGTGCACCACCCCGTCTAGCTCGGATTCTCGGAAAAACAAAAAGGAACGCAGAACTTATAGCACGAAGAGATCCTATAAATTGGCCAGCTAGATCCCCAGACTTGTCATCTTTAGACGTTTTTTGTGGTGTTGCCTACAAGTCGCGTGTATAACAATGGAAAGCCAGCTACACGGGATGAGTTAAAGAATCGTATAATTGACACAGCAAATTATTTACGCCTCGAACTGGCACTAAAAGAGTAGTTGCATGTATAGATAATGACGGTTCTCACTTCGAACAGATTTTGTAGTTCTTATTATAATTTCGTTGCTTTTATCTATATAACTTAGGTGATTGCCTTTTTTATTTTCTATAATATTTTTGAAACAATTGCGAACATGAACATTTTTCATCAGAATGGTTCTAAGGATCATGCTGCTATAGTTTTGTCGGTCGAGTCACGGGAAATCCCGTATAGTTTCGTAGGTACATATGTAATTTCTGACATAAACGCGACTGTTAAATAAAATGTTGCGATTGTTATGGCTATTACTTTTTAGGTTTTATTATTATTTTTTCACTGTTCTTCTGATGGACCGAAACGTACAGCGTATAAAGAGATTCCAAATGGAAATGCTTAAAACTATTTATTAGGCTTACCAGATTTTTGAAACTATTCTATTGAAGTAAATGAGACAGATTTTTGATGAGCGGTAGACACATACCTGAAATATAAAGACAATAATTAAGATCAAAGGCCCACAAAATCATCACTCTATACACTATGATAAAATATAATCTATCTAATTAATAGATAATATTTTAGGTATCGAACTATAAGAACTGTTTAAGCATTAACGGATGATTTTCAATGTTGTATTTAATATAAAGTGTAGCATATCTGCACGAACCTGATTAAAACTAATATAATAAAATACAATAAAATCATCTGATTGAAACCCATCCTGATTTTCAGTAATATTCTGTAAATAGTTGAGCTAATGAAGATGCCGATTCGTAAATTGAAAACAATGAGACTGTCATGGTTCTTTACCAAATAAAATCTTTTATTTTACATTTTGTAAGATTTTATTTGAGTTTTTTTTTTTGCAATTTCATGCATGAATGTTGATCAAAAATATTGAAACCGATGTACGAGTCGAGGATTCAAATGTAATTATTTAAAAACATCCACTGCTAAGGTCACAAATCACATTTGTATCGAAAATATTTCGCAGTTTTTTAGAAAATTTTAAAATCCTATTCTTCTCCAGTAAAAAATATTTATGTCATTATTTATAGAGCATAGTACTATTATCATCCCATATTATAAATTACCTATAAATTTCGCACCTCAATAAACAACACCCTGTATATTGTATGCAAAAGAATTTTGAACTTTCCAACATCCCTAGTGAGTTAATTTTATTTAATAATTTTATTTAACATTCTCGAAAACTTTACTTTTTATTGGGAAAACTGGGTTAGTTTAGAAGGAAACGAGTTAAAATTCTGTGCAAACTCATTTCTTGACAGTTTTATGCGAAAGTGAAATCAGAATGTCCTTAAATATGTTCTGAATTTGAATCGGGAAAAAAATAAAGCCCGATCTGTACATATCTTTCGAAATGAACGATTGAAATTAAATTTACGATTCGATTTCTAAGTTTTTATTTATTATCGCACAATAAATACATTTTCGTTTTCTTTTCAGATTTCCGATATTATAAGTTGTAGGAAAAGCTGGCGAATTTCAAAACAACGAGACAATATATTTTATCATTAGAATTTACTTTACTCAATTAATAATAATCGCATTGAACCGTCTAAATCTGGACAAATAAATAATTCTAATGGCATTGAGCTGTTGGATAGGACCCGGGCTCGTTTCTACGGCTCTCAGGAATTTAAAAGGAGTTAAAAAAAGAGAAAGTTGAAGAGGAAGAGTTAGCAACCATTGCGTGAAATTGGTGATTCTTTAGGGTTTTGAGGCCTTCGTGGAAACGAATTTATTCCTGACGTTTTGCAAGCACAAGAGGTTTGCATCTTCAGGCGCATTTTACGCGAAAGCTTATCCTGGACTGAAAGTAGAAGTCAGTAGTAGTCACTGGTCTGTTTCAAAGTTATAGAGAATTGCATTGCTACGATATTAAAAATTATTTTCATTTCAAAACAGTGAAAAAGCTGGTTTTGACTGAAAACGTAAAATTTTTCTTGCAAATTATTTTACTGTGATTGAGTTACCGAATTATTGTTAATATTACTTGAAATAATTGTTTGTAAAAGTCAACATTATCTATAACTTTATGTTAATAAAACATTTTATAAATTCCAATAATTAATTCCATTAAACCTAAACTTCTGACAAAAACGGCAACAACAAAAGTATGTGCACATAAAAATAATCAGAACGCAGTTTTCATTTTGGAGCAGAACAAATACAGAAAAACCTTTATTTCCTTATCATTTTTATTGGTTCAACAATGCGCATCTCAATTCCGTACCTTAAAATTCTTGCACGTTTTAAATTATCGCGTAATTTATTTTCTTTTCTCTTTTTTCAATTTAATAACACCGACAAAATTGGACATTGATCCCGCACGGCCTTTTATTCTCTGCTTGTGTTTTTTTTTCTGGGCCTATAGATTTTTACATTTCTCATATTTACCTCGGACTTCTAGAGTGTCTTTTGAATTCCATGTACAAATGCCGCTTTTTCATTTCTGTTTATGTGGGTTTTCGGCTCGAAGGTTTTCTTTTCTTTGCAGGTTTGATAGTTTTATATGGCCGAATGGCTCTCGTGACACAATTTAGGATTTATGGCGAATGGCGGAAATTTTTCTTGCTGCTCGAATACGGTTGGGAAAAAGGACATTTTTCTACATGAGGAACTGCGAGCGACTGGAATGATTTTGCAATCGCTATTCAAAATAAACTACGAATGGATGATCTTACCAAACTACTTACATTTTTGTAAATTTGTTTAATGCTCTGTAAGAAAACAAAAGAATTTGGGAAAATGTTGCAAGATCCAAACACATTCAATGTCTTTGAGACGCATTTACAATTTTAGAATCGCACATATTCTCTATGTGCGCAATTAAGGTTTTATGGCAGACGTAAACTTTTATTGTGGCCAGTAAACATAATAATATACCAAGCCTTTACGTGCCCGTTTAGTTTTGTGGTTCAAAACGTGCTGGTCTGGTTAAAATCGCTAAAAGCGATTAACTATTCAAAGTTGTTCTATTCAAAAATCTTCACACAACTTCTAACGTTGGATATATAGAAGCATAAATGAACGCAGCACTCTTTTAAATCATTTCTTCAATTGAATATTGGATGTTTAAAATGAAGCTTGAAAACACGAAAAATCCCAAACCTCTAATTATATTTCCATTTTCGTCACGCTCTGTTATTCATATAGTAATTTCAAATGATCAATGTACATTTTTAACTACCAATTATAATTTGTTTTAATGAATTAGTTACGATGCTTACCAGTTGCGGCCATTGAGCACCATGAATAGGTTGATGAACTCTCCATGCATTTTAATTATGAGTATAATCTTCTTAGATATAATTGATTTTTATGATCTACTTTCAAATAAAACAACTTATTATTACCTTTCGCTCGTGTTCTGAACGCAATTAGGCAATTAGTTAAGCATATTTGCATTCAGAATAAACGTGCTGGTTAATTAGGATTATTATTGCTTGGAATTAACAAAATTTATAAATGCGTACAAAGTGAAGCTTGTTAAACTCTTGGATGGGCTACTTTTCACGGAAATAAAACAACAAATCGTTTTGATGTTTTCAAGAAGTATGGTGATTAGTCGAGAATAAAAAATTGCTAAAACTGTACTCAAGTTCAACGACTAAAAAGTTAATTCATCTTATTCAATGCGTGCTATCAAGTTTGTCCAGTTCTCCGGTTTTTATATGCGTTTTAATAGTAAACTAGTTCCTGTATGGATATTTTGTCTGTAATACAATAGTACATCGGTTTGACATCTACTCTCTCACAATTCTTGCGTTCTAAACCAGTTCGAATGATTTAGTTCTTTTGAGTCTTCTTTGTATTTCCGCATTATCCAGGAGCTTGAGTGCCTCAGGTATCACATGCCGATGGAGTCGCTGTTCATGATTCTGTACATACTTTTTGATGGCGTTATCTACTGTTTCTACACCCAAGTCTTTATGTAGATTTTCATTTCTTATATACCAAGGTGCATCAACTATACTACGAAGTACTTTATTCTTAAAGCAGTGGATGATGTTTCTATTGCTCTGTTTGGTGCAGTCCCAAAGTTGCACACCATAAGTACACACTGGCTTGAGGACTTGATTATATAACAATAGCTTATTATACACTGTGAGAGCTGAGTTTCTACCCAATAGCCAGTACATCTTTCTGTACTTCAGATTCAATTCTTCCTGTTTCTTCTTGACGTGTGATTTCCACCTTACTTTTGTATCGAGGGTTATGCCTAGATATTTAGCTGTATTTCCATATGGTACAATATTGTCCTTAATGCACACTGGTTTGCAGTCTATTCGTTTGTTGGTAAAGTCGATATGGACCGATTTCTTTTCATTTAATTTGATGCACCATTTCAGGATTCAACGTTGAACCTCATCTATAGTTGCTAGGAGTTTTTCAGTAGATTGCATATTGCTGTCGCCTATCGCTAGGATTGCGGTGTCATCAGCGAATGTAGCAACAACATTTTGATCAGCAACAGTAGCTTGACGCAATTCTTCTTGAACTCCACTCACACTGACGTTCACTAAGGTGGGCCGCTTGGATTCGTGTACTGTTTTATATTCTTCATCAGAACCTACTGTAGGCAGATCCCATGTGTATAGTAGATAACGTATTGGTCCCAATACAATGCCCTGTGGAACACCTGCTTGAATTTCTTTTGGATCAGAGTAAGCAGAGTCTTGTCTGATTCTGAATTACCACTCAGTTACGTAAGATTTCAATATTTGAGTATTGAACCGGAAGTAACTTTTCAAGTTTATGGATCAATCTTTCGTGCCAGACTTTATCGAAAGCCTGTGCAACATCCAGGAATATAGCTGAGCAAACTTTCTTCTCTTCTAGCGAGTTTTCTATAGTATTGACGATTCTATGGACTTGATCAATTGTACAGTGTTGATTGCTGAAACCGAACTGATGCTCCGGGATAATCTGTTGAGCTTCAATTATTGGTTTTAGTCTTTTCAATAGTTCAAAAGGTTTTCAAATAGCTTGGACATAATTGGTAGTAGTGATATTGGACGATATGACATTGCTTCATGGGGTGGTTTTCCAGGTTTTGTAATCATGATCACTTCTGATACCTTCCATAACTGTGGCACGCGGTGAAGTCGAAAAGAATCATTGATTCGGTAATTCTTTAAGGATCTGTCCTGTGATTAAGTCGAATCCCGGAGCTTTTTTTGCGGAGCGGATTGATATTAGTTTTTTGTATATTTTTTAAATAAATAACAAAAAAAAATAAACAGAGCTAATTATCAGTGGTACAAAATTAGATTACTATCAGAATCTAAGTAGACATATTAACATCGATACTGGAAATGGAGCCCCAATTAAATTGCAAAATCGTGCGTAGTCACAATGCGAAGATTATGTAGCAGAACTAAAGGCCCTGGCCAGTAATTTAAATAGAGTAAAACTCACTTGGGAAACTGGAATTACAATAAATAAATCGATTTACAGAAGTTTTTCCTAAACAACAAGTAGTATTAGGTAGCTGCGACTTTTTTGAGGTAAAAAAGCTTGTGATAGTTACATAGCCATACCCACCTGACTCTGCAACTACAATACTAGGAAACCACCATACTCCAACATTCCACGAGTCAGCAGAAGTGTTTTCCTCATTTGACTGTTTTGCATGAGAACTCATTCTTTGTAACCACGTTGTGGAATTAAGTAGCTAAATAAATTGTCGTTGTAATAATAAAAGCTTTTTAAAAACGAATTATATCGTTAAAGTTTCATAATTGGCGCAGTCGGTAGGATTGTGCAGTAGCAGTATCCAAGATTCCGGCTATTTGAGTTCTTCAACTCTTCAGCACAATCTCCAGAACCAACGGCAGAGGCTACTCCACCAAAGAATCGGGAAGGAAGAATCAACGTAAGTGCATTTTCCTTTCAATCCTAATCTATCTTCCGTATAAAGATTTCATTAGGAATAGTAATAGGGCCGTGTATCGCATACACACAATTAAAGTTAGGTCAGTCTATTGAAGACATAGTTTAGTTTGATTTTTTTTTCTCTCTCTCAATTAAGAAAATAGAAAGCATAAAAATAGTAATTTTTTTAAAGTGAAATATAAAGTTTATGCTTATTTATGAGTGAAGTAGACGATATTGTCAAACAATTAGAAAATATTCGTCTTAGCAAACCAGTAAGTACCAGCGTTAAAATGACTACTGCAAACCAAAATAATATGAATTGGAGTTTATTCAAATCAAAGTTAGATAATATTAAATCCTTTGACGGTGACAGTAATTACCTGAATAAATTTTTAAGTAGGTGCGAGAACCTAATAAGTACATATCTACCACTAAACGATGCTGATTTAAACAAGCATATTTTGGATTGTATTAATGAGAAACTGATCGGAAAAGCCGAAACTATGGTTGGCAATCGATCAGAACTTCTTAGTTGGGATAATCTCAAAACCGCTTTGATTCAGTGCTTCTCTGACCGAAGAGATGTAGATTGTTTAATTCAGGAACTTACAAGGACCCGCCCTCATAGAAATGAAGATTTAATAAGTTTTGGTACTAGGTTGCAATTGCTTAGGAGTAATGTAGTCCAGCGTGTCAGTAACGATACCCAAATGTCTACTAGGCATAAAGTTTGCAACATTAATCATTTTGAGAAAACTTCATTAAATACGTTTATCGCAGGATGCTCAGGCACATTGAAAAATAATATGCATCTGAAAAGACCAGAATCCCTTGAGGATGCGATGGCCTATGTTTTAGAGTTTGAGAATTTTGAGCGACTTTATGGAACTTTACGTAATAGTGAAAAATCCCAAAAATTTAATCCAAGTTTCACTAAGCCTGGATTTAACCAAAATTATTATCGTCAACATTTTCCAAACGCGCAAAGCTTTTTCCCCACCCCACAGTTTAGTAACAGCCAACCGCAATATAATCAATATCAAGCCAACAACCAATCAAATGGTTTTCAACTTAATCAACACACTAATTCAATCACGTCTACTAAACCGACATTTCCCTCTCAACCGGTAAATATTCAAAGTAGACCAACACCCCCTAGACAATGGCCCACAAATAGAGATGTTTTTGGTCCGCCCAGAAATGTATTCAGACCCAATCAGAACTCTCCAAATCAATTTCCAAGGCCTACACCCATGTCAGGAATTTCCAGAAATTCTCTTACCCCCACCAGAAAACATGGATTAAATTCTCAATATAATAACTTCCAAAGACCATTTTATCAAACACCACAGCCAATGATAGTTGAAGAACTATATTCGAACGAATACGAAGATCATTCTACAAACCCGTATTGTCAAAATTTTGAACATTTTTATAACCAAGAATACCTTGACTACCCTCAGTCAACAGAAACATACTCTGATCAATTTGAAGACCAAATCAACTTCCAGGAGCTTCAAGACCCTCGAACTTCCCAAAATACTGTCCTCGAAGAAAATGGAAATTTTTGCGACCCCAGCCCAACGAAAGAACACAGCTAATAGAAATTAACATTTCTTCATACAATGCCCTTCCATACATTGAAATTAGCAGTCTTAACATCAAGCTTTTAATTGACACTGGCAGTTTTCGATCAATTTTAAGACCCACCATTGCCGAGACTTATTTTCCACACTGTATATTTCGGTCAACCAATACTATTAAAACAGCCATAGGTAGCGAAAGCACGCAGTTTCAAGCTAATATTTCCGCGCTCGCAGAAGTTGGTCTCGACTACGAAATCAGCTTTATTTTATTTGATTTTCATGATTATTTTGATGGCGTTCTAGGACTCAATGATCTTATAAATATGAATCTTAACATTGATTTAATTAACAAGCGATTGATTGGAGCAAACATCGAAATTCCCTTTAAGTACAGAACACCTGCAGAAGCTAGTTTTACATTCTCGGTAAACCCATGCAGTAAAATTAAGAAGAAATTACCAGTTAATGTTAACGACGGGGATATTATTATAAATACCCAGAAGATGAACGACCTGATCATTCCGTCAATGGTCACCTGTGCACGCTACGGATTCGCCACCGTTGAAATTCAAAACCCCACAGATAAGACCGTTTCAATAACCTTAACTGAACCACTAAAGGTCGAGGCTTTTGAACCTGTAAAGTATGAAATTTATACTCTTGAGGCAGTCTCGCAAAATCTTGGAAATCGTAATAACAAAACGTTTAATATTAATAATCAAGTTCGAACGAATCACATGAATACCGAAGAAAAATTAGCTATCAATCGATTGTGTACGGAATTTTCCGATATATTCTATAAACCAGGAGACCAACTCAGTTTTACATCAAGAATTAAGCATGAAATCAAAACAACCGACGAGATTCCGGTGCACGTTAAACCATATCGATACCCATATGTTCACAAAGCAGAGGTTAAAAAACAAATAAATGAAATGTTAGACAAAGGAATTATTCGATCTTCCAGCAGTCCATGGTCATCACCAATATGGATTGTCCCCAAGAAAATGGACGCGTCAGGGCAACAGAAATGGAGGATAGTTTGCGATTTCAGAAAAATTAATGACAAATGTGTTCCCGACAAATACCCAATACCCAACATTAACGATATATTAGATAAAATGGGCCGTGCCCAATATTTTTCTACCCTCGATTTGGCGAGTGGGTTTCACCAGATTGAAATACACAAGGACTCGATAGAAAAAACAGCATTTAGCGTGGAACATGGCCACTATGAGTATTTAAGAATGCCATTTGGACTGAGAAATGCTCCAGCGACATTCCAACGTGTAATGGATGAAGTACTCAAAGATCTACAAAACAAAGTTTGTATGGTATTTATGGATGATGTAATCGTGTTCAGTACAAATCTAACAGAACATATTCAAAATTTAAAATTGGTATTTAAAAAACTTCGTGAAGCAAATTTAAAAATTCAACTCGATAAATGTGAGTTTCTGCGACGAGAGGTCGAATTTTTAGGACACATTGTCACACCAGAGGGCATAAAACCAAACAAAAATAAGATCACGGCAATACAAAAATACCCACTTCCAAAAACGCAACGCGAACTAAAATCATTTTTGGGATTGGTTGGATATTATCGAAAATTTATCCAGAATTTTGCAAAGCTAACTAAACCCTTAACACAATGTCTTAAGAAAGAAGGAAAAATCGTGCACACAAAAGAATTCATAGAGTGTGTTAATACTTGCAAAAATGTTCTAACAACAGAACCTGTCTTGGCATATCCAAATTTTACGAAACCCTTCGAGTTAACCACCGACGCTTCTAATTTCGCGATTTCAGGAGTACTATCTCAGGGAAACCATCCCATATGTTACGCATCTAGAACCCTTAATCCAGCGGAGATAAATTACTCAACAATTGAGAAGGAGCTATTGGCAATTGTCTGGAGTTGCAAGTACTATCGCCCATATTTATTTGGAAGGAAATTTATAATCTTCACAGACCATAAACCCTTACAATGGCTCATGTCAATGAAAGAACCAAATTCCAGGTTGGTACGTTGGAGACTAAAATTAGAGGAGTTCGACTACGAAATCAGATATAAAAAAGGCAAATCCAATAAAGCAGCAGATGCACTTTCCAGGAATCCTGTTGACCTCAATGCTCTAGAAACAGATTCATTATACAACAATATAGGAGACACCGATGAAATAACCAATGACTTTATGTTAAATCACGAAGAATTGCCAAGCTTAGATAACTTAACAGTTTCAGAGATTTTAGGGCAAAACACCGAACCCTCAAATTCAAATAAAGGCAAAATTAATATTATATCGAATATCCAGTTAAGAACACCGAACCAAGTTAACAACCAACCGTCCGATTCAGAAACAATACACTCATCATCAGAAAATCCTATTTTTGGAATACCAATATCTGAACGTCCAATAAATATGTACAAGAATCAAATAATTATTACAGATGGAGATATCCTAAATGTTCATATTAAACAGAAACGCATATTCGAAAACATCCGTATGTACTTAACTATTTCAAAAATTAATCCCGCCCCTCACATTATCAAATTTATAAAAGAATACCTCAATCCCAAACAATCATACGCATTATATTTTCGACACGATGGCCTTGCGCGAATTTTTACAGTAACCCTTCAAAATATTTTTAAAAATTCTGCTTATAAAATGCTTCATTGTACAAAAATGCTTGAAGATGTACAAACCAGAGAGGAGCAGCAGGAGAGAATGAAGCTCTATCACACCACAAAGACTTGTCACCGCGGCATAAGCGAGCTAAAATTGAGTTTAAATCAAAGATATTATTGGCCAAAAATGTCTGAAGATATAGAAAACTACGTGAATAATTGTGAAATTTGTCAGAAAAATAAATATGACAGAAGTCCACCTATTGTGAAGTTCAATCTCACTCCTACAGCATCCAGACCATTTGAACACATACATGTCGACACTTTTAGAATGAATTACGATGCTTATGTCACAGTTTTAGATTCATTTTCCAGATACGGGCAGGCATACCCACTTAAAAGTATTACCGGAATTGAAGTTATCGAAAATCTATACACCTTTATTACACATCATGGTTTACCATTGAAGATAACTACAGATCAAGGAACGGAATTTAAGAATAAAGCTTTAGAAGATTTTTGCAAACTCTATAAAATTGATTTACACTACACAACAGCGAAGAATAGTAATTCAAATTCACCTGTTGAACGCTTTCATTCGTCAGTCATAGAAAGCTACAGATGCTTGAAAGAGGAAAATAAAGAACTATCAACTGATCAATTAATCAAGCGCGCAGTTTTGGGTTATAATAATTCTATTCATACTGTAACAAAATTTACCCCTTTTGAAATCATAACTGGTCACATTAAATCAATAAATCCGTTTGATCTCAACGATAACGCAATTATTTCAAGTTATGTGCAATCGCATAAAGAAAATTCGAATAAGTTATACGAAAAAATTAAGCAAAAGAATGAAGAAGCAAAATGTGCAATAATAACTAAACGGAACGAAAACAGATGTGAACCACCAGATTTCGAGTCACAAAATCACGCTTATATCAAAACCAAAAACCGCGGCAAACACTTACCAAAATTTAATAAAATGCAACTAATCGGGCAAACCGATATTAAATTACAAACACAAAATCACGATTATCACAAAAGTTGTGCCCGAAAACCAAAAACTAAGTTTCACTATTATTTGCAGAGAAACCAAGAAAATGGGTCTCAAATGGAAAATCCCGATTGTCCTGTTCCTGGTTCTTCAAACCAAATGGTCAATTGAAACGGAAATACAACTAAACCCCTTAAATAATCCAATACTTCCGATTAAGCTAGGTAATGCTAAGCTAGTTTATAGTAAACATACATTTCTACACTATATAGATTTAATTGAGATAATTACGCAAATGGAAAATTTAAAAAGCAATTTTCTAATACTTAAAGGCTACTTAAAGTCACATAACGGTAATAACGGTATATCATATCATCAGTTATCAGAAAATTTACTAATAAGAACGGACAACTTAATTCACATCGCATCAGGTAAACTTCAAAATTTAATACCAAATAATCGAAAGAAACGAGGCCTTTTGAATATAGTAGGGCAAATTAATAAATGGCTTTTTGGTACACTTGACGCTGAAGACGGTCAACATTACAATGAAGCAATTGCTACTTTAGAGAGTAGTCAAACAAGCGTTAACGATGAACTAAAACTTCAGATGTCGCTATCCAAAGGTTTAATCACTCATTACAATAAGACCATAACTACCCTTAACGAAAATCAGGACAAACTTAGATTAAGTATAAGGTCCTTTCAGCAACTAATGCAACAAACGATATCCAATGTTCAGAATTATCTTGGGTTTCACGGGTCAATAACGCAATTAAACCTAGATTGTCAAAACTTAATTATGTTTTTGGATAATTTAGAGGATGCAATAATGTTTTCCAAACTAAATGCGCTGCATAACAGTATTTTGTCCACTAACGAATTAACAATTATGCTAAAATATTTAGAAAACATGTACAAAGTTGCAGCAATCCCAAAATTTCAAAATATACTCTCGTATTATCAATTTTTTGGAACTCAGGTTAGTTTCTCTCACACGAAAATAATTTTTGCGATACACGTACCTATACTAAGGCCAGAAGATCTAATGTTTTTTCACCTATACCCTATTATCCTAAATCGAACTATATTCATTCCCCAATACCCTTACCTCGCACAAGAAGAAGTTAGAAACCAGCACACCAGTCAGCCTTGCTCAAAAATAGAAGACACATATTACTGCAACGAAGAGTTTCACCCACAAGATGATTGTACCAATGAACTTTTAAAAGGCAAGACAATACATAATTGCCCAACCTTCAACATTAAGTTAGTAGAGCCAATAGTTGAACAAGTAACGGAAGAATTGGTCCTCGTACTGTTAACAGAACCTGCAAAGTTAATATCCAAATGTGGTACCGATCAGTATCACCTACTTGAAACATCAACCCTTGTCAAGATCCCGAAAAATTGCGAAATTCAAATTAATGAAAAGAAATTCATCAATAACATCAACATACAAAAAGGAAAACCATTTATATTGCCGAAAATCACACTACCTCAAACAATTACTACGAAGTTCTTGGACGCACCAAACATTTCCAAAATTAATCTAGATGAAATTTATCATTTGAAGGAAATAGCCAATCAACTTTTACCAGTGACTTTAAACCAGAAGTCAAAACACCAAGAATACACCTTCTTTGGTATTGTGGGAGTCTGCACATTTCTTCTGATTCTCCTATTGACGAGCCAATGGAACCGAGTCAGAATCTTTTGGCTATCGACCCGAAATGCTTTCCATAAATCTACGGATCTTCAAGTACCAGATGATTACTCAGCAACTACCGCTTCGAAAAAACAGTCCGTTATTTTCGAATCCTGAGGAGGGAGAAGTTACATAGCCATACCCACCTGACTCTGCAACTACAATACTAGGAAACCACCATACTCCAACATTCCACGAGTCAGCAGAAGTGTTTTCCTCATTTGACTGTTTTGCATGAGAACTCATTCTTTGTAACCACGTTGTGGAATTAAGTAGCTAAATAAATTGTCGTTGTAATAATAAAAGCTTTTTAAAAACGAATTATATCGTTAAAGTTTCATAATTTGATACCCCATAAGCACCGTCTGCATATGCCTGTATATGCAAAAAACATTCAGCGTGTTGAATGATCTGTAAACCATAAAAAGTAATGCAAATTCTATATGTTAGGGCAGTGGCTTATAAGACTTTGAGACATTGTTTTTTGGGTAGCAAATTACAAACCTTTTTGAAAACTCCAGATTTGCAAAAAAAGTATTCCCAATGTACTATATTTAAGTGACCGGAAATTAAGTTGTATAATTTCAACTGCATATTAAAGGGCCCAAAAAAAAATTCTCCTAAACAAAGTCCGAGAAACGTTCCGTTCACGAGAATCAATAGTCCTTTTAGCTACGTTTTAGTTCAATCAAAGTAAATAAAAAATACAGAATGAGGACAATTACCAAAAGAATGCAAAAGGCAAAAAATTGATTCTAAATTGAATAAGAAATAAAATTTTATGAGAGTAGCACTCCACAAAAAATATGGTGTAGATATAAAGTGAACATAAACCTAGAAAAAAAGTGGACCTATAAATTGTCGCAACCGTTAAACATAATTAATGATGCAGTCCATAAGTTTAAATTAAACTTTTGAGAAAAAAATTCCATAAGCGCTAGCAGGTGTAGAGAAAAAAAGTGAACGTTTTAACACAACGTATCACCTAAACGGAGAGTTTGTGGACGTAGCTTTCAATGAACGTTTGATTTCATTTTTGGTAACAGAATATTCAGTTAAAATTATGGCAACTCGATTTTGGATCACCGTGCAACTTTATATTTCCACCCGTAAGTGCTTTTGCTTTTAATGATTGGAAAGCGCATTAAAATTGCCCCAGAAATGGACCAAAAAATTATCATATTTGCCATCTATGGGCAAATAATAACATCATTAATAATTCTGGGCGTCCTACAACAATATGTCCAATTTTCTGTAATCTACATTTCAGAGTATTTCATTAAAAAATATATGGAAACGTAACTGTAGACGAACGTTCTGATCCTAGTCAATCAGACCTTTAAAAACCCCAAACAATCCATTATACAAAACTTTACTTACTGAGAGAGCAGCTCAAAGACTCCAAACACTAACTAACAACACAATGACATGGTTTTATAAATGGAGACTAACATCAAACGCGTCAAAAAAACAACTTCTGCTCACAAACCACAGACTCAACGCTGACTCCCCTACAGTAACTGCAGACGGCCAAACGACACAACCAAAAAACGACGTAAAATACCTTGGAATCACAATTCACCACAAACTTAAATTCACTAAACACATACGAAACATCAGGGCAGAAACAATAAAGAGAACAAAACACTTCCAATCACTAACCTACAAAGACAGAGGAATTAGCGCAAACACCGCCACCAAAATATATAAAGCTATTTGTAGACCCTTGCTAGACTATGGACATATACTCATGACCAACGGAACAGAAAGGACAAAACGTTATATACAAACAACAGAACAAATTGCACTAAGACTAATAACACGAATAAGACACCCCCAAAACCCACTACACAACCCCTCCACCCAACTACTATACGAACGCACAAACATGACAAAGATTTCGGAAAGACTCATACATCTACAGACAAAATGGACAAACAACCCCTACAACTGGACCATACTGAATCCCCTTTGTCTTACAAGACCAACCAGACAATCCCTCTTCCGTTTGCCTATATCAACGTTACTCGAACACTTACAAACGCAACTGACTACTGGACAATAAAATAATTTTTTCTTATCATTAGAATTGGAAAGTTTATTTAATAAGATTATTAACCTAGAATAAGAGAATTTTCATCTTTGTTTTTTATTTAGATTAAGACTACATGTATTAAACAAGGGCAGAAAGACCGATAGGTCGATAGCCTTTTTTAGAAATAAAGATGTTTACTACCACTACTACAAAACTTTAATTTGCATTAGTTTAATTTTTCCGTTAGTTCGCGAATAAACTGAAAGTAAAACATATTAATAAATGATCCGGCAATAATCGTAGGAATTTTGTTTTTAAACGCCACCCCTGCAACGAAATATATATTTATGAATTTCCCTCTTCCCTCGATTGAAAGTCGTCGTTATGTAAGCGTATAGAAAGTCATCTAAACCCGGAGATCTATTATCCCTTTTCCACAAAAGGGAAAGTGTATGGCGAACGTGATACTGTCAATTCGAGGAAACGGTGAGGGTGAAACTTCGAATACATGCCCTATACGAGAAAAAATTTAAAAAGGGTTCGAAATACAGAGGTAAAGTTTGTCGGGCTATATGCAAAGCGAATATTTGAGCCATAAACAAATTTCCAAGGGATTGAGAGGGGAAAATGGTTTTATCATACAGATTTCAACTTGCTTTATATTCTATCAGAGAACGTCCATCAGGTTTAGCATTTTTTTTTCGAGTACATGTATAACATTTTAACAGAATCTTTACGGCATATCGCTCTAATAAAAGGGTATTTGCTAATGGCCCCAAAGGTCTCATTCAAATAAATGAATGGTAATTTTTTTTAGAAAAGGGGTATCAAAGAGGTAGACAGTTTTCAAGGGGATCAAAGGAAACCCTTTTGAACCAGTAACCTTTAGGACTCGGTACATAGAGCACATGGTTTCAAAATGAAAAAAAAAAATGGGTAAAATCCAATTATCTACAGGAGCTTTCTTTCCGTACATTTGAAAATGATCAAAGATAGGTACTCATTGCTCTCTCACCAAACACATTATTTTAAATAAAATTCATCGATGATGACTGGAAAAATTATTTAATTTTCTTCGTTTAATGAACTTGAAAGATTTCCATTTGTCCCAATTTCAACTAGTAATAAAGGTTTTCCAATATGTAGTTTCGCGGAAAAAGAAGTAAAGTTCCCGACAATGCTTTACTGCGCCAAATATAATCATTTTTCACCTGGTTTTTACGACGCAACCGAACTTGTTGATCCCACAAACGTAAATATAATTTCGACATAAATCCGCCGTAATGACTTGACCCGAAATAGAAATGGGGACCGAACAGGAAAAAAAGCACTTTCCGAAGGATAAAAAGTCCCCCGAAACCTATGTTATTGTATTGTCAAACGAACGGTTTTGGGGAGTAAAAAAGTATTGGAAAACTTTTTAAAGATGACGTCCTGTGCAGACGCTGTTCTTTAATCATCTCGTGAATAAGATATGATAAGGAGTTTCTCGTTTAGCTAATTAATTACTGTTTTTCCTGTAATGCTGGATTCTTTTTTGCAAGTTTGGAACCCATAAACCTTCTTAATGAGGACAAAAACAATGATTGAAAAGTTATGTGAAACAAAAGTAACATTCATGTGATAATGGGCTACTTGCACGATGGCTTTTGAATCATTTTAATTGAATTGTTATGGTTCCGGAGACAAAAAAAGTGTCAATAATATCGGATTTATCATTCATGAGAGTGTGAACAAGTTAGTAAGTTGGGCTGTGAGCAAATATGCATATAAATGCCCTTGTAACTTCATTATTATAATATTATTACTATATCAAAACAGGGTGTCCGGCTGTCAAAAGCTGCGACCAACACATAACGAGGCAAATCTACAGCAAAAAATGAGTGTGAGAATATGCTGTAGAGTTACCTCGTTAAGTGTTGGTCGCACCTATTCCGGACACCCTATATGATGGTTCAGATGTAGAGGGTGAGGAATTCTACAATAAAGTAGAGATAATACTCAACAATGCACCTACTAATGAAATACGAATCATAACTGATAACTACTGATGATTAAGTTAGAAATGTATTTCGCCTCGAGAATTGAAAGGAAAGAGATAATCGCCTCATACAATTATGTCTAGATAACAGCCTAACAATTACAAACACGTTTTACAAACAACTCTTAAGTTGTACAACATTGTACACACTTGTACAGATTTATTATACAGGGTGTCCAGTTTCCAGAGCGGAAACTTTAGAGACCGATAGAGAATGAAAAAACAACACGAGTTTGTATTATAAACTATTTTCGAGAAAGGCTCTGTTAACGAAATACAGGGTGTTTAAGTTTGACGTAAATGGATCACGCAATGAATTAAACAACATGAAATCACATCAATTTGTCAGGTCCCTCGTCAATGAAATCTATAGGAATTGCCCGGAAGTTGTACTGCAACAATCATATCATAATTTCTGTGTCTTTTGTATCTGAACAAGTTATTACGAAAATGGAGATTTAATTAATTTTTTAAATTTCGTATTGGGAAAAAGTGACCTATAAAAATCGATTAAAAAAGTTCCGCACGGCGGTAACAAATTTATCTATAAAATTAATTAGTAAATGTGTCACATTTCTTTAGTATTAATTGTTGTTGTTAGTGTAATTATTTCAATACTTAAATTATTTTTAGTAAAACATTCAAAATATGCAGATATTCTATTTTGCTACAGATTTTGCCATGGAAATGCGGAAGCGGCAGTATGTGACTATCAAAGACGTTATCCAAATAGGAGACTTCCAGATACTCATGTCTTAATTAGAACACATCAAAATTACGCAACTTTAGCTTACGGGTTCACCGTGAACACAACAACAGAAACCGTCAAATCAGAATCGGATTCTTCGCACTTTTGATATCAATTCCAGGTTAAGTTCTCGCAGGGCGCCTCAGCAACTTCGAATTTCTAAGTCTCAAATATTACGAACAATATGAGACCGCCATAACCCGTCCATCACCTACACCTCTGGCAACATTTACATCCTGCAGATGCCGAAAAACGCATGCAGTTTTGCAATGGGCTTCTAAACTCGATAGAAGGACCTCCTGACTTTTTGCACAAAATTCTATGAACGAATAAATCCTCATTCAGTAGACGTGGAGTAACTAATTATCTTAATCCCCATGTATGGGCAGAAACACATCCTCGAGAAATTCGCCCAGAGTCGTTTCAAAATGAATTTTCAGTAAACATTCGGTTAAGAGGAATATTCGGACAGTATCGATAACGCTGTTTGGGGTCCACATTTTCTACACCCCAGATTGAATTCGGAAGTATTCTTCGAATTTCTCACTAATGACGTACCGGACTACATGGTTGGGTACAACTGGATGGAGCCATTTTGAAATAGCACTCAAAAGAATGGCTAAATATTGATTATCAATCAATAGCCTGGCCACCCAGATCACCGGATCATAATCCACTGGACTTTTACGTTTGGGGACATGTACTTAAAAGACAAATTTTATTTTACTCCAGTTCTGACCAGAGATGATTAAGTTTTACGAATTTAGCAAGCCTGCAATGACATGCAGCAAAATCCCAATCAAATATCAGCTGCAAAATTCGCAAAATAAAATTTATTGAAGTGGGTGGACCACATTTCGAACAGTTTCTTTAATTTTTGTTGAGGTGAAACACCATCGATTGAAATTGTGATTTTCTGTTACAGTTGCATTAAATAATTACCAGCTTTTTAATTTTTTGCTTGAAAACGCTAAGTTGTACAGAAAACAGAAAAATTAATCTTTCTTTCCTTCAACAAGAATGAAGAATACCCTCCTTGGTGCAAACTGCGGGTCAAAATCATAATTTATTGGTAGCCAACCATAGAATTGAATTAAAAATTCCGAAGAAAACAATGTTTAGATCACCAGCATAAGCTGGTACTGCGATTTCCCCCAACATTGAAGAGATAATAGAAAATGACCCTAACCGCATGCTAACGAATCTAACATGCAAGCAAATATGGTTCTATCTTAGAAAAATCCTACAAAGGCCCATTTTAAATATACAATCAAAAACATACTGTTGATCGAACAACAAAGGACAATTAAACAATCCGGTCCAAAACACTCCTAGAAGAACCACAAATGTAGGCTTTTCAAGTCAAAGCCCAACGAAAATGCCGTAAAGATGTAAATGAACATATCAATAATATATACGCCTAGATGCCAGCCCACACAGATACTCTAGAAACCGATGATAAATTCATGAAAATAAAATAGATAACACGGAAATCAATCCCCAAAACATGGAGTACTCTGCCTCATGGACTCTGAAAATCAAAAGATGACCTATATCGACGCTGTTAGGGAAATACTGCCAAAATTATATGCAGATTATTAATACATACGTCCCTAATACTGATATCATCCCCAACAGACTTGAGCATTATCTATCATAGCAAATCGCGCCTGAACAGACCGACTAAGATAGCTAATTGAAAACGTACGGAGAATTAGAAGTTCCAGAACATCTTGCGCAGATACCAAAGACACCCATAGGCATAGTCAAAGCGTTGTAAAAATTGATAATAATCTCTCCTAAAAAGGTCCCACTAGGAAGGGAAGGGACTAATAAGCTATTTATCGCCACTTTTATTTATTTAAGTCTTCACAAGAATTCACACGGGCCAGATAAGTAATGGAAAACCCGCATGGAAGTGCAGTGGTCGACAAAAAAGCTTTACCTACTTGCACTTCGCAGACGATACCACTCTTATAGCTAGCAACAGAGATTCGGTGGAAAGTCTACTAAGTAAATGATAAATAATTAGTGAAATGTTAAGGTTCAAAGCAATTTAAAGAAAACTTATTATCTACTCGCCGAAACAGAAGCTATGATAACCACTAGGATATAGATAGACACAGTTAATAACTGCCAGGCCAAACATTAATTCATTTGCCTGATAAATAACTCAGGAAACTATAAACCAGAAAATTGACATACAATTTAGCTAGCCAAAATCGCCATGACATCATTGAAAGCAATTTGGGAAGACCAACAAATTAACACCACAATAAATATTGTCAAGACTCTGGCATTCTCTGTTTTTTGAAGAACGATGACTGCATCCCTTTAAAATGTGGTGCTGAAGACGAGAAAGTTGAAAATACAGAAGAAATTCTTGCATTTTCCAGTTACTAATATTTCAACAAAATGTTGTCTTCGATATTTACTAAAATGCAAAACTAATTTTTAAATCCAGTAACCACTCAAATACGCACAAATGTAAACTATAGCCGGTGCATGCACGTAGCCCATAAAGTAAAACTTTGAAAGTAATCTGTCGGATATCCTTAAAAGTTTTAAGTAAGTAATTAATACCATCTCATATTAGTGTGCACCAGAAAATGGTCGACATAATAACGCACGCCAAGGATTGGATTTTTCCTCTTAATATTAGGAACTAGAAAATTACTTTTCGCATCTCTCTTGCACGGGGTTTCGTACGTGAAATAGGGCGCATTAATCACGAGGTATAAAGTTATCATGGGAAGCAAACAATGATAGCGACATGTTGCTCCCCGAAAGTTTTAATTTTCCTTGTAGGACGAAGACGCATCGGACGATGCCGACAATTTAATTTCGGTTTCGGTGCCCGCTGTGCGACCTCTTATAGATCGGGCGAAGAGTTGGAGCAAAATGCGGTTTTCCGAATTCAATTTCACATTTGTCTGATTATTGTCTCAAGAGGAGCGAATCACACCTAAATAAATCCATTTGTTGTGCAGTGCAGTCGAGGCACTGTTATATGAAGTGATTAGTAAAACGCTTTAATGGTGAATAACTTTCTGACTATTGAATATTTGAGATTCGATTAATCTTTTGGCGCCATTGTGGGCACACTCGACATGTAAATCTATCTACAGAGTAACACTTTTGAACTTTTTATTTTATTGTATGAGTTGTGGTTTTTATGGGCCCACCAGCAAGGGGGCTAGACAGGGATGTCTATTCTCTCCGTTATTCTTCAAAGCCGATGTTGAAGAAACGATTAGAAACGCAACCAAGAACTGGAACGTATTCACTTTGGGTTCCGCTGACGACACAACTATGTTAACATAATTCAAAAGAAATTCCTGGGTTCCAGTCAATTTTATTGTTTATTATTTAAAA
Organism: Dendroctonus valens; assembly: GCA_024550625.1. NCBI lineage: Eukaryota > Metazoa > Arthropoda > Insecta > Coleoptera > Curculionidae > Dendroctonus > Dendroctonus valens. The sequence continues at coordinate 562,117 of JAJTJO010000120.1, read as the reverse complement.
CATTTTACAAATACGTTTCGGTGTCTTTCTCCACCATCATCAGTTTGTCTAAAATATACATTCACAAGGCGTCATTAATTTAAAAGGAAGAGCTCTGTTAAAATATACATACTAAAATACAAATTACAAACATTAAAAAACATATTAAAATCGTTTGAATCTCTTGGGATCACTCTCAAGGAATTTCTTTTGAATCAAGTTGAAATACAGTCAGGAAAATATACACAATATGTTAACATAGACAGAAGAGAAGGTGGCAATGTTACTCCAACTAATTGGATATTACCTAAAGCGCAGAGGCAGGCCTAAAACTCAATTTTTCATAATTGAAAATAAATACTTTCCAATGGTCATCGATAAAACTAGGGTACTGTCTCAGGCTTCCCAACTGTTTTTTAACAACTTTAGGATGCATTGAAGAGGAAATTAAAGGACAATCTGGAATGGGAAAATCTGCAATCACGAAATTAGTAAAAATATTGAACGATAAGACAGATTCAAAATACGATTGATTGTATTTCCGACTGGAATATACGCAGCAGAGAAATGGACTCTCAATGTCTTTAGCCGACTGGGAATTTAGGTCTTCAAAATGACCAGCTATTGCCGCATAATCATCTGCATAATTGATTCGACCAAACGAATCAATTATGCAGCAACTAAAAATAAATCCCAGGGACAGTCTTCTATCAACTATACAAAGACGTATACTAAAGTATTTCGGGCACGTTATGAGGGAGGATGATTGAAAAGTTGATCATTCCGAGCATGGTCAATGGGAGAAGGAGTAGAGGACGATCATCATCATCATCATCATCAAATGCAAATGGAGGAAGTGATGAGAATTGCGGAGGATTGAGACGCGTGGAAGCAGCTGACTTTCAGATAGAGAAAAATTATTACTTTCCTCCCAAGTTTGTAACACGCTACTGGCTCTTTTATGTTAAGAAAATTTTCGTTTGTTGTACTTCAGTTTTCAAGTAACAAACCGCAAAACATTTTTTTGCAATGCTCGACTAGAAACCAGTGTTAAAAATCTTGGATCTTCCGAATGCCATATGGCAACCCATTTGGTTTAAGTAATCTTGTCTGTTCCGTCGCTCGAACATCGCCACTTAAATAGTTCATACTGTGAGGATTGGCCTTCAGACATTTGAATTACTGAAATATACAGAGTGTTTTAAATTATTGGTGGAAACCATCGGGACATAATTCTTTGTTGAACATAAAATACTCTTTTGCTTTAAAACATTCTAAAGAGATACAGCTCTGCGCTATAAACCTCGTATAATACTGCTAATGGTTGGAACTAATTACCATCTCTTGAATCAACTTTGGAAACGTCCTGAAATTGAAAAGACGCAAATAGGTTTCAGCTGCCTCGTATCCGCCGAGAATACTTGATATTATATTTCTTTATTTCAAAACCATTAAATGCATCAAAATATTTTGTCATGGAAAAAGTTTCAAATGCAAAGTTTGCAGAAGTTTGCAGAAAAATTTTGTTTAAAATTTAGGACACTTGTTTTGCGAAAATAGCACCGCTTCACTGCAGAAATATTAACATAATTATAATATCAATTTAGCTGATGAGCTACATACAAAAACACAAGGCAGGAAAATAACAAAATATCAACAAACTCAACATTACACTAATAATGTGCTTCCGCAACAACATTTTACACTCCTTTATTTTTCGCGGTAATTTATTGAATCCTTTAAGTCCTCTGTATAACAATGAATTTAGGGCCAGGATAGAATTACATTTTCTGTTAACCACAAAATCGTCTTGTATTATAACACTGTATACCCGAAAAACATGTTATTTGGGTACGAATATATTCAGGCAATCACTTCATTTTCTGTTTATATATAAAAAATGCAGATCAAGCATCTTTTTTTGTTCTACAGAGAGTAGATCTAATATTTTCTTCAATGGCGCTGAAGACACATATCTATTGATCCTTAAAATTATTCTCATTGAGCTGTTTTGGGTTATCTGGAATTTCTGTATTCTTAAACAACCAGACCGCAAAAATGTGTTACAAAATAGAGAAGCAGAATCTTGAACAATGCTATTTTTTTCAGACCTTTGCCCAAAACAGGAAGTTTTGAAGACATCTGGTTTTGTTACAAGACAATAGTTAAAGAAGAGGAAGCACCTTTATCGTCCTGTCCACTTTAGAATTTTTTAACCTGAAACTTTCTCTTAATTGACAACCAAATCTAAACGATAATATTTTCAACAATGAAGGTTTTGATGATGTACATCAGTTATCTTTATTGACCTTTTCGGGAAAAATCACCATTTACTGGTGCAAATTTTTCTTAGCTTTCAATAGGAATTCTCCAGTAAAATTTCTTTTCTCTATTCCCTAAATCTCCTTCGGAATCTTCCTTCAGAAGAATGACGAAACATCGTTTAATCACTTGCACTTCACTGACTAACAGAATCTGTACGCGAACACCAGTACCTAAAATGAACGTGGCACCTTTGCTAAAATGTTCTTCCAACATCTTCCTGATAGAATCCTCAACAGAATCAATGGATTTGCCTCTAGTTTCAATTTGAAGTATGATTTTGGTAAATTCGGGCAACTAGGCTTTGATATATTCCCAGTAGCCACAAACTAATTTCTGTAACATCCATTTGCGGTTTTGAGGCGTGTAGTTGGGAAACTATTTCAAGTGCAATTCGGGGAACAAGAAATCACATCAGTAATAAACCGGCCGCAGGTGCACAGACAGGGAATAAAATGAAATAATAGGATTTTGCTTTGTCAGCTGCCGAGCCGTGTGGTGAAATTACGTTATTAGGGGGTCGCGTTTAAATAAGCCCCCACGTTTACGGTCTTTAACTACATTATGTGGCATTGATCAATGAATTGTTCAATATTTAATTGCAATTGGGTTACTTTCTAGAGTAATGTAACGGTGTTTTTGTAAATGGTTTTCAAACATTTTATAATAAAGTCACAATGCACTGATCACATTATGATAATAATAATAATAATAATAATAATAATAATAAAACTAATGCTACCACCGATTTGAAAACAAGGAAGATTGACAATGAGTTACTTTCAAATTATTCAGTAGTTGACAAATTCGTCTTTTTTGAAAATAATCGTTTCTCTTTAAATCGTCCTTCCCTCAACCACCCTCTGAACGACTGCATACATTTTACGATACCCAACCTAAATGACCTGATACACATATTTCTCACATTCATACACCCACTCTCCAACTTAGAGCAAAACATATTGACCAAAGCAAGCATCTATAAATATGCAATAATTATAGGCGACTTTAATCTGATCAAAAACAAAACGAAACAGCTTAAAAGATTTCTAGAAAATTCGGAATTTATAAAACAGCACACCCCACCAACTTTTCTGATGCCCGCAAACGCAGACTCAACACCAGACGTTCTACTGCACACAAGAAACTTAACAAACACCATCAACAACATAAACTTAACCAACGAACTTGTATCCGACCACCTGGCTATTACGTTTAACATAGACTTACAACATACGCAACCTACCTCCAGTACACCTCCTATAGAGAAAAAGTTAAACCTAACAAAGACTGACATAGACAAAGTGAAACAACATACATGACTACATTCAATCGCAAGCACAGCCGATTTCAATAGAAACCATACAACAACTTTCACTAGCCATAGGAAAATTTACCCCGGAAATAAAAAATGCTTTCTACCGACATACACTACTCAAATTCATACTGAGACTCATAAAGCAAAAGAGAGAACTGTACAGACTATATACAAACACTCAAAATAACGACCTAAAAAAGACACTGAACCAACTCAACAGAAACATTAAAACCTTGATTGGACAATACCGACAAGACAAATGGCTAGAAACATGTAAAGAAATACAAAAAGACAAAGGCAAAACAAACTGGCGAAAAATTAAGAAACTAGCGCAATACAAAAAAACTAACACTACTAACACAATTGACGAAAACGGAATAGAACGGTACACAGACAAAGAGAAAGCTGACGCGTTCGCCAGACACTATCAAAGGGCCTTCAGCATATCGACAAACCCTAACTTCGACAATGGCAACTGGAGCTTGATCAACGACTGGTACTTGAACTATTTTAACAGCTAACCAAACTATACATACAAACTGATCACAGACACAGAGTACGATGAAGCCCTAGCGCATATCAAAAACACAACAACGGGAAAAGATAAAATAGAGGCAAAACTCCTGAAAAGCCTAACTCAATAAACACACAAACTCATCCTAACTGAATTGAACAACTGCATCAGAAATAACATAATTCCAAAAACATGGAAAAACGGCTTAATAATCCCTATACCCAAAAATCGACTGGACAATACACAACCGAGCAATTACAGACCAATTACACTGCTACCAGTACTTAGCAAGGTTTTTGAGTACATAATAAGGCAGTGACTGGGAAAACTGGTCGGAAAGTACATACCATCGTATCAGCTCGGATTCAAACATCAGCACTCGACTATTCACCCACTCTTCACTCTGACTAACAATACACAAACAACCCACCTAACTGACAGAAAGACAGCTTGCATGTTTATGGACTTTAACAAGGCTTTTGATAGTGTCTGGCATAGAGGCTTACTATACAAACTACACACACCAACATATCTACTACACACCATAAAGAACTTACTAGAAAACAGACAACTACAAGTACGAATTGACAAAACACTGTCATTTTCTTTTTCCCCTGAACAAGGGCTCCCTCAAGGATCCCCGCTCTCACCGTTTCTCTACAATATATACTGCCATGACATACAATTACAACTTTCCAGACAAAAATCAAATCGACAGATCGGCATACATATTACAATACGCAGACGACACGGCACTTATTGTACATGACAAAACTACTGAGAGAGCAGCTCAAAGACTCCAAACACTAACAAACAACACAATGACATGGTTTTATAAATGGAGACTAACACCAAAACGCGCCAAAAAACCAACTTCTGCTCACAAACCACAGACTCAACGCTGACTCCCCTACAATAACTGCAGACGGACAAACGACACAACCAAAAAACGACGTAAAAAACTTTGGAATCACAATTGACCACACACTTAAATTCACTAAACACATACGAAACATCAGGGCAGAAACAATAAAGAAAACACTTCCGATCACTAACCTACAAAGACAGAGGAATTAGCACAAACACCGCCACCAAAATATATAAAGCTATTTGTAGACCCTTGCTAGACTATGGACATATACTCATGACCAATGGAACAGAAAGGACAAAACGTTATATACAAACAACAGAACAAATTGCACTAAGACTAATAACGGGAATAAGACACCCCCAAAACCCACTACACAACCCCTCCACCCAACTACTAAACGAACGCACAAGATTTCGGAAAGACTCATACATCTACAGACAAAATGGATAAACAACCCCTACAACTGGACCATACTGAATCCCCTTTGTCTTACAAGACCAACCAGATAATCCCGTTTCCGTTTCCCTACATCAACGCTACTCGAACACTTACAAACGCAACTGACTAGTGGACAATAAAATATTTTTTTCTTATCATTAGAATTGGAAAGTTTATTTAATAAGATTATTAACATAGAATAAGAGAATTTTCATCTTTGTTTTTTGTTTAGATTAAGACTACATGTATTAAACAAGGGCAGAAAGACCGATAGGTCGATAGCCTTTTTTAGAAACAAAGATGTTTACTACTTCTCTCTTTTCTTTCTCTTGTAAGTAAATAAAAAGAGTGCAACTGCAAAAACAAGTGTAAAATTGACTAATTTTAAAATAACTTGGGAAGAATTTTTTATATTTTCGATAAACCAATGATTCAACATTTCTTCATTCGTCATGCCTGAACGCAAATATTTCCTTTGCGTCGAGGAGAGTTTATAAATTATTCTAGTAAAACACAGCAACCATTCTTATGTTGCTCGTTGATTGAAACGGAATGGATAGAGTTGCGCGAGTTTCATAAAGCCATATTTTATTCAACTACTTTTTCATCTGGTTAATCTAATTTTGAAAAACGTTTTTTTTGAACAGTCAACATCTTCAAACAATGATCTTTCACTTGTTGCTATCTGAAACAAGTTTCATGTTAGTTCTGTCCTCCAAAATTCTGTAATAAAATAATACAACAAAACTGAACATTTTTGGCGGTTAATGGTCACTAAAAACCATAATGCTTTTTTGATAACTGAAAAAATAATTTCAAGAAATTGATAGCATTTCAAACCCTTCCATCCAGATATTTTACGCTACAATTATGACCAAAAAATCATATTAGTCTAATTTATCGAAATCAACCATGAACAATTAGATATAAGTCGCTAATAACGCATATTATAGAAACTAAAAAGTATTTTCCGTTTTCAAGTTTTTAGATAAAATTTGTGGCCAAATAAACCGAACTTCATAATCCAATATCGAACACTTAATAGATTCGCCAAAATCGTATTTGACAGCTACCTGAAGCACATTTATCACTTCTAATGACAAACAAACATCTCAGGAAGCGCTATTCCATCAAATTCAAGTTAGTTTATATTTCGATTTGAGCATATTTATCGTCTTCCCTCTGGCATTTGTTTAAGTTCACAAGATCCAATATTTGGCTCCAGATTAGGAGTGATTGAGTCGGGAATCGCTCTCGCTTTATGATTGCTATTGACTTTCGGATGATACCGGTGCCCGTAACTGGAAAAATAAGATCCCGAATATTTATGAGGATTTCGCATTAATTTTGTTTAGATTCAATCAACATCAGATGCCGGAAATTGGCCAATTTCAAATGGAATCAACAGTTTATATGACCAGAACTGACAAAATATATATTCTGCTCTGTTGTCTTGGAAGTGAAGAACTCATGCCCGCTTCACTCTCGAAACAATAATTTCACTTAAGTTTTTTTTATTTACACAATTTTCTTCCAAGCAAAGTGGGGTTGCGGACGAAGAAAGAACTGGAAGACCTTTGGAGTCGAATGTGAACGCTTAGGTTTACTTGTGGTAATCGGCAATTAAAATTGCAAACTGATTGAAATCCAGCCCTTCTTAACAGTTTAGTAAACTCGTTAATAGAAAAATTTACATTGAACCAGCCGTGTTAACGTTAGTGAGCGCTGATTCACAATATAGCAGTCTGCTCTTGCTGTATGTGGTAAAGTTCAATTTTGGATGAAACAAGAAAGTAAGACGCAGTAGAATTAAGCCCATCCGATGAAAGCTAGGGGTTCGAAACTGCTATTGAGAGCGTATTTCCGACACCTTAACCTGAGGTTAACTGTTCATAAGCGAATCCATAATTTCATTAGCGTTTGCATTAAATTCCATTTCCAAAACGTTTGTGTTTGTAACTTATTCTACTAAAAGTTGCTCTCGCCTGTTACCTACTACTGTAATTATGTTTAAGCTTCTTAATTTGAAATTAAACCGTAATTAATCTTAATTTCATCGCTGCGTTATATTTTTGTAAATGCACCAATGAAAACAGTTTGCTTTTGGCGTTATTTTGATGCTGGAAATCAAAAGAGCAGCATTCCATGTATTAGGCAAGGCGCAATTTTAAGTTTAATATATTAAAGCCCACTCTTCACTCTGACTAACAATATACAAACAACCCACCTAACTGACAGAAAGACAGCTTGCCTGTTTATGGACATTAACAAGGCTTTTGACAGTGTCTGGCATAGAGGCTTACTATACAAACTATACAAACTACACACACCAACATATCTACTACACACCATAAAGAACTTACTAGAAAACAGACAACTACAAGTACGAATTGACAAAACACTGTCATTTTCTTTTTCCCCTGAACAAGGGCTCCCTCAAGGATCCCCGCACTCACCGTTTCTCTACAATATATACTGCCATGACATATACAATTACAACTTACCAGACAAAAATCAAATCGACAGATCGGCATACATATTACAATACGCAGACGACACGGCACTTACTGTACATGACAAAACTACTGAGAGAGCAGCTCAAAGACTCCAAACACTAACAAACAACACAATGACATGGTTTTATAAATGGAGACTAACACCAACCGCGTCAAAAAACCAACTTCTGCTCACAAACCACAGACTCAACGCTGACTCCCCTACAATAACTGCAGACGGCCAAACGACACAACCAAAAAACGACGTAAAATACCTTGGAATCACAATTGACCACAAACTTAAATTCACTAAACACATACGAAACATAAGGGCAGAAACAATAAAGAGAACAAAACACTTCCGATCACTAACCTACAAAGACAGAGGAATCAGCACAAACACCGCCACCAAAATATATAAAGCTATTTGTAGACCCTTGCTAGACTTTGGACATATACTCATGACCAACGGAACAGAAAGGACAAAACGTTATACACAAACAACAGAACAAATTGCACTAAGACTAATAACACGAATAAGACACCCCCAAAACCCACTACACAACCCCCCCCCCCCCAACCCAACTACTATACGAACGCACAAACATGACAAAGATCTCGGAAAGACTCGTACAGCTACAGACCAAATGGACAAACAACCCCTACAACTGGACCATACTGAATCCCCTTTGTCTTACAAGACCAACCAGACAATCCCGCTTCCGTTTCCCTACATTAACGCTACTCGAACACTTACAAACGCAACTGACTAGTGGACAATAAAATAATCTCTTCTTGCCACTGAAATTTTATTTAGTAATATCGTTAACCTAGAATAAGAAAATTTTCATATCTGTTTTTTTATTTAGATTAAGACTACATGTGTTAAACAAGGGCAGAAAGACCGATAGGTCGATAGCCTTTTTTAGAAATAAAGATGTTTACTACTACTACTATATTAAAGCTTTGACATGTTTCCCTTAAATTTGCACAAAACTCGAGATTGTTTTCATTAAAATCTGCTGGCTGTAACTTGATCGATATACTTGAGAATGGCACATTGCAAGTTAGTTTTTGAAGATAGATTATTTTTGCTTTAGGGGACCGAAGGCGTTCTAATAATGTAGCAATTATTATTATGCAATATCCCTTCAGATAAACTCCCTTCAGATAAAAAATGAAATCATTTGAGCAAAATTCGGTTTTCTGCAAAAAAATTCCGGAGGAAGTGGGAATTTTCAAACTTTTAAAATATCATTTTGTGAGACATCAAAATGCGCAACTTTGCCCTAAACTAACCAAGTTCGTGTCTCTTACGATTTACGAGATCCCAAAGCTAACACTTCACCTTTGTAACACCCTGTATGTGCAAGTACGAATTACAAATACTTGAATATTGAATTATGAACTTGAATACTTAATGAATATGTGATGGTACCTTAATGTATGTTCTCAACAATCGACCACAAGATTCTTTTAGTACAAATCAGTACCAGAAAAGAGCTTTTTTGATAAAATGGATTTCCAAATGAGTTTCAGACCGGAGTTCTTTCAAGAACGAGCTTTTCAACAACCTCCAAGCCTTTCTTAGATAGATCAGAAACGAAATTAATGGCAGACGGCAAAGGATCAACCATTATAACTTTTAGGGGTTAGGCTTTCGATTCCTTGAAACTGGTGAGTTTTTCGGGTTTTTAGGCCGTCGTAAAATATAATTTTTTCCTGATGTTTGGCAAGCACGAGTGCCTTGCACCTTCAGAGCTGGTTTGCTTGAGAGTTTACACTGTACTTATGCGGTTCCTCGGGCGCAGTCCGTATTTATGCAGCGGTTGTGAAGACGTGGTTTGATACAATTTACCATGGAAATTGAACAAAACCAACAGTTGGCTTTCCTGGATGTCTTGGTATCTAGGAACGGGATCCAATTAGACCATCGGATATATAGAATGCCACCCACACGGACATATACCTCGACAAGCTATCCAACCATCACCCGAGCCAAAAACAAGGAGTTATCAAGAGTCTCACGGATTGAGCCAGGAAAATATGTGGACCACAGCACCTATCAGCGGAACTATAGCGTTTAGAAAGGGCTTTCCTTCAAAACGGATACTCTCAGATTGACACCAAAAGAGCAGTAAGGGTGGACCGTGCCGAAAAGAGTGAAACCACTCAAAGGGCCTTTCTGCCTTTCATTCCCAGAGTTACGGGCAGAATTGGGAAGATCCTAGGGAAACATAACATAAAAACCATCTACAAGCCCACGACAAAGGTCCAGGAATGTCTAAAGTCGGTTAAGGACAGAAGACCTTCCCTCGCCACTGCAGGTATCTACTGAATCCCATACTCCTGTGGAAGCTTTTACATAGGAGCCACTAAGAGATCGGTTAAGACGAGGATCGAAGAACATCGACGAAATTGCAGATTGGGACATGTGGAAAAGTCGGCAGTGGCCGGACATGCCCTCAGTGAAGGAGTGCACATCATCAAATTTGCAGAAACTGAAGTCCTAGCCACAACAACAGGGTATCACCCCCGACTAATACTAGAAGCTATCCAAATACACAAGTACAGCGTCAATTTTAGCAGAAAAGAAGAGACAATGGTGACCAGGCAGAAAGGCAAGGAAAGGTAACGGCACAGGACAAGAAGAAGAATCTACTACATCGGATCATAAAAACAAACAACAGAACGTTAGCATAAACACCCTTGGTACATAAACAGCTATTATGTTTCACCTACATATTATTGATCCATAATACCTTAGAAATGAAACATAATAATATTCATAACAACCGCAGGGCATTATAAGTGGGCCGTATAATAACGGCCGCTTATAATGCCCGCTGGTATTCTGATTGAACTCATACTCCCTATCATAGGATGCTCTCGACTTTACAGGCAGCAAATTTTCTGTAGCTTTTGCTGCGTTTCCTCTTATAGTAGTAGTAAATATCTTTATTTCCAAAAAAGGCTATCGACCTATCGGTCTTTCTGCCTTCCTCTTATATTTTGCGGAATTTCTTCCATTCTTTGCGATAAATTACTGCTAATTGACAGGGACACCAAAGTCACTTCAGATAAAAATCACAAATCATTAAATTATTTCATACAGGTACAGGCATAACGTTTTTTTTTAATGTTAATAACTATAAATAATTGATGAAAAACCATTACATGCAACATAAAGCATTGTATGCAGCACAGGCGTTACGGAGACAATAATGCCCATCAGGCCAAATCCTATCCCTCTGGCCAAAGGTCCTCGGGCTAGTTCGACCTTCAGGGTATTATACAATCCGTAACACCCTTGGTACATAAATAGCTATTTAGTAAGCAACTAATATGCGCAACAACGTTTTAACTGACTGGACATTTTCTCTTCGTGTTCAGTAGCAAAATGTTTTATTGGAAAAAATGCTTTTAATAAATAGTGGAATTTAAAATGCAAATTTCAACAACATCGATTTGTTAATTAAGAGCGTTGGAATGCAGTATTAAATCGATTTTAATGTATTTTATTTGTTAATGACACAGTAAAGTAAGTGCATGTAATAAAAAAACAGGAAAAGTTTACGTCTCAAATGAATGATAGTTATGGCCAAATGTGACACAGCACTAAGGAAGAATTTATAGAAACCCTTTACTTGCACAATGGATTTATAATAAGGCAATGCAAATTGGTCTCTTTAATTTCATTAAACTTCAACTCCATAAGCCTTAATTAAGCCGGCATAAGATTACTACAAATTAAGGCTTTAAAAGGACTCTACTAATTTGAAAGTACATATGCCGTGGGAATTATAGAATCGACAGCTGCTATTTGATCGCTAATTTGATGATACATTATTAAAATAACTGAATACCATTCTAGTTGTATAAATGGATTTTAAATAAATATTATTTACAATATCAGGTACTTCCAGGAGAGGAGCACATTCTTTTACCTTCAAGTGTAGCAAATAAACCAGCGAAAATATAAAATAATGACATAAATATAAAATATAACAAATGACAAAAATGCATCATTACGACTATACTTCGATAAAATGAGCAAGTGATTTATTGCCATCTAGCAAGAGACATAATCGACCCGGACCAATTTGAAGTGAAAAACTTTACAATTCGTGTCAAAGATTAAATCGGTTTGTCCTAACAATGAAATGAATAATACAATAATTATGCAACAATGCAATCTTACTTTTCAATTTTCAATCAGATATCAATAATTTCCGGTTGGGGAATATCAATTTTCGCTCTTCCTGTTATGCCTGCTGTTAATGTTATCTGTTGGCCGAAAATTGAAACGATGGACGATTAAAAACTGATGAGATTGAAATGGTTGAATAATTTATTTTAATGGATAACCTGGTGGTGACTGCCTCATTTCCATAAGCCACATCGAAAATAGACTAGCCAAAATTATTGGCACATGTGAGAAAATTCCTATAGGATGAACGAAAAATCGATCTCGAGCCATATTTTTAGACAGAATAAATAGATTTTTATTAATGAAAATCTGGATTTTTCAAACGAGAACCAACCTATTTTATTCTTTAAAATTCCCATTAAAGCAAAATACACAAACGACAAGACAGGTAGATAGCTGTCTAACAATCAATGTTTACACATCCACACGCCCAAGCCATCAGTGCATCCCCATCTGCGGGAGTTAAGTCTTCTATAATGTAAACATTTATTTACTTGGAGCAAATATTTACATTTGGGGTTTATTTCGAATTTTTACTGGAACAATCTGATGGGGATATGGGGACTGAATTGATTTACCAAAAAAACAAGTGTTTTAAAGTTTTAGGAACATTTAATTCGGCTAGATGTTTGAATCACTCTGTATATGAAATCATAATTACTTATCTGAAGAACTCTAATTTGGGCAGTGGCGTTTTTGCATATCAAGTTCATATTAGATAATTTTCGTTTAATTCATATGCATATTTTTAGTCCTCACATATACACCTATAAATACATGTTTGAAAATGAGTTTTGTGTGTGAAATTTCCCGATTGCTTCAAAAATGCCCGTTTGTGTTGATTTTGTTTTGATTCTGAATATTTGCAATCAACACTTATGCTATGGCTACCTTGGATTTCCTGCTGATATTAAGTAACAATTAAATTAATGAAAAAATTGATAATAAAAGTACAATGCTCACGATGATAAAGCATTTCGTACAATCACTCGACTTATCCATGAATGCATGCGATTGCAATTATTCTTTCAAACATTAAGCTATTATTTTGTTTGAAATAAACTTATTGTTTTCAGTTCAGGAATATTTGCACCGCTTTATAATGAAAGAACATGTGTCCTTTAATTAAGTTTGAGATCAGTTTAGAGCAGTTATGTTTTTATATTAAAACATACCTTATGCCCTTTATGTTTTGATAAATTAATAGGTTCTAAGAGGCCGCAATATGACTTAGCTAATCGTTTTTTTTGTTATTTCTGTTGAAATAATATATTGAACAAGAGACAGTAAGACAGTAAGCCAATGCTAAACAAACTAAAACTTATAAAAGAAAGGAAAACAACATCCAGATATGCAGCAGAATTCCAGGAGCTCAACGGGAGGATACAGAGGGCAGTGAGGAGAGATGTAAGATCCCATAATACCAGAACAATTCAAACCGTAATTGAAGATAACTCTAACATGAAAGTCCTTAGATCGAGACTTTTGCGTGGAAAAAGCATAATTCTCAAAATGAAGGATGAGGTTGACTGGAAGACACGAAATCTCTAAACACATGGAAATCTTGTATTCTCGTTTGTACACCTCCGTTATGCTGGATCGTAATGTTCAGAAAGATACCATTTGCAATGTAGGTTCAAAATAAATTCCTGATATAACCAAAGAGGAAACAAGGGTGGCACTAGGACAAATGAAGAACCGTAAATCGCCTGGTGAAGACAGAGTAACCTGTGAAATGCTAAAAATGGGCGGAGACGTCATGGAACAAATTCTACAGGTGTTGTTTACTAAATGTTTATCTGAAGGCAACATCCCTGAAACATGGCACAACGCGGAGGTTGTTCTGCTTTTTAAAAAGGGCGACATCACGGACATTGAAAATTATCGACCTATCAGCCTTACAAACCGACTGACAAGTAGATTAGATCTCATGTTAATAGAGAAGACAAAGGAGTATAATATTCCAAGTCATTTCGCCTTTATAGACTTTCATAAGATATTTGAAACATGGGCGGTCCTGCGTGCGATGCATGACAGAGCAAGGATTGACTCAAGATATTCTACCCTTCTTAAGAATATATATCGAAGCGCTACTCCCCGAGTAAAAATTACGGAAGACCTGAGAAGCGAAAAAATTCCAATTAACAGGGGAGTTCACCACGGTGATCCCATATCCCCAAAACGTTTTACGTTGGCCTTGGAAGACGTTTTTAAAAAACTTCCGTGGGAAAATAAAGGCCTAAACGTTGATGGTACCTTTTAAAACCATTTATGCTTCGCCGATGACATAGTGCTTATTACTTCAGATATCCAGGAGTTTAAGAACATGCTAGAACAACTAAATGAAGCTGCAAATAACGTCAGACTAAGAATGACTGTATCAAAAACAAAAATAATGAGGAGTGAGAAAAACATAAGAATAACAGGCATAACTTTGGAAATTGTTGACAAATATATATATCTTGGTCATCAAGTCATTAAAATGGGAAAGGAAAACCAAACGGCAGACATAAAGCGAAGAATACGACTGACATGGATGGCATTTGGAAAACTGAGTCATAGCTAAAAACCCTGACATTCCTATAAACCTTAAACGAAAGGTCTTTAGCACATGCCTGTCGCAACATATAGTCTTGAGACAAAGGCTTTAACCAAGAAGTACAGCAATAACCTTAGAACAATGCAAAGGGCCATGGAGCGGGCAATGCTTGGCGTTAGCTGACGAGATAAAATCCGTAACGAGGCAATAAGAAGACGAACGAAGGTAATGGACATAATACAGCGAATCGCTGAGCTCAAGTGGCAATGGGGTGGGAATGTTGCCAGACTAAGTGTGGACAGATGGGTATCAAGGTTTCTACACTGCAGATTACCGCAAACAAGGAGGAGTGTCGGCGGGCCACAGAGGCGATGGTTGGATGATGTTAAAAGAATAGGAGGAGGAAGATGGCACCATACAGCGAAAGACAGAACAGCATTGAAACAAATGAAAGAGGCCTTTGTTCAAGAGTGAACAGATAATGACTGACGAAGAAGAAGAAGAAGAAGAAGAAGAAGAATATCTTTAACGTTGCAGTAAAGTGAAATTAAAAACTACCTTAAGGTATTTTCATAAAGAATGAATAGAAACTGATCAGATTTTCCTTCATTTTTGTCAACTGTTCAACTTATTAATGTTGTCTATAAGCACCTGAGACGCGAAAGAGAAAACATATGTTTGTGCTCGTTATGGTTGTTTTTCTCAAATATTAACCTTTTCATTTTTTTGTGCGTAAATCTATATTTTTTAAATAAATCAAAATTTAACTTTTTGATTAGGTTACGATATAAAATATAGTCGAAATGAAAAAATCCTCAATTGCCCAAAATTAGTACCCTTCCTTCCAATTCTATAAATTTCCCCATGTAAATTTTGTGCCAAAAGAGTATTTGAAAGTATTCGGATATTAGGAACATACCTGGTGTTAATCTTTCAAGAAAATTACTAAGAAATGCATTTTGTAGATACCGTAGTTCTTTTACCTAACAAGGATATCAACAGCTAAATTTCTTGTGAATGAAGCAAGTGACAATACTCTAGAATGTTGGTAAAAACAAGACAAATGAAGGAACAATAAAAATGCGAATTTTGATTAACATGAAAACGCCATCTCAAATAAAATCAAAATTGTGGAAAAAAACTTGACTGTTTCTCAAAATTTGTAAATTGTTAAAGTTCATAAAATTGTTAAATTCGATGGAAATGAAAAAACTAATTTTCAATTTTCAGTCATTTATTTTAAAATTTTCAATCAAAAACGAATCACAAAATTGTGTGCTGTTATAGGTACCTTCAAAACTTCATTTCCAACACCATTCACTCAGTTTGAAACTAATCATTTGTCATGTAAAATTATTTATGTAAAGTAGTAAGTAACTATTTATGTAAAAAATTCTTCATTTACTCGACCAAAAAGAAGCAAAACATGGAAATCTTGAAACTTTATAACATAGTAGCTTCCTTATTTCAATTAAGTGATATTTATGGCGCAGAAGGCATAAACTAAATTGCTAGGTAGCAACTACTAACCCAAACATATATTTTGCATAGATCTGAAAATGCAATTTATTGATTAGAGCGAACGCCTTGAAAATATTGAATGTTCTAAATAAATAGAACGTTACTTGGCATAAAGTTTGCATTTCCACTTAGCGGAATTGTGATAAATAGAGAAAAAATCCTGTAATCTTGTCAACTAAGGCTGTAAGTACATAATGAACTCGTATCTGGATTATCAACAAACACTTTTGCCAGTGACTTTAAAACTATTTATTGATAGACGTAGTCATCGGAATTTTCCGGAATTTTTTTCAGATAGTGCCCCAATTTCTTATAACATTAGCAGTTATTTGAAGACATCCTAACGAAATTAACAATCGCCTTAATGGGGAGAGATAGTTGGAAGCAGCTATAGCTATAAAAACCAAGAAGATCCATATTGTTCATTCTTTTGGGGATCAAAATCGTCCTACAATTTTTGAGGGGGTCAGTACCATAATCGTATCATTGGAGAACATAATGAATTCGGAACTTTTAATGACATTTTTAAGGGAAAGTACAGACGTGAACTCATTGGAACCAGGAATAATCTGAACAAACACCAAGTACCAAATATCAAAAAAAATAGAGGAAATAAATTATTTTTTTAATTATTCAGCTCCTAGGTTCTACAATGCCTTTCCAAATAACTTAAAAGAGATTGATGTTATATAAACGTTCATAAGAATAAAGGATGCAGGCACTTAATTTTTTGAAATATAAAAAAACATGATTTTACTAAATGGCTTTTGTATATAGTAGTAGTAGTAAACATCTTTATTTCTAAAAAAGGCTATCGACCTATCGGTCTTTCTCCCTTGTTTAATACATGTAGTCTTAATCTAAATAAAAAACAAATATGAAAAGTCTCTTATTCTAGGTTAACGATATTATTAAATAAAATTTCAGTGGCAAGAAGAAATTATTTTATTGTCCACTAGTCAGTTGCGTTTGTAAGTGTTCGAGTAGCGTTAATGTAGGGAAACGGAAGCGGGATTGTCTGGTTGGTCTTGTAAGGCAAAGGGGATTCAGTATGGTCCAGTTGTAGGGGTTGTTTGCCCATTTTGTCTGTAGCTGTATGAGTCTTTCCGAGATCTTTGTCATGTTTGTGCGTTCGTATAGTAGTTGGGTGGGGGGGTTGTGTAGTGGGTTTTGGGGGTGTCTTATTCGTGTTATTAGTCTTAGTGCAATCTGTTCTGTTGTTTGTGTATAACGTTTTGTCCTTTCTGTTCCGTTGGTCATGAGTATATGTCCAAAGTCTAGCAAGGGTCTACAAATAGCGTTATATATTTTGGTGGCGGTGTTTGTGCTGATTCCTCTGTCTTTGTAGGTTAGTGATCGGAAGTGTTTTGTTCTCTTTATTGTTTCTGCCCTGATGTTTTGTATGTGTTTAGTGAATTTAAGTTTGTGGTCAATTGTGATTCCAAGGTATTTTACGTCGTTTTTTGGTTGTGTCGTTTGGCCGTCTGCAGTTATTGTAGGGGAGTCAGCGTTGTTTTGTATATATTTTTTAAATATATATCTTCTGAGAGTAGAATCAGTAGAAGAATGTGAGAAAACTAGGTAAAAAGTTTTGCTTTTCACTTTCGTTCCTACCCTTTATACAGGGTGCGTTAGTTTATAGTAGTAGGACTTTAACAAAGGATAAAATACCCTATTTTAACATAAAAATCTTTTATTGAAAGCGGTTTCGTTTTTGAGAAACAGGGTAGCAAATTTATCAATTTATTTTCATTTTCTTAAAATATTTTACGCAGATATTAAAACACTGTAATAAGTTTTCTATATTCTGGGGCTGATCGCAATACTAGGCGCTAAAAATGCAGAGAACGCCACACAGCACTATTGTTAAATTTTACAAATATTATCACTTTTTTGTGCCTACCTGAGTCAATTTATTCAAAAAAATGATTTTCCGTTTAAATTAAAGTAAGAACGGTACTCTGGTTTGCAGTCGCTAACTGTGAGCATTTTAGAGTTTTTTCAAAATACTTTTTAATTGCATATTAATACACTACAAAGTAAAAAACTTAAATTAAACATTTTATATATCTTAAGTGAATTTTCAATAGAAAATTCGTTTTGCTGAATGCAGAGGTGGCAGTAACGTTCAATAGAACTCTAATTTATTGAGAGGCGTTTTTTATTTGCAAAATGAGATTTTTCAAAGATGCATTTGGAGCGGCATAAAGGTTTTATCTTTTAGGAAGCCCCACACAAAAAATCTCATGATGTCAGATGAGGAGAACGTGGAGGCCACATAACCGGACCACCAAAAAAGTTGAAATATATATTTATTTGTCTCAAAAATCCACCTCACATCTGAAAA
This sequence comes from Dendroctonus valens, assembly GCA_024550625.1. Classification (NCBI taxonomy): domain Eukaryota; kingdom Metazoa; phylum Arthropoda; class Insecta; order Coleoptera; family Curculionidae; genus Dendroctonus; species Dendroctonus valens. The sequence goes on along the minus strand of JAJTJO010000120.1, from coordinate 543,563 downwards.
ACGAAGCAATTTTCAATAGATGTTTATATGAAATTTTCATCTTGAAATTGAACTTTCATTGGCCGTTAAAGTCCTGCTTAAATGATTACTGTATTAAATTAAAAAATAACTATAATATAAACAGTTTTTTTAATGAAGAAGCTTTAAAATATATCGAACACACTAACCGAGCATAGCAACGACTTCCGAAGGTTTTCAGTAAGTATGAAAAAATTTAAAATTGGAATTTTGGGGATTCTTCCGAAACATTACTTTCCTGACTCTTTGCTTTTAATTTTTAATAATTTCAAGTGTTTCAGTTCCTAATGTAACAGGTTGGCCATAATCAATGAGACTGTTTTTTTCTATAGTTTCTTTAAAAAATATTTACAAAGTATTTAAAATCAATTTTTTATTTTATAATTTTACTGATGATGGTAGAATATATATACCGATACGGATTGACTTAAGGCGGTTTTGTAAAAATTCTAATATAAATGAGTGAAACTCAGAAAGTTTTGTAAATTAACAAAAAAATTATCAAAGTTATATAAGTACATCTTTAAAGGGTAATGTCTGTGGGCAATTGAACTTTTGGTCAAAAGTCCAAATGTTCCTTGAGCAAAATGCCAACAAACGTGCATTTTATTAAAATCGGTTATTATGTAATATTTTGTGCATGTTTTTTCTTAAAAACTCTAAAAGAAAAAATGCGAGCTTTTGAACCAAAAACACCTCTCGATTCGGACGGTGTTCATTTCTTTCGTGTGCTTAACATAATATATTTTATGTACTATGCATGTTACTGGATTGAATTTAATCAATTTATTATTATTATTATATATTATTATTCACACTGGTGCCGCTTTGTTTAAAGGTAGCCATTACGCCTACTCATAAATTTTATGCAGAATTTTTACATTTTCTGTAGGATTTTAATATTTTATGTAGATTTTTTTGTTGGGATTTGTTATGTTGGTATCCTATCCTATTCGAATCTTGCACAAACAGCTTGTAAGTAACTACATACAAATTTTTTTTGGAAAATGTAATTTAATTTACTTTAGTATGACTATGGTTTTTATTAACACCTCGTCACTTCTAAATAGGAAATATGTGATCTGCGTTGCAGAAAATATTTTAAAAAGTGTGTCCAGTAATCGTCTTTCTATGTATCAAAAATGTGACAAAATTAAGCAGCAGTTTCGGAGAATATGGTCTATGGAATATTTAAATATATTACAAAACAGGATGAATTCTTCGAAAGATCCTGATTGTAATCGTGTGGTGCTACTTTTCGCAAATCTACTAGCAAATTTTCTACAGATTAACCTGACAAAGATTTTAGAGAAAATAGAAAATAATTTAATTTATACATTTAGTAAGATCAAGTATGAATTTTCGTTTTAGATTCAATAGTTTTCCGGAAAATGCAACAAGACAATTCTCCCGGCAGAAGGCGGGAGTTACCTTGCGGCATTGTTAAAACGGTTTGTGGAGGCTGTGGCTCAGTAACAGGTTGGTTGATTGTCTAAAATAAAAGTTTTGAAGTTGAGCATAAGTTTAATTGGCAGTTTTTGGAAAAAAGTGTAAAGGCTTTTACGAAACTTAGCAAATAATACAGTCAGTTTCAGGCACCGGTAAAGCTTTCTAAGCTATGTGGAAGAAGCAAATGTGTTTGAGTCATTGTTATTTAGAAAGGCATAAAAAGGTCTTACCATATCGAAAGAAGCCGAAAACTTGTCAGGAACAACGACGGCAGAACTCTGATGCACCTGATGATGAACCGCCTGTTGATGGTGCTGTTGAAGTTGTTGGTTCTCGAAATAGTTGATTTCGGTGTATCGATTCACGATCAATGTTGAAGGTGCCAAGGGTTGTAAATTAAAGGCACCGGGGGCACATTGCCCGCAAGTACAGAGCGGCGCGGGGGCAGCGGGGGTAATGGGTGGATAGCAGTCAGTAGGGGGGACAACAGGGCAGTAGGGTACTAAATAGGGATATTGGCTAGGGGCGTTGAAATAATACGTCGTGGTGCCGATTTCAGAGCAATTAATGGGCGAAATTTTCAAGCCAGGGATTGTCTGATCGAGATTGTCTTGGTTTATCAAATATTGCACGATTGTCTTCCTTATTTACATATATACTCTGATGATTGGCCGAACGTTGTTACCCTATTATTATTATTCTAGAATTACTTGCAACATTTAAAAGCCAAATCTACAGCTGTCCTAATTACTTCTATTAGATATGTATGGATGCACAGTGGAGTGACACTGTAACTAGCTAAAAAAGTTAATAGACTTAGCGCACAACCTTGACTTAAAAAGATTGTCCGAATATCAACAACCAAATATGCTCAGTGGATGATTGTCTGCTAAACGATATTGACTCGTGATGTTAAGGAGATTGTAAGTCCGCAACTATTAATCGGCATCTAGCTAATAGACGCGAGGATGTAATTTTGCCGAGCCCTGTTGATGCGGACGGAGGTCAAGAAACTTACAAGAGCCCAAGACCTTAAGCTCGGTATATAATGGTAATATGTACGTGTACTGTAGAACCACGCCGGTGTTTAAATTTAACTTATGTTTACACTTTATAGTAATATATTAGGTTAAATATAGAATCATTTGACTATGATTAAAACTTACGTTTCTAAGTTTCTATAATAACTAGGATTGATTGTCGATAATTTCAATTCTTGGACTAGACGCCTGTTGCCGTCTTCGCCTTCAAAACGCCCAAAACAAAATGGTCAAAAGTTACGAAAAAACAACGGAATCTGCTCAAAAACTTTTCGCGCTCTAAAACTTTTAGGTTTGTACTTGAACCTAGGAACGTTTCAATCGGTGCCGAAAGGTCCGGTACCGGCTCCGGTGACAGAACCAGGAAAACAAAGATGTACGTAGTTAGTAGCGAAGAACGAGTGAGTTAGTTAGTTAGTTTGGGCTCGCGATGGAGCTTGATGGCGATTTGAAAGACAGAGAGGACGTGTCGCGGGGTCGGCAAGTGTAATTGGATGATGATTGCAGGAAGAGGAGAACTCCCGAGGGCGCGAACGTCTAAAGGAAGTCAAGACCTTTACCGGTTTCGGAGTGTCAAGGACGAGATGTCGATCGGTGTGATGTGGTAGAGAGCAGTGAATGAGTTCGTCAAGGAGTAGAAAGATGGGACCGCCGCACTTAAAAGCGTTCGAGCCCGGACTGACGAGCGATTGCCGCTGCCGCCAAGAACGGCGCCCGCGACGGACGGCCGAGACGGAGGGCGCGCATCGCGACGCGAATTCGCGTTCGGCCCCCACGGCGCGCGCCTTCGCCCGAGGAACAGGTGCGACGCCAAGGGGGCAATCTACCTGTTCGAGTCTGCAGGGATAGGGAATGGGGTTGGCTGCCTCCTGACCCTTTTTTACATTGCATTTTAAATTTACCCAAAGTAAATAGGTTAATCGCTATGCTGATTTTCCACACTTCTAGAGTGTGTCCTAATGGGATCACTGGTCAAATAAAGTTATAATCGATTGCAATATATTTTGAGTCAAACTATTCGTTTCGCAAGAAAATAATTTCGGGTTTTTAGTGTAAAACTAAACTTTTACAAACATTTCCATCCGAGTTACTTTTCAGAAAAAACGGATTTTTAGTTTAACCAACTTCTAGGGCAGCCATTTCTTCCCCGATGTAATGAATTAATTTTTTTAAAGAGTCAAGCATAAGTACAGAGACTTCCCTATTATTCTTCGGAAAAGTTTTAAAGCATAATCTGTAACAGAATCTATCAAGGAATTTAGTCCCGAGCTTAGAAAACTGGTCAGATCTGTTACCAGTTTTTTAACTGGTAACATGTGGATATATTCATCCCATCTGATAGACCATTGAGAGCTGGTTTCAGAAATATATAATTATATGTCCTATGCGTGACGGTTCTCGGTATAGTGTAGTATGTGTGTATAGTGTTCTCGGTATAGACTATACCGAGTATAGTGTCGTGTGTCGCAAAGGTAATACGGAAGTAGTTATTTGGGTGGGACACTTAAAAAATAATCGAGATTCAGGGAGTCTAACACTCCATATATCTAGAACCGTCAACGCAAAGGGCTTATAATTGTATATTTATTGAAACCATATATTTCGAATAACAAGCATTTGACAAATTGTGACGTAGTCTGAAGCTTCTTTCAGAAAACGTACACCAATATCGAATTCCTGGATAAGATGTTTGTTATGGGGGCATGCCACAGTAGCATAGCAGAAGTTGTAAGAACTTTTACCAACAAAGGGCGGCAATTGGCTGATTGGCTCCAGGAATTGAGGCAGGACAACCAAGAGGTGTTGGAGAGGTGTGGACAACCAAGAGGAACAGGTATTGGAGATAATTGTAGGAGTAGCAGAGCCTTCCAGGAGTACTCGGGGCATTGCGCAACAACTGACACTTCCCAGGCTATGCACCGGATACTTACCCAGGAAGGGCTACATTTCTACCATGTATGTAAGATATAGGACACAGGGGCACATCTAATCTCTGGTCTACCGAACACCGGTACAAATTGGGCAGAAGTTAATTAACCGAGTACGAGAAGCTGCTCAAATTGTGAACTCACTAATGCTGCGAAGAGGGCACGCACAATAACGTGATTACAGGGGCATAAACATGTTTGGAGTTAAACGGGCAGCACTTCGAACAATTCTTGTGAGTTATCACATTTCAAAACGGTTCTTTTCACACCCACAGATTCATTTCTAAAAATTTCGACTTGCGTCTGCGGATCAAAACGGACAAATTGTGATCCGTTTTGCAATTTGACTGTAATGACAGTAAAGGTGTCTTTGCCAGAGATTGCGGTGATATTTGTAGATTTCTTAAAAGTATTTTACTTATTTCGATTTCATTACCCAGTTTTCTTTTGTATTGGTAGTTTACTATACTAGGAACTATCTATTCAACTCAAAAAAGTAAATCTAAAAATTGAACGTATTACTTTTTGGAAAATATTAAATTTACTTTTACTTTTTGGAAAAAAACTGAAATCGCCCTAAATGTGTAAAATTGTACAGTATTTTTATTGGAAGGACATGAGAAGCTCAACGACGGTAGCATATTTAGAATTTGTTTTAGTACCAAAGGACCAGACAGATGTTTAATCAGTGTATTTATGAATAAAATTAAGTTATTTTAACAGAATAGTGCGATAGATTTAGGATCTTTTTATGTAAATTTTACAAATAACTCTTGTAGAAGGATTTTTTGTTAAGTTTGTTATGTGTTTTAATTAATGTTGCTTTATAAACTTTGTTTGACTCTTGCATAAGGTTTTTGTTAGTTTTGATATGTGTTTTAATTAATTTATTTCAAATGTTTTAATTAATGTCGTTTTCTTAACTTTATTTGAGCGTAAAATTTTGGGGTATTTTCATATCGAAAAAGGGCTGATAAAGTGGGTTTCATAAGACCATTACAACCTTGTAGACTTGCTTGTAAATTATTTTCAAAAGAACAATCTTTTCCGCGTGTATCATATGCCGCAGCGCAAAGATAAACCTGCTGGAGCGCTGTAAACCGAAATAACTGCAAAATCTTTAACAACTTTGCTAGGAATAGTGAGATCTCAAGTCAAATCAAGGATCTCACATAATAAAAATATAGCCCCACAAAAAAAATGTTGTCCGCCGAAGAGAAAACCAGAACTAAGGATGAGAAATTAACAAAAACTAATTTTTTTTAATTTAGTTAATAAATAATGAGTGTATTTCAAAACTACTGCTAGAGGTTATTATTATTTTAATAAATATAACATTATTTTGAAGTTGTTTATTGTTTTATCAAAAGTGTTTTCAAAAGCCTGGTGTTTACTGATTGATCAGACAAGTTCATCATATGAGCTGAAAAAAGTTGTTTAAGCCGTGAACATCACCTATCTGCGGTTTAAACCTAAAACTTGTTAGGCGTTATTTGTACTGCAATTATAACTTCCGCACAGCATTTCTTCCGAGTACGTTCTGAGATGAAGTCAACGTATTAAAGAAGTTATGAAAAGCTCTAAATTTCATGCAACTCTCGACGCTTTCGTCATTAAGCGAACTTCTTAATTTGCTCTTAATAAGCGTCATATTTGAAAATAATTGTTCACAACAGTAAGTAAATTGTCAAGATGCCAAATGCATAGGTTTTCAATTGATCATAAAGATCAGGAAGACCATGTTTCAAATATAATTTCTTCCTGTTTTCTATATTTCGAAAGATCAGTAAACTGTTGCCTGATTTCTCTCCAGAAAAATTTTTTAGTTCCCACTGTAACTTTATGAACTTTTCGTCCATAAATCTTTGTTTCTTGTGTTCCCTAATCTATCAATAGTTGAAAATGGTGAACAATTTAGCTCGCACACCATTGTCACTTGTGGCTTCGTTAAAAAAGATAGAGGAGATTTTTTCAGATCCTAAAATAATTAAAACGAGTGTTAAAAGACTCTTGCATTTTATGCAAAATGTAGTAACTATCCATTCTCCATGTCTTGAACTAGTGATGTTAATGTTTGTTCAAACGAAAGTATCGCTTCTAAAAGATTGTGTGCAATGCTAAAGTACGACCAGGATGACTGTGCGAGTCTAACTTGGTCGAAGTTGCGCGGGTGCAAATAGAGCTACTTGCTCTATTCGCATTCGGAAGATGGCTTTTGGCTGGCTCCGCCCAATTTTGCCAACGCGCACAAATATAATATGATGACCGACACGCACAGCTATCCTGGTCGTACTATACCTCTCCATTTCAGATTCTTATTCAAGCTATTTAAGCGCGATGTCATCATCAACGCTACTGAACTCAGGAGACTCAATTTTTTTCTGATGTAAAAATGTCTTATTATGTTCAAGGCATAAATCAAAACGTTTCAGTATTGAGCCTCTCGACAGCAAACGCACTTCGTTATGCAAAAGAAGATCAGAATATTGGTTATTTGCTTCTTCTAATAAACCAGAAACTGCCTGTCAGAAAGTCTTACTATCTGCGTGACTAAATCCATCACACATGCAAACTCTTTTGGAAACGTCTGTTCGCAACATGCTTCCTGATGTAACACAGAGTGAAACGAAAAAAACTTTTTTTTGAAGAGTGAAACAAAACCATTGATTTTACCCCTCATCCTTCGTCCTCCATGTGAAGACATAGAAGCCAATTTTATTTTTCCTTAAGTATTCGAAAATAGCAGTACATATACATATCTTCACTACGGGTTTGATCCTTAAGGGGAACTAGTGCTAATAATTCCTCACGAAGACTTGCTTCGGATAAATACCGCACTACTAGCGTAACTTGCGCTAATCCTTTATGTCACATAACTCTTCACACGCAATAGAAAATGCAGATGAAACCTTCAAATCTTCAAATTGTTAAATTTTTGTATTTTTTGGCCATTGGACAGTTCTCTCGCGCATCTATAAAGACTGGTCATTGGGCATACAGTTTTCATAACGTGAGTGTACCCGCGTTTCTATTCCGAGGCAGTAAATGCGAGCACTTTTAACAGCAATGTCCTTTTTTATGGCTGGGGTCGAAACCAAGCAAACAGAATTCCAGTGTCCGACTGCACCCTTTGAATATTGAATCTAAATGAAGCTCTGGGGCCGATTGACACAAATAGAACATCTTGCGATAAAAGAGCGACCTGTGCAAACGATAAATCACCTTTGCCGAGAAAAGCTACCCTTTTTTGAACTTTTATGAACCCTTCAGGCAACGGGTTGTTACATATTGTAGCGGTGATAGGTGCATGACCCTTTCGAAGAAACACTCGCAAACTTTTTGTTGTTTTCCGCACAAAAGGTGTCACCGAAATAAATTTCTTTTATATGTATCTGTACTGGGTTTTCTTGTTATGGGTTGTATGAATTATTGTCCAAAAACTTCTGCTTTTTTTATAAATATCGAAATACTTCGCATAATGTTCACTTTGCCTGTTTTTCATAATAAACCATGCTGTATATTATACAGTTTTTTGTTTTAATAAATGTTTTGTCATTTATAGCTGCGACCCCTCTATTTGGATATGAACGTAATTTTTTATAAAATCTGATTAATAATTCGGCATAAGATGAAGATGAGGAGACTAATGCGAACAACAGACACAGATGTGCTAGAAGTGTTTTAGTTAAAAATAAGAAAAATTCGTCAACAACTAAGGTGTAATGGTAAATAAAGTTTCCAGATAAAGACACCTAGCAGACCTGCCTCGAATGACATTAAAAATACACTAACACACTTAAGTGACATGATGAAACTCATGTCGAATGCAAGAAACTTTCTACTTTAGTTTGAAGTATATGCTTGCTCTATACATTTGGCTTGGCTTAGGCGCTAACTTCAACATCCAAAACAAAATGTCGCTGAAAGCTTTAAACAATGTTTAAAATACGTTTAAGTACATCTAAAATAGAGCCTAATTCCATTAGTAAACCTCTAATCCAAGTATCTAAACCAAGTATCCTCCTGTAAACGAACAAAATGTCATTGTGGTCTTGGTTGAAAAAACTGTGGAGTTTTTTAATACAAACCCAGAAAAGTTTATTTCAAGACGCATTCACTAAGCTTTCTCTAAGGAAAATTTTGCCCGTACTTAGCCCAAAACAGCTGTTTCCTTATAATGATCCAGCTCTGGTAAAATTGCATATTTATTTTCAGTTGCAGTTGACAAATGAGCAAAATGCTTTTTTCTGGAGCTACTATGTTGGACATAGTTAATGGTAATGGTTCAATAATTTGCCACTTATCGAATTGAACATTGTAAGGTAGAAAAACGATTACAATAGTGAAGTTTGAAGGCAAACAAGATGCAGTTCCAATTCAGACTTATGCAAGATTTTGCGATATATCCATTTAAGACCAAAGAATGCCACAAAAACTCTACCACAAAGGCAAAACATACGTATCAAGCGGCTTATCTTTGTCACGACAGAGTCAACTAAGCAAACAAATTCAGTGTTAAACTAGTGAAAATTTACACAAAATATACCCTATCCCTTAAGTAATTAATACCAGACCAAATGAAACAATACACAGTACGTGTTATAAATTATCCTCTCGTACCTCATTTGCGATTAAAGTTACTTTAAATTCCTTTGCTTAGGATTAAAATCGTTTCCTGTGAATGTATACTCAGGACTTAGTTGTGATATAACAAATTAAAGTCCTAAGTAAATTTGACGAAAAGCCATTGCCACATGGCTTTATATTCCTCATAATTTAATAAATACACTTTCCAGTCGCTTAAAAAGGAAGCCTCATTTCCGCCTAAAAATAGCAACCTAATTTATGATTCGCGAAACGACAGAAATCTTTTTTTTTTGTTTTAAACGCGACATTTTGATATTAAAAAAGTTCTCCTATAGAATTTTTTGATGAAAAGTCAAAGCGGCAATGATGTTTTTTGTCATTATCAGGTAGTTACAGGTAGATAGTTTTGGTAAAGCATTTGTCAAATTGTGACTAACTTTGAAACTTCTTTCCCAAAATGTACACCAATATCGAATTTGCGAATATGCTATTAGGAACATGGCAGAAGCTGTAAGAATTTACGGCAACAAAATGCTAGAAACACTGGACGATTGGCTCCAGGAAGATAGTGGACGACAATTGGTGTTCGGGTTCCAGACACAGAGGAACAGGTACTGGCGATAATTGCAGCAGAGCCTTCCAGGGGTACTCAGAGCGTTGCATAACAACTTTTCAGGCGCTTTCAGACACTTTCCCAGGCACCAAATACATACCGATTAAGGTACTACATTCCTACCACTTATGTAAGATACACAGAACACAAGGACACATTAAACCTCTGGTCAATTAAACACCGGTACAATTTGAGCAGGAGTTAATAAATCCAATACGAGAAGCTGCTCGAGAAGAGTGCACAATAAGCTGATGGCGCATGCACTAACTTATTTGGAGTTAAATGTGTGTTTATTTGTAAACACATCAATTCCATGTCATGATGGCAATAAAGAACAATTTTTCATTGACAATATTGACATTTAGAAGAATAACCTAATTTATTGCCACTTTCTGTATTTTTCCATGGTTACTGGAATTTTATATAATTACGAAACGACAGGTATTTACATAATGTTAATTAGGCAGATTACCTTGAAAAACATTGTTGCCCTCCTTCTCATCTAGTCTTTTGCAAATATCTCAGTTTTTAATAACACTTAATTTTTTAAATTATTTTTCCTGTACTCCGAAAACACCCCCAGGCAACACCCTGTATAATTCAGGTTAAGTTTTCTTCGACTTTCAATGTCGAAAACAAAAATGTCTTGTAAAGTTAGAGAAATAAAATGTTACATGTTAAGTACGCGTTTTAAATTTCAGCTGTCGGAAACATGCACTTTTGATCATTTATAATGGTTCATTATACCGGGTGTTCCACCGGCAACTGCCGCGATCGATATCTAACAAACTATAATTGGGAGAAAATTGAATTTATTTATTTAGCGTATGGCAATTCAGACAGTAAAGTTAAACGCTGATTTACACATATAAGTTAATAGAACAAACTTTACGATTTCACAAACAAATATTAAGTCGGTTAATGTAATCTATTGGATTGCGGTTGCCAGCAGGAAGTCTTCAGGTCTGCCTTTGTAGGATCTTGTGGGACATTCCTCCGTGATGTTTGGTATTCTCCGCAGTGGCAGTATGGTGATGGTTGTTTGCCCCATTTGTGCAGGAGGTATGCGCATCTGCCATGTTGCGTCCTAATTCTATTAAGTATGCACCAGGTTCTGCGTAGAAGGTCAAACCCCGAGGGCTTTTGGGTAATGCAGGGCATATTATTTCCTTGTTGAGTGGTCCATTCATGAGTCCATGTATTGGTCAGGTCGAACTCCTCTTGCATTGCTGCACCTGCCGTTTTAGTCGGTGGATTTCTGGTTAGCGTCCTCAATGTTTTGGTGTATTGGCAGATTTCTATTTTCCATGATCTTTTTGTACTCTCGTGTAAGGGCGCTTATCCGACGTAGCTTTGGGGGTTGGATATGGCTTAATACTAGGAGTCACTGCGTGGGGATCGATTTAATGACGCAAGCGATCATCCTCATGGTGTTATTCAGTTCAGGAGTCCACCTTATTTACGTGCGGACTGTTAAGCCAAAGCTGAACTGAAGCTAAGCTGAATCGGTGGATACTTCCACCCATGCAGCTGCTATTGTCTCCAGATCTGCTGTTAGGATTTCCCCATATAGTTTAATTGAGTTACATCTTGTTGTCAGCACTCAATCGTCGGCGTAACCGAACTTAGTTGACCTTGTTTCCGGCATATCCGATATATATATAGACCGAAGAGGAGCGGAGCGAGCACTAATCCCTGTAGCAAGCCGTTGTTAAGGTTCTTTGGTGAGCTGATGTCGGTGCCCATTATAACCTAAAACGTCAGATCACCAGGCATCTTCGATATCCGTTGGGTTATTGGTTTGCAGGGTATACTTCTGAGAAGCTTGCAGAGCATTCCCTCCTGCTGCCGAGAGGTCGATGAATGCAGCTGAGGTTTTAAGTTTTCGCTGGAATCCCGCTTTGATATAGGTGATAAACGACAGGAGCTGGTCTGCGCGCTTCGTTTTGGCCGTTCCTAGTTCCGTATTAGTATTTTTGGAGATGAGTTTAAAACATTCACTTTTGCTAATTAAAATTAAGTCTCTCCGAAAGTAATTAAAATTGTGACGCTTACATTTCATTTATAAAATAAATGAATCTAATTTAACTTTTGGATCATAAAACGTGATTGATTGATTATCTGTTTACCTTATGGCTCTGCACAGCCCAATTTGTGATTGACAGTGCTAATTTATTTTTCAGGAAAGTCCCGATCATTCCTAAACGATGATATAATGGAGTTTGAGAACGATATGTGTAATTGGACGAGCTTTGTATCGATTTTTATATACAAATTCTAAATTGTAATTTTTTATTTACATGATTCGGTTTCATCTAATAACTTTTTCATCTGCCCATTTGTTTTGCTATTGATACTGGTTTTGCAAAAATTATTCAGATGATTTTCTGCAATAATTTTCAAATTCACCAATTATTGCACAACACTGTCAAGATTTGTGAGAAGTAAGTATTAAAAAATATTGATATGAAATATCCTGCTCGGCTTTCAATGACCTTTATAAATAACTTTAATATTTATATCCTGTAAAGGTGCAGGTTATTTCTGGGCTAGCAGGGTTTTCGATGCTTAGTAAAAGTGGGATCGAACTGGGAAAGGAAGCCCCAAACAATACAGTACAAGTAAGGAAATCAAGCAACATGCTAAATAAGAATTAATACGAGTACTTTTGAAAGGATGCACCAAGGGAATAGTTGTAAGATTTAAAAAATAAATAAGGAATTGTAAAAGTTGAATCTTTTTTAAACTTGCACAATAAGATGAAGTATTTGCTAAAATGGTTAAACAAAATCTGTAACAAATACGCTTCACCCAAACGAAAAGTTAGGAAACTTAAAGAAGTTGATTTTGGCACAATGGGATTTTTATATTTTATCGTTTTCCAAGATCGAATCTGAATTAAAAAATGATAATGTTGAAAAGGGGAGCTAAACGTCTATGAGAAATTTTAAAACTTTTAATTCTGCTATAAAATTGCTATTTGATGTAACTAATCAATAGAAAATTACTGACATTGAATCATCTGTGCTGATTTCAATGTTATGTTTGAACCTCGCTCCACAACAGCAGGAACTCAAAGGATGGAATTTAATAATTCACGAATAAAGTTTTCATAAACATTAAGAAACAGGATTTGACAATTGTTTTATGCAAAATCCATTTTTTTCACTGAAATATAGAATTCAATCCTTTGCATCGGGGTTTAGTAGATCGTAAATACAACGAACTGGTTAGAACTAATTTTTTTGGAAATTAACTTCACGAGAAATCGTCGTCTTAACACTATTCAACTTACATTTCAGTAATTGTGTCACTACTATTGCAACTGTTAAAACAATACAAAATATATTTTATTTATTATCTGAACTACGTGTCTTCACAGTCTGTACGAGTGCAAATACATTGTTTAAACAATATTCTAAATATTATGTTAAATTAATAAATTCGAACGCAGTTAATCGATGGAAAGTCAAAGGGCAGGCAGCAAAAAAGGTTTTGATAGATGCTTCTGAAAATGGTGTATATTGTTCTTTGTTCAGATTAAGCTCTGTTTTTTTAAAGTAAAAACTTTGCAAATGAATAAGATTAAGGATCATAATGAACGGTATACTTTTAACAATTAATGATACGTTCACAATTGATACTAACTTATTTCCAATGTCTTCAGAATACTGCACTATCGACCAAAGCACATACAGCAAAATTTTAAAGCAAAAGATCTGAATAAACAAGATAGAAACACTCAGTATAGGCATAATTCATCTCAAGAGGCCTCAAAAAAAACTTCCTTAACCTTTTAAAAACAAACTTGGAAAGGGTCTGCTGTAATATTATTAATAAAAATATTGTAGGGCATTTAGAATATTTGATAAAAATATAAATCTAATTAGAAGATATAGTTCTGACCGGAAATTTCTATAATGTCAATCAACAGAGACTTAAACCCTTTCCCAAAGATTTTCAGTTATTGAAATCAGATTATCAAGTTGTAAAATATCTCCAGAACATACGATAACTTCGAAGAGCCCCGCAATGCTTCTTTCAAAAAATTTGTAATTTGTGTGATAACGTTTCTATACAGATATACATCATTATACCGCCTATATTTTAAATTAAAACTCTTTTGCTCCTTAGCAGTAACTGCACGTTGTTTGAGAGCAAATTTGATAAAAGCATTTAAAATGATTAGCAAAAGCTCCAGTTGGCCTATTTGATTATACAGTTGTTTCCTTTCTCCAGCTGTTAGAGTAGGAAACAAGGAACATCCTACGCTCCTTATTATTGGGACACCGGGTACATTTATGTTTTCGCATTTATAAAAGACAAAGCATATATTTCCTTTACTAAGAAACACATCATGTTTTTGAGATGAAAACAACCACAATCCGTTGATTTAAGCTCATTGAGTACTGACACGAGAATGACAATAATAAGAAAAATTATAATCCTCATAATAATAGGAGGTGTACAAAGAAGGTTTGAATTTGATGGAATGGTAATATTTTCAAGGTAGAAGTATGCCATACAGTTTGGATTCCCTCTATATGCAAACGGAAAGATTAAATAATTGGTTAACACCATAGTGTCTAACAAATAAAAATGTCCAGCTCTGAACAATATGAAAGAACGGAACATATCCATAATGCTCCATTTACAGTATAAAATGCAAAACTGAACGTTTCGAATGCATGTCTGCTTAATATCAGCCCTTTCGCATCTGTATTACAGGAAATTTGTGGCATTGTGCCCTTTCAATAACACAAACAGTAAGTTTCGAAACATTTCCTTAATTTTTATTTAATTCAAAGTTATTCTTCAACGTAAGTTTTGCTCAAACTCTGTGTATTCGCAAACGTGTTTTTCCTATTGTGGCCGTTTTTTTGGTTTAATACTAATAATAATGTACAAAATCTATAATAATTGCATGTTGATTGAGAACTTTGATTGCCATTGAAATGCTATTTACTTTCTACTACTTTAATAGCATTTTAGAGTATGGTAAAATGGAAATAAAATTTAGGAAAAAAATGAAAAAAGGAGATGCAGGAAACTTTTTTATAACACTCATAAGTGTGTACAAACAACAATCCTCATTGGGATAATGGGCTTTACTAACTAAACTTCATTTTAATTTGGCCAAGCCGAATTGATTTCAACATTGCCGAGTTTAAAATAAAATGTTATAAACAGAAGTGCAATCGACCTTTAGTAGAGGATACGCGTTTTACAGATAGATATTTGGTCCCCTTTAGACCTTAAGGGCATTCATCATTCTCAGTGACGTTATTTCCCCATTTTTCCATGTTTTCCCGATAAACTAATTGTGTCCACGTCAGAACCAGACTCGAACAGGACACGCGTGGCTTTCTTGTTTGGGTAAAAGTAAAATTGGAACAAGTTAGTTTCACAAACAAAAAAAAAGCGAAACCAATTTTTTGTAATTACTGACAAAATCACATTACACAAAGAAACTGAAACTGCCTGTTAAACGTTCGAACCATTCCGAAAAAAATACCGTTGATTGTGCTTTTTTCACTCTAGAAAGCTTTTTTGCTCTTAGTATTTTCAACAAACAGCAAAGCCAGGTTAAATGTTCTTTTTAATTCAGGCTTCAAAAGCGAATTGGTTAACAAATCAAATTACCAACAGTTTCTCTAGGGTAAATTCAAAACTCACGTAATAACTTTCCAGGTAGGTAGGTGGCTAATTTATCCAGATAGGAGTGTCGAATTAAATCCAAACTATGTGCATTTACCATAAATTAAACACGCCAATTTCTCTGAAGTTTAGTCGCGGAAATAACGTGCCTAATAATGTCACATGAATTAGCTAAATCTGACTGCTTTTAAAGACCAACAAGGCACTATTTGATTTACTTATGCTTCTATAGTGATATATTGGTTTGTATTTTAATATTTTTATTTGCCAAAGTTATGACTTTGGAAATTCATGAATTCCAAAGAAGAAAGAAATATACTTAAAATCGATACAGTTCAGATGAATTCTGTTCAACAGCGAAACAAATAGATCACAAAGCTTAGTTCTGCTCTTCAAACCGTATCACTTCTGAGAACGATTGCTGCAGATCAGAGTGAAACGTTAAGCAGAAATATCATTAAACGTTTAAGTTAGAAAACTAACAACTTTTCAGAGAATTGAACGTGTTAAGCGAAGTAGAAAAATTATATGCATATTGCATTAAAATTTTAATATTTGCAACTTAACTAAGTAAAAGACACTGAACCAACTTAATAGAAACATTAAAACTCTGATTGGACAATACCGACAAGACAAATGGCTAGAAACATGTAAAGAAATACAGAAGGACAAAGGCAAAACATACTGGCGAAAAATTAAGAAACTGGCGCAATACAGGAAGACTGGCACTACTGACACAATTGACGAAAACGGAATAGAACGCTACACAGACAAAGAGAAAGCGGACGCATTCGCCAGACACTATCAAAGGGCCTTCAGCATATCGACAAACCTTAACTTCGACAATGACAACTGGAACTTGATCAACGACTGGTACCTGAACTATTTTAACAGCTCACCAAACTACACCTACAAACTGATCACAGACACAGAGTACGATGAAGACATAGCGCACATCAAAAACACATCTGCATCACAAATGGTAGAACAACTGCATCACAAATGGTAGAATCCCAGAAACATGAAAAAACGGCTTAATAATCCCTATACCCAAAAATGGACTGGACAATACACAAACGAGCAACTACAGACCAATTACACTACTTCCAGTACTAAGCAAAATTTTTGAATACATAATCAAGCAGCGGCTTGAAAAAGTGATTGGAAAATATATACCTACCTACCAATTTGGTTTCAAACAACATCACTCGACTGTTCATCCGCTCTTTATTTTGGCCAACAATATACAAACTACCCACCTAACTCACAGACAGACAGCTTGCCTGTTTATGGACATTAACAAGGCTTGATAGTGTCTGGCATAGAGGCTTACTATACAAACTATACAAACTACACACACCAACATATCTACTACACACCATAAAGAACTTACTAGAAAACAGACAACTACAAGAACGAATTGACAAAACACTGTCATTTTCTTTTTCCCCTGAACAAGGGCTCCCTCAAGGATCCCCGCTCTCACAGTTTCTCTACAATATATACTGCCATGACATATACAATTACAACTTACCAGACAAAAATCAAATCGACAGATCGGCATACATATTACAATACGCAGACAACACGGCACTTATTGTACATGACAAAACTACTGAGAGAGCAGCTCAAAGACTCCAAACACTAACAAACAACACAATGACATGGTTTTATAAATGGAGACTAACACCAAACGCGTCAAAAAACCAACTTCTGCTCACAAACCACAGACTCAACGCTGACTCCCCTACAATAACTGCAGACGGCCAAACGACACAACCAAAAAACGACGTAAAATACCTTGGAATCACAATTGACCACAAACTTAAATTCACTAAACACATACGAAACATCAGGGCAGAAACAATAAAGAGAACAAAACACTTCCGATCACTAACCTACAAAGACAGAGGAATTAGCACAAACACCGCCACCAAAATATATAAAACGATTTGTAGACCCTTGCTAGACTTTGGACATATACTCATGACCAACGGAACAGAAAGGACAAAACGTTATACACAAACAACAGAACAAATTGCACTAAGACTAATAACATGAATAAGACACCCCCAAAACCCACTGCACAACCCCCCCACCCAACTACTATACGAACGCACAAACATGACAAAGATCTCGGAAAGACTCATACATCTACAGACAAAATGGACAAACAACCCCTACAATTGGACCATACTGAACCCCCTTTGTCTTACAAGACCAACCAGACAATCCCGCTTCCGTTTCCCTACATCAACGCTACTCGAACACTTACAAACGCAACTGACTAGTGGACAATAAAATAATTTTTTCTTGTCATTGGAATTTTATTTAATAATATTGTTAACCTAGAATAAGAGAATTTTCATATTTGTTTTTTATTTAGATTAAGACTACATGTATTAAACAAGGGCAGAAAGACCAATAGGTCGATAGCCTTTTTTAGAAATAAAGATGTTTACTACTACTACTAAGTAAAAACCTAGAACTCTGCCTAATCTAATCGACCATTTGATTTTTAAAATCAAACATATTAAATGAAACATCCAAAGGTGTTTCTAATATGTCAATTTCGAGTAAAAATATGTTTTTCAAAACGAGTCGCTTGCTGAATAAATAAGTAAATTAATTACTAATTATTGCGTTCGACTTTTCAACTGACAATATCGGCTAAACTTTTTCACTGATAAAAAATTAAAAGGTCATGAATTTTTGGAACTTTATAGAAAAACAAAAAGAAATATAAAGTTGCGCGACCCTTATCAACCAGTCCGGGTTATGTTGATGTGAAAGGTCCCAAACAATGAAAGGAACGGGGTTGAAGGGAGCATCTAACTAAATATCTACCCTCCTGCAAGGAGGTAACAAGCCTGCATCGGAAATTAAAATATCACGAATTGAAAGATAACGTCAGGAAAATATACTGCTTAAAATTTCAAAACAGATTTTTCTACCCCTGCTAAATGAGTGCCAATTTAAACATGTTTCAGTTTGGAAGGTTTTTAATGAAGACAAATTTGGTTTTGTTCATTATCGAAGTGTGCAGATTTTTTCAACGTCCAATAATTATTGGGGCAGTAGGGTCAGGGTTAAAATCAAGAAAATGTCTTTATCTTCGTAAATCACAAAATGACTCAAACTGATCGGAATGATCAGTTAAGGAAATGCGTAAAAGTTTAAACGGCAGTAGTAATCAGAACATTGTTCTGTATAAAAAAAAATAATGAAATTTGAAAGTTTTTCGTTTACTAAATTTCCATTAGAGTTTTGTTCGATATCTTCTCGATTGAGACCATTTTTCGACAATAGGTTTAAAATCAATGTAGAGGACTCTTCTCGGCCTGACCTCACGTTGTTGCCAGGATTTTAATTATTACTTTGCTGATAAATTATTAACGTAAAAGTTTACATAAAAATTCATCTAGATAGAATATCCATTCTAAATTAATCAGTCAAGTTCGACTGAAAATTGATTGTTTGGTACCCAAAGATGGAGAAAAGAAACATTTCAAAGGTACGTAATTTGGAAAACTAGACAGAACAATTGGAATCAAGATGAAAGAAATAAATAACAATAAAAAAGAAAAGGATATTTCTTCATTCAAAAAATTCATCAAAAATTCATCCCCTCCACTCTTAATGTAGAACAAATTTCAACTTCCTTGCCACCGATAATATTCAAACAATGAGATCACCCGAACATCTGGAAGAACTAGAAGTGGAATTATCCCATATCAAATGGAACATCTTGGGCCTATGCGAAACTAGACTACCTGACGAAAAATGCATCACACTGAAGTCAGACCCTCTTTTGTATCGAAACAACAGGGAGGAAAATTCACACATTGGCGGCACAGCAATAATGAATCATAAGAGTATAAAGCAGCTCGTTACTAAGATGAAATCCATATCGAAGAAAGGTATAGTGTCCAAATAATTCAAGTGTATGCCCCTACAGGCTCTGCAGCCAATGATCAGATAGAGAACTTCTACGATGACATTTCACAAGCATTGGCAATAGAAACAGCACACTACAAATTCATAATTGGCGATTCCAATGCCAAACTAGGAGAACCAGCGGGAACCCGACATCACTATGTGGGTAAATTCGGACTGGGTTCTATCAACGAACGAGGAGAAATACTTATCAATTATCTCCAAAAAGAACGGATATACTGTATGAACTCCTTCAAAAAATCAGAAAAGAACCGTTGGACATGGGGAAGGCCCGAACTCAAATACGCAAAACGAGATCGATTACGTATTGACGAATAAAAAGATTTCTGTAAAGGACGTATAGGCCCTAAATCGCTTTGATACTGGTAGTGATCACATGTTGGTAAAAGCTAAAATAGAAATAAACGTGAAAAGAGAACCAAAAAAGTTAATCAAAATACAACCATTTCCTACATCAGAAACAATTCAGAAAAAAAAAGAAATTGTCCAATAAAGAAGCACTGAACAGCTTGAATATAGACGACCTAGAAAACAGAATAAGTACTGACATTAGAGGGACAATCAAAAAGATATGTACCACTACCAAGAATAAGATTATTCAAAATTAAAAAAGGAGACTAGAGAACTCATGGCGAAGAGAAGAAACTTGGAGAATGGGACTTTTGAATATAACGAAATTAATAAATCTATGAAAAAGGAAACAAGAGAAGATTTAAGGCAGTACAACACAAGAATGATAACAACGACTATCGAAAACAACAAAAACATGAAAATACTTAAAACACTTAACAATAATGCTGGCCTCCAAATACACCAACTAAAGGACGCAAACGAAAACATCAAAGAAGATAAAAAATATTTAATGGTTATCCTAGAAAATTTCTACAGCACACTATATACAGAAAACAGCCTAAAACCAGAAATCGAAGTTGATGAAACGATTCTTAATGTGGGCTCTGAAGATCTGCCTGACATCACCATACAAGAAGTAGAACTAGCATTGTCTCAAATGAAAAACAGTAAAGCATAAGGGAAAGATGGAATTACAGTGGAAATGATAAAACTTGGTGGAAGCACTACTGTAGAATCAATGAAAATTCTTCTTACTAAATGTCTAACAGAAGGCGTAATACTCTAAACATGGCAAAATGCCCAGGTGATTTAACTGTACCAAAAGGGAGATAAGTTAAGAATCGACAACTATCGGCCTATTAGCTTAGTCCCCCACCCGTACAAACTTCTGACAAAGATAGTAACAAATAGACTTACAACTAGATTAGATACCCTCCAGCCCTCGGAACAAACTGGCTTCCGTAAAGGTCATAGCACAATTGAACACATACAATCCATTCGCACGATAATAGAAAAATATAGAGGACAACGAACGGCTACACCTCGCATTTGTTGACTCTAACAAAGCGTTTGACTCCGTAGAATTGTGGGCTATTTTTCAGGCAATGAACAATGCAAGAATCGACTCTCGCTACAGACAGCTTCTCAAACACATATATGAAAATGCGACAATCACCGTTAAAATAACGGAAGAAATAGAAACAAACAAAATGCAAATAAAAAAAGGAGTAAGACAAGGGGACACCATCTCCCCCAGAGATGTTCACACTTACACTGAAAGATATTTTAAGAACTCTAGACTGGAATAAGAAAGTCATCAAGGTCGACGACAAGCATCTGAGCATCTATGTTTTGCGGATGATATAGTGCTCTTTAGCCAGAATTTAGTGGAATTACAAGAGATGTTGGAGGAACTTCAAAGAGAATCCGCAAGAATAGGATTAACCATGAATTAAAATAAAAGAAAAATCATGACACCTGACAATATACAATAGGTGACCGAATAGTTGACAATGTCGAAAAATATGTATATTTGGGACATTGCACCAGATTAGGCGAAGAACAGTGATAACATACAAGCTCAGGACCACCCAACGAGCCATGGAACGGATGATGTTGGGAATAAGCCTTAAAGACCACATCACAAACGAAAGCATTAGACAAAGAACTAAAGTTGAAGACGTCATATCACCCTGAAATGGAGCTGGGGTAGGACACGTTGCCCGACAGGATGACTTGAGATGGTCAAGAAGCATCATTCAATGGAAACCTCGCATACATAAACGCAGCCTTGGCAGACCACAGTTACGCTGGCTCGATGGTATCAAAAACAAAGTGGGCAACGGATGACACCATCTGGCACAGGACAAAGAAATATAGGGGAAACCTATGTCCAGGAGTGTGATGAGGGATTGTGAAGGGTTGCTGAAAGAAGAAGAAGATTGGCCATTCTGTGAGTTTTTGAGCTCGTATGTTTTGTATGATGGGATTGTTGCTAAATTATTGTAGAATGCTGAAATATTTTCCTTGTTCTCCCCATCCCCGTTAACAACAGCAAAAGTAAGGCTTAATTATAAGTAAAAAAATGTCCTGCGAATATTTTCTCATTAAATCCTCGGTTATAATTAATTAAACGTTTCAACTGACATGACTTTTACTCATTACTTAAGGGAAAGCTTTCGATTCCGGAGATTTAACGGAGGAAAACGAAATTAATAAATGTTTATTGCTTCATTTGCTCGTCAAAGAGGA
The DNA here is from genome assembly GCA_024550625.1 of Dendroctonus valens. NCBI lineage: Eukaryota > Metazoa > Arthropoda > Insecta > Coleoptera > Curculionidae > Dendroctonus > Dendroctonus valens. The sequence goes on along the minus strand of JAJTJO010000120.1, from coordinate 521,709 downwards.
AGCTGAACATTTGAAAAAATATTTACATTTTTAAATATCCAAACATTCAAAACCAAAATATATCATCGAGACGACGTGAAATACTACAAACGAATGTTCATAATTAGCAAATTAAAGTTTCCTTTCATGCCAAATCTCAATTCCTAATGGTCTAATTGTAAGTATGTATTTGCTGAAAATTAAATTTTTGGAATTTTCTTCAATCTTTTTCTGAATCGTGGTGACTCAAACAAACTGAAAATTTGAAATTCATCAATTTCCGGTAAACTTCTTAAATCAAAGTTGTTTAATCAGCCGAATTTGAAAATCAGATGATAATAAAACGCTTTTCAGGTACATCAAAATATAAATTCTTCTAAAAGCAAGCGCATCCTTAAAACCGAGGAACATAAATCTTAAATCTGCTACAAATCCTATACATTTTCCAGAAACTAACCCTTTCTCAATCCATTAATCCGTCATTTCTATTGAGAAACGACAAAGAGTAATCCTGGATTCATCTGCCTTTTGTTGAAAGACCTAAATCTTTTGTCCCTTTTATAAAAGGAAGGATGACTACTCCCAAGTTTAAAGAGCATTACATATTTTTGGCTCTTGGAGATTTGTCCTCAATAAGCATATTATGCTTGTCCAGTTTTCCGCTTTATACTATATGTTCTCTACAACTACATATGAATCGAAATCAGCGTCTAAAATTTATATTATAGAAAAGTATTTTAAAATCGTGCATTCTTATGTAGAGATTTAACAAAAATACCAGTGTAGTTCTCAGTTTAGAGGAAACATTTCAAATAGATACCAACAAATAAAACTTATAGAATTGAGTTCTCCAATAGAATTATTAAAAGATAAACAAATTCGCCTCTAAGTGATTGGTTTAAAAATTTCAATTTAGAGAAGTTAAAAAAAATGGCAACTCTTTTTTACTTCATTGCCTCTCGGCTGACGTAAATATATTTTCGCTTCGAATACCCTTATTATCTTAAATGCCTTCAATTAAAAATTAAAACGCGTGAAGGCAAAAATAGGGTAAGATCGATGCGAATTACCCCGGCTCGATACCCGGCTTAATCTCAGGCAGTCGATTTTCATTAAAATATTTCCCATTTTTAATTCTACAAGGAGAATAATGAATTTGTATTTTACGGACTGTGGGACGAGTTTAATGGTTCTCTGAAGAATGCCTTATTGGCTTACGTACTTTAGTTGATTGAATTGGAAATCTTTGAAGCTAACAATTTTAGGCTTAATAATGAAATTTAAAGTTTCAATATAAATAAAACACAGGAGTAACTATTATATCAGTGATTAAATAAAAATATCGAAAAGATGTAGTGCCCTGCTTTCATCTAAAACGGTAGGATATCTTATTGATATATATCAGTATAAAATATAAAAATTATACAAAAAATAGAGATATTTTTAAATCAAGGCAAAGTTGAATAGATGAAAGAATAGAAAAACCTGCAATAAACCCCTACTTTCTAAGTCTCCAAACGTCTTCTATTGTTGTAACTTATTTAGCTAGGAGGTTTTGCATGTAAACTTAATGCTATGTTCTTTAGGTTTTTATCAATTTGAAAAAAGCAGGATCACCAAAATCGGACCTCCGTAATAGCTATAATAAGGATTGGCAAATACCTGAAAGGAAAAAACGGAATTTACTGAAGATGCACGCAATGTTGTTTTGGACCCGGAATCGGGCTTGGCACAAAAGTAAACACACAACCATAGATCTTAGGATTTCGTCGGAGTAAGGAAAACAAGCATTAAAAGACGGCGTTGATCCCTTTAGTAGACGTTCGCAAGGGAAGGACGGATTACCGACGGAAAAACCGAAGACTTGGAAAAACATCGAAACCGAACGGAATAGAGGTGTAGGAAAACGCTCATACAATATTTATTGTGTCGCTGTTTTCCATGCTATTAGTCAATGCCTATTTAATTCTTTATTTTTTCCCAGCCCTATTTTTCTAGGCGCCAACGTCTAAATTATTTTCTATTCTATTATTTACGAAAAACTGATTGATTTAGTATTGGTTGCTTTACCTACATCCTTCAGCTATGCAAGAAATCCTTGCAGATCTAATGCATCTAGATATATATTGATGCATCCACGTGCTTCTATAGTTATAAGAACAAAGACAAGTTTGGGGCATATAGAGGATCTTAACCGAGAGACAGCCAGGAAATTGACATAAAAATATTAAATAGGTGTTTTAAAAAAAAAAACAATACCTAATTAAATCGTTGCATTTCCCAGTTGTTTCGGGTTTCAACCTTATTTACTAAGTAGAAATATGCAGGTGAAACACCTGCATATTTCAAGCATAAAAATGGTAAGAAAAAAGTAGAACCAATGAGTTTATGTGTCTATGCATCCATTAGAAAAATGCTTCTAGTCGAAGCTGCAAGAACAAAGAAAGCTTGAGCCACATAGAAAGTGTGGGTCTGCATCCTTTAGACAAACTATTTTATCGATAGAGATAGTAGTAAGAACAAAGAGAATCAAATTCGCAAAATGTGCTTACGAAAACAATAAAGAGAGAGTATTTTAGTAAAATGCCATAAACATTGCTAGTTTATAAAAAAAACCTGAAGAAGTTACCTTGAAAATATTCAGGATTATTAGGCCACATCTGGGTAGTAGACTATTAAAATAATATTTCGTGTTTATAAAAATTTCCTATGTAAACAGTCCTATTTTAGTAGCGTGTACTGCATAATAGATAATATTTGTGCACCTTTTAAACCATCTGGCGTATCAAATGTTAGTTTAATAAACTAATGAAGTCTCACATAGAATTTCAGCATCGTAAAAGTTGCATAAGGGCAATAAACCGACAAATTTCACTGAGCTTTAGGTGCAGCTATGAAGTTTCTGCTTGAATATACTACAGCATCGGGCCTTTATGGCTCGAGTGTTAATTTAAATATTCCATTAGAGCTTGGCCCAGACTCTTTGATTTCAACTGTCGAGGTCAGCGCATTTATAAATTTGTATGACTGTAATTCTTGACCTGTTCTGCACAGCGACAGAAACTCCGATTGAATAGCAGCTGTAGTATTTATAGAGCGATCTTCAAGTTCAAGTCAAAGCTTGAACGTAAGCTTAGATGCTTAGAACTAAGCAAGTATTTAGGAAGAGGGCAGAATGCTATGGAGTTCCGACAAACACCGAATATTGGACACTAGAGGTTTAGAATGTCGTTCTTTAAAGTACTGGTTTCTAATCATTACTCTAATCTATTTGTTACCTTGATTTCCGTATTTAACCTAACATAGATTTTATTTTCCAATTTAATTTAGTTTGTCCGTTTTATACAAGAAATTTGTAGGTATACTAAAAACGCCAACATAGAGATTTACTTAACTTTTCACACTTTATCTACTCCAACAGTCTTCATTAGCTGTCACGAAATTAAGTAAAATTTGTCAGAAGCAGCGGTTTTATTCTGTTTTTTTTATTTAAAAAAATGTTTTAATCTAGAATAAAAAGGAGTAAAACTCAAAGTTTCTAACTTGTTCATAACATTATTTTTTGTTTAGTACCTTTTTTGTTAGTGAAAATTGTTTACTCTGTTAACATTTAATTAACATTGTACAATTTTTATTACATATTACATGGTACATATGGCGTGTCTATTTGAAAATTTCCCACCCTTAATATCTTTCATGCAGTTAGAAATATGAAAAATCCGAAAGGGGCCTCCATTTTATTTGTATCCCTTATACACTTTAAGTAAATATTTTTAGCCTCCTTGTTTCAACTTCCTAGGAGAACTCCTCACCCTTAGAATCTTAAATGGGAAGGGGGGCAAGTGGCACATCGTTTTAAAGGGCCTTCAATTCTCTTTTCAGTGGCATGACCCTCCCCTGCCTCTTCCTCGCTACCCCCATGGGTGCCTCCTTTTCAAACTTTATTTGCAAATAATTATTAGTAAATAACATTAAAAAATATTAAAAACACAGATATGGAAAATAACTTTTTAGTATTATGCTTCTCTACAAATAATATATTAATATTGTTTAATATGTTTAGATTTTTATTAAGGAAAAATATATCTTTTTATTGAGAAAAAGTCACTTTATTTAATTTGCCTTTTAGTTTCACCTGTCTTATTTCTTCATTTAGACATAATGCTTCAGGTAGTTTCAAAATGATAACGAGAAAAACATCATTTTCATATGTTTATAAAGAACATTGTTGCAAAATTTCCAAAATTAAATGTCTTGTTGGCATTGCATTGTTGCCACAACATCGAAAACATACTGAAAAATCAGATTCGAATGCGTTACAAATAATTAAAGCAAATTATTCAAAGTAATCCCATCGCTTTCAACTCGCTCTTCATTACTTCTCCGTCTCCTGATTCCTTTGAGTAATGATTGCTCGAGTAGCTAATAATAAATTTCGCCACTCTACTGCACAAATCACTCACTATTCGTCTAGAAAACTATAATACTCTGTAAATCAGATGTATTGTGAAATGCTCATAATTAAGAAATAGTCACAAAAACAATAAAACCAAACAGCCCTAAGCATATGAATATTGGCGTTTATACTATGGACGTCTTCTTTGTCCTGTTGCCTGTTGAGGGCTGTTAACACTTTAACTTTTCTCTGAGTTGGTTTAAAGTGTACAAAAAAGGTGGATAATTGGACAGGAAACCCAGATTGAGGAATTACTGCGAGAACATCAGACGAACGGCAGGATTAGAAACACATCAGCTATTCCCATTAATAATACTGAATTCTCGACTGTAAGTATAGAAACGTAGATATGCTTTATCTACATGGGAGTTCACCTTATTAAAGGTTCAGAACTAGAATATACACGCTGGTGAGAACACTTTTTCGAACACTAGAACTCAAATTGAACAGTCCAGGTTCAACATCTCGAACAAATCAATATTCAAGTAGTCTAAAAACTTCCAGCTCACCTTAGATAGATAGATAGATAGATAGATAAAATTTATTAAACATTCACATTACTAAATTCACAAACAAAGTTTAAAACAAAAAAACATAAGTCAGTAAAATGTCCCATGTCTGGCCAGATGTTCGGCCGGTTGCTCTTTGCCCATGATCTAAATAGGCGCGCTAAGTCGTCCATTACCTGGGCAGTGCCCTAACATGGACATTCCCGAGCTAGCCATACGCACGACAACGTCAGGAGATAGTCTTGAAGTGGCGGTTTTGGTTTTATTCGAGGGGCATTCATTAAGGAAAAAAGGTCTTCCTGAAGGAAGCCAAAAACCCCTTTTGCTTCGACCTTTAAGTTTGATACTGTCAGCCGTGGCGGTAACCGCCGGCAGTTTCAACTAGATGACCAAATCCATCTGCGCCCGCCCCGACCGGTGCAAGGACCAGCCAACACCAGCCAGAACGAGGCAGGACGAACCCGTCAAGTCACACTATGTTGGATTTGTGCGTTTCCAGCCTGCTAGAAACGACTGTCTGCAACTGGCAGGCAATGTTTGCTTGTCGTCACGTACTGTCAGGGACAAAATCCTCATAAAATATGGGAAGTCGCTTATACAGGGGACCATGGGTTGGGCGATCGTTTGCTCTTACTTGGGTGATATTTCGCGTGAGGACTGAGCCTTGCACTCCGCTATGATAAAATTTTTCAGCGATGGTATCCATATAGTCGGCTATATAGGCCATCCCTGTAACTTCGTGCATTTCGGTTATTCTGGTGTATCTGTCAGCCGATAGGACGCCTCTTAGGAACCTATTTTGGGTCCTTTGAACACGTCGACTGGTGGAATCACAGACAGAGTGCCAGACAGGGGAGCCGTAGGTCAGTATGGGCCTTATAGTGGAGGTGTAGAGCAGAAGTTTATTTCGAGGTGATAGGAAAGAATTTGGCGCCAGAAGAGAGTACAACTTTCTTCGGGCCATGGCAGTCTTTTGTACAGCCTAGTCAACATGCTTATTGAAATGGAGTCGGGCGTCTAGTTTGAATCCCTGGTATTTCACCTCTTTTGTTGGTTTGATAGGAGTATTTTGGACCACGAGTGGTGATAAGATTTTATTGTTAGTGAATTTGCGCGAAAAGATAATAAGTGCCGTCTTCCTAGGATTCACTTTAAGTTTCCATTTGTCAAAATACGGCGTCAATAAACTCAGGTGATGTGCAATGCGAGATTTCGCAGCCTGAGCATAAAAAGACGATGTGTAGATAGCCGTATCATCAGCGTATAGTGCTATTTTTGTAGTGGAAAGTTTTGGAATGTCTGCTGTGTACAATGTATACAGCAGCGGCGAAATCACTGTTCCTTGTGGTACACCTGCCGCGATGCGTCTTTTGGCAGAAGTGGAATTCTCCACTTTCACCTGGATGGAACGGTTTTTTAGGTAGGACGCTATCAGGGAAACTAGGTAGAGTGGCAGTGAATGCACTGCAAACAACTTGTACAGCAGGCCTGTGTGCCAGACTGTCACCTTAGACTCAATTGTAAAATCAAATTGACCCATTCCTAAGAAAACTGATTTCAGAGTCAGTCAGAGGATGTTAACGCGGGATGTTATAAAATAGAACATTTGGACCACGAATGAAAGTTTCAAATTGGAACAGCATAATGACAATGATAAAAACACAACAATAATATCAAAGATTTTTTGATTATTGAACTTCCAGTTAGTCTAGAAGGAATAAAAAAGTCTTTAATAGTATAAAGTGGGCCCACACACGGAAACAAGTTGTCACGTAACAAGATAATTTGTGATTATTGACTCTCTCGAGTGCACCTGAATTTTGTAATGGTTTCAGCTTTTCAATTATTCTTGTTAGCAAGAACATGAAATGGATCAGACAGGAAGGTGAATATTTGATCAAAACGCCGTTGGTTGCAATGGTAAACGATCCGGAATTGTGGTTAAACTATTTTTAAACTCTGCCAACCGCTCGCGAATAATATTGGAAACAGTAGGAAAGCGATGGCAAACGAAATTGCGACAAATACATAGACAGATACTATCATGTTGTGATATAAAGTCAAATAAGTATTGGGGATTAACCGAGAAATTAATAGAGTTTAAGTCTTAGATGACATGAAATGTAGCTTGTTTAATAAGATCCATTTTTTCTACTTTCTTTTTAAATAAAAATAGTAGACAGCTGATAATGTTTTTTTCTGGTTATTAAGATAATGTGGATCTGGCCCAAGTTGTGTCAACAATGCAACTACTTCGTTTCACTATAAAATCGGCATATTTTTCACAAACGGAGAGACATATTTTGATCGCTTTTTAGCAAGAAGGTGAAAGAAGTGTTAGCTAAGTAATAACGGACCTCACTGCATATTTGCGACACTTTTATGAAAAGAAACCAGTTCTTATTACCAGTCATTTCTCATTACGTTTTAATACACTTTTACGCCCGTATAATGCTTCCTAAGTGATGACACGTAAAAAACTAATATTTATATTTATGTTCTAGTTCGAGTTTTAAAATTGTGGAGCAGCCCCTGTCTGAGTGAGATGACTTACGTTGTATAAAATAGCGGTTAAATTGAGTGAAATGGCTACCATTATGTGCACGTGTTTCCTGCAAATCTTAATCGTAAATCACTTGGGATCTTAGAATATGGCGGCCTAAAGACCCTCATGCAACTTATGTCTTATTGTAAGATATATAAATCACACATATTGAATTACCCTATATAAAAAAATCCATATTTGTTTCTTATGATTTTTTATAAATAACTGGAGAATCACATGCGGCATTCAATTTGAACCTTTTTTTATTGGTTTTAATTTACTCTATCACATTTGTGAATTTCGAATAATGATTATTCATAGGTTGGTCCATGAATAAATTTAATGTGTTTAACGAATAAATACAGATTTACTTGTTTGTACTAAGTTTTTGTTCATTTCGTCCACCCTCCTCAGCTGCGATGGATAAATAGTAGTTCCTTCTTTATGCCAAACCAGATGTTTTTGCCAAATTAGTTAACGTTGGTACAGTACTAATGGTACTCCAAAACTAATTCAGCAAACTTAAAACTTTCGAGTTTCGAATTCTCAAACGACTCGAATATAACGACTTGCTCAAAAAACTCTACTATAAATAACTGTTTTTTTTCATATTTGAAACACTTACCCAAATTGCCTTTCAACAATAATATCCAAGTATCCTTACCTGGAAATAAAAATAATTATTAATTTACAGAATTTGAAGAAATAAACATTATAAATGAAGTGACAATAATGTACACAAATATTTCGTCAATTTATATGCAACAAAACCCAGTATAAGTTGCAAGAGTAAGAAAACAATTAACATGTATAAAGTAGAAAACATTAGATTTATGAGCTAAAAACGACTTAGTATTAAAAATTAAAAGTATTACTTTCAAATAATCCCGTTTGATTGGTAGCCTATTAGAATACTTAACCATTCGTAAATATTTCGTCACCGTATACCCTTGCTAGACCTTGGACATGTACTCATGACCAACGGAACAGAAAGGACAAAACGTTATACACAAACAACAGAACAAATTGCACTAAGACTAATAACACGAATAAGACACCCCCAAAACCCACTACACAACCCCCCCACCCAACTACTATACGAACGCACAAACATGACAAAGATCTCGGAAAGACTCATACAGCTACAGACAAAATGGACAAACAACCCCTACAACTGGACCATACTGAATCCCCTTTGTCTTACAAGACCAACCAGACAATCCCGCTTCCGTTTCCCTACATTAACGCTACTCGAACACTTACAAACGCAACGGACTAGTGGACAATAAAATAATTTCTTCTTGCCACTGAAATCTTATTTATTTAATAGTATTGTTAACCTAGAATGGGAGAATTTTCATATTTGTTTTTTATTTAGATTGGGACTGCATGTATTAAACAAGGGCAGAAATACCCATAGGTCGATAGCCTTTTTTAGAAATAAAGATGTTTACTACTACTATTGTTAACCTAGAATAGGAGAATTTTCATTTTTTTTTATCTAGATTAAGACTGCATGTATTAAACAAGGGCAGAAAGACCGATAGGTCGATAGCCTTTTTTAGAAATAAAGATGTTTACTACTACTACTATTTCGTCAATTTATATGCAACAAATCTCAGTTTTTAATAACAATTAGCTTTTTTAACTATTTCTCCTGTACTCCTAAAACACCCCCAGAGGAATGACGCCAATTTTGAATCACCCTGTATAGTTAATTCCATAAATAATTTAAGGTAAAAACGGTATTTCAAATGATCCAAACGCAAATGCTAGTTACCATACAGAGTTGTGAATGTATTTAAAAATGTGTATTTTATTTTTTGAATAAAACGGAACAATCAGAACAAAATTTGTTTTGAAATGTGTGTTTAAACGTATATATTTTGGATACAATTTCCAAGTGCAAGATATCTCAAAACGTGACAACACTCTTCCGTAATTGAGCAAATTTTTCTCCAGGTAGACTAACCTTCTTCACTCCATCTTTCCAACACAATGGTAAATTTAAAACCACAACTCCTCAGAAGATAGTCGGTCAGATGTATTGATATTTTAATTATCTATCGTTGTAAAAACATACAATTTTTGAGCCACCCGCTGACGGAGTTTGGTTAAGTGAGTATCTATATACAAGTATATATAAAATTATCCATATTTAGAAGCTAGTAAAAGCGACGATGGATAAAATAGCCGAATGCCAATTGATTGGTCAATAATAATATGTAAAGTGTATGCGTTTTCAAATTTATTGCTGTTTTCAGTTTTCCTTATTTGTAATCAAGTTTTTCATTTGACTATAATAAAGTTAAATTTTATATATTTTTAAATTCCATAACTTGTTAAATTTCGGTTAATAGTAAGTACTCTCTAATTGAATCAACACAATTTATTTTAACTTACTCGAAACATTCACATTGTTGAACGTGAGTAAATTATTTTGTAATGCAATTTTTCCACTGTTTCTGCAAATGTTGTTAGTTTCTCTTTCATTATAATTTTCAAGACATTATGGAAATAACAAAGTCATAGCAAACACTCGTTACAAATTAGGAAAAGTGCTAATATTAGATTCTGTCGTCGTCTGACATGTCCATCAGACATAGTATGCTCTGTTAAATCATTAATTTAAGTATTTTACCTAATTGCATGCGTAAAAGTGCATTACGCTACTCATGTGCGTACAGCAAACATCACTTTACTACACAGCGTGCGGTAAATTTACTTTCCAGCATAGCGTGCGGCCTAATATAAGTACTTTGATAGCATATAAGCATTGATAGTCCCAAACTTCCTTTCTTTCAGGCATATATTCAAACTTTTGAATTTCATTTCAGAGACACGTTTATTTTTATTAAATCATGCCTTTTTAAGATACAGACGTTTAAGGGTAAGTATTATGTTGCACCTTATATGTGCGGAGAGTCAGCTGTAATCAGCGTGAGGCAATGTATCATTTTCCGCAATTGCAATGGAAATTCACAACTATTTCTTTGCACTTGAAAAACATATTTTGAAACATACAACTTTGAATAAAATACGTACGTATTCTTTTAGGCCAATTCTTATAAACCTGATGTTGCTTTGCTCCTTTTTTAGCTTCAGAAATCAATCTACAGTCAGCAGATATTATTTTCAATACAGACAGTAAAAACTGAAATTAAAGTCTTTAAAATCCGCGATGTAACTTATTAAATTTGCACAGCTGGCAAAGTTTTTGTTCATTCAAATATTGCCCGAACGATTAGTTCTCTAGCCATTCGTGTTCCATTTCCTTCAGTTCCTGTATAGGCATTAATTTTATGCATTTAATATATAAGCATTCGAAACGCTGTTTTGATTTTCATCCACTCCTACACCTGCGGCTTCACTTAGTCATGAGTCTAATGTATGCAATAAGACAGGCGACGATATCGTTAATATTAATCTATAAACTTTGACTGAGCGCCAAATTGCAGTGGTAATAGCGAAATATGGAAAGGATTTAGCCGAATGTTTTGAATATTCAATATACGCAGTTAAGTGTTCGTAGTACATTCCCCGTTAGTGTGCGAGTTATGTGATGAATTATTAAATAGCAGATATTTTTATCAATTTTAACCAATACCTCAGCAGGTGTTCTTTGCTCGGTGTGAAATAATTTAAAGGTTCCTAAACCGTTTTCCACTGCTAAATGATACTTGCAGTATTTTTGGGACTATAAGATGCACCTTTTTAAATATAAAAGAGACATAGAATCGAACCTTGGCAATATCTGTTTCCCCAAAATTTTTTATTTTTGCAGCAAAATGGATGGGCATAAATTAACTGTTGATGCTTGATATTTATGTATGAGCACAAAAAAACACTAGCCCAAAAAATTATACTGAATGCGAATCTAAAATTATTGAATTTCACATATTTATAACACCAGCGAGAAAAAAATATTTCGCCTTTCATTATAAAAAATTTTGTATATTTTCCTGACTGTACTTTAATTCATTCCAATGTATTCCTGGGTTTCAGTTAATTTTATTGTTTATTATTTAAAATGTTACAAATACGTTTCGGTGTCTTTATCCACTATCATCAGTTTGTATGTTTAGATGTTTCTTCCTTTACATTTGGTTGGACATTGTACTTTTATTTTTATATATATATATTTAAGCAAATGTCCAACCAAATGTAAAGGAAGAAACATCTAAACATACAAACTGATGATGGTGGATAAAGACATAGAAACGTATTTGTAACATTTTAAATAATAAACAATAAAATTGACTGAAACCCAGGAATACATTGGAATGAATTATAAAAAATAAAAGATTATTGGAAGATAACATTTCTAATGTCAGTTATTAATTACGTTAGATAGAGTCTGGCTGGATGAGACAGGAATGAAATTATGGATTGAAACGATATGGAAAAAGCGCCAAGGTGAATTGTTTAAAAAGCCTGCGATGATAGTGTGAGATCCATTCAGAGCGCATACAACAGGACCAATCAAACAGCTTCTAAAAGGAATGAATACCTACAACATAAAACTTACAGTCAATCCTGGAGGCCTCAGAAGTTAATTACAAATTGAAGACATATCCATCTGTATAAACCATTTAAAAATTTAATGTTAGAACAGTCGAATAAATGTATGGAAAAGCCAAATCATGATATCACCTCAACAGGGCGTATGAAACGAGCAAAAATTTCAAAAGATTTTTCTGGCTGAAAAATTCATGAGAAACTGTGATAGAAAAGAACGATGATAAATTAACTTAAAAAACGCAAAATAAGTATTTTGCTATAGATCGTAGGTAATTAGTTAAGACAGTTCAAGAGAATTGCATACCAGAGGAGAAAAGGCAGAAGAAACAGACATGGATGACGGACGATTGCCTGAAATTAGCGGAAGAAAGAAAGAGTATCGAAATAGAGTGGCAAAATACAAAGATCTACACCAGAATATTAAAAGGGAAACAAAGAAAGCGAAAGAAACATTGGTTAACAGAAACCTTACGAAATCGAAGAACTCGAGAGGAGACACCTTCAACTTGCAAAGGACAATAAAGAAGACAACAGGAACTCGAAAACAACAGCAGCATGGAGTCATAATGGCAGGAAAATATGAATGGAAAACATATAACAGATATTGGGGCAAAACTTTGTAGATCGCAGAAATACGTGGAAGAAATGATTAACGAAGACCAACGAGACCACAGCAAAACAGGCATGGTAGACATCAAAGGCTTATTGATCATAAAGGAAGAAATTACGCTTGCAACAAAAAAAGCTGAAAAACAGGAAAGCAGACGGGGAAGATGATTTACAACGGGAAACTATTAAACTTTCTGGCAATTACACTGATGACATACAAGATATGTTCAACACGATATACACAAAACAGGAGTAATACTGCAAGACTGGTTTGACATTACTATTATCTCAATGCGAAAAAATCCCCCAACTCAAAAAGATGCAAGGAAAACAGGACCATCAGCTTAATGGGTCAAGCTCTAAAACTATTCCTTCGGCTACTTCATGGACGAATACATAATAAATTAGAAGACATACAGGTTACAGGCAATTTGTATTTAAAAAGGGGACTAGGGACGAAAGAAGTTCTGTTCTCTGTGCAAGTATTCATTGAAAGATGCAGATATGTCACCACAAATGTATATCTATGTTTCATAAACTTTAGCAGAGCGTTGGACCTTATGAACCATGACAATCTTATTGAGAAAGAAAAAGAAAACTTCAATACATTTTGAAGTACGCGGACGACACCCTAATCATGTGCAACAGCGAGGAAGGACTACAGCGTCTTATAAAAACATCATGACCGTCTGCGAAGTATATGGCAAGAAACTCAATGCAAATAAAACTAAGACAATGGTAATCAGTAAAAACCCGAACGCAAATGTCGAAAAATCTATCAAAGAGTATGAAAAATTACTTAACTTGGTTGCGTCCTCAGTGATAGTCGGGATCATTCAGTCGATATAAAATTTAGAATAGAAAAGGCAAAAGCAACATTAAATTAAATGAGGAACGTGATGTGCAATCGCAGTCTCAACCTTAAAACCAGACGCGCCGTGTTCTGAGGTGTTATAATTTTAGTACATTTTTATATGGAACGGAGACAACACAAAGAAGATTAGATGCATTCGAAATGTGGCGCTACCGCAGGGTATTGGGGAATCCGTGGACAAGTCATACTACCAAAATCGAGAACATAGGCCGTATGAAGAAACAAAGAGAAATAATGAAAACAGTCAAACAAAGGAAAGCAAGTTCATTTGGACACGTAATGAGAAACGATAAAATCAGTACTCTACAGCTCATAACTGACGGGGCAGAAGAAGGAATTTGTGGCTGGAAAATTTGCGACAACGGACCACTGTGACTTCCGTAGAATTGTTCCGGGCTGCAGCAGATACAGTTAGCTGGACTATGTGATCTCCAACGTCCTTAGAGGATAAGGCACATCAAGTAGAAGATAGATCGTACTAAAAATTTCGCAGTGTTTTAAAACAGCCGGAAGAAGAAAGAGTGAAGAAGAACTGAATATTGCTAGTACTATTTTTACAGACAATAAATAAAACGATGATTCAAAAATAAAATTAAAATATTATTAATTTGAGGTGCGTATTATTTAACCGAAGAACACGGTAAACAATATTTTGCTTAAAGTGGCTCAGACATCCACCGGTGGGAATTATGCAACTAAGCAAAAGCAAGGTCCGAGAAACCAACCCACATAAAGCGGCAGTTTGACAATCTGGTAACACATTGTTTCACCTTTAGAGTAGGTGCCAATTGTGCTAATATTTATTGACTATTGTAAATCGACTTCTGCCTGGTCTGTTTGGATACGTGCCATAGAAGCTGCGTGATGAACGGAGTGAAATAAAAAAAATACTCAAACGTTCACCAGCAGTTTTCCTGTTTGCAACAAACCTCCACACTCACTTGATATGTCTGTAAATGTCCCGGATTTGACTCAAGTGACGATATATTTTTTCAATAGTGCTAGACAAAAATGATTTATTCGATTGGGAGCTTTCTCCGTTTCTACTTTTAAAAATCCTTCAGCCGCTCGGATTTTCGGTAATCTGATAAAGGAAAACCCCATTTCCTTGTAGTCGGTGGATATTTCCGGAACTGTGAAAGGGAAAAAAGGTAACATCCGAAGCCATTAATATTTATTTTATTGGGCAGTGAAGAGAAAAGATTAGGATCGCATTAAATCATAAACCGAAAGACGTAATCATACCGTAAAGGATTGGGTCATTAGTGACTTGAAGGACGTGCTATCAATTCGTGGGAGTTTTAAACCAAATTAGCATCTGAAACTACTTTAAATAATTGTTTGGATGAAAAAGGTAATTGGCTGCTTGATGATGATTGATGTAGTCCAAAAAATATTAAGTAACTACTTTTTTATGTTATTCTTTAGGTTTGCTTTAAGCTAATATCAAAGACGAAACCTTAGCAATTAAACAATTCTAGATTTAGAAACAGCTTAAAGCCTTTGAAAGACTGATTGTAAAATTGACGTAGAAACCATTACTGCTTTTTTTATTGCAACGATGCCGAAAAGCGGCCGTACATTTACAAAAGTCGCTTTGTTCACCTAGCAAAGCTTGTCTTAGTTCTCTGAACTTTCCGGTAGATAATAACACACGTTTCGCGTTGCTGCGCGCATCTTGTACTTCAACCAAACGAGACTAAAATATGCACAAACGAGATGAGTATCTCACAGACAATGAAACATGTATAGGATGGTCCACTTCTATTTCTGTACTTTGTGCGTAAGTTAAGTGACTAATGCGGCACATGCTAAAGTCTAGTTCAGCACGTTTGCTTGAACATTTTATTCCGAATCGTGCAGTTGAGATGTAAGATCGTGTTTTTGTTTGACCGATTATTAGGCCTTTGTTCAAACGTGAAGTCGAACCGGTTTATTTAATGTAAAACGTATTATTGTTCCCTATAATTTCGCATGATCGATTTAAAATTGACGTAATTCCTTTCGACATATAATCTGGATGTTTTTAAGGATAATAAGCCAAACAGTTTTAAACAGTTCTGCACACAAAAAACTGAGATATTTGCTTAAAACTATATGATAAATATGGCAACAGTGTCGATTCGTGTCTAAAATGGCAATTTTTTCATTAAGATTACGTAGAAGCCTGGTGGTTTATGCGGAAATAGATAGCGCTACAAATTTGTGACTCTAATCAGCTGAAAATAATTAAATTGTTTAAAATGTAGTTTAAACTAAGCTCCCAAAGCAGCAATATAAGTTCCAGGATTTCAATACGTACACTCATACACGAGTTGTGTATCCATAATTTATCCGCGCCTATGGCGATCCGAGGATATACCAAATATGTGCAATACCGAACAACATATTTATGATGCTAAAGGCTTTAAGCACTAAAATAATAAACTTGATAATGGATAGTACCAAATGTTTTGCGACTGTTGAGAGCCTTCGTACTAAATTCAACATTCATTACTATTTCAATAAAAATAATTTTAAATTTTTGTAATCGCCGGCAGAAAAAATCAACGCCTTCCACCTTCCATAAAATCTATTAGAAAACTATTCCACCAAATCAACAGTTTAAATGCAGATTAATATGCGTAGGATAGTGGTATTTCCTATGTTGAACAGTGTTAGCACCTTCCTTAAAAAATCGCCGTGCTTGTTTTAATACCATGTTTCTTGCTTTATGTGAAGTAGTAAAGAAAATGCATGAGTTTAAATATTAAAATTTTACTTTACCCTTTATATATTAACTAAAGAAAGGGTTCGTAAATGAAAACATATGAGCTTAACACGTCTATCCCCGAATAGTAGATTCTTAAAGCAAGTTCTGCGAAAATGTATGCTTGCTTCAGTAGTAGTAAACATCTTTATTTCTAAAAAAGGCTATCGACCTATCGGTCTTTCTGCCCTGCTTGCTTCATTTTCCTTGCAAATAACATAAAATAATTGTGTATCATATTCAGCAGAGTTATGCATTCACCCATATATAAAGTCACATAAACACCATCAAGTGAATTGACGTTCTTGTCTTGATTTAAAGTTCTCATCTGAGATAAAAGAGAGAAAGAGCTCTTATATTAACATCCAAAAACCTATAAACCTAGAAAATTACAATTTTTTAAGTGCAAAGCGATATTTTCATTTTTAATTTAAATATATTTTAATTTTATCCACAGTTGTTATAAATCGATTCGATAAAATTTTGGTGTGGAGTATAAAATCAAGCCGTCAAGTTGTTGTCTCTAAACCGTAACCGATCTGACCCGAGGGACCGAAAAGAAATTACGCGACCTGGGTAGAGGCTCGCCACCCGACAGCGGAAACTTTAAATCTCCTCTCAATGAAATAGGAAAGGATTTTATTTTTAGATATGAAAGAAAACTTGTTTCACCTATTTTTATTTGTCGGGACAAGCATGAAATTAATTTAAAAGAAATTTCGTTGTTGGTTGCTTTAAATTAAAAGAAAATACCATTGTGTCTTAGAAATGAAGTCAAATAAAAGTTAAAGAGGTCAGAAGAACTGTACATTAATAAAATCTTTTCAGAGGCAGATTGGTGTAGATCAGCAGGAGCGAATAGTTATTCAAAGCCATTGTGAATTTCACTGAAATGTTTTCTTCTAAGAGCGACTAGAGTTTCAACATTATACTTCTGGATTCTTTCTCTTTTAACTTTGGGTTCTTTAGGTGGATTTTGCTAATATTATGCCTGAAATACAGGATGATTGAAGATAAACTTTCAACTTTGCCATTGAGCAAACATTTTAAAGTAGATCAATGTTCATTTGACAAACTCCTAGTTTAGCTAAACAGGACAAACAAATAAGACAATGAAAAACTTTCGTAATCTTAGGCACAACTTGCATGCGGAAATATTAAATTTTGAATTTTTTGAATTTGGCATTTGATCACAAAAGTGTCAGCGCTACAGCAAAGGAGTGGTTAGACATTATTACGCTCTTCGAGGCTTAATGCATAACAATGTCGCATGTGCATCAACCATTCGCATTTACCCTGCTTGCGGTAACTGTAAATAAGTAAAATTTTCGAGATAATGATTGCTAATTGATTCTTCTGAGAAACTTAAAAGCCACCGCAACTGAAATCTGAGGCAAATCTGTATTACATCATAGCTGGAAGAATAACTACTTCTTACATGTTTATCAACTTTTCCCATCAGCAAACATTCATTTAACACCAGGCGGCAACACGAGTTCAAACATTCTTATAATCAATGAAAACTGATGTTGTGAAGTGAGGTTACGAAGCAATGTTGAGCAATTTTGCGACAGAACTTGTGTCTTGAGAGTACGCATTGACATGCAGGTATTTACGTCAATGCTTTGGAAGCTGAATTGAAAATTTAATTTGGAAACTTTTAATTATTCTCAACTGACTAGAGTTACTAATGGCTTCATTGCCACACTTATCTTGTTTTCTAATTTCCCCTTTTAGACACACACCTAAAAAGAGCAATAAAAAAAAATGCACTTAACTTTTCAAGAATAGTAAAGTAATATTTGAAACAAAAGCCAAAGCAATGTGGATTATTTAATGATCAGACCTGAATAGAGAATTTGCAAATTAGATTAAGTCAACCCACAATAGAATTTCACAATTCCTGTTTGAATAAATCCAGTTGTAGCTTGACCAAATTTAATTCGGTTCACGAAAGAATGGACAAAACTGCACCGTCCAAACAGATACAGAAAGGCAATTGTTAGAACGAGTAATTAATTAGTGGAAATTTTGCGGGCACCAACAGGATAATTCAACTTGTGATTAGTTAAGGCCAGTGGTGACGAAAACATTTGCGAAATGTTGACCCTTTAATTACCGTAACCACATATGTTGTCGAGTAAATAGAGTTCCGGTCTCGAAAACGGAGCTCGCAGTTTTGTTTTCCGGCCCTGGATTGTGTAGAATATTAGTTGTGGTTTACCACTATTGATTCGGATTCACCGTAGTTTGGATTTCTGACCGGTGGATTTGTATGCAAAGAGCTTGTTTTATTGTGCCAATATTGCAAAAGGGGAATTCGGCCATCTCAATTATAGTGTGACTAATCTAAATTCCTATGTTATTCCATTCGAATATCGCTAACGACGACACAGATAATTTTAAAAAAGGAGAGTATTCAAATGTGTTGGACAATATTGGACAATACCGACAAGACAAATGGCTAGAAACATTTAAAGAAATACAAAAAGACAAAGGCAAAACATACTGGCGAAAAATTAAGAAACTAGCGCAATTCAAAAAAACTAACACTACTGACACAATTGACGAAAACGGAATAGAACGGTAACAGACAAAGAGAAAGCTGACGCGTTCGCCAGACAGTATCAAAAGGCCTTCAGCATTTCGAGAAACTCTAACTTCGACAATAACAACTGGAACTTGATTAACGACTGGTACTTGAACTATTTCAACAGAGCACCAAACTATACATACAAACTGATCACAGACACAGAGTACGATGAAGCCCTAGCGCGTATCAAAAACACAGCACCGGGAAAAGATAAAATACAGGCAAAACTCCTGAAAAGCCTAACTCAAGAAACACAAAAGCTGATTCTAACTGAATTGAACAACTGCATCAGAAATAACAAAATTCCAAAAACATGGAAAAACGGCTTAATAATCCCTATACCCAAAAATGAACTGGACAATACACAACCGAGCAATTACAGACCAATTACATTACTCCCAGTACTAAGCAAAGTTTTTGAGTACATGATAAAGCAGCGACTAGGAAACCTTGTCGGAAAGTACATACCATCGTACCAGTTCGGATTCAAACATCAGCACTCGACTATTCACCCACTCTTCACTCTGACTAACAATATACAAACAGCTTGCCTGTTTATGGACATTACAAAGCTTTTGATAGTGTCTGGCATAGAGGCTTACTATACAAACCATACAAACTACACACACCAACATATCTACTACACGCCATAAAGAACTTACTAGAAAACAGACAACTACAAGTACGAATTGACAAAACACATTTTCTTTTTCCCCTGAACAAGCGCTCCCTCAAGGATCCCCGCTCTCACCGTTTCTCTACAATATATACTATTTTAGACAAACTGATGATGGTGGAGAAAAACACCGAAACCTATTTGTAACATTTTAAATAATAAACAATAAAATTGACTGGAACCCAGGAATTTATTTTGGATTAAAAATACAGTGAGGAAAATATACACAATATATACTGCCATGACATATACAATTACAACTTACCGGACAAAAATCAAATCGACAGATCGGCATACATATGACAATACGCAGACGAGACGGCACTTATTGTACATGACAAAACTACTGAGAGAGCAGCTCAAAGACTCCAAACACTAACAAACAACACAATGACATGGTTTTATAAATGGAGACTAACACCAAACGCGTCAAAAAACCAACTTCTGCTCACAAACCACAGGCTCAACGCCGACTCCTCTACAATAACTGCAGACGGCCAAACGACACAACCAAAAAACGACCT
Organism: Dendroctonus valens; assembly: GCA_024550625.1. NCBI lineage: Eukaryota > Metazoa > Arthropoda > Insecta > Coleoptera > Curculionidae > Dendroctonus > Dendroctonus valens. Next base: position 501,674 of record JAJTJO010000120.1, on the reverse strand, counting down.
AAAATACCTAGGAATTACAATTGACCAGAAATTTAAATTTCCTAAGCACATACGAAACATCAGAACAGAAACGATAAAAAAAACAAAACACTTTCACTAACATACAAAGACAAAGTAATTAGTACAAATACCGCGACGTAAATATACAAAGCGATCTGCAGACCCCTCTTGGACTATGGACATATACTCATGACCAACGGAACAGAAAGGACAAAATGTTATATACAAACAACAGAACAAATTGCACTAAGACTAATAACACGAATAAGACACCCCTAAAACCCACTACACAACCCCTCCACCCAACAACTATACGAACGCACAAACATGACAAAGATTTCGGAAAGACTCATACATCTACAGACAAAATGGACAAACAACCCCTACAACTGGACCATACTGAATCCCCTTTGTCTTACAAGACCAACCAGACAATCCCGCTTCCGTTTCCCTACATCAACGCTACTCGATCACTTACAAACGCAACTGACTACTGGACAATAAAATAATTTTTTCTTGTCATTAGAATTAGAAGGTTTATTGAATTAAATTGTTAACCCAGAATAAGAGAATTTTTATCTTATTAATTTTTATCTCATTATTTGTATGGGCGTCAGAGTTCAGTTCGAACAATTATTATAAAATCATAATTTTCATAGACTTTTAAGTCTCTAAGTTTAAGAGTCTAAACAGTAGTTTAAAATAGTTCCTAACGTTCTTAAATAAATATTGTTTAATGTTAGTTAAGTTTGGTTTTAATGAAAACTTGAGCAGAACATTTATTTTATTTAGAGATCCAATTTGAGTTACCCAGTTCCAAAAATCACTGGAGGTTTCAATGTGAAATATCTCAAAACTCTCAAATAAAATGAAACATTGGAGAATCATATATGGCCAACAAAGAAGCCCAAAAAACTTCTTTCAATTAAATCTGTCCAGTCTATTGCAGCTAACTCCCTCTAGTTAGCTTGTGGTTACAACCTCAGAAAAAAAAATTTGGATTCGTCGGTTTAAAAAACCCACAAACGCATTTTTTAAATAATAGTAAAACTGGTTAAGAATCTATTTAAAAAAAAACAATACTATTTTGTTGGCACTTTGACATTTTGTAACTCAGAAACTATTAATTTTCGGATTTCGAATACAAATTCGCCTGAAACGCAATATTTTTGCCTAAACAATATGTTGATCCCAAAGCATTTAAGCCCATTTTGAATCGCCGTGTATCTAACGAAATATTGAGAATATTGCAAACTAAGCACTTTCATCAAGTTGGAGCAATTGCACGCTCATTGCAAAGTGGACCGTATTCATTTTATCGAGAATGTGCTCTCATATTTCGAGAGCCGAGAGAGAGCTTGTTCGATTTCGCAATAACGCAATGGAATATCAATTGCCATTGCTATTATTTGACGAACCTACTTCAGGTTAAAACATTGCTGCTCCATGGCCTTGCTTTGATCGGACCGACCGATTCATTAGGAGGCATGTGCCTTTGATGTTGCCAATTTAGGCCCATTAAATTTAGTAATTAATATTATATTAGGAGTATTAATTTTGCGAATGGAATCCGAAATGGTCATTCTGATTGTTTTCCAATTGTACCTTGCAATGTATGTATTAATATTTAATATGCATCCCATTTAAGGAAACACATTTAAGCAACAAAAGGCGTCTCAATTAATCAAGAGATTACTTAAATGGCGATTCCAACACAAGAAAATTCAATCAAATATAAAAAAATGATCATTAATTATGGTTCTATAGACAAATATTAATTCTCCTCCAGTTTCGTATTTATAAGTTAATCCTGGAGACCAGCTTTTCGTTTTTTCTTGTATTATTCCTTTTGGGAGGCTAATTGCCAACTGTTTCTTTATCTTGTCTTGGTTCTTCCATCTATTCTGTAGTTTTGAAGTAACCTTCCCCACATTACTCGCTATACGCTCAATTCTTTTTAATCATTCGATTAATGTGCTCATTCTAATCTCTTCTCTTCTTCCTGACTTGAATAGCACCAGGACACAATTAAATCATAGTCTCAAATTTTGCATTTATTTCAAGTTTTTCTTATTCGGTGGCAAGTGTTCTGGAGAGATATGCTAGTGCTGAAGCGAAGTGTTTTCATTTCTGCCGTTTTAACATCCTTTTGCTTTGATTTTATTAGCACTTGCCTCTATTGCATAGTAGTAGTAGTAGTAAACATCTTTATTTCTAAAAAAGGGCTATCGACCTATCGGTCTTTCTGCCCTTGTTTAATACATGCAGTCTTAATCTAGATAAAAAACCAATATGAAAATTCTCCTATTCTAGGTCAACAATAGTAGTAGTAAACATCTTTATTTCTAAAAAAGGCCATCGACCTATCGGTATTTCTGCCCTTGTTTAATACATGCAGTCCCAATCCAGATAAAAAGCAAATATGAAAATTCTCCCATTCTAGGTTAACAATGTTATTGAGTAAATAAGATTTCAGTGGCAAGAAGAAATTATTTTATTGTCCACTAGTCCGTTGCGTTTGTAAGTGTTCGAGTAGCGTTAATGTAGGGAAACGGAAGCGGGATTGTCTGGTTGGTCTTGTAAGACAAAGGGGATTCAGTATGGTCCAGTTATAGGGGTTGTTTGTCCATTTTGTCTGTAGCTGTATGAGTCTCTCAGAGATCTTTGTCATGTTTGTGCGTTCGTATAGTAGTTGGGTGGGGGGGTTGTGTAGTGGGTTTTGGGGGTGTCTTATTCGTGTTATTAGTCTTAGTGCAATTTGCTCTGTTGTTTGTGTATAACGTTTTGTCCTTTCTGTTCCGTTGGTTATGAGTACATGTCCAAAGTCTAGCAAGGGTCTACAAATAGCTTTATATATTTTGGTGGCGGTGTTTGTGCTAATTCCTTTGTCTTTGTAGGTTAGTGATCGGAAGTGTTTCGCTCTCTTCATTGTTTCTGCCCTGATGTTTCGCATGTGTTTAGTGAATCTAAGATTGTGGTCGATTGTGATTCCAAGGTATTTTACGTCGTTTTTTGGTTGTGTCGTTTGGCCGTCTGCTGTTATTGTAGGGGAATCAGCGTTGAGTCTGTGGTTTGTGAGCAGAAGTTGGTTTTTTGACGCGTTTGGTGTTAGTCTCCATTTATAAAACCATGTCATTGTGTTGTTTGTTAGTGTTTGGAGTCTTTGCGTTGCTCTCTCAGTAGTTTTGTCATGTACAATAAGTGCCGTGTCGTCTGCGTATTGTAATATGTATGCCGATCTGTCGATTTGATTTTTGTCTGGTAAGTTGTAATTGTATATGTCATGGCAGTATATATTGTAGAGAAACGGTGAGAGCGGGGATCCTTGAGGGAGCCCTTGTTCAGGGGAAAAAGAAAATGACAGTGTTTTGTCAATTCGTACTTGTAGTTGTCTGTTTTCTAGTAAGTTCTTTATGGTGTGTAGTAGATATGTTGGTGTGTGTAGTTTGTATAGTTTGTATAGTAAGCCTCTATGCCAGACACTGTCAAAAGCCTTGTTAATGTCCATAAACAGGCAAGCTGTCTTTCTGTCAGTTAGGTGGGTAGTATGTATATTGTTGGCCAAAATAAAGAGCGGATGAACAGTCGAGTGATGCTGTTTGAAACCAAATTGGTAGGTAGGTATATATTTCCCAATCACTTTTTCAAGCCGCTGCTTTATTATGCATTCAAAAATTTTGCTTAGTACTGGAAGTAGTGTAATTGGTCTGTAGTTGCTCGGTTGTGTATTGTCCAGTCCATTTTTGGGTATAGGGATTATTAAGCCGTTTTTCCATGTTTCTGGGATTCTGCCATTTGTGATGCAGTTGTTCAATTCAGTTAGGATCAGTTTGTGTGTTTCCCGAGTTAGGCCCTTCAAGACCTTTGCCTTAATTTTATCTTTCCCCGGTGCAGTGTTCTTGATGTGCGCTAGGGCTTCATCGTACTCTGTGTCTGTGATCAGTGTGCAGGCATAGTTTGGTGAGTTGTTAAAATAGTTCAAGTACCAGTCGTTGATCAAGTTCCAGTTGTCATTGTCGAAGTTAGGGTTTGTCGATGTGCTGAAGGCCCTTTGATAGTGTCTGGCGAATGCGTCCGCTTTCTCTTTGTCTGTGTAGCGTTCTATTCCGTTTTCGTCAATTGTGTCAGTAGTGCCAGTCTTCCTGTATTGCGCCAGTTTCTTGATTTTTCGCCAGTATGTTTTGCCTTTGTCCTTCTGTATTTCTTTACATGCTTCTAGCCATTTGTCTTGTCGGTATTGTCCAATCATAGTTTTAATGTTTCTGTTAAGTTGGTTCATTGTCTTTTTTAGGTCGTTATTTTGAGTGTTTGTATATAGTCTATACAGTTCTCTCTTATGTTTTATTAGTCTCAGTATGTATTTGGGTAGTATATGTCGGTGGAAAGCATTTTTTATTTCCGGGCTAAATTTTCCTATGGCTAGTGAAAGTTGTTGTTGTATGGTTTCTATTGAAATGTGCTGTGCTTGTGATTGAATGTAGTCAACATATACAGTCATGTATATGTTGTTTTTTTGTGCAATGAACTCTCATGGCTCATTTTTCTCATGAGACTTGGTGTAACCTTCAAGCAGATGACACGTTGTTTCTTTGCCTCCATACTGGAGCAGTGATTTAACACAAGTTTCCACAGTGTTTCTCTATTTTTAACTAATATACAGTCCACTTCTTCAGAGCGTATTTTCACCCCATACAGTTTTTTTGGGTCACAAAGGGTGAATAGGCACATATACATTTCTGTCTTTAACTCCAAACAAGCTAGTGCCTGTGCCATCACCTTATTGTGCACTCTTCTCGAGCAGCTTCTCATTTTCGGCTAATTAACTCCTGCTCAATTTGTACCGATGTTTAGTCGACCAGAGCTTTAATGCGTTTACGTGTTCTGTGCATCTTACATACGTGGTAGGAATGTAGCCCTTCCTCGGTATTTATTTGGTCCCTGGGAAAGTGTCAGTTGTTGGGCTGATTTTGAATCACCCTATATTAAAAAAATCGAACCCATTGGCCCAATATTAATAAGACATGCCTTGTGCCCTACAAGACAAACCAAACAGTTCCGCTCTATTTTTCCAACAACAAACCTACATAATTTTTACTTTAATTGTCCATAATTTCCAGGAGTATGACCTACCTTACTTTTATCAAATTCTCAAATCCGTCTCCATTTCTTGAATCACCAATACAGTTAGAAATATGCTTCCATAAAGAATGTAGAAAGCTATAATGAAATGCTTAGGTACCATTTGGCGTTCAAGCAATTCCTGATAAGATTACGTCAATCCTGCCATATACTTTTGCAGACATCATAACCGTAATAAGGTTTTAGCACTGCAAACAAGAGTCGTAAAAAGTTGAAGGGCCGGAACTATACCAAACCGCATAAATTAATCTGAGAGACGTGATATTCGTGAAATGTATACGAATAATTAAATTTTACTGTTGATAGCGACGCGATGTCGAGACGTTCTGACATACTGCACTTCAGTGCACCTAGCATTCAACTACATATTGAAAATTGTTCCCTGTAATTGCATCTTTAATACTAACACAATTGGACGGATACCGTATCCAAAAGGTCGATAATGTGATTTGCAGCAGCTGTTCTCGATCAAATGAAAGCGTTAGGATTTCATATTCACCTATAGAACAGCGAAAAAAAAAACAGCTACCATTAAAAAAATGAATGAAAGCAGTAGTTTTCATTGAGATTTTGTTGCAGACTTTCTTGCCACAAACGAAGATTTAGCACCCTGAATATTCCCTTCGAATAGGCGACCCATAAAAATTGTCTGGAGTCTAAAAAGGGACAAAAACATGAAGATTTAACTTTAATTATATGATTTTTTTGGTTTTCGAGTGTTAAATTGCCTCAGCGAAAGTGCGCATAAAAACGATGCAGGAAGAAAATTGAAATGGAAAAACTGATGAAATAGCTCAGTTAAATAACATTAGAGTTGCTTATTTGAAAAATACAATAATAATTTTCCTACTTTTTTCATTAACCTGAGCTTTCGACAATAGATTTCAAAACTTTTTCAAAGCTCAGTATTTTACTCTGATGCGACCACAAAAATTAAATCAATGTTGCATCTAAAAAAATTAAAAACAGTTTAATTCAAACACCATGTATGCAATCAAACGTTATTTGAGTTAAGTCCGCTAATTAAGTTGCCACGATCAAATATTTGATCAAACGTGTCTCTAAATCTCTAAGTGCCTGAATATTAATCCTGTTATGTGGCTAAAATTAATTAGAACGAATTGAATCATGCAGACAGAGACTCTCTGATGATGTGCGAAATTTAAGCTAAAACACGCAATTCTGTACTGTCTTTCATGTATAAACAGTAAAATAATACTTTTGTTCGTTTAAAGGAAATTCTCGAAAATGTATTATTTTGAAGTCGCAACATCTCAAGCTTAGCGATTTATTTTAACGAGATGTATTTAGTGAAGTAAATAAGTCAGAACTTTTCCAATAAAAACATTATTTCCGCACGATAGAACGAGGTCTAAGGTCAGGAACACGAAAAACGAAAAGGTTCAATCCAAGAAAAATGTATGGTGGCATAGAACCAAAATCGGTACGTATCGACAGTTCTCTGAACAAAGTTCAGCCGGCCGCTATGTAGACACTTCTAGGGTTGGAGCCTTTGCATTTATCCATCGAAGCTGAGGCCCTAAGAAGCGGTTACCATAAGGTTGACTTTTCCCTCAGGAACTCAGCTTAAGCTGAAGACAGTCGAACCTATGGGATTGAAAGCTGATCGAGTTAAAACTCTCGCATTTCGCTTCTCTAAGCATTTCGGTACCTTTCAGAACTTATGTTCTGAATGAGGGGCGAGATGGTGGAGCGACTCCATCAGCCATCACAGGGGATTCCGTATGGCATACGGAAGGCACAAAAACAGCATCGGGTACAGGCGCTGGTATAGTCGACAGAGGAAGAACCGCGAAAAGGATTACCTTAAACCTGGGTACAATCACGACCGCTTTTCAAGCAAGTATACTAACGATAACAAATTGCACCCGGAAAATGAGGGAAAGAGCCTACACACGTAAGCACATTACCATCGTAACCGGAGATGAAGCCACAATAAAGGCACTTGAATCGCACACAATTAGGTCACAGTGTGTGCTAGATTGTGTAAAAGAACTTACGACCCTGGCTGGGAATTCAAACAGAGTAAAACTCACTTGGGCAACTTGGACAAAAAGGTGCAAAGGAAACGAGATTGCTGCGCAACTTGCTAAGGCAGGGGCAGGCTCTACCGCGACTCCTTACCGCAAGGCAGTTGGACATCCACAACCAGTGCGTAAAAACGAACTGCTAGATCTCAGCAGGCAAAAAATAAGGAGGATAGTGGCCTTTTTAATAGAACACGCCCCCAGCAGAACAGCTCTTCAGGATGGGATTGAGCGATCAACCGACCTGCAGGGGGTGCGAATTAGAGAACGAAACTACTCTACATATTATGTGTCACTGTACGTCATATGCAACAGGTAGACGAAGACTCCTGGGAAGAGAAGAAGTTCTACCAGACCACGTCATGCGTACCCCCCTGAAGATTCTTCTGGAATTATTTGAATACACAGGGTAGTCGAAGACTCCTGGGAAGAGATGAAGTTCTACCAGACCAGGTCATGCGTACCCCCCTGAAGATTCTTCTGGAATTCATTGAATACACAGGGACAGACTGTTGACGTTTGCACAAAATTGATTTTTTTTGTATATTCTACTTTTTATAATTTTCAACCAAGTAACTGAAAATTATTTCTCTACGTTGTTTTATGTCACTTCTTCATGAAGAATAGAAATCATTTAGTCTCTATATCTGTGAAAAAAAACCGCCATATTGGTAACCCATTAGCAAAAATCTCCTGAAAAATGTTCCTGACTAAAAAAAAACACATTTATTTACATTTGAAAAACATTTCGGGTGGGAAATTACCAGTTTTAACACACAAAACTGTAGAATGTCGACAATATTTTAAATGAATCCATGAAAATCCGAAAGTTTGCGTATATTTTTCGCACACTTCCTCAACACAAATGCATTTTGTATTGGTTGTATGGAACAATCAATGGCAAATGCTGGGTATATAAAAACTGCTCCAACCCATTACTATCTGCAATATTTTGATTATTATTGTCATACAAACTGTCTATCCAGCATAAATTTCCTCCGACCAAGTAGAAAGTTACCGGACTGGCCAGATACTGAAATAGCCAGCCATTATTGCAAATAGTCCAGATTAACCGCACAGAAGCAATCAAGTCAGCAATAAAGATTCCCTAAGCCACTTTAATTAAGTTTTTACATCGTCAGATGTTCAAGCCATTTCAGGTACACTCGAAACTTAAAGTAGCCTATTTTTCGCTTGATATAAATCCAGCTATCATACAAAACAAACACTTTGTATTTGGCAAAAACTTAGAAAAGCTTTTAGAAATAAGTAGATTGCCCGAAGAAATTTCTCAAAGTCTGAGCTTGACGTAACATTACAGGTAAAAGCTAAATTATATAGTCAGCTTCCTCGCAATTATGTCGGATAATAATATTTTCAGCATAAATGATACAATAGTTTAGTATATACAGTGTATTTTCTTTTTCAATAGAATTTAATTAATAGAAGTCCGAAAAACTCACCAGTTTCTAGCAATGGCCGCGAAAGCCTAACTAGTAACAGAATGCAATTTTTAGTGGGAAAATTTGTTTAGATGTTGGTAATATAGATGCAGGACCACTGTGTATAAAAATAATTAAAATTATCACATAATTGTCAAAACAATTAGATTTAAATCAATACAAATACTATATTTTTTAATTTCCGCAACTCTTGGAATAAAATTCATACACCGCTGATTGCGAAACTATTCTACTTTCTACAGTTTATTCAGTTTTTATTGTTAGTAGTAGTAGTAGTAGTATTGTGGGGGCGAGTAGGCCTTAAAGGCCCTTTTCGCCATTCCCCCTCCATCTATCCCCACCTTACCACTCCGGATTTTCGCCACCCAGGCGTCCTGTCACCCTGAGAAAGGCAAATATCCGTCTCCACTCCAAGAGAGACAATTCGATGGGGGAGAGTATGGAGCCCCAGAGGAGGCGCCTCCTATTAAAGACCAATAATGGCAGACTGCTAATAGGTGGTATGGTGTTTCCTCCGCCATTCCACGTTGTGGACATACGGGGCCAATTTCTAATAGGTGTAGGTATATGTTCAGACCACAGTGGCCTGTCATGACACCAACCAGAGTTCTCAGGGCCCAGCGACTCTTTGACTTCAACATTTGGATGTTGCCTTGGCGTTACTTAGGATTCCAATCAACTCTTTGGGTTGCCTACACCCTTCCGCCTTTCTACACATCCCTGCAGTGCCTCTAAGAGCTCAGTCATTTAGAGCGCTTGCTACCTGTCGGTTACTTAACCCTATGTGAGGATCGGCAGTTACTGGGCTGGGCTCTCAGAAGATCCGAGCTTTGCCAATGTATCGGCCCGCTCGTTTCCCGCAAACCCCATGTTCGCTGGAATCCACACCAGGTTTACTTGTTTCTGTTCTGCCACTTTGTTCAGGGCATCCCATCGGATGCCCATCTTATCGCTTGAGAGTCCCTTGAGGGCAGCCTGGCTGTCGGAGTAGATCTCGATCACTCCCTCTAGTCCTTCTGTGACTTCCTTATCTGTGGCAAGCTCGAGGATTGCAAATAATTCCGTCTGAAACACCGAACTGTCGCTGAACTGTCGTCCAGCTTCCCAGCGACAAGGACGCTCCCCTGTTGGTGTCTTGCCGGTATACGCCTGCCCCAGACCATCCCGTATTAGGCGCCGGTGAGCCGTCGGTGTATCAACATTGCACTGTCCTAGTATTCCAACTTTCTTTTGTTGGGATTTCCACGTTAAATTTCCTTTCGAACGTAAGTCCGCTGTCGGGTGGGACCACCTTTGCACCTAGGATTGGAAGATCCCGACGCATAGCGGTCCCTATTTTTGTATGTCCAGTTTTTATTGTTAAATTCAGCATTAATAAAATTTATTGTCCATCATTTTTGTCGTTATTCTTGATGTGACATAGCAATTAATTGGATCTTTGGATTGGATTCAGGATTCTTTAATTGGATTAATCTCAAAATGTTCTAAAATCTATCAGATTTTGTAGAGTTTAAGTAAGAATACGAAACGAATTTCTGAAAAGTTCGTGGTAATTATCTTGCCATGAAAATTCAATTGTAAGAACTTTTAGAACTTTGTGTTTGAGAAGCTTAACATTTCCAATTTTTATTTCAACGCTTCATATTTTGTTCGAAATAATTGAAAGAAATAATCCGAGTTTCAAGTGCAGTTTACCTTAAGAACTGAACATTTTCAAGTTTAAATGCAAAATACCTAATAAACTTATTTGGAATCGATGTTTGGCCGATAAAAGCGCCTCTTGCTTCGTTTTATGCAGAGCAATTCTCAGTTCGGTGTTAAATCTATGCCAGCAGCTAGCCATAATTCACTATAAAGCCTATAGAATATTTATAGATGGTTGCCAACTAAAAACAAGGAGTGCACTTTAAATTTGCGCGATGTTTTCCAAGTGGCAATAAACATTCTGAAAAGTATTAGTGCTTATTGCATATTTGTATAAATAATTGAAAAATGGACTCGATCGCCTTATGGGAATACATTTAGCGTTAACTGGAAATTGAGCTTGTAGATAGGGAAATATAAATCTAATGCAGTCTGAATTGACCCCGTGAGAGCATTCTGAAAGTTAGTTCTTTGATGAATAAACGGTCATGCAAGAAAACACTTTGTTAATATTGCGCACAGATTCTTGGAAAATTCCGACTTTGCAGAACAACACACACACCATCGACTTACTAAAAATAGAAACAAATATATCTTGCAAACGAACTTCGATCACACCATTTGGCTTTGATTTAATAGTGACTACCAATAAACGCAAACCATATCAATTCCAAAAAAACAGATGCGGATACAGGAAAAGAATAAATACATGCAAACGTAAATCAATCAATCGCACACTATAATGGTTAGCCTCAGAAAAAAATCGCAAAAAACAATTATCTAAGGTAGACATGGGTAACACTGAGTTAAATGGCAGTTTTACAGCGCATCTGTACACATCGCCACACAAACCGTAATTTACAAGCTGGATTTCGAAGCAAAGTTTTGGCGCCACCTATATTCGAAGCGCGAAACTTGAAACGTTTGGAATGATAGCATTTTATCCAATAATTGTTTTCTGATGATTGCATGCACCAAGTTTTATCAGGCCGAAAACTGCAAGTTTCACAAACAGTTATCAGCCTGATAAATATATCATGTCAATAAAAGAAAACGTATGTATTCTGCAATACGGCATGGTGGTAAAACCAAACCGTAAAACGTAGAACAGCATCTCAGTTTACCCGTATTCAGTTACAGTTCTAAGGGGAATGCGCTGTGGAAGCGTCATCGAAGCAGATTCAACTCAGTGTTATCCTAATCCATGCCTAATCTAAGGCAATAGAAAATTTACACCAGTAAGCACGAACACGCCTCATTAACACAAGCTACCTAAATTTATGCTGAAACTTACTACACGTAAAAAGAATTGTACGGAAAACTCATACATTCCCACAATGACGCATTAAAAGAACATTTAACAGTATCAATAGAAAATTTTAGACGTTAGTAGACCAATACAAATAAGACAAATGGGAAACCATTCACGCTAACACTTTTTTACGAACAATTTAAAAATACAGAACAAAGCTCCACACAGACCAAACCAAATCTTACGCGCTTGCCGAAACAAAGCAAGTGAAAATAAATATTGTTTATGTATAATAATTATGTATTTTATCATTTTTTAAATGATATAAATGTAAGTATGTTTGCATTTTCCCGTAAATAGATGGTATTGGCAGTTCCCGAAACAGCGTTAATTGAAAATCAGTCTCATTGTTTGAGATAACTAGTCGATCCCACATCGTCAACACAATCTAATTACATGGGATTACTATAACAATGAAGGTATTGATATTCCTAATAGGTTTGGATTTAATACTGGGTGTCTTTGAAGGAAAGCACTTGCTGACCTAGAAGCAACTTTTTACTGTAAACTTACGGGAATGTTCAACAATTTGCTCAAATTTATTCCGATTTGACTGTGAATTTCTGCATGCATTGAACCCTGAAAGTGGTGAGAATTCTGCAGAAGAACCGACTAAGTGAAATTGGATCAGTTGTCATGAGTTTTTGCACTTCATCAGCGTAAATCACGACATAATCTAACTGACTGAGGCGGGTTCAAAACCTTTTTGCAGGGTATTTCATCTCAACATTTTTGTCTTAAAAATAAATTCTGACTTTCCGCATTCAAAATAAACAAAGCAACGAAATTGATTTTCTACTTTGGTAATATGCAAGTTTTAAAAACCGCCCTTAGTTTTAAACCTAAGTTTAAAGAACTGGCTGTGATACAAGACTATATTCAATGCACACTTTTCAATGGAAACCAACGATTTAGCAATGTTCTTGGTGTTCAAGCAGAAAGCTAAAAGGCAAGAATGCCGATTTTGGAAACCGCTTTTAGTGTTTGATGCATATTTAAAGAACCGATAGAGCTACAGTGATCTGTTTGCTACTGCTGCATAGAGTGTTAAAATGCACACGTTTTTAGTATAAAACTTTTAAAAACAGCCTATAATGTAAGATTAATTTCTACCGACATACACTACCCAAATACATACTGAGACTAATAAAACATAAGAGAGAACTGTACAGACTATATACAAACACTCAAAATAACGACCTAAAAAGACAATGAACCAACTTAACAGAAACATTAAAACTCTGATTGGACAATACCGACAAGACAAATGGCTAGAAACATGTAAAGAAATACAGAAGGACAAAGGCAAAACATACTGGCGAAAAATTAAGAAACTGGCGCAATACAGGAAGACTGGCACTACTGACACAATTGACGAAAACGGAATAGAACGTTACACAGACAAAGAGAAAGCGGACGCATTCGCCAGACACTATCAAAGGACCTTCAGCATATCGACAAACCCTAACTTCGACAATGACAACTGGAACTTGATCAACGACTGGTACTTGAACTATTTTAACAACTCACCAAACTATGCCTGCACACTGATCACAGACATAGAGTACGATGAAGCCCTAGCGCACATCAAGAACACTGCACCGGGGAAGGATAAAATTAAGGCAAAAGTCCTGAAAAGCCTAACTCAAGAAACACACAAACTGATCCTAACTGAATTGAACAACTGCATCACAAATGGCAGAATCCCAGAAACATGGAAAAACGGCTTAATAATCCCTATACCCAAAAATGGACTGGACAATACACAACCGAGCAACTACAGACCAATTACACTGCTTTCAGTACTAGGCAAGATTTTTGAATGCATAATGAAGCAGCGGTTTGACAAAGTGATTGGAAAGTATATACCTACCTACCAATTTGGTTTCAGACAGCATCACTCGACCGTTCATCCGCTCTTTATTTTGGCCAACAATATACAAACTACCCACCTAACTGACAGAAAGACATCTTGCCTGTTTATGGACATTAACAAGGCTTCTGACAGTGTCTGGCATAGAGGCTTACTATACAAACTATACAAACTACACACACCAACATATCTACTACACACCATAAAGAACTTACTAGAAAACAGACAACTACAAGTACTACTGCCATGACATATACAATTACAACTTACCAGACAAAAATCAAATCGACAGATCGGCATACATATTACAATACGCAGACGACACGGCACTTATTGTACATGACAAAACTACTGATAGAGCAGCTCAAAGACTCCAAACACTAACAAACAACACAATGACATGGTTTTATAAATGGAGACTAACACCAAACGCGTCAAAAAACCAACTTCTGCTCACAAACCACAGACTCAACGCTGACTCCCCTACAATAACTGCAGACGGCCAAACGACACAACCAAAAAACGACGTAAAATACCTTGGAATCACAATTGACCACAAACTTAAATTCACTAAACACATACGAAACATCAGGGCAGAAACAATAAAGAGAACAAAACACTTCCAATCACTAACCTACAAAGACAGAGGAATTAGCACAAACACCGCCACCAAAATATATAAAGCTATTTGTAGACCCTTGCTAGACTACGGACATATACTCATGACCAACGGAACAGAAAGGACAAAACGTTATATACAAACAACAGAACAAATTGCACTAAGACTAATAACACGAATAAGACACCCCCAAAACCCACTACACAACCCCCCCCACCCAACTACTATACGAACGCACAAACATGACAAAGATCTCGGAAAGACTCATACAGCTACAGACAAAATGGACAAACAACCCCTACAACTGGACCATACTGAATCCCCCTTGTCTTACAAGACCAACCAGACAATCCCGCTTTCGTTTCCCTACATTAACGCTACTCGAACACTTACAAACGCTACGGACTAGTGGACAATAAAATAATTCCTTCTTGCCACTGAAATCTTATTTATCTAATAGTATTGTTAACCTAGAATAAGAGAATTTTCATATTTGTTTTCATTTAGATTAAGACTGTATGTATTAAACAAGGGCAGAAAGACCGATAGGTCGATAGCCTTTTTTAGAAATAAAGATGTTTACTACTACTATTGTTAACCTAGAATAGGAGAATTTTCATATTGGTTTTTTATCTAGATTAAGACTGCATGTATTAAACAAGGGCAGAAAGACCGATAGGTCGATAGCATTTTTTAGAAATAAAGATGTTTACTACTACTACTACTACTATGTACATTCAAGATTAATCGGATTTTAAAACCGCCCTAAGCCTTTGCCTCGCATTTAGAGAACAGGTCGAAACTTTGATATATAGAAAACTTACTTATACAAAAGATATTTAAATTCTAACTCAAATCACACGGTAATGAAAAACAAAACAAACAAACAAAAAAATGCATCAAAATGATCAAAATGAATGAGATGATGATGAAATTTTCATCGGCAAATCATTTTCAGTGATGAGGCTCATTTTCACCTCAGATGCTACGTTAATAAGCAGAATTGTCGCATTTGGGGCTCTGAAATCCAAGAATGATTGTTGAAAAGCCCCTGCATCCTCAACGTGTCACTGTTTGCTGCAGTTTTTGGACTGGCAGTGTGATTGGACCTTATTTTTTCGAAAGTGAGGCTGGTGCAACTGTTGCGAAAAATGAATTGCGCTACCGAGCTATGATTAATGATTTTTTATGGCCGAAATTGAAATATATTGATGTGGACGACGTTTATTTTCAGCAAGACGGCGCTACGTGCCACACAAGCAACGAAACAATCGCAATCTTGCAAGAATAGTTTCCAGACCGTGTAGAGAGGCCGTTCTCAAAGAGGCGATCGATTGGCCACCGAGATCTTGTGATTTAACACCTTTAGAGTTTTTTCTTTGGGGCCACGTGAAAACTAAGGTTTCACTGGTAACTATGCCAATGCTCCGCCATCGATTCGAGACCTTAAAGATGGAATTCGTGAAGTTATCGAGGACATACAGCCGCAAATGTGTCAATTGGTCATGGAAAATTTCATGAAAAGAATATGGTGCTGCAAGCATAGCCATTTGGCTGATATCGTTTTCAAATGTTAATGGCATTTTCCTCTTTACAATGAAATAAACATTCATAGGTATCTCATAACAAAAATACTCGTTTTTTCAATATTAAAATGAAACTTCTTATTAACAAACCCTTGAAGACCTCAAGACCAGTAAATTCATAAATATAAAAACACTAATAATTCATGAAAAACAAAAAACACTATAGGTGATAGTTCTTGATTACCTTTCGATAAAGAATTCCAACTTTATTGTGAAATAATAGCATTCTTTATCAATCAGTTGTGAAGCACGTGAAGAAATTATGACTTATTAAAACTTAATGACTCATTAAAAATATTTTGATGTAAAATTCCCTACTAAAACGTTTTGAAAAAACAATTTAAAAACTCTACTTTCTGTCTTTTATTATTTTGTTTCTTAGGCACACTCAACGGCAATGTCAACCCAGTTTTACAGACAATTTAAACAGAAATTCATTGATAAATTCACCGATGCATGGTTGAAATAATAGAATCGGTTTATCGCTAAATAAATTGGCAATTAGTTAATGCTGCACGTTACGTCCTGACACTTCATTATTCATTTTTATTTATGACTTTCATATTTAAAACTTTAGAAAAAGGAGTGCAGATATTTTACAATAAATAATTATATGTTATTGAATTTATGAACACTTCTACAATAATTATCATATGGTTTGTAGTTGAAAACTTTCGATAGAAATTTTGAATAGAATTTTATCAAAAATACCCTGGTTTTTCTCACCAATAAGTGTCAAATATTCGGTTGTTGCTTCATCGCATCGTATTTTCCTTTTAAGCTATTATTACGTGACTTTTCATATTTGGTCTCATCTTCGCTCAAATCAAGATCATTTTCTAACTGACGATAGTCACTGATCAAGATTATGATAAGAACTTTTCACGTCTTGTCAACAGTTCTAATAGGAAATTTTGACATTAATGTAATTCTAACCATAAAGAACTTACTAGAAAACAGACAACTACAAGTACGAATTGACAAAACACTGTCATTTTCTTTTTCCCCTGAACAAGGGCTCCCTCAAGGATCCCCGCTCTCACCGTTTCTCTACAATATATATTGCCATGACATATACAATTACAACTTACCAGACAAAAATCAAATCAACAGATCGGCATACATATTACAATAAGCAGACGATACGGCACTTATTGTACATGACAAAACTGCTGAGAGAGCAGCTCAAAGACTCCAAACACTAACAAACAACACAATGACATGGTTTTATAAATGGAGACTAACACCAAACGCGTCAAAAAACCAACTTCTGCTCACAAACCACAGACTCAACGCTGACTCCCCTACGATAACTGCAGACGGCCAAACGACACAACCAAAAAACGACGTAAAATACCTTGGAATAACAATTGACCACAAACTTAAATTCACTAAACACATACGAAACATCAGGGCAGAAACAATAAAGAGAACAAAACACTTCCGATCACTAACCTACAAAGACAGAGGAATTAGCACAAACACCGCCACCAAAATATATAAAGCGATTTGTAGACCCTTGCTAGATGGACATATACTCATGACCAACGGAACAGAAAGGACAAAACGTTATACACAAACAACAGAACAAATTGCACTAAGACTAATAAAGTACAGTCAGGAAAAATACAAAACTAAGACTAATAACACGAATAAGACACCCCCAAAACCCACTACACAACCCCACCACCCAATTACTTACGAACGCATAAACATGACAAAGATTTCGGAAAGACTGATACATCTACAGACAAAATGGACAAACAACCCCTACAATTGGACCATACTGAATCCCCTTTGTCTTACAAGACCAACCAGACAATCCCGCTTCCGTTTCCCTACATCAACGCTACTGGAACACTTACAAACGCAACTGACTAGTGGACAATAAAATAATTTTTTCTTGTCATTGGAATTTTATTTAATAATATTGTTAACCTAGAATAAGAGAATTTTCATATTTGTTTTTTATTTAGATTAAGACTACATGTATTAAACAAGGGCAGAAAGACCGATAGGTCGATAGCCTTTTTTAGAAATAAAGATGTTTACTACTACTGTAATTCTATTGCTTATTCGCTTTTAGGTGCAATCTGCGTGGTTTATGTTAACATCAAACTGCCTATTTTTGCTTTCACAGCTTAATTCAACGATCCATTTATTCCAATTTAAAGGGAAACTATTATGAAGCAAATAATTTGTGTAATTTATCAAACTAAATAAATTTTATTTCTTATAGTTGATGCTTATTTTCCTGTTTTTCCGGGCCAAATTTTCGATCCAAGATTGACAGCTAGAGCCTAAACAGTCAACGAAGCTTACTTTCCAGCATTCACAGCTTTTTAAAGAGTTCAAAAAATATATTTTTTCTTCCAAAAATTCAAATTTCGTTCGCCACCAGGATAGTTACGAATAAAAATGGATTACTTGCTCAACAAACGTTCTCACATTCTCAAAATCCTGATAAAGTACACGGAACTTGCTCTGCAAAACATTTTCGACCTTTATATAAAGGGTGCTTCCAACTATCGATCACAGACACTTGTTAGCTATTGAGGTTCAAGGTCCCATTTGTGAGTGAAAAAATGTATAACTGAAAAATGAAAAAGTTATAGATCCAATAAACCACCAACCGAAACAAAATAATACTATAAAAAATGTTTAGCAAATAATAATAGAAGCAAATTACGTTGGGTGTTTTAAAACTTAACATTAAGCGTCCCTTCCAAATGGTTATTTTAATACATACAGTTTTTTCTATCGAAAATTGTTTCAGTTGCATGAATCTTAATTATAATCATCATAATTAGCCCTAGAAAATTATTATGATCCGCTCTATTTTACCCTAAAATTAACCGATTGCACGCCATAATCCGATTAAGGATAGCGCACGGGTCATTCTTGCTTATTGTTGGGAATAAACCAGTTGAAAACGGTTTTGACGCATTGTTCCGAAACTTTCCCGAATCAATTATCTATTTTCACTGAAGGTTGGCAATTCTTAATGGCACTTCAGGAGAAGCATTCGCTGTAAATTCGCATACATTTCCTTAATGTGAATTTGCCGTTCTAGTAAATCGACGCATTTTTCATTTCTCGGCTTCTATTCATAGATTCTGTAGGTAAGCAGCTTTGAGGGCACGGCGTATTTGCTAGCGTTGAATTTGTCGTTAAGAAATTTGAGCTTTTATTTATAATAAGTTGCATAATTTGAAGCCAGTTTAGAGGTTCGAAGTCCTTTCTTGACTATTTCATCTCATTTAATGCAGACAATTGCAATTCTCGTTGAAATTCTTACAGGATTCAATTCTCGTTTTCGGGTTTTATTTTATCGTTTAATCGCGTATGTTTGGATTAACTAAATTTCCATTGCATAGTTGAGGTTCGATTTGGCAAGCTTCATTATTCGGCTTCCTATTATTTCAATAAATAGATCAAGTTAGTTGGATAATGGGTTTAATTAACCCGCAACAATATTGTTTTGGTCTGCACATCCGTGAGCTATAAGTAACACCCTAATCGGGTATTCATCTAAATTACTGGAGCCCAACCTGTCGCTATTTCCTGTCTGAAGTGCTCTCAATATTATATAGATTGTTATATATGGACTCATTGTTTCCTCCTGACGCAATTAGTGTTGGCAAACATTTAGCCCTAACCCTACTGCAATGAGGACCTGGTAAATTTGCACATGACCAATAGACATTATAAGCAATTATATGTTTGCTTAAAGTTTCGCATGTGACCCCGAACGCACCTGTGTGTCATTGATATCGAACGAAAAGTGAATATAAATCTGCATTGAGTTCCAATTCCTCCATGTCAGCAAATAACTATCCAGTGAGTAGCTAGCTAACCGTTGAAACATTATAGCAGGTGAACAATGGAGTTCGTATACAATGCAATTTAACTAGAATGGAATAAACGACAACAATAAAGCCAGTCTATGTAATTCAGCAGCCAATCTAGTTCACTGTTGGTAATTCAATTGAACAGACTCTGATCTGGAAACCGTTTGAGATGAGCAGAGAGTAAGGAAATGGAGGACAAAATGTGTTCATTTTAAGTCCTAACAAGAAAGATTGAAATAAAAACTCCCTGGCGTAATTTCTTCTTGAACTTATTGAAGAGAATGCCATACGGAAAATTGAACTTTATACAATATTCCTGTATTCTTATTGAATATGTTATTATATCGGTAAACAGATAAAAGTAATCGAGAAAGAGCCTTGCAAAAAATGTAAAAAATATATTTTCTTAAAAAAATGGAAAGCTTTGCGATACACCCATTGGCGACCAAATAGAAATTGGTGCGAAAAAATTCAAGAGGGCCAGTTAATCATCTTCATCTACTTCCACAGTAATTTGGATTCCTGGATGTGGCCTGTTCATTCTATCTAAGAACTTATTTGATTTCGTGTTGTTCATGTTTCAATATTACAAAGTGTCATCCACCTAAAATCCCCGTTGTTATGGATGGGCCTCCGATTTTACAATTTTCCTTTTCACGATTTCGTATATTCTGGAAACCTTCATCAGGCAGTTGATGTGCCTCAGCTTGCCTTGTGTCGCGTTTTTTAGCAGTTCTGCATACACTGATGAATCTAATAGGAATTGTTGCATCTTCTGTTTCTTCTTTCATTGACATCCATTGGCACAATAAGCACTTCATCAAAAAAGAAGAAACAATTGCCCTGAACAAGAATGACAAAAATTCAATACAGGAAAGAGAGTCAACGTCACCTTAAACAGAACAGCAGGATGACAACACCTCTGAAGATGAATGCACGTCGCGCTTGTGGAACGTGAAGAAGTAATTTTTTACGACGACCTAAAAGTCGGAAAACCTAAACATGTATCATGCAATGGCCGCAAAAGCCTAACGTTTTTGCTTATATAATTATAATATATATAATATTGGCCAACAATATACAAACTACCCACCTAACTGACATAAACACAGCTTGCCTGTTATGGACATTAACAAGGATTTCGATAGTGTCTGGCATAGAGGCTTACTATACAAACTATACAAACTACACACACCAACATATCTACTACACACCATAAAGAACTTACTAGAAAACAGACAACTACAAGTACGAATTGACAAAACACTGTCATTTTCTTTTTCCCCTGAACAAGGGCTCCCTCAAGGATCCCCGCTCTCACCGTTTCTCTACAATATATACTGCCGTGACATATACAATTACAACTTACCAGACAAAAATCCAATCGACAGATCGGCATACATATTAGAATACGCAGACGACACGGCACTTATTGTACATGACAAAACTACTGAGAGAGCAGCTCAAAGACTCCAAACATTAACAAACAACACAATGACATGGTTTTATAAATGGAGACTAACACCAAACGCGTCAAAAAACCAACTTCTGCTCACAAACCACAGACTCAACGCTGACTCCCCTACGATAACTGCAGACGGCCAAACAACACAACCAAAAAACGATGTTAAATACCTTGGAATCACAATTGACCACAAACTTAAATTCACTAAACACATACGAAACATCAGGGCAGAAACAATAAAGAGAACAAAACACTTCCGATCACTAACCTACAAAGACAGAGGAATTAGCACAAACACCGCCACCAAAATATATAAAGCGATTTGTAGACCCTTGCTAGACTTTGGACATATACTCATGACCAACGGAACAGAAAGGACAAAACGTTATACACAAACAACAGAACAAATTGCATTAAGACTAATAACACGAATAAGACACCCCCAAAACCCACTGCACAGCCCCCCCACCCAACTACTATACGAACGCACAAACATGACAAAGATCTCGGAAAGACTCATACATCTACAGACAAAATGGACAAACAACCCCTACAACTGGACCATACTGAATCCCCTTTGTCTTACAAGACCAACCAGACAATCCCGATTCCGTTTCCCTACATCAACGCTACTAGAACACTTACAAACGCAACTGACTAGTGGACAATAAAATAATTTTTTCTTGTCATTAGAATTGGAAAGTTTATTTAATAAGATTGTTAACCTAGAATAAGAGAATTTTCATATTTGTTTTTTTATTTAGATTAAGACTACATGTATTAAACAAGGGCAGAAAGACCGATAGGTCGATAGCCTTTTTTTAGAAATAAAGATGTTTACTACTACTATATATAATATTGCTTTAAGTACATTTAAATCAACAAATTTCCTCCTGCCATATTTATGGTAACAAATACATATTTAATAATGAGCTTTGTCCGAGTCTTTAAAAGAAAAAAATCATTGATTCTAGTGCTGAAGAAAACTAACTCCCAACTAAAGAAAATAAAATAATATACCGAATGTGACCATCTCGTATACAGGGTGATTCAAAATTGGCGTCATTCCTCTGCGGGTGATGTCTGGGGGTGTTTTAGGCGTACAGGAAAAATAGCAAAAAAAATTAATTGTTATTAAAAACTGATATATTTGCAAAAACTAGATCAGAAGGATGGCAACAATGGTTTTCAAGGTAATAAAATGTTGTGGTAATGGACCCCCCTCGGGGGAGTTATCGCGACAATTATCCGGTGCCTGAGAAAGTGTCAGTGGTTGTGCAATGCTCCGAGCACTCCTGGAAAGCTCTGCTTATCTTCTTATGCTTTACCTCAACAAAAAACATGATTGCCGCTTTGACTTTTCATCAAAAAATTGTAGAAGAGAACTTTTTTAATGTCAAAAATTTTCGTGATTTGAAGCAAAAATCGTAATTCTTCTTTTCGAATGCTTACGTATTCCAATAGGCTCCCAATCAAACATGGGACTATTTTAAAATAATGATTAATAATAAACTTGGAATTCGATTTTCAACTGTTAATATCTTTTGGAAATTTTCGAAAAAACTTTTTCAATATTTTTCTCGTACTCTCCAAGTGAGCCCCTGTAACCCCTTAAAAGGAATGCCGCCAATTTTGAATCACCCTGCATATGCATTCGTGCAAGCGAAATTCCTGCAAAAATACTCGCAATTATAAATGAAATTTTTAATTTCAAACATGATTTTAATTTAATATGAATCACTATTTCCGCTTTGAATGGAAATGTTTTGCTTTTGTTATCGAAAGTCAATAGTGTTTTGCTTCATGGAAATAGAAATAGCTAATTTTGGTGCGTGCGTAATGATACCCAAACTAACAACACTCTATTTAACAATTTAATAATTCCACAGCCATTCATATAGCGGTTAGTTTATCAAAATATTCGCAAATAATACTTGCCAAAACTCCACAATATTTACCTAAAAATGTTCATCAATGTTGAACATTTATTAAATAAAACGCTCGGAAACGTTCAATATACCGAAAACGTTTAATTATGCATTACATATCGAATTTGCTACCTACTTTCCCATTGGAATCATCATTTTTGTATTACAGTGCATGTAACTCAAAATTGGTTTTGAAACAGTTTGCATATTAAGCGTAATGGCCATAAGTAAATAAACAATTTCAAATTAATAATTAGTTTATTATTCGCTTCATTATTAATCATATGTTTTCTACAAATAAAGCTGATAATTATATGGATTGACTTAGTTTGAATAAAAAATGTTCGGTTAATACATTTTAATTATTTTAACAAAATGGACAGAAAAAATGGATTTTCCTTATATTATTATTAAACACATTTAACCCAAAAAATAAATTTGTTTTCCCTCAACGCTCTGTCCATATTAAAACAGACAGTAAAAAGAGCTGAATTTTTCTGGTTTATGTGTTAATCGATATTAATGATTTTTTTAATTTGCCATCAATGTTGTTCTATCAGCAACGATCGAATTTAAATATAACTGAATCATTATCTTAGCAAAAATTAACTTATACCTAAAATAAGGTGAAGCAGGTTGCTATAGGGGAAGGTGTTGTAACTCGGACCGGTTTGTACCTTGGGTCAGTTGCCTTTTTAAGTTATATATACATCAGATTTCTGTTCATGTAGTAAATATGACAATCTCATGTCTAGTCATGATCAGATGGTATCTAAATTAATTCTTCATAAAATTGTCACGTGGTGAATTGCACAGTGTTATGTGTCTTGCCTGATGGTAAGTAAATTATTTCCTAATTTATTATCTGTGTATATCCGTTTCAATAGCAGATATGTTGAAATTTTTATTATTGTCAATTGAAAATGGTTCTTTAAGCTTGATAATTGTGTATATAATTTTTTGATAAATGCTTAACTTATATTTATAAAGCAAATAACAGGGACAATTGTACAGTTTTGTACCTCAGGTCACTAATGAGTTGTGTACCTTCTCACTGTTGCGAGCCTGCATTATGGTTTGACGAAAATGGAAGTTCGTAGTTTAGCATATCAGTGTGCAATTGCAAATAAAGTCTCACCCGCCTTCCTGGGACCAAGGGAAGATAGCTGGGAAGGAATGGCTAAGACAGTTCCTTAGAAGACACCAATATTTATCACTTCGTAAATCTGAACCCACAAGTTTAGCCAGAGCAACATCCTTTCATAAGGTCAATGTATCTTCCTTTTTTAAAAATTACAAAGAACTGCTATCTCTTGGAAATTTTACCCCAGAAAAATTTGGAATTGTGACGAGTCCGTGCTGACAACTGTCCATGTACCACCAATAATAGGATCTAAGGTTATAAAACAATTAGATCAACTGACCAGTGGTGAGCGAGGCCAAAATATAACCTTGATAGTCTCAGTAAATGCAATCGGAAACCAAATTTCGTCAATAATGATATTTCTCAGAGTACATTTTAAGTCCCGTATGCTGTTTTTGGAATATTTGGAGCATTTAAAATTAACCATAACAGTAAGTCTGCTATATTTCTGAAGCCAACGGATAGGAATGAAATAATAAAACATATATATTCTTTAAAAAACAGCTCCGCCCCCGGAATAGATACTATTAAGTCAAGATTTATAAAAGATTTTCATGTGTATCTTGTTAAACCTTTAATTCATATCATAAATTTAATTTTTGAAACAGGAATAATGCCTAGTCATTTTAAAAAATCAATAATTTCACCTATTTACAAATCAGGCATTTATTGACAAATCTGAAATAGGAAACTATCGCCCGATAAGCATAATTAACAATTTTGCTAAGATTTTTGAAAAATGTTTAAAGGATAGGCTTATAGATTATTTACAAAAAAATAATTTATTAACGCAGAAACAGTTTGGTTTCATTGGTGGACGTAGTACATCGGATCCTGTTTATGAATTGACTAGGCAGGTCAATGGCGCATTGGAAAATAATAGGAAGTGTTTGGCGGTGTTCTTGGACCTAGCCAGGGCTTTTGACACTGTGCCACATGACCGCTTGTTAGAGGTTTTGAGTTTGTATGGTGTTAGGGGTCCAGTATTGCAACTTTTTGAGAGTTACCTAAGGGACAGAGAGCAAGTTCTAAAAATAAATAATGAATTTAGTGACCCTTGTTATATTAAAATTGGAATACCTCAGGGTACAGTTATTGGTCCTATTCTCTTCATAACCTACATTAATTCTCTTACTAATATTGACATTCAGAATGGTTCATTACTTTCATATGCAGATGATACGGTAGCCATGTTTTATGGATGTTCTTGGGAAGATACAAGAAGGGCAGCAGAACTAGCACTGGCAGTACTTAAGAAGTGGCTGGATTGTTTTAAATTAAGTCTAAATATGCAAAAAACAAATTACATAGCATTTTCCATCACAGCTACCAATCGTCCTGCTTTTAACCAAATTAAACTTGAGTCTAATGACATCAAAGAGGTTCCATTTACCAAGTATTTGGGACTTACCGTGGACAGGCATTTGAAATGGAACCAACACATCATGAAGTTAACAAATAATATTCGGAAACTAATTTATCGTTTCTACATTTTAAGGAATATTTTAAGCAAAAAACTGTTGATTCTAATCTATCGGTCATTGGTTGAATCTTTGCTACGGTACGGGGTTATTGTGTGGGGAGGTCTGTATAAAAATTCATTGCAGCAACTTAATGTAGTACAGAACTTTATTTTAAGAGTTATATATAAAAAACAAAAAACATTTCCAACTCAACACCTCTACTCTGAGGAGGTATTTGGCCTGCGTTCTATATACGTTTTGTCTACATGCATTTATACCCATAAATCAAATGCCTTCAAGACTTATGTTAGTCACACACATAGGACCAGGAACAAGGTGAACAAACACCTGAAAGTGCCAAACACCAAAAAAAATATGGGGCAACGATTTTCAGATTATTTGGCTTCTAAATTTTACAATGTCCTTCCAAATGAATTGAAAGAGGTTACGAATATCAAAAAGTTCAGTAGGGGTTGCAGAAAATTTATTTATTAAAACATAGACAAGTTTGATTTTTCTTAGTGGTTTCTGATTATATTGTGTCATTTTAATGATGGTAAGGTTGGTTTAAGGAAACTATATGTAGAATTTTGTTTTGGTTGGTTCATGTATCTGTCTTTTCATCTAGGTTGAATATATTAAGTTAGTGTTAAGTTAATTGAATTAAATTGTGGTAATTTGTATTAGTAAGGATATTTTCATTTGGATGATGCATACAAATGTTAGATCATTTAGGCATCATCATGTAGATTGAGTTAAAGCTAGAATTGAGTTGTGTTATGATTATGTTGTATTATCTTTGGTTTTTTTTTGTTATTATTAAAGATTATTAAAGATTATTTAAAAACCATATGAAACCATCAGTTGAAAATCCAGTCATACTACTTTAGGATAACCACGATACCCACGTGAATGTCAATGCTAGTGATTTTTGTATGGATAATGGCATTCTCATGATAACGTTTCATCCACATACTAGCCACAAGATTCAACCGCTCAACAGGACGCTTTTTGGGCCGATGAAAATCTACTATAACAGCGTCTGTAGCTAATGGATGATTATGAATCCTGCGCCACCAATTAAAGCGTTTCAAAAGCAATTATCGCATATAACATCCAGAAGGGTTTTGAAGTTAGCGGTCTTTATCCCATCAATGAAAATATTTTTGGGGAAGATGATTTTTTGTCAGCATACGTAACTGATCGTCCTTTAAACCACTCTACCGCGGGTTATGAAGAATTCGTTGCTAAACACACACTCGAAAAAGCTATATCTGAGGTAGGTAGGATAACTAAGGAAATAGACATGTACAGTTCCCTCTACCTCAAATCTTCTTCAAGCAGGAATACCTGAAATTTCTATTACACCCGAAATGGTGCAGCCCTATCCAAAGGCACCTGCCCGCAAAATGAAGTCAAAAAGAGTAAGAGGGAAGTCCCGTACACGTACTGATACGTCAGAAAAAGAGGAAATAGCTGCACGCCAGAAGGGAAAGACTCGAAAAAACGTTTCATATGAGAAAGTGGGAAAGTTGTTTGGTAACAGGCAACGACTAGGGACAGAAAGTATGACAATGTACCAAAAAATGTTGCTAAGTTTGAGTAAGAGTCCTGAGTGACGAAGCAACATTTGAGAATATAGTAGCTAGAGAAAAATTATTAATAAATGATGAGAAAATGTACGAATGATCTGAAACTGACGTCATAAAAAAGGTACTTTGTTTTTGCGAAAGTGGCAGGCAAGAAATCTTTTACATATTCCAAGTATCAATTGTATTAGTTCAATTTTGCAAATATAATTTGTAGAATTTATAATAACACCGAGACTAAAAATTGACCCAAGGTACAACATCTTCCCCTGCCTTTCAAGAAACATCCAAGATGGGGAGCTTTAATTAGATTAAATTCGCTACCGGAAAAATGAATAGTTCTTCTCAAAATATGTTTTGGCCAATATGAATCATTAATTAATAAACCGCTAAGTTCAAAGCGTCGATATTGATCAGTGCTACCAGATTTTATACGTTTTTCCCCTTAATTAAATTCTTTAAAAACTGTCTTATGATTCGGAATACGATCAAGCCCGTTGAGAAGAGGAAGCTTTTACTGTTGCTTTGACGTGCATAATGAGTGCAGTGTCATCAGCGCACGCATGTAGGCAAAAAGTAGATCATCGTTGTATTTGATAGGCCTGGAGTTTAAGATATTAAGTGGACGTAGTTTGCATAACATTATTTGGTGTTGTTAATTCCTTGCAAATGTGTTTCATATTTTTTTACTACATCATTTTTTGAACCGAAGTGAATTTTTGAAATTTACATCAATAAGTATCAGAAAATAATTTTTAATTTATACAGAATGTCTGAGTTTTTGACAAAAATTGAGCAATGTATTTTATGTATAAGCCGAGATAACAGCAGCTTGCTATACTTTTAGGGAAACTTGGGTTCATCATCCTTCGTCTTTTATTCTACTTTCATATCTGTAGAAGTCTTGCTTTTAGCTTTATGAATATCCTAGTCTAATATTTTCCATGTCTACTATGTAAAAAGTACCGGAAAACAATGTTTCAGTTATAATATGCGGGATAAGCTTCAATCGTTTGCTCTAAATCCGTGCTGAAAATTTCCTGGTTGAATGAGATGGGTATTTAGTTGTTCAAAACGAAACAGTTTCTTAACTGAATGTGTTTTTCAACGTTTGCTTATTGATATGAAAGCAGAATGTTGCTAAATCAGACCAGCATTGTATATAGACTTCAAAATGCTGTTGAAACTGAATCCAGTGAAATAATATTTAAAAAAACCTAATTTAATCTGACGAATATTAATATTATATCACAAGCCTGCTAGACTTGCTAAAAGTTTTATGTAAAGCAGCGCCTGGCTTGGAGCTCGATAGGAAAGCGCAACAAACCCCGGAAACTTTCTTGAAACAATTAACAAAACCGAACTTAACCGATAAAGTAAGCTGAAAACCGCAACTTGTAGTTACTCAAACTAAAACTTTTTAATTAGTTATATTGGGACTTCTACTCTTTGCGTTTAACTATTGAATTACATCCTCGCACTTTTACACTGCATCGTAATAATTAATGATAGGCCCGGTGTAATTAAAAGTATACGTTGGAAAGTCTGACGTCTTGTAAATTGATATGGGTAGAAACTGGTGATTATATAGTTTCTCGTTGAAACTGATACCAGATATAGAATATTCGGCAACTGCAGAAAGCTGCAGTTCAATTAAAGGAGAGCAATATTCGCTTCCCCAATTTTGTAGTCATGATTTGCCATTGTTTGTGTGCATTTTTTAACTCGGAAATGTTATTTATACTAGTAAATATATAAAATATTGATTTTTTTTACTATAGAGTAAACCAAAAGTTACAATAAAAACAGTTCTATTTGAGAAACAAAAAAGCACACATGCAATGAACATTATGGATTGATTGCTTAGCTTTTTTTAAGCATGTCCTAAAATGAAATGCAAGCGGATTTAAGAACAAATATACAAAATACACAAAGATAAGACGCATAATAGACGCAGAAAACAAGAAAAACCATTTCATGTAGAAAATCTTTATTAATATTAAATAATTCCAAGTATCAGATAAATAGTATATTACGGTACAAGAGACGAAAGTCGAAGTTCCGCCACTTGGCCTCTCGTCTCGCGTACCGTAAACTATTTTTCTTGATCCTTAGTGGAAACTAGCCGGGAAAAGTATAAGGTTTTTAAAAAAACTGCTTTGAAAATATTATCAAACAAACAAAAAAGTTATTACTTTCCACAAGGGATGAAGAAAATGTTGTTTCAATGTTGACAAAACGACCGAAACGTTTTATTGACGAAATTCGCCATTGCTAGTTACCGAGTCAGAAAGGTTCGTGTCTAAAGCTATTGTAATGGGTAAAAGTGATGCTTTCGCCGTCGAAAGCAATGGCGAAAGTACGTAGTTTCTACCAGGGGATCAAGAAAAATACATCATAAATATAGATCAAAAATACTATTTAGAACGTTTTTCAACGGCAATGTGATGTTTCCGCATCCTTCCACACAGCGAAAAAAAACTTCAAGTTACTATTTTTACCACACTTCATTTCCTTTCAATAGTCCCTTACTGTACGCCATTGTCTGTTATTATCTTTAAATTGTCACGAACGCATTTTATCGGCTAAAAGGTCGTAAAAATGCAATTTTAATTCAAATAATGCCCTTTAGTCTTTATGGCTGACAACTAGCACAGTTTTAGTTTTCTATTATTGTACTTCCGCCAAAGCACCCGCGCATATGTTTCAATTTGTCCGCGAGTTTGACGGGAGTGAAAAAGTTTCAAATTAAAAGTTTATAGTTTTAGTGCGATTCTTTCCATCTTTCATTGCTTTCGTTTATTGGCCGTAGTTTTCAACAAAGTTTTCCGGATCCATTTCGTTGCCATAAAATTGTCACGTTTTAATCGAAATTTCAAAGCTTAACCACCGGAAAGAAAATGTGTTGTAGATATTATTTGAGTAGCTTTATTGAAAAAATGTATGACCCAATAAGAAGCAACAGAAAAGCGTAAGATAAAACAAAGCACATAAAAAAGTCAATGTAATATTAAATACTTCATTCGTCATTCGCCTTGTGTTAAATGAACAAAAACTCTCAGGAAAGTGCGAACCACGCCAATAAAGTTGTCCAGTAGAATAATCTTCCGACTCTCGATACCGATGAATTATTACTCAAGCTGTCCCAGACAATCGTACTCTATGCGCTCCTTCAAACACCCGCGCAAATCACCGCTTTCCCCTTGTCCGGCGAAACACAGTCGTGATTCGAGTGGAGATTTCGCTGCAATTAGTACAGCGCCAGCCGCATTATTGATCAGTACATAAGTTTCGGTTGTTTTTCGATATATATTTTTTTCAAAGCGGAGAGTAAGATATTCTGTTTGTGCGTAATGCTGATTTGCTGTCACAGCTCCCGTTGTAAAAGGAGTCAATCAAGTGTATAACTTTGACTGTAAAAAGTATTTATTTCGGCTCTCGTTAAAGTCGAACAACTACTATAATACAAACTGCCGAGAAGCCTAAAGAGCTTGATATATATTAATTTTTGTTTGCAGTTTCTTGAGAGGGGCTAATTTTATAATCTTCAGAATGTTTTTTGTGTTAAAAAATATATTTTTATATACTTTGATCCTTTGTTGCGTTCACACTCTGATACTTACAATAAGCTGATGTGCCTAAAATCATTCCACTTTGTGCATTTAAGCCCATATTTAAATGAAACAATGGACAAAACGATTTTCAAAAAAATGTAATTTTTCAGCTGAACTCTATTCAAATCTGTGCCATATTGCCATTGAAAAGGTAATTGTTCGGAATAGCAGCATCAGAAAATTATTCACTTGATCGTTGTTCCCTAGTTCAAGCTGTCCTTCATCCATGACTGAAATAATAATGTCCGGCATCAAACGTTTTAACGTTTTGCATGCTGACCGTCATCCGAACGTGTGTGGCAGCCCTATTATTCATATTCTGTGGCCCTTTTTATGGCCGTTCGGTGCTCAATTTTGGTATGAAAGCACGTTTAACTAGAGTTAAGGCCCTATTCAATGCTCGCACCGTTCAAACTAATAAACTCCAATTCCATAAAAATTCGACAAAATTATGAATTAGTAGGCAATCCACTATCATATTTCGTTAGGCGTAAACGAGGATGTTTCTTAAAAGTTAGTTTTTGAAAACTTCCACATCGGTAAAACAACTGAAATTTTCAAATTTGACAATGTGAATGACTTCCTCAAATTCTTGTTTTTCGAGATTTTATCTTTAATCCTCATTTATTTTGGTTATTTAATAATTAGTTTAATGTGTAAACAAAAAATGCAAAACTTTCCACAAACCTTATATGTTAACTGTAACATATAAGGTACCCTTACATAAAATAAACTGTTCTATGGAGCTTCAATAATGAAGAGTTTCCAGGTAATGAACACATTGTTCTTGTGAAAATTGTATGATCTGTAAAATGTTTGTATTCCTAGAGCTTCGTTGTAAATAATCCTATGTTCAAGTTCCGGTCATCCAATATATCATAAGATATTTAAAGTTACAAGTAAGTTAAGTGGTGAGAAACGTTGATTATTGTAAAATAATAACAAACACACCGCCACCAAAATATATAAAGCTATTTGTAGACCCTTGCTAGACTTTGGACATGTACTCATGACCAACGGAACAGAAAGGACAAAACGTTATACACAAACAACAGAGCAAATTGCACTAAGACTAATAACACGAATAAGACACCCCCAAAACCCACTACACAACCCCCCCACCCAACTACTATACGAACGCACAAACATGACAAAGATCTCTGAGAGACTCATACAGCTACAGACAAAATGGACAAACAACCCCTACAACTGGACCATACTGAATCCCCTTTGTCTTACAAGACCAACCAGACAATCCCGCTTCCGTTTCCCTACATTAACGCTACTCGAACACTTACAAACGCAACGGACTAGTGGACAATAAAATAATCTCTTCTTGCCACTGAAATCTTATTTATTCAATAACATTGTTAACCTAGAATGGGAGAATTTTCATATTTGTTTTTTATCTGGATTGGGACTGCATGTATTAAACAAGGGCAGAAATACCGATAGGTCGATGGCCTTTTTTAGAAATAAAGATGTTTACTACTACTATTGTTAACCTAGAATAGGAGAATTTTCATATTGGTTTTTTATCTAGATTAAGACTGCATGTATTAAACAAGGGCAGAAAGACCGATAGGTCGATAGCCTTTTTTTAGAAATAAAGATGTTTACTACTACTACTAATAACAAACAAAATGTGTTTCTTATAACAAGTCGATAGTATTTAATAATATATCCTCATTCTGTAAACGTAAAATTAGTGTAATTTCCTTTAATGCTCTACTTAATGTTCATGCTGTTTAAACACATTTTTTAAGAAACCCAATCAAAGAAGATGGACATGGAGAAATCCAACTGATCCGATAAAAAAAAACGAAATTGATTACATTCTCTGCAATACGAGGAATATTTGTACTGAAGTAACAGTTTTAAATAGGTTTGATACTGGAAGCGACCACCGGTTGATTAGAGTTATAATTTCCCTAAACCTGAGAATTGAAAGAGCAAAACTGGTCAATAAGCAAATTTTTCCAACTGCAAGCGAAATAAGCGTCCATAAAGAGACTTTTCAGAAAGAATTGGAGAAGAAATTTAACCCCATTGTCAACTAGAGAGAATGATCTTGAATCATCTCGCCGAGAAAATAAGCAAAGATATAACAGAATAAATAGGAAAATTTATTCCATAGTTAAAATATCAAGAGACAGTAAGCTAACGCCAAGCACACTAAAACTTATAAAAGAAAGGAAAACAACATCCAGAGATGCAGCAGAATACCAGGAGCTCAACGGGAGGATACAGAGACAGTGAGGAGAGATGTAAGATCCTATAATACCACAACACTTCAAACCGTAATTGAGGATAACTCTAACATGAACGTTCTAAGATCGAGACTTTCGCCTGGAAAAAGCATAATTCTCAAAATGAAGGATGAGGATGACTGTATGTTGACTGGAAGATACGTAATAACAGGCATAACTTGTGACGAATATATATATCTTGGGCATGTCATTAAAATGGGAAAGGAAAACCAAACGGCAGACATAAAGCGAAGAATACGACTGGCATGGATGGCATTTGGAAAACTGAGTCATATAGTTAAAAACCCTGACATCCCTATAAACCTTAAGCGAAAGGTATTTAACACATGCATCCTGCCTGTCGCAACATATAGTCTTGAGACAAAGGCTTTAACCAAGAAGTACACCAATAGCCTTAGAACAATGCAAAGGTCCATGGAGCAGGCAATGCTTGGCGTTAGCTTACGAGATAAAATCCGGAACGAGGCAATAAGAAGACGAACGAAGGTAATGGACATAATTTAGCGAACCGCTGAGCTTAAGTGGCAATGGGTTGGGAATGTTGCCAGACTAAGTGTGGACAGAACGGTATCAAGGCTTGTACACTGGAGACCACGGCAAATAAGGAGGAGTGCGTCAGGCCACAGAGGCGATAGTTGGATGATGTTAAAAGAATAGCAGGGAAGATGGTACCATACAGCGAAAGACAAATAGCATTAAACAATGAAGGAGGCCTTTGTTCAGGAGTGGAAATCCACCTAAGATTAATATCTTTGTGAAAATACTAGATATTATGTGTCTGTAGACTCAATGACTATAGCTAGAAATTTGTCTTCAAAACTCGTATTTGTTCAAAATAATTGTCTGCGATTGAGTTGTTATTCTTCGGTTGAAAACTCCAATCAATCCTCATTAACCTGGAAATGATCATACTCCATTTTCCTCCTTCAAAGCTCCAAAATCACCCAAAACTCTTTTATAGGTTTTATGGACCATAAAGAAACTTGTGCTCAATACACAGGAAACCGCATTGACCAAGAAATTCAGTTAATTCAGTAAATATCTAAGGACTAATTCGGTAACGATCGGTCAAAAAAATTAAATATCATCCACATTTTAACACATATACAGAGCAAGCTTATAAATTTATAATCAAATGTTGATTTCTGAAATCGTTTTGCTTCGACCGCCAGCTAGAAGGTCTGAAGTTAACATACAAAAATAGCATAGACGGGATTGCTTGTCAGCGTATTTATCTAATGTTGCTTCTTCCACTAATCGTTGACAAATAAAATATTGATAAGGAAACCGATCTACCGTGAGTGGACGTGTATGTTTCCCAGCTAATTTGTTCAACATAATAGCTAAGATTATGCTAAGATATGATTATGCTAAGATAATGCGAAATAAGTGGAAACAATCGATTTGATCGCTCATTAGTTCAAGCTTATTAAATATTCATTCATCGATTGAGCAAAAGCAGTGACTGCAGAGTGAAAATGATCTCAAAGGCAGACATCAGACGACAATTCTCTTGAATATTGTATTCTAATCACTGCATAATTTCTAACACTAACTAACTAAATATGTTTGGATTAGTAAATTGAAAGCGTATTTAGTAAATCCCAAAGTATTAGATGCTAATGGCTCCGGAAACTTGGCACAATTAGAAAACCGCAAGTCGACATTATAACTACGAACTGCGAATTAATAGCACAAATTCTGTGAAGTGTTTATTTCATGCTTAATTAGTCAATTTCAAGTTAACTATTTAGTGAATTGCTTCCTATGGATAAGTATCCACGATAGCTGATTAAATAATTCGAAAAAAAAAATCATTTTCCAACTATTATTTAGGAAATTATTACTGAACCTTCATTGCAAACACTCTTTCCCTAATTTGTAGCCGAAATATACAGCGCTTCAGACAACGAAATATTTTGAGTTTGTGTTTAGTTTTATAAAACCAAACACCAGCACCAGGCACGTAAAATCATTGAAAAATGTCCCTAATGTTATCTTGATCTGAAATTTTAGCAGGAACTCCCTATCAAGTAATATTTTGAAGAATGCCTGCAGCTCTAGGATTTGATGAAGTTTATTCTACCAGAAAACTTTCCTTTAATTTCAAGCGACGACTCAAGATTCAACAATTCTTGCGAACAATGAAACCTGATGAAACAAGTGGGTTTTTCGGGTTTTTAGGCCGTCGTTCGGTAGAATTTCTTCTTGAAGTAATTCTAGTAAGTAAGAAGAAATTCGGCCTAAAAACCCGAAAAACCCACTTGTTTCAAGGAATGGCCTCGAAAGTCTATCTCTTTTGATAATGAAACCTGATGTTGTGAAGTGATAAAGGAAAATTGGGCATTTCGTTTTGTTTATGCATGAATTGTGCAGTCGTGTATGTTTTATTGTATACTTTTTATTGTATACCATAAAGCACGTTTTTGTTAGTTTTTCCATTTGGAATCTTACTTAAACAATGAGAAAATGAAGTTCTGCGTACGCCATTCTAGAGCCTTATGAAATAAATTGAATAAACAGGGCAAGCGAAGGAGTACCTCGCCGGTAAGGGAAAGGTTTTACCGGGTAAACAGCTAGGCTGGAGTCCCACACCACCCAGAGCAACTAGTACTGGGAGGTGATGAAGCCCTAGCAAATGGGGTCATGCGTACCCCCTTCAAATTTATTGAATATACAGGGCTTCCTGACCCCTGCTAACACCTTACTAATATCACTGTTTAAATCGTTTATGTAAAAACGTTTTTTAAATAATATTTATATACAGGGTGATTCAAAAGTGGCGTCATTCCTTTTAAGGGGTTATAGGGGCTCACTTGGAGCGTACGAGAAAAATATTGAGAACATTTTTTTCGAAAATTTCTAGAAGATATTAACAGTTGAAAATCGAATTTCAACTTTCTTATTAAGTATTATTTTAAAATAGTCCCATGTTTGCTTTGTAGCCCTTTGGAATACTTAACCATTCGAAAAGAAAAATTACGATCTTTGCTTCAAATTACAAAAAAAAATTATGTTAAAAAAGTACTCTTCTACAATTTTTTGATGAAAAGTCAAAGCGGCAATGATGTTTTTTGTCATTAACAGATAGTTACAGGTAAATAGCCTTTGTCAATAATAACAAGCATTTGTCAAACTGTGACTTTCTTTGAAACTCCTTTCACAAAATATACATCAGCAGCGAATTTGCGGATATGCGATTAGTTATGGGGAAATACCACACTAACATAGCAGAACGTATAAGAACTTACACCAGCAAAGGGCTAGAGACACTGGACGATTGGCTCCAGGAATTGACGCAGATTGTGGACGATCTAGAGGTGCTCGGGTTCCAGACACAGAGGCACAGGTACTGGAGATAATTGCAGCAAAGCCCTCCAGGAGTGCTCAGAGCATTGCACAACCACTGACACTTTCCCAGGCACCGGATAATTGTCCCTATAACTCCCCAGAGGAAGGGCCACATCCTACCATGTATGTAAGATACACAGGACACAAGGACACCTTAACTCTCTGATCTTCCGAACACAGGTACAAATTGAGCAGGAGTTAATTAATCGAATACGAGAAGCTGATCAAAAGGTGATCCCAAACTGCGGCAAAGAGTGCACAATAGTGATTGGGGAGCAAACATGTTTGGAGTTAAACGGGCAGAACTTCCTCAACCTTTTGTGATTTGACAACTTAATTGTATGTTATTTGATCAATATTGATCATTGATACATAACCTTCAACAGGAGGTTTTCGTTGGTAGATGTGGGGGATTTAGGTATATCACTCATCTGCCCCAAAAAGAATGGCAGCACTGACGGTAAATAGACAGCGTTATCCTAACCTCAAAATATTTGTATTGCGAAATAGAAATCTTTCTTCGTTTTGTGTTTTTTCATGGTTACTACAATTTTCAATAATTAAGAAGTAACAGGTATTTACTAAATGTTCATTAGGCAGATTAACATTGTTGCCGTCCTTCTGATATTTTTTTG
Organism: Dendroctonus valens; assembly: GCA_024550625.1. NCBI lineage: Eukaryota > Metazoa > Arthropoda > Insecta > Coleoptera > Curculionidae > Dendroctonus > Dendroctonus valens. Next base: position 464,680 of record JAJTJO010000120.1, on the reverse strand, counting down.
CAAATTTCTCAGTTTTGAAAAACAATTATTATTTTTAACTATTTTTCCTGTACTCCTAAAACACCCCCAGACAACACCCGCAGAGGAATGACGCCACTTTTGAATCACCCTGTATATACATATATAATGTGATTTTTCTTCTGATCGAACCCAAAATTTAATATCATTTCTCGAATCTAAGTTCCTATTAAAGATGATAAATACTCCAGATCAAGCTACTACCAGTCATGGTACTACGATTGATGCGGTATTTTCCAGATACTTAAATAAAATCGAGTATCACCATTTTGTTTCGTATTACAGTTATCATACACCAATTGTCTATTGAAGACTGTTAAATGTTGTAAATAAAATATAAATTTTACATTCAAAAGGAAATTAAATTACATTTTACAAACTCCTGATCCATTTATAAATTATTAGACGAACAAGAATATTGAAATTATAAAATTATTGTTGTCATCATGCGTTGAACAAGTTTCTATAAATATCATATGAAGTTATCGCTTCTGTCGAGCGTCCCGTGACACCATTTTTAAAATTCGAAATTTTCCTCAACTTATTATAGTGACAAATTTATTTGTCCAATAAATCTCTTTTTTACCATTTGTATTTTTATTTCATCTGATACCTTTCTTGGCTGATAAATACGTACTTGCAAAAAATCACTGTGTATAATTCACATCCAGATATAGATAACTAAGATGAGAGATGAGGAAATGTTATGATTATTATTTAATTCGAACACATTCCAAGCAGGTAAGTAAGTAACTTTTAACTTTCATATGGCAACCACTTGTTAGTCAGGATGCTAAAGAAATCATCTGCAGATTTGCATTTTTATTGGAAAAAGCGTACAATTGCCTGAGAGAAAACGGTTTGGAAGATCATTATTCATTAGAAAACTACGCAGCACTTACTAAATCCGAAACAATTAAAACATGCCAATGCGGCACCGCCAAAAATAAAACCGCGTCTTTATAAATTTAAAGTTATTTCCGGGAAAAGGGGTACCACAAAATAGTCGCTGTTTGTGTGTTGTGTCTTAACATATTTTGGCATCCGTTTACATACATAAATAATTCCAATGTATTCCTGGGTTTCAGTAAATTTTATTGTTTATTATTTAAAATGTTACAAATACGTTTCGGTGTCTTTATCTACCATCATCAGTTTGTCTAAAATATCCATTTTACATTTATTATCAATTCAATTAAAAAAACTTTCACAAAATTAACATATTAAAATTCAAATCACACACATATTAAAAAGTACAACTTAGCAAAAGAGTGTTTTACAAAATTTAAGCCTAGAAGCGATAAGTTGGACACACCTAACGTAATATACAAGATTGACTGTTTGGACTGTGACAACACATATATAGGACAAACAGGGCAATATTTAAAGAAAAGAATATACGAACATAAGTATAGCTTAAGAAAGGTTAGCGAAAATGCAACAGCATTAGCACAACATGCACAACAAAAGTTGCATGATTTTGATTTCGATAACACACAAATATTGATCAATGAGGAAAACTATAATAAGAGAAGAATCCATGAAATGATACAAATTAAGAAACATCAGAATGCAATAAACTTCAGATCAGATACAGACAATCTTAGCTCTGTGTATCATGCGCTAATTAAATGATCGCATGCATGAATTGAATGGACCTGGTAAAAAAAAATTAAACAGCAGATATTGAAGATTACAGAGCAATTCCAAGAATGCAAAGAAAAGGCGAAATATAAATAGATTTTTCTGGCACTCGCTCGATATCGAATAAAATAGGTAATTCAATATCCATTTTAGGTATTATCCATATATCCACATAGGTATTAATATGTGTGTGATTTGAATTTTAATATGTTAATTTTGTGAAAGTTTTTTTTAATTGAATTGATAATAATTGTAAAATGGATATTTTAGACAAACTGATGATGGTGGATAAAGACACCGAAACGTATTTGTAACATTTTAAATAATAAACAATAAAATTGACTGAAACCCAGGAATACGTTGGAATGAATTAAAGTACAGTCAGGAAAAAAATATACAAAACGAAAATACATAAATAATATCAGTTCTCACAGTTCCTGCGCAGTGTAAATATACTAGAATGCACAGAATTCAATATTTTTCTCTTGCAACAAAATTAAAAAAAAACTCCACAAGACAGAAAGTCAAACCAGAACAAATTAGCAACTGCACCGATTTTCTATCATATTTTATTTGTCATTCCTTAAGTGGCAAATTAGTCGCATTAGTCGATTCAGTTAATTTACGTTTGTCATGCTTGGTTGGAGTGCAGACGTGTGGTGGCTAACATGTCTCAAATTAATACTGAATACTTGTGTTGGCACGTGCATGAATATTAATAACACACAACACTTTCGTATATATTTCAAGTTGAAAACATTAATGCGGCAAAATCCGATTTGGTTAAATATATTTTCAGGAAACAAAAAATAAAAACACCCTCTCACTGTTAACAATTGTTATTTCTTGTTACAGCTGTGCACTATTCTTGGTGAGAACTATTTATAATACTTACCACTGTTATAAAGTTATAGACTTGGCAAATATGTTTGTAAGAACCTACTTACCACAGTGATGAGGCTAGCACGATACTTTATCAAAAAATTATTAAAATCTCTATTTATCTATCAGAAAATGGGTTATTTAGTTATATTGGTTTCAAAAGACTGACAACATTTGAGGGAAAGCTTGAAATTTTTATATGAGGAGACTAATGGGTAAGAAAAACAGAATTTAGCTTAGAAAAATGTAATTTCAAATCGTCTAGTATTTCTCTTTTACCACTAACATGTTTGCACCACTGCCATATTAAGATTTGGGAGATATTACGAATTTCCTATTGACCTACAAAAAGAGATCAATGCCCATATAGTTTCGTTATAATGGCGAATTGCCGACAAAAGCGAAAAGCAAAATAAAGATATAATAGCCACATGTTGAGACTCGAACCGCTTTTTCAGTTTCTCGTTAGGCGAATTGAAATATTCTTTCGGATGATAAAATACTAAAACGTTGGGGTGAATATTTTGTTGCCATAAATTGCCCAACGTCAGTTTTTCGGTGGAATTCTAAGTGTTTTCAGTTATTGGACTTTTTTTATTGCAATTCCGTGGGGGGGTTCTAAACACTTTAGATGCATTTTGATTTTTTTGAATTGGTGAAATTGGTAGCTTTAGGAGTAGGTAATAAACTGTTAGCTAAAATGACGAAAGAAAACAAAAAGAAAACAGGCAGATAAAAATGCACAAAACAGAAGATAAGATTTTGATCTACAGTGGCACCTCGATATACGAGTGTCTTAATATACGAGTGTTTTGAGATACGAGCCGCCGAGGGAGCGATACGTTTTGCTTTAAGATGAGCGCAAGACTTGAGATACGTGGAATCGCACACTACACCGCTGCATATAGTGTTGGTGTCGTGTACAGCGTCTAATGGTTTCTCTCGGTCTAATTTGCCGACTTTAACTTTGTTATATTCTCTCTGTATTCTATTCTAGAACTCTCCCAACCCTCCCAAAGCAGAAAAATCAGCACCTCAACCAGACAAACCTAAGGATTTATTAGAGTTAATATAACCATTAAGGTATTATTTTATTATAGATTAAAGGCAATTGCAAAAATATCTCAATGGAAAGCGTGTTAAATCTTCATACTACAAAAAGACTACTTAATTTTTTCATTATGAACGAGTTTTAGATAGGAGTTAATAAATACACTGCGTTGGCAACTAGCCCATTATTGATTTGAAGTGATGATTATTTTAAAAGTTGGATAAAAAATATAACGACATTCACCTATCTCTGAAGGAGTATCATAATTACGGGACCATAAAACCTCAAAATTGATTAGAGTACCAGTCAAAAAAAGTAGAATTGATTAGCGTCATTAAAAAGTATCTAAGCAAGTCTACATGGAACGGAATCAATAGTGAAAACAATACAAGAAAATGTGCCTAAGAGGTGCATTTTGTTCTTCCATTTTTAATATTAAATCGAAACGTAACTTCATTACAAATACACCCAATTTTTTTGCATGATCTAAGCGGGAAGAACAGACAATCAGAAAACAATATAAGCAACAGAACACGAGCCCGTCACCACGTAGAGAAGATCACCTGAACAGGCATCATCCAAACATACAATTTACTATGGAAGTAAAAAAGTATTATTCTTCTACTTGCTGGATGTCTTGGTATCCAAGAGAGGAGATCGGCTGGACCCTATAATTATAGATAACTCCACCAACTGTCCAATCACTATCCAAGTCAAAAGAAGAGAATCATTAAGATATGGAAAATTTTCAAACAAATTTCATAAATAGTAATAGTAAACATCTTTATTATATCTTAGTCTAAATAAAAAACAAAGATGAAAATTCTCTTATTCTAGGTTAATAATCTTATTAAATAAACTTTCCAATTCTAATGACAAGAAAAAATTATTTTATTGTCCAGTAGTCAGTTGCGTTTGTAAGTGTTCGAGTAGCGTTGATGTAGGGAAATGGAAGCGGGATTGTCTGGTTGGTCTTGTGAGACAAAGGGGATTCAGTATGGTCCAGTTGTAGGGGTTGTTTGTCCATTTTGTCTATAGATATATGAGTATTTCCGAAATCTTTGTCATGTTTGTGCGTTCGTATAGTAGTTGGGTGGGGGGGTTGTGTAGTGGGATTCGTGGTATTAGTCTTAGTGCAATTTGTTCTGTTGTTTGTATATAACGTTTTGTCCTTTCTGATCCGTTGGTCATGAGTATATGTCCAAAGTCTAGCAAGGGTCTACAAAGCGCTTTGTATATTTTGGTGGCGGTGTTTGTGCTAATTCCTCTGTCTTTGTAGGTTAGTGATCGGAAGTGTTTTGTTCTCTTTATTGTTTCTGCCCTGATGTTTCGTATGTGTTTAGTGAATTTAAGTTTGTGGTCAATTGTGATTCCAAGGTATTTTACGTCGTTTTTTGGTTGTGTCGTTTGGCCGTCTGCAGTTATTGTAGGGGAGTCAGCGTTGAGTCTGTGGGTTGTGAGCAGAAGTTGTTTTTTTGACGCGTTTGGTGTTAGTTTCCATTTATAAAACCATGTCATTGTGTTGTTTGTAAGTTTCATAAATAATTACGAACTTAAACCAATAATTTGGTAGCGATATATTGATGATGTATTTTCAATTTATGGTCATGGCGAACTAAAACTAGATGTTTTCATCATATCTCAACAACAACGAACCAACAATTAAATTCACTATTGAAAATAGCAAAACAAGCAAATGCCTTTTCTCGATATACTAATTAGAACAAACGTAGACAATTTAGATACTTTGGTATACAGAAAACCTACTCATACAATTTTTCCAAAAGAAACACAATTCCTAAAAGAAGTTTTATAACTTTTTTATTTCAATAACTAGCCAAATGCCTTTATTGGCAAATGTTTTAATGAAGTTAAAAATCCAAAATTAAAACAAAATCAAAATGAAACCATTACAAATAAATTTGATTACTAATTGGAATTTTTCGCTTACACTTTCAGCTTAAGTGTGTGGTAGGGTAGCCTCTTGATTACCTTTCGATAAAGAATTCGTTCTTTATTGTGAAAGAAGAGCATTCTTTATCACTTTGTAATAGCAGACGTGAGGAAATTTTGTCATTTTAAATAACAAAAATTTGGAAAAAATGTTTAAGTTCAGTTAAGGATAAACGGCTTTTACTCACATCTGCAGGAACCTATCGAATACCATACCCTTATGGAAACGTCTACGTGAAAAAAAAAATCAGTTTCAACCAGGATCAAAAAACATTGAAGAGACTTAATAGAAGAGATTAAGACAAGTAAGACAAGTAGAAAATCTGCAATTCACAGAAACCCAAGCCCCAGACACAAAAACGATACAAAAAAATTACAACTCCAGCAGTTATGGTTTCCAGCAATTTCCAAGGCAAAAACAGCTCAATACAGGAACGTGAATTTACATCATCACAATCCCTAATCAAATAGCTCGAGCAAAGCACATCTGAAGATGCAAACGTCAGGAAAAAAATTCTTTTTATCACGGCCTAAAAGCTCGAAACACCCGCCAGTTTCAAGCAAGATTCACGAAATTCTAACTGATCATGCATACATATATCCAAAAGTTTAAAGTTTCAGATAAAGCAAATTTAACCAAATCCTCCAACTTCACATGGACCAACCTGTGAATACTGATTGAACACAATTATTTTACAATTATTCATATTCAACGTTGTATATATTTTTATTGTACAAAAAAATATTTCAGAAATGTTTAACGGGACGTTGTAATATTTAATTAAACTTCTATTAAATTTTAAAACAAATAATTGTTTTGCTTGTGCCCATTCCACGAAAGAACTGACGGCGCAAAATTATTTTATATTGTAACAATATAGAATTGCATGTATGTTCGTTTCACCTTTCAATTTTCCTATTCATTAAAATTCCGGCTCTCTTATTATGTAGGCATTTTTAAAATTTTATTTCATTTATTAGTTTTGATATTCATGGACGGTATTTCCAACTGAGAGGTATATTAACTGCTGTGCTAGACCGGAAGATTTTGCAGAATTGTGGGACTGAATTAAATTCCGAAATAATAAATAAACTTTGCCAACAACTCCACCAAATGAAGATTTAAAAGCAAAAATTAATAAACATTTTTTGCACTATTTAAGTCTTAGTCGTTAAACGGATGGATTTTAAAACTAAAGCAATGCTTAAGTAAGTTTTCTAAACTGACATCGTAAAACTCACTCTTAAATTCTGAACTGATAGACTTTATGGCCGTTTCTTTGTCGTAAATGATAACCATCCAGTGAAAAGTACATGCAAGCATTGAGCCGAATAAAGCGATGCAATATTTCTCGCCATTTCCCAACACGTTATATATTTCCAGTTGATATTTTACAGTTCATTGAATTTTGTTTATTCTACAACAATTCGATCTCTGCGCCGTGAAAATCGATTACATTATGGCTTTTGAATTTCGAACAAGAGTACCTACGGTAAATTGAAATATAAAACGGATTACATTTTCCTTCGGTGCAATAGATAGCGAAATTCGGTGTTGGGGAAGGAGTTTCCGTCCGAGTATTGGTGCTCGTTCAAATTGTGAAGAGAGATGTATGTGTAGCATGAATTTAATAATATTAATATTTGTTGTGGCAGGAAATAGTATCAGTTTTTACAGTATGGACCGCGCAGTTTAATGCACTGCCCCCTTTGCTTCGCAAAATGTTCAAAACAGAACAAACGTTCATTGTTGGTCACGTTAAATTAGCAACGCTGGCAGCTTTAAATTAATTTATATAAATATATAAAAAGCATTTATAAAACATAACTTTGATGAAACTCATGGAGACATAAAATTTAATCGTAAGAATCTGGTATTCTGTGGGTTTTTAGGTTGAGTAAGCTGATTTGCAAGTGTAAAAGGTTTTGTTCCATTTATAAAATTAAATTGCCGATAACAATCGATTGCCTTAAACGGTTTCCGTTGTTGTGAAAATCAGTTTGCAGAATTGTCAAAAAAACCGTTTATGTGGGTGCTAAAATGTTGTCTGAACTTCTTCACATTTGGTAACTTAATTGATGCTTGTGAGACAAAACAAGATTGATGATAAAGAACAGACCTTATTTCTATTAAACGTTAGCCTGTATTTTTGTAGTTTTAATTTTAATTTAAATTAAGTTAATTTGGCTTTTGTCCCATTAGAATAACTGCAATCTGCTTAGCTAGTGGCAGATAGTTTGGTCATGTTGAGGATGAACTCAACATAATACTGCCGCAGCCGAGCACTCTACACACAGTCACTTAACTTAAGATTGTTATTATGCATAACATAATTTGTCTTTTTTTATTTAACTTAAGCAAAATGCAATCTGTAATCACCCAAAGACGGAAAATTTTCTAACTGATTTGAAATATTTGATTACTAAAATTAATTTAATGAGATTTTAGAATCAAACCATCTGAAACAGCATTAGCGAACCATTAAATATCCTGTTGGTACCGGTGTTTAGAGCTACGCTAATGGCAAAACCTATACAATTTTAACGATTCGTAGATTTAGCTTTGAGCTGGTAAAATGAGCTTAGCTGAAAATCGTTGCATTAAATGTTATTATAAATAAAAGCATTTTCGTAAGAGTTTACGCTAAACTAATGGAATATTGTTTATTATAAAATAATGGAATATGAATTTTGCGACTCAAATTAAAATTCCTAATGCACATAAAATGTTTATCTTTTAATTGATATACCGGATCGTCGAGTGCAGTTTATATCGGTATAACGGTCAGTTTATTAAAGGCTTGCTTGGTGCTTATTAAAATTAAACCTGGAACGCACGAAAATCGTTATTTTTAAACTATAATTGATAACAAACAAATTGGTCATAAATCTAATGTTCAGTTGTCATTTTGTAATTTAAACTAAAAGGAGTAAAAGTGAATGGTCGGTTATCTAATAATATGGTTACTTACCAGCCGCAACGATCAGAGCGGATAGATTCACCTTTTCTATAGAATTCTTAAGGCTACTGACCTGCAAAAAAAATTAATCAGTATTAGCAAAAACTTTATTTGAAAACAAAGCTTGCAAGTATGGATATAATTATGCAGGATAATATACAGGGTGATTCACAATTGGCGTTATTCCTTGGGGGTGTTGTAAGGGGGTGGTTTTAGGAGTACGGGAATAATAGTTAAAAAAATTAATCGTTATTAAAAACTGAGATATTTGCAAAAAACTAGATCAGAAGGATGGCAACAATGTTCTTCAAGGTAATCTTCCGTATTAACATTACGTAAATACCTGTTGCTTCTCAACTATTAAAAACTCCAGTAACCATGGAAAAATACAGAAAGTGATAATAAAATAGGTTAGGCTTAACAGTAAATTCAACAGGATTCGTTGAATGTAGGAACATACATTTTGGACAAATACAATTCTGTGTTTAACTCCAAACATGTTTCGGTCCGTGTAATCACCTTAGTGTGGATTCTTCTCGAGCAGCTTCTCGTAGCAAGCATTCGTATTCGTAATAGATAAAGGAATAAAAACACATGAACAATGTCCCAGCTTTGTTTAAATAATTCGGACTAATTACTTTACATGTCAGTCGAGAGATTTGACAAATTTCATAAAGGCACAAATAAAGTAACATTTAGGACTAGTTTTTTTCGCTAATTCGTGTGAAAGTGTTCTGTAATGCTGTTCTACTCAAATACGGAAAATTCAAATAGCCGAAGTAAGAATTAATTAACAGTTATGGAAAGAAAAATAATCTAAAAAGTTATCTTAAAAAAAAACGATGATTCTCCTATTTTTAGAAAATATTTAGTAAATAAGTTGTAAGTTAAAATCTCGTATTACTATTTTTATGTAATTTAATATAATATCGTCCGGAGAAGTTAGTCACCGTTCCGCAAATTTGCATTGAAAACGTTTCTATTCGCCAGTTCTTTTTCCAACAATGTTCCAGAAAACTATGTTCTATACCAATAGGTTCTCTAACCAGATAAATTTGTAACGAATCCAAGTGGTTTCATTCTGCTACACCCAAGTTATTGAAAATACGTTTAATGTCAATCAAAAAAATCCAATCTGCAAAAATCTAGCTTAAAGTAAACTTCTATAACGGTGGAAAACAAATCTGAAAGATAGAAGAAAAGGAATGGTAAAAGGAAACCCAGATGTCGTGAAACTCGAACAACCCCCTGAAGCTTAAGATCAAGAAAAAAATAGAAACAATAGTGAATTCAGCACGAAGAAAGAAATCGAAGTTGAACGTGGAATGCTTTATAAACTAAAAGAACAATCATAGAAGAAAAGTTGAAAATAGCAAAAACTAACAGAAAGTAAGAATGAATGAAAAACGAAAAAGCGAAATGAACGGAACGGTTTAAACCAGCTCAATAAAGGGAAGTTAAAGATCGATCGAATGTTTTACAAACTAAAGTACCAAACATCCAAGAAAAGTTGAAAATCGGAAAAACTAATAGAAAGCAAGAATGAATGAAAATCGAAAACGCAAAACAAACCCAACAGTCCAAAAGCAGCTCGCTAGAAAACCGAATCAACAGAAACGGAAGCGAAAACGGCTGGGGAAAAAATGTTAAAGGAACATAGAATGTTTTACAAAATGAAGTGACAAACTTCGAAGGAAAGCTGAAAATCATAAAAGCTAACAGAAAGACAAAATGAATTAAAAACTAAAGCGCATAATAAACCCAAAGGGTTAAAAGCAACTCAATGAAGGAACGAAAAGGAATGGAAGAATGAAATTAACAACTATAAGTAATCCATATATGGCGACACAAATAAGTGCAAGCCTAAAATTTAAAATGATTGTTGGCTTTTTATTTTAACAAACTATTAACTGAAATAAGGAGAAAGTAGACCAGATCTGAAGATTGGTGAACAACAAACTTTAATTCATCATGCGGCGGAGAACGTTTACGTTACTCATTTTCGGATAAAAACTACTTAAAAAGCATACACAATTGAGTTCTTCCATAATTCTTGCATATTCACTAGATAGATTAAAAATTCTTCAATTTTCGTCCATATTCAAGTAAATTACTGAAAGTATACTGATAGAGCCAGTGCGGAACGATGTAATATACTCAACAATGCCAACTCGGGCAGTGAACCATAGAACGGGGCAAAAGAAGCGATTTATTGCGGTAAAACAATAAGTGCTCGTATTGCAAACAGAAAAGAGCAAGCAAACAAAGTGCATACTTCAATTGCACGCGATGGAGGTAAAAACCGGGAAAAGTGGAACACAATTAGAGTTTTTGTGTTTTCCAGGTAGCAACTGGTAGAGTAGCTAGAACTACTAACCCTTTTAGAGAGATCTGAAATATTTATTTTCGAGCTAGCCCCCACCGCAATAGACAGATGTCTACGAGACCAAATTGATTTCCTCCCATCGGGATTTATCAGTTTTATTGAGATAAATGCGCCACGAATGGGTAATGCGGTTTCTTTTTATGCTTTCATCGTCACCGCGACAAGGTTTTGGTCCTCGGTTTTATTTAATTCATGATGTACGCTTGCAGCTCCCGATAACAGATCCTTCCTCGTTTCTATTATTTAGTTTCATTGGTTTTTCATTGATTTCTTGCATTAAATTGGACAAAAGCTCTTTGAATCGAAAAATATCGAAGTATGAACTGAAATATTGTAAATTGAACAGAGCTTGGGTAGATATTCTCTACTCGGTTTTGTTGGCTGGACATCTTTAAATTTGAAATTTGAGATATATCAGACCGGGGAAATGTTCAGAACATCAAATTAATTACAAAATTAAATTATTTATATATTTAGTAAGTTTTGTTTCTATGCGCCAATGTAGAAGTAGAGATTTTCATTGAATTCATTTATGTTCCACTCTCATTAATGAACGGAGATAGATTGAGTGTTTTTCGTTCTAGTTAAGTCTCATACCCGTGCCGTTTGAAACGTATGAGTGATTTAGTTCCATAATTCATTTATTATATTATAGTTGTTAAGTAACTCTGCCTGTGGTTCTGATGGGTGAATTGAGTAGCTCATTGGGCCGTAGCCGGTCCCACGCCCAGGTAAAAGAGGAGAGTTAGGCATGGGGCTAACAACCCCATCCTGTGAAAAGCCAAATTGTTGTGAATCAAGCACCTAAGCCTCGGACTAGGACGGAAATACGACGACGAACCCAGCAACGAATAAGGAATTTCAATTTCGAAACATGGAATGTATTAAACTGGCATCGACCAGGAGCAGCCAAGAGAACCATATCACAGCTAGAAAAGTATGGGATGGATATCCAGGAAATCAGGTGGCCAGATACGGGTAATATAACAATTAGTAAATCGGTGGTATTTTACAGTGTCAATAAAGATGGCGCCCATAAATTCGAAATTGGCTTTGTAATACAAGAATACCTATGTGACGCAGTAATGGACTTTACCCATTAATGAAAGAATTTGTCACATTAGACTAAGAGGTCCATGGTACAACTACACACTAATATCGGTACACGCACCAATGGACGAGAAGGACACTTTCTATGTCCAACTCACCAGCATTCTCGACTCGATCCCCAAGCAGGATATGTTATGGGTACTGGGCGAGTTCAACGCAAAACTGGGTAGAGACGACTGGTTAAGACCACATGTTGTGTGGCTACACGATATAAGCAAGAACAACGGACTACGGGTAGCAAATCTAACAGGACTCAACAATCTCATGGTCAAATCTACTATGTTTGAACACAGAGATATACATAAGCAGACGTGGGTATCCAATGATGGTATCAAAAAAAAAACAAATAGATCACATCCTAATAGATTGCAGGCACTCAAATAACATTATAGACGTTAGAAGTAAAAGAGGAGCTGAGGCGAACTAGGGCCATTTTCTAGTATGTGGCAAAACACCATGTGGAATGCTATACAGAAGATTATTCTTGAAACAACTATTGGAAAGCGCGAAATAACAAAGAAAAATAACTGGTGCGATATAGACTGTGAGAACGTACAGAACCAAAGACACCGCACTAGGGCTCAAATGTTACAGGACCCTGCACAGGACAACATAGATAACTTTAATAATTCAAGATATAGAGCAAGAAAAATCATTAGGGAAAAAAGAGAGAGACTTAACATCGAAGATAGTGGAAGACATAACAACAGCATTCGTTAAAGAAACATCTCGAATTAAAATGGGCTTTAAACCTCAAACAAGTAATATAATACGGAAAGTAATAATAATAGTAATATAATACGGAAGCAAACAAGTAATATAATACGGATAATGGTGAACTCATCACCGGCATTACAGAGGAATTAAAAACATGGGAAGAACATTTTCAGAAACTCCTCAATGTAACAAAGGACGACACAACAAATATACCGGTGTATTTAACTGCCGAAATAGAAAACGAAAAACCAACACTAGAAGAAGTGACGAAGGCAATACAACGCCTAAAACCCAACAAAGCGCCAGGAAATGATACTATCCCTTCTGAATGCCTGAAAATGGGAGGTCCAGTACTCTCTCAAAAAGGGTGTAGACAAGCCAAAGTGTTGATTGGAACCTCAAGTAACGCCAAGGCAACATCCAAGTGGTTGATGCCAAGGAGTCGCTGGGCCCTGAGAACTTTGGTTGGGGTCATGAACCCATCAGTCATAGGTCATCAGCCTACTGTGGTCTCAACTGACACCAACACCCACTAGGAATTGGTGAGAGCCCCGTATGTCCACAATGTGGAATGGCGGAGGAAACATCATACCACCTATTAGCAGGCGCCTCCTCGGGGCTCCACACTCTCCCGCATCGAATTGTCTTCGTTGGAGTGGAGACGAATCCTTGCCTTTTTCAAGGACACGGTGCGCCTAGGTGGCGAAGATCATGAGTGGTAAGATGGGGATGGATGAAGGGGGAATGGCGAAAAGGGCCTTTAAAGCCTACTAGCCGTACCCATCGGGTACCCCCCCCCCCCCCAGTACTACTACTACTACTACTACTACTCTATCAAAAGATGCATTAGTTAATCGTACTAATATAGGACAACGAAATATTACCGGAAGGCTGGAAACAGAGAGTTATTATACCTCTACATAAAAAAGGAAGCTATCAGGTATGCCAAAACTACAGAGGGATATCTCTCATCAACATCGCATATAAAGTGCATGCAAACGTGATTCTAATCCACATAACACCATACACGGAAGAATCGACGGATTATCAGTGCGGCTTTAGACCGGGTAGGTCAACGATGATCAAATCGTCACTATTCTTCAAATCCTCGAAAAACACTGGGAATTTGATAAGGTCCTCCGAGCGTAGTCATCACAGCAGACAACAACAAGAATGAAGAAATGAAGGCCCGTATACAGACCGGTAATAGATGCTATTATGTACAAGGAGAACTGTTCCAATCAAGAATAATGTCGCGATCCTCAAAACTAAAATTGTACCATGGTACTATAAGCCCGGTATAGTCATGTACCGATGTGAAGAGTAGAGCCTAATCAAAGCAAACACGGACTAGTGGACAATAAAATAATTCCTTCTTGCCACTGAAATCTTATTTATTTAATAGTATTGTTAACCTAGAATAAGAGAATTTTCATATTTGTTTTCATTTAGACTAAGACTGTATGTATTAAACAAAGGCAGAAAGACCGATAGGTCGATAGTCTTTTTTGGAAATAAAGATATTTACTACTACTCAAAGCAAACGAAGAGGTCCTGCGAAGATTCAAGCGAAAAATACTTAGAAAAATATATGGACCAACCGAGGATCCTAGTTCAGGGCAATATCGAATAAGAACCAACGCGGAGTTAGATCAATTGTACCAGGGAGATATTGCGAGCGAAGCAAAGTCACAAAGACTGAGATGGGTAGGACACATATACAGAGCACCGGATGACAAAATGCTGAAAATAGCATGACAGGAAGCACCGACGAGCAGAAGACCACCGGGAAGACCTAAAATGAGATGGAGGGACAATGCTCTAACGGATATGCGGAAGATGGGCATTGAAAATGGACAGGAAAGAATGCTAGATTGAAGTCAATGGAGGCAAATTGTGCTTGCAGCCAAGACCCACATAGGGTTGAAGTGCTACTTGAAGAAGAAGAAGAAGTTGTCCAGTGTGTCTTCTAGGATCAATGACAATAGTTGATGTATTTTTGAGTCCTTAACGGTCTCTATTGTAAAATACGGATTAGACAACTTTTTTGATTTGGTGTTGATCAAAAGAAGTTAATTATCACACTTTCACTAATTTTGTTTATTTAATTATTACTAGAATAGAGATATAAATTTAAAAAAACACATTGAAATATCTAGGCACATTTCTTGTGATATTTATACTTCCCATAAAATAACCAAATAAAAAAAAACGATCTACTTTCCTATACAATATTTGCATTGTAATAAATGTATGTCTATAATATACTATTTTAAATCGTATAAAGGCTACAATATTTTAACTTAACAACAAATAATATATCAATCATAACAGAAAAGCAGAAACACATAAATCATTATCACATAAAACACAGAGAACTCCTCAAAATGCTTTCGTATTTTTCTACAATCCGGATTAGCATTCACTTCATCTCAAAGCGGCAAAGTGAAACTTTCACAATTTGCTAGGCAATTTTTCATAATCAGGTTTAAGCGCCACCTAAAGACTGTTGACAAATCACCCACAGAAAATCTTTAGCAGTTTATTCTTAAAAGTCGGCTTTGACACCGACTTTCATTTTTCATCCAATCATCCGTCTCTCAGGTATTTATTTGCCGAACAAATTGTCGACTGTCTGCTACATCTTCCGGATAATTAATAGCGAGTTAACGACGATACAAAGTTAAACTTCCGAGTGTATATTGTAACTTTCGTCACGTAGATAAACTTTGTACCTGTTTCACTTTTATAGGTTAATCTAAACCAGAGCTTTTAGGCAATTATTTAATCAGCAAGTTTGAGTAAATCACAAAATAATATTGAGTTCAGATTTTCATTTCGTTAGACTTTTAGATGTGTTTTTATACACAGAAGGACAATTGTTTCTTTGCTTTGTTTCTTGATGCTTCCACGTTACTAATATTGTAAATATTTTAATATTGGAAATGTTATTTACTTGGTAGTAAATGTTTCACAAACATCTTCAGATTAACATACCTTCAATACTTTGTTTAGTGACTATTTTTTTTGTTAGAAAACTTTATGTCAAACTGTACATAAAGTTTAGGTTCTTTGTCTTTGTGCAGAATTCTACTTCGATTAGTGTATAGTAGCTGTTTCATGAGTACCACAACCAATTAACATTATTGATTTTTTTCGGCCTTTGAAATTAAATTGATTACATTCACAAAAATGTATTTGTCCGCGAGTCAACATACTGCAGGAGAGAATATATTTCTGTAGTCAACTATTACAAGAGTACGACACGGAAAAGCCGAAAATCATCGTGCATAAGAAAGAGAGGAAACATGGTGTTGGCGAGAGTACTACTCGCTTCCCCACATTTGTGTATATCCTTCAAAAACCCTACAGTAGTTTCTGCTATAAAAAAACACTTCAACCTTATTCAATTTATTATTTCTATTTACCGCGGTTTCATTACATTTGCATTAAATACATACAACGTATTATCTTTGAAATATGACCCACATTCACAAAATTACCCTCCATGGGGGAAGTACTTAATAGTTAAATTGCACGTATGGTAAAAGTGATAACAATGCCCTCATTTCAAATGCCGTTTACAATTATCTGATTAATAAAATCGTTTAAATTTGTGTGCATAGAAACAGCTGTAGTACTTTTGGTACGTGTGGATATTTTTGAATATTTTATTTGAGCTTTAAAGTGGTTGTTTATTAATTGCGAGCTAATTTTTGAATTAATATGAAATTTTAAATTATCGATTGCTAAGATGCATTGCTAACTAACATTACAGTTATTTCTCTAGAATATACACTCTTTAATTTCGAGATCATAATAATGCGACCGTTATTAATACCATAACATTAAGACCATAATTTAATTATAGTAATTAAGTATAAAAATCAACTCTGCCTGTATGGTCATTGGGTGAACTGTGTAGCTTGACGACTATGCTGCCGGTCCTAAGCCCGGATAAAGGATGAAGGTTCCAGGGTCAGGCTAGCACCCTACCCTGGGTAAAAGAAACCACAAGCTCACAGAAACGGACAGTTGCGTCGGAACAGGACTGATCTAACCACGTCGATCCACGCGAGAAATTGGACAACGAATTGGAGAAAGAAGGACCTGCTGCGTGTTGCTACTTGGAATGTGAAATCATACAATAACAAAGATCAAGAAATCCTAAAATGACCAACAGATAGCAAGATCGATATATGCGCAAAGGCAGGCAAAGGCGCGTACAGGCAACAAAGATGAAAGGAAAAGGGCAAAAGAAATATGCAGAATATATTGCCGTCTACAGCGGAGTTGAGAAGCACGAAAGAGCAGGAGAGGGTGTTGCGATGGCAATCAGCACGAAAAACCAAAATTGCATAAGGGAACACTAAGATCAGACGACCAAACAAGAAATTTACTATCAATATATACACCAGAAGATATCAGACCGCAACTCCTGAGAGACTCGTTTTTTGATCAACTACAAACCACAATTGACTCACTACCAAGTGACCAACCCATGATAGTGCTTGGGGACTTTAATGCACGAGTTGGAAACGGAACAGTCCCAGGAATTAAACAAAGGTTCAACGAGAATGTGCTGAATGATACCGGGGAACTACTGATAGACCTAGGTACTTACAATGAATTGCGTATCAATAATACGTTTTTCGACTTAAAACCCCAGTATAAATTGACATTTGCAAATAACAGAGGCCACACATCGACAATCGATTACATTGTGACTAATAGGCAATTTCACTCAACTCAAATACTCGAAATCAGAACGCTCAATTCGGCAAATATAGGAAGCGATCATAACATTTTACTCGGAAGAATTAGATTGGAAATCAGAATACCAAAACAACCAAGACCGGTGATATCAACACAGAAGCTCAATATTGAGCTGCTATGGGACCCTACGATAAAGTACCTATACAAAAATAGATTACCACAAAAGATCAATCTAGTTTGAGAAACACTCAAGAATAATATCAAGAATTCAGCAAGGGAGACACTTGGAGAACGAACCATAAAAGTGAACCAAGTAATCAACCACAAGACACCATGGTTCCGCCCAGAAATCAAGGAACGGTGCAAAAAAAAAGGAAAAGCCTACCTAAAATATTGTACTCTGCGAACGACAGAATCATATAATGAATATAAGCAAGTTAGGAACAAAACTAAAGAATTAGTGAGAAAAACGATCACTGGGAAATGTTCTCCAAACACCCGGAAGGTGATTTCCACGAGCTTCAAAAGCAGATACGGCTATTCACAAGATCTCAGAAAAAGGAGCTCAATCAACTGCTAGAACCAACCCACATAAAAAAGGAAGAGTGGATCAGATATTTAATCGATCTGTATAAAACGACAAAAAGTTGCTGTAACATTTCATAAAAACCAGTAAAAGTACCAAGTAAGAATACACAATACTCAACCGGGCAATTACAGACCAATTACATTACTACCGGTACTTGGCAGAGTTTTTGAGTACATAATAAAGCAGCGACTTGAAAAACTGATCGGAAAATATGTACCCACATAAAAATGCTGACGAGGTGTTTTGCGAATGCGGAGAAGTACAGACCACCGACCACCTAAGAGCATGTAGGTACTGTCCATCAAAGTGCCCCCTTGATGAATTATGGCTTGCTAGAACTGAAGCCCTGGACGTAGCCCGATACTGGGCAGAGAGATTGAAACATTTTTGGACCTGGACTCGAAAAAGTCAAAGAAGTATTAAACCGTAAGTTGGTTTAATTGGTGCAAGATTGTGCGTAATTTCGTAAATAACAACATCAAATTCAAACATAAGTACTCGACTATTCACCCACTCTTCACTCTGACTAACAATATACAAACAACCCACCTAACTGACAGAAAGTCGGCGTGTCTATTCATGGACATTAACAAGGCCTTTGACAGTGTCTGGCATATGGGCTTACTCTACAAACTTCACAAGCTCCACACACCAACATATGTACTCCACATCATAGAAAACTTACTCGAAAACAGACTACTACAAGTACGAATTGACAACACATTCTCTTTTTCTTTTTCCCCTGGACAAGGACTCCCGTAAGGTTCCCTGCTCTCATCGTTTCTCTACAATATATACTACCATGACATATACAATTACAACTTACCAGACAAAAATCAAATCGACAGATCGGCATACATATTACAATACGCAGACGACACGGCACTTATTGTACATGACAAAACTACGGAGAGAGCAGCTCAAAGACTCCAAACACTAACAAACAACACAATGACATGGTTTTATAAATGGAGACTAACACCAAACGCGTCAAAAAACCAACTTCTGCTCACAAACCACAGACTCAACGCTGACTCCCCTACAATAACTGCAGACGGCCAAACGACACAACCAAAAAACGACGTAAAATACCTTGGAATCACAATTGACCACAATCTTAAATTCTCTAAACACATACGAAACATCAGGACAGAAACAATAAAGGGAACAAAACACTTCCGATCACTAACCTACAAAGACAGAGGAATCAGCACAAATACCTCCACCAAAATATATAAAGCTATTTGTAGACCCTTGCTAGACTATGGACATATACTCGTGACCAACGGAACAGAAAGGGCAAAACGTTATATACAAACAACAGAACAAATTGACCTAAGACTAATAACACGAATAAGACACCCCCAAAACCCACTACACAACCCTCCACCCAACTACTATACGAACGCACAAACATGACAAATATTTCGGAAAGACTCATACATCTACAGACAAAATGGACAAACAACCCCTACAACTGGACCATACTGAATCCCCTTTGTTTAACAAGACCAACCAGACAATCCCCCTTCCATTTCTCTACATCAAGGCTACTCGAACACTTACAAACGTAACTGACTACTGGACAATAAAATATTTTTTTCTTGTCATTAGAATTGGAAAGTTTATTTAATAAGATTATCAACCTAGAATAAGAGAATTTTCATCTTTGTTTTTTGTTTAGACTAAGACTACATGTATTAAACAAGGGCAGAAAGACCGATAGGTCGATAGCCTTTTTTAGAAATAGAGATGTTTACTACTACTGGACAGATGGATTTTAGAAAAAAATATATCTAAAACCATGTACTACAAAATATACTGTTGCCTAATTTAGCATTTTTAATTACCTGCAACAATTATATGTTGTCATAAAAAAATTAATAGTTATATGTGATTTCCAAAAGCATTGCCGGTAATTGTTTTCAGAGTTTAATAAAAATAAAAAACTGCATTAATCAACCTTTAAGAAAATATGGACGTCCCGGACTGTTTTAGGAAAATATTTATTTTCAGACATGTTATGACCAACTTGAAATAATTCTATCAAGGGAACGTTCCGCTAAAGTTTGAACATACAATGTCACTGTGCTGGATAAAGTTTCTAATGATGCAAGCTTGCGTTTTACGGTATAATTTCTAGGCGAACTTTTGAACGACTATTTAATCAGGGAATTTATAAAGTTTGGGAGCGTGTATCTTTCCGCTTCACGTCTTTACTAAATGACTAGTAAATGTATTACGGCAATAGTGAAACACGATTTGGCTGTTTAATTAATATTGTGCACGGTTCTTTGATATGTTTCGGTTGTCATTTCCTATAAATGTTAATAAGAACGTACACAGCAAGCTAGTTTTGACGGAAAACTTTAAATGAACATAGATTTTTAAATTATGAGACTGAAATAATGTTGAAATCAGAAACCCCTAAACCACAATCCATAGGAATCTCTTAATACTGGTATTCAGATAATTCTACGAAACTTCACTTGCGTGCATAGAAATCGGCCCACAGTAAACTTTTGACTTTAACTATTTTTTTTTAACTATTCATCAGATCAAAAAAAGAAATATACTGTTTGAAAGACAATTTAATATGCTTTAATGTGAGTATAAATTGTGAGTATCCTATGTTTAACATAGTGAAATTAACGCATTAAGCAAATTAAGCTATTTAATTATTAACATTAATAGGGTTATTGGCAATTTGAAACTTAACACTTAATTTTTTAATAATGGATATGACATCCTCTTTCCCTAATAACTTCTGTCATACGATTAGGCATAGATCTAATCAAGTTTGCTATTGTTTCTTGAGGGATGTCAAACCACTCTTCTTCTACTGCAACAATAAGCTCTGGGATCGAGTTTGGGGTATGAAGTCTAGCTCGAATTCTTCGTTTTAGCTCATCCCATAAGTGTTGGACCGGATTTAAGTCAAGACTGTATGCTGGCCACTCCATAACCCGAAAACCGACTTCTTGCGGTGTGCGGCCTGGCATTGTCATGCATAAAGGTAAATTTGTCTCCAATGTAGTCGACGTAAGGTACCACATAAATAGCTAAAATCTCCTCCATATATCTAACAGCAGTTAAACCTCTTCTTCCGTGAATACGGTCGCCCCTACGAATGACCTCAGGGTCGGTTCGTGCTCCTAAAGAAATTGCACCCCAGATCATACAGGAACCACCTCCATAAGCACTCCGCTCTTCAAAGCAGCAATCTGCAAATCGCTCTCTTGGTCTTCGGTACACTTTTCTTCTTCGGTCGCTACCATGGAGGCTTATTTTGGTCTCATCTGAGAACAGAACAGATCCCCATTGTTCCAACGTCCAATTCAGATGATCCCGTGCAAAACGCAGGGGTGTTGCCGATGAGCTGGAGTAAGTTTGGGACAAATCGCAGGTGTTTTAGGGGTCAGGTTATTTTCCTGCAGTCTTGGTCTTACTGTCCACTGACTAATAGCCACTCTTCGCACCTCACGGAGCTGTCGTTGCACTTGAACGGCATTAAGGTGACGATTTCTTTATGATGTTGACACAATACAGCGGTCATCACGAGCGGTTGTAAATCGCCTCCTGGCTGTTCCAGGTCGCCTATGAAAGGATCCAGTCTCCTCATGACGTTTGCACACTCTTCGAACCGCTGCGAGTGTCATATCCGATTGTCCAGCAACAGCTCGCTGACTAAGTCCATTTTCGGTTAAAGCAATAACTTGGCCGGCTTTTTGTGGTGTAGTATGCATTAAACTAAGACACTTGAACACTATTGAGATTATGAAAAACGAATTAATATGCAAATTTCAGTTGCAAATGCAATAATTTTAATATTTGACAATTTTTTTATTTTCGTTACAATCACCACATAAACAAACACGTTTCATTTGTTTACCGGATGCTACGCATATAAACGACAAGCATTCTTGATAAGTTTCTACTCACATTAAAGCATATTAAATTGTCTTTCAAACAGCATATTTCTTTTTTTGATCTGATGAATAGTTTTCAAAAAAAACTTAGTTGAAGTCAAAAGTTTACAGTGGGCTGATTTCTATGCAGGCAAGTTTAGTTTGGTTAAACTATGTATGTACATTGTTGAAATAAATTAATTGATTTTGCTATTTCTGCTGTCAACAAAATAAAATAAGCCACCACACACACAATAATTGACATTGTATGACAAAGCGTTGAGGCTTTGTTAGTGCGGATAATAATCAAAAACATGACATGTACAGCAAAAGCTCTTAAACTCACTGAAACAGAGGAAATTGAGGCAAAATAAATAAATATAGGTATTTGTGACATTCTATGTAAACTCTCCAAAATTAATAATATCTAGAGCAATTTAATTATTTGTTAAATGAAAAAATCGATTTTTTTCTCCGAAAAATTACCAGTTCAACTTTCAACGGAAAAGTGCCATTTTCCCTAAAAATTTTTAGTTACTAGAGTTTGCTGTGTTTTAACGTTTCAAGTAAAATTTTATTGAGAGGCAGTCAGTTAACTCAGCTGTGATTTGGACATAATGAATTGCCTATCGGAAAATAAAGCTTAATACTCGGTCAGAGTCCACTAACTTTTTGCTGTATTGAAATTTTGAAAATTAGCTGCAGGTAACATTACACAAAATTTTTTCTACGTATGTATTTGTTCATAATTTACTTACAAAAAAATAGTGCTCATAATTCCAATGTTCAAAATAAGCTTTGACATGCCCAGACACGTTAGCTTAGAGTATTTGGCAACAATCATTCTCATTTGTATCAGCAACCTGGCAAGTGGAACTAGCGGCCAGCAAAAAGAACGACCAATTTTAATGAGTTAATTAGAAATTTGCTACTCTAATCAGTCGAGAAAAATTAAAAGTTTCGAAGTGTTTTTCCAATCCAGTTCCCAAAACGGAATAAATGTATTTTCTTGATCCCTTGGTAGAAAGTACGTACTTTGGCGACTATTTTTGATGGCAAAAGCATCACTTTTACCGATTACAATAGCTTTTGCCCCGCACATTTCTGACTCGGTAACTAGCAACGGTGAATTTCGTTGATAAAGCGTTTCGGACGTTTTGTCAACATTTTCAAAGCCGTACGAGCATCGAAATCAACGCACCGAAGATTTTATTCATCCACTGCGAGCATGGGGACCTCAGCTTCGCCTCGGGCGTCAACTTCAAGCAGTGGCGGAACTTCGACTTATCGACGTCTCTTGTACCGTTATATGTATACTATCGTTAATTGGACAAAGGTAATCCATTTTTGGTATTTATTTTCAGTTGAGTAGATAAGGGTCATGCATTTTACTGCTGTAAAGTGTAAGTCATTGGGAAAAAAACGATGAAGGGAAACTAATAAATCCCAAGAGGCGCCCAAATGGACAAGTCGCATTTGGAAAGTTCGATCTATCAATCAACGTATCAATAACTATACGTTAACACTATATTAACAACTTAACACAGCTATAAAAGCGGCTCAAAGCAATCACCAGTGATTTACGGGGAAGATACCACAGTCAGGTGTTTTGTTTTACCTCCCAGAGAGATTTGTAGACCACCTGGAAGATGGGAACGAACCTAAACTAAACTCCTCCCCAATGCCCAGAATCTGGGGTAAACTTGACTCAAACTCCATCCAATCGGGGGGTGGAAATATTTCCTCCAAAGGGACCTGAAGACAGAAGACCTGCTGGACCACATCCAGGGCTTAACATCAAAGTTCCTGGACAGGGCCCGGCAAAGCAAGAATCCCACAGTCAGGGATTCTTGCACAAAGAAGTTCCAGTGTGACCGCAGACAGCTCCCTGCGGACACAGTTTAAGAAGCAGACGAGGACCACACGCGATGACCAGTTCCAGCACCACAACGAGGACCATGGACTAGCATTAAGTTAGTTAGGAAGCAAGAGATGATGTAAGATTAGGTTAAGTTAGGCTAAGCCAGTTCAAGAAGAAGACGAGGACCACACGCGATGACCAGTTCCAGCACCACAACGAGGACCATGGACTAGCACTAAGTTAGTTAGGAAGCAAGAGAAGTTGTAAGATTAGGTTAGTTAGGCTAAGTTAGGTTAAGCTAGGCTAAGGTAGAATAGTACAACAGATGTTAGATATAATTGCTAAATGATGTTAACATTAAGGAGCCGTAGAATAAGAGCAATTGAAAGATGAAAAAGTCTTAATTGAAATAAATATGTTCAAATGCAATACCTGAACTATTAGTGCTTGTTTAGATGCAGCGTCATATTTATCAGTGGGTGCCACTTCGTGCCAGTGTGAAAATTATTCACTATATTCAAAACAGGTGAGTGTTCTCACAGAGTAGCCTCTTCAGCATATTTCTATTTGGTGAACCATTAAAGATAACGTTAAATCGTGAGTGTTCTCACAGAGTAGCCTATTCAGCATATTTACTATTGGTTAAACATTAAAGATAGTAACCTCTTCAACTATAGTTCAATATGCATTCTGTCTTTCTTTTATATTTATTTACCTTTCTTAATATTTAACTGGTTCTCGTCAATATACATTTAAAGTTAGATACTGTTAACGCTTCGTATAAAACCATAAAAAGGAAACGAGTGCAGCTCGTTAAGTTGCAATATATTTAGTCAGTTTGAGTAATTATGTTAGGGACGGGTACTGGCTGTGCGGTTTCCCCGCAGTACCTGGGCTCTGAACCTATAGAGAGAGAGAACCCTAGAGGCGGGTGCTGGCTGTGTGCTGATTCCAGCAGTACTTAGTATGGCCAATGTTGAGACTATTTATCATGATAAACGCCGATGACTAGTAAGGCTCTCCTGAGGAGGTATTCCGTGCGCTTTTCCCTTAATACCTCTTAACAACTCAGGAGAAGCGGTGGTTAGAGGCTTTTCCTGGGAGGTATTTCGTGCGCTGTTCCCTTAATACCTCTTAACAACTCAGGATTAGCGGTGGCAGGATGCAACTCCCGTTGTAGTCTTGCGGGGTTCAGAGATAGTGAAAGAGATCATCAATTAAAGTTTCCACAAGCATTATGGGTTGATAACTGTTGGCTCTAAGTGGGGACTCTGGATTGAGTCATATCTTGTGGAGGCACTTGATGCTTGTAGCTGAACCTGATATATCTACAAGTTTCTATAATTATCAATAATATCCCTTTTCTTGTTGAACTGGTTACTCAATTACTTTTTCAAAGTTGTTTCAGATGTATTATCTCAATCGACCACATGACGAATTGCCATTAGAAAAGTATTGGTTTACGTAACGTAAGTGTGTTGTAAGTGTAATTATCTGATTATCAACGTAGTTGATGTTTATTTATAACAATTATAAACTAACGCCCTATAAAAGTGACAATTGTTTTTCACTAGTGTTTTTAAAGCATAAAGGCTTCTTTACGCCTGGGTTTAGTATAATTACGTAAGTCGCGCTCAGTTAAAACACCAAATTTTTCTACAAGTTGCAACTAACGTAAAAATAGCCACTTTCATGTCAAAATTATTGAAAACAAAACACTTTTAAATCCCATTATTGTGCAGAATATACTACAAATACCGTGTGAAAAATGTTCTATTTCGGAAAGCCATCAATATTTTGAACGCACTAATTGGAGAAACCTAAATTTGGTTGTTTCTGTTTTCTGTCATAAATTAGTTAAGTCTTCCTGAAAAGTCTTGTAGACTTCTTCTTGGAACATCCAACAAAACCGATTGCTCAAGAGACGTGGTTACATTTCATTCTTTTACCGACAGTTACGATCTTGTACCAACAGTTACGCCTGTGATCCACATCTTACTGAACTTGAAGTATATTTATATTCTGCTTTTAAGATCTCTTTAATCTATGAAGGGACTGCAAAATTTTAATAAGCCGAGGAAAATTAATCTAGACATTGCTCGAATTGCTGTTCGGTGCCCTACGAGCTGTTCAGTTATTTCTGTGGTTTTGTTTTCTCTCTAAGAAGCTAATCTCAACGAATAATGTAATTTGGCGCGCCCTTTATTATCTTTGCTTTCGATTTTCGACTCGGCTGTGCGGTTTTCGGAACATTTCCGACAACATTTTCTTCTTTAGGTGACTAGTACATGGGAGGGGACTAAACACTTGGATTTTCAAATATTCTTAGAACAACATAACTGTGGAAATTCCATAATTTTCCGCATTAAATTATATAAAATGTTAATTCCGGGTTAGAATCGTGCAAATTTATAGGAGTTGATAAGTAATTTTTTGCTTCATTGAAATATTCAATTAGTTCGAAGCGTTATTTCGTTGAACCCTTCAAATAAAACAATGCAAGTTGCTTAAACTTTTTGCGAAAAATCACATTGGAAACCATATTGTACAGTATTTTTGTGATTAGTTTTTTAATTGTGTTCTCAAAACTTCAAATTTAGAACAATGTCGGACATTCATTAAAATTACTTGTGGGCGGAGATCCTTTTTTCTATACGAGCAATATTAATATAAAAAAAAATTATACGAGAAACGCATCAAACGCCGATTGCTTCTTCTGAGTACGAAAAACTGATGAGAACTAGCACATTTTTTTTGCAAACGAAATAATGACTATCAAAGCACAAGCTCCAGAGATTGGAATGAAAAGCTATTAAACATTTCGCGTTAATTTTTAAGTAAAAGTTTTGAGCAAATAAAAAATATATTTTTGTAAGCAATGAAAACTAATGTTGTAAAGTGAGGTTATGAAGTGCAGTTCAACTCATCAACATCAACACTAATCAACAATGTACTGAATTAAGTATCGAACACCTGGCCAACTGTATTCTTGAGGGTCGACCACCACCTAAGTAAATAAGCTGCAGGGGTGATAAAGCGTTGGCATCCCGAGATTTATACCCGCACATCGTTTGACCCTCCAAGATTCAATAAAGCGGCTTAATCTGGCACCGAGATTTGCAGTTTAGGTGACAACCAGGATCAGATCTTTGCAAGCAAGGCCCTATAATCCGGACTGCAAGCAAAACGACAACATTGTTATATTAAAAGCATACACGCCGCCGTTTGTCGGCGTAAATCTGTCGTCGCCACATCAAGCTGTTAGACGAATTTAAAAGATGTCGTCTGGATAATTTATGGGAAAAACGTTTCAAGACACGAGATGTTTTGTACGGTTTATAATAAATTTAAATACTTACTGAGAGTTGATCATACATAAAAAATAGCAAACAGATTGACTTCACAAAATATAGACTTACTCAAATTACAAGACGCGTGTATTAAGAATCAACTTCAGAAAATAGCTTCAGACAAATAGAAAATTAATACCAATTTCATTTAACTAACAAAAACCTTACTACAAGAGGGAATGAACGAACATAAAAGAAGAACAATGGATGACAGAAGAAAGCGTAGAAGTAATGCATAAAAAACTTTAAGTCATTAGGGAAGCGAATATATACACATAAAACAAGGGTAAATAAGAACTGGAATTACATCGATGAAATAGGAATTGATAGAAGCAAAACATGATTATTCCAAAACTCACAAGAAGAATGTTTGGGTCTCACAAAGCCAAACGATCCGGCTCGAAGGACCAAAATGTTGGGGTCTCGTAAAGCCAAACTCATTTGGCTCGCAGGACCAAATGTGTGGGTGTAAATATGAGTTGTTCGAAGAACCAAGTGTTTTTGAAAGTGAGTAAGTAGATCGTGGGTGAAGTGGAGAGCTGCTGCAGGAATAACGAAGAAACTTTGTGTGGTTCAAGTGTAGCGACTGACTATCAGAGAGTGGTTCTAGCGACTGACTTGCACTGAGCGACTGTTGTCGACTTCTGTGAAAATGAACTCCACGGTTCAAGTGTAGGGACTAACTATCAGAGAGTGACTTTTAGACCGACTTGCACTGAGCGACTCTTGCATATTTTTCTTTTGGGTCAAATCAGGGTTCTTTTCTAGTCTCGTTCTGGGGGCTTTGTTTGGTTTCGCACCACTCGATCTTTATTCTTACATTTCGTGAAAAGGGAGTCAAAGTCCAAATGAGACCTTCCAATGAGGCAACAAGTGAAATCGCATGGGCAAACTTGCAATGGTTACCACCTGCAAGGTCGCACTGTTCCCGGAATACAGAATTACTCGGAAGTACTCAGTTAGAAAGTTACCAGCCGAACGACTCTCTACTCAATGTTTAAATATTATTTGAACAAAGAATAAACAGGCACAAGCAATATGGAGCAATACAACACTCTTTGTAGCGAATGTGGAAAACTTTCAATAGGAGGAAAGCAACAACACAGAATATGAGAGCAAAATGTAAGCAATGTACAGTAATGGAACTTTCAAAAACGAAAGAAATGAAAATGACATTGAACATAAACAAGCCAGTGAGATTTTGGAACTAAAATTCGTACAATTGGTTCAATAATTAATTGGTTAGACCGACGGTTTCAAAAATTTGCGTTGCTTTGATGATTACCAAGCCTCAGAGCGTAGACGACACTTGAAGAAGAGCGTATAAACATTTTAGCAAACTAAGTTTAAGGAGCTTATTTTTAAAGTTTTCTTCCCAACGGTTTAAAAATGTTTTGGCTAACATTACATGAACAGGGACGAGAGTAAAAGACAAAAAAAAACTTGACCGAAAATTGAAAAGTTTACTTCACCTACTACTAGCTCTAATTCCAATTATTTTCGAAAAGGCTAAATCGGACATTTTCAACTGCGTCATCAATATTCAAGCTATTGTTTTAGCAGCAGTTTAGTGTTATTTGATTTATTCTTGAAAATTAATCTCACTGACATAAAATAAAACGAATATAATGTCCATGTAAAAAAATATTAAACTCGGTTAGAGTTAATAAGAATGGTTGTTCTATTTTTTTTAGGTATTTCGTCGGTTAATTGTTTTTTGGTCTTGGGTTTACGTACTTTCGCCGCAGGCTGAATCTATACTCTCAAAATGTATGTAAAATGGTTAACCTTCGATGTAAATAAATCTGGTTACGCATATTTGTAGGAGCAACAGTATGAAAAAAAGCAAAGTAAACAAACACAAATTTGATATACATTGAGCAACAAATATAAGGAGTAAATGTTTCTAAAAATCATCGGTTAATGTTTCGAAAACCGCAGTCTCCAGTTATTATTTTCAGTTGCGTGTTTTTAAATAAGGCGACAAAAATTGTTAATATAATTAAATCAAATTTGAAGAAACTCTATAAATATCTTTGCTTGTTCCGGAAAAACTTGAATATGAGCATTTATGACAAAATATTCTACTTTGAACTGTGCACTGTAGAAGTAGTGTAGAAGGTCTTGAAAGAGCAGCAATATCCATTTATATTATCCATGTATTGAAATTTAGAGAATCTAACTTCTAATTTATTTGCAACAGGATGAGAAAGATAACCCTAAGAGCGTATCATTTTCAAGAACAAGTAACCGAAACGTATCACAGAGCGGTAAGGGTCTACGCAGGATTAAAAATTGGGTAACTAAAATTATAAATTGACGTGTTTGAGCGATTTTTCGAAAAACGTGCCTACCTGCGATTTTCAAATTAATGTATTCCACATTACTGTGCACTGCCTGTGCAACTATAATAATCAGAAAAGTGGCCAGATTGAAAGAAATAACTTAGTATTTGCTTATTTTCTATAAAATAATAGTAAACACCTACCTCCAGTACACCTCCTTTAGAGAAAAAGTTAAACCTAACAAAGACTGACATAGACAAAGTGAAACAACATATACATGACTACATTCAATCACAAGCACAGCACATCTCAATAGAAACCATACAACAACAACTTTCACTAGCCATAGGAAAATTTAGCCCGGAAATAAAAAATGCTTTCTACCGACATACACTACCCAAATACATACTGAGACTAATAAAACAAAAGAGAGAACTGTACAGACTATATACAAACACTCAAAATAACGACCTAAAAAAGACACAGAACCAACTCAACAGAAACATTAAAACCTTGATTGGACAATACCGACAAGACAAATGGCTAGAAACATGTAAAGAGATACAAAAAGACAAAGGCAAAACATACTGGCGAACAATTAAGAAACTGGCACTACTGACACAATTGACGAAAACGGAATAGAACGCTACACAGACAAAGAGAAGGCTGACGCGTTCGCCAGACACTATCAAAGGGCCTTCAGCATATCGACAAACCCTAACTTCGACAATGACAACTGGAACTTGATCAACGACTGGTACTTGAACTATTTTAACAGCCCACCAAATTATACATACAAACTGATCACAGACACAGAATACGATGAAGCCCTAGCGCATATCAGAAACACAGCACCGGGAAAAGATAAAATAAAGGTAAAACTCCTGAAAGGCCTAACTCAGGAAACACACAGGCTGATCCTAGCTGAACAGGTTGGTTCCTAGCTCAACAGGAAAGTTGAACAACTGTATTACAAAAAACAAAATCCCACAAACATGGAAGAACGGCTTAATAATCCCCATACCGAAAAATGGACTGGACAATACACAACCGAGCAATTACAGACCAATTACATTACTCCCAGTACTTAGCAAAGTCTTTGAGTACATAATAAAGCAGCGACTTGAAAAACTGATCGGAAAATATATACCTATCTACCAATTTGGTTTCAAACAACATCACTCGACTATTCATCCGCTCTTTATTTTGGCCAACAATGAATAACTGACAGAAAGTCGGTGTGTCTATTCATGGACATTAACAAGGCCTTTGACAGTGTCTGGCATATGGGCTTACTCTACAAATTTCACAAACTCCACACACCAATATATCTACTCCACATCATAAAAAACTTACTCGAAAACAGACTACTACAAGTACGAATTGACAACACATTCTCTTTTTCTTTTTCCCCTGAACAAGGACTCCCGCAAGGTTCCCCGCTCTCACCGTTTCTCTATAATATATACTGCCATGACATATAAAATTACAACTTACCAGACAAAAATCAAATCGACAGATCGGCATACATATTACAATACGCAGACGACACGGCACTTATTGTACATGACAAAACTACTGAGAGAGCAGCTCAATGACTCCAAACACTAACAAACAACACAATGACATGGTTTTATAAATGGAGATTAACACCAAACCCTTCAAAAAAACAACTTCTGCTCACAAACCACAGACTCAACGCTGACTCCCCTACAATAACTGCAGACGGCCAAACGACACAACCCAAAAACGACGAAAAATACCTTGGAGTCACAATTGACCACAAACTTAAATTCATTAAACACATACGAAACGTCAAGGCAGAAACAATAAAGGGAACAAAACACTTCCGATTACTAACCTACAAAGACAGAGGAATTAGCACAAATACCGCCACCAAAATATATAAAGCTATTAGCAGACCCTTGCTAGACTATGGACATATACTCATGACCAACGGAACAGAAAGGACAAAACTTTATATACAAACAACAGAACAAATTGCACTAAGACTAATAACACGAATAAGACACCCCCAAAACCCACTACACAACCCCTCCACCCAACTACTATATAGAAGGAAAGACTCATACATCTACAGACAAAATGGACAAACAACCCCTACAACTGGACCATACTGAATCCCCTTTGCCTTACAAGACCAACCAGACAATCCCGCTTCCGTTTCCCTACATCAACGCTACTCGAACGCTTACAATCGTAACTGACCACCGGACAATGAATCCAAGATCTATGTTTGACAGAATTAAAATTATTAAATTAGTAACCTGGAATAAGACAATTTTTACCTTTATTTGTTTATCGAAATTAAGACTGCATGTACTAAACAAGGGCAGAAAGACCGATAGGTCGATAGCCTTTTTTAGAAATAAAGATGTTTACTACTACTAATAGTAAACCGGCTAAATATTGCACAAATACTTTCAAAACAAAACTTTAATACTACTTAATCTTAAAATATCTCCTTTGCCCAGAAAATGCAGCTGTTGCTTCCAGTAGCAAAACTTGGAACACCAACTACGTCTAAATCTAAGCACACATGAACAGATTGTTGGAAACACAATCAGAATTATTCACAGAATTTATCTAATTTGAAACAGTGATTGCCTACATTGTGACGACTTTCTGTGCTTTTCCCTGCTCTTTGAATACAATTTAAATTTATTACTTTACAATTTCAACATTCACTCAGTTTGGGGCTCCCTCATCTAATACGAGATTTGTATGTGTAATATTATATAGAACCAATGTAAATTACTCCAAGACATTCGACAAACTATAAAACTTGCATAAAGTTTGCACTCTCATTTTCATTCTCTAGATATTTTGATAGGATATTAAAAAAATACGTGATTCACCATTTCCTGTTATGGGTGTGTGCAAATCCAAATATAGTAAATAATTTTCATATGCACTCATAGGTTGGCATATAACAATTACAATTTCGAAATTGTTTCCCATAGTCGAAAATTCAGCAAAATATTCCTCTGTTCTAGTGAATTAATTGATAAGCAGACGTAAAAGCGGGAAACAATAAAATTGTTCCAAAGCTCGGCCTGAAAAAATATTTTCCGCCAATAAACGAGCCCGCTCTGAATACAATTTATTGATATCGAACATTTATCTATTTTAAATAATATTTTGATTTTACTCTATTGTTTCTGATTTTTATTTGCGAAATAACCTTTGAAACCTTTTTTCGATATTAATAAACAAACCTACTAAATTCATTATATTTGTGGGCTTCTGATAGAATTTCCTAATTGGAAGAGTTTAATGCAGATGAGAATTAATTAATTGTGTTTTTTGCCGCCGACATACACATCATATTTGAATTTTAGATAATAGGTATATTTAATTCAATACAGCAGCCAAATTATTACTAGCATTTGGTTCAAAATCCGATCAAATAGTTGCCTGTCTTTATTGAAAATAATAATAATATTAACCTCGCCTTCTCTGTATGTAACCTATACCCAGTAAGCACCTAGATTATGTATGTTTAGGATTACAAGGATTGCATTTTTTAAATTGTCCTCAAAATATGTTCAGTCTTAATTATACTCACAAAAATTTTATATCATATTAACCAGCCATCTGACATCTGATATGCAAGACCATTTTAAAGTAGACATTACAACGATTAAAATGACCACTTATACACTTTCGAAATACAAAAAAGAACAAGACAACTGTCCGTGGAAGCTACGGGTATTTTTATCGAAAAATGTACATAACTCTAAAATTAGTCGTTCTTTGAACTGCAAAAAATCATGCTTATGCATCACCAACAAAGACATACTTTTACAGATCTTCTTGTAAACTAAATCATTTATGCGCGAGAAAAAAATAAAATACAAAAAATTTGATTTTTCGCCATTTTAACGGTTAATTTGAGATTATGTCAATAAGTGTTAAATACAAAAGTTTTAGATTTTTTGTTTTCCGCTAGGAGGTCAACTTTCGCAGCAAATCGCAAAAAAACGTTTTCAACCCCTAAACTGCATCTCCATTTCACCATTTTCAGTGTTTTTGTTTATACAAATTATTTTTTCTTAAAGTTGGAACCTCAACAATATTTCCCACCTGGTAGTGGCCTGATATTAATTTTATTTACAAAAAAATTATTTGTACTAGCGTAATAGCATAGTACATTTTTTTGTCTTTGACGCAAAATATGATTTTTAATTTTTTTTGTGCCTTACGAGTTATCAGAATTAGGACAGCGAGATGTTGCGCTAAAGGGACAGGTGATTTATCTAAAGAAAGAGTAAAATGTTGCCCTTAAAGACAAATCGAAAAATAAAGAATAAAAAATCATGATCAAGCCGGACTCAGCTGTTGGCGCCATTACCTGTTAATTTATAACATTTTCCTAGGTTTCAGAAATTTATTACTACAACTTGAAGATGGTTTAGTCTCTTGGGGATGCGGTCCAGGCAGTGCTAGTCTCTGCCTAGACCGCATTCCCAAGAGCTAAACCATCTTCTAGTATTAGAAAAATCGGTCAAGAATTAAAAAATAAATCATTTATTAGTACATTTACAAATCAGTTCTTCGATTTAAATACGTGTCGGTGTTTTTCCACCATCCTGAGTTAACGTGAAACTTAAAGGTAAAGGAACATCAGCTGGCAGAAACTGGCACAGTGCTAACCAACCGATAAGTTTATTAAATGCTACGAGAAGTGTGAATTTAAGGTTTAAAAAATGTGTGCTAATTGAAAGTACACCTACATTACGGATAAGAATGTTAAAAGCGACGTCACCGTCTGATACACCATTTCAATCGACTTAGTTGAGTTTCTTCCAGATGATGTTCTGTTCCTTTACCTTTAAGTTTCACGTATTAACTGAGGATGGTGGAAAAACACCGAAACGTATTTAAATAAGAAGAACTGATTTGTAAATGTTGTAATAAATGATATTTTTTTTAATTCTGGACCGATTTTTGTAATACTTGAATGCGGTCTAGGCAGAGACTAGCACTGCCTAGACCGCCAAGAGACTAAACCATCTTCAAGTTGAAGTAAGAAATGATTGACACCCAGGAAAATGATATAAATTAACTATGGAATACAGTCAGGAGAACTTACATGACTTGATTTTGACTGTCCAAGACTTGATTTTTTTGTAACTGCAATATGCCACCGCCTTGAACATTTGCCTTCGAGCTATCAGACTTGGAAACCATCGTTGGTTATTGCTGGACTCACTCGCTCTAATCCTCACTCATAATTCATAAAATTTGTTTTAACAAAACTTGGAAATTGACGCTAATGGACGGTTCGAATTTCGATTGTCTTTAGAATGAAGTTCTTCTAATACGCAATATTGTAGATTTAGATTTCCCCCGAGGGGTGGGCCCTCGGTATAAGCTGGCCCCTGAGATCCATCCATCAATTAGAATGGAAACGCGACAACCAACCCCTTTCTCGGTGATCTGTCACCGGCACGGATTCCCATCCCGACCGCATATCAGGAACTGTGCTCTGCTAATTATCAATGCAAGTTAAATGTATGTGCACGTTCCGTGTAACTTTTGCCGAGTGCCCAATGTGTTTTAACGTGCTCGTTATCTTCTTTTGTACATTTACCTAGTTGGTTTCAAACAGTGGACGCGGATTTGATAAAGTGCTCCATGTGCGGGAACTGTTCCTTTTACAACATTTATCTCCATTCTGAATACTATGCATGTTTGAAATGTTTTTCTTCGCTGTCTTCTATAATTAACATATATGTTGTTTTAGGTTACTGCATCGGTCATCGAACTTTGAAATACTTTTTTTACAGGCCAATTAGCTAGATTTAAAAATATGAATTGAAAAATATGTGGGGGTTGGCTCACAAGCAGCTGAATTAAAAACAATAAAGGCTACAAAAAACAGGAAATTACTCTGCAGAGGAAACCAAAGCCAACGAGGAAATCCAATACAAATGAGCATGACAAGAGGTAACGCAAATGTCCCAACTCGACATAACAATAAACCAAACAATAAAGGCTGAAGAGTGACTGGGAATTTTGAAATTTTATACCAAGAGATTATTCACATGAAAATTGAAAATATGGGTATAAGTATATTTTGTAGTATATTGTTTTACACGCTACACACCATAAAGAACTTACTAGAAAACAGACAACTACAAGTACGAATTGACAAAACACTGTCATTTTCTTTTTCCCCTGAACAAGGGCTCCCTCAAGGATCCCCGCTCTCACCGTTTCTCTACAATATATACTGCCATGACATATACAATTACAACTTACCAGACAAAAATCAAATCGACAGATCGGCATACATATTACAATACGCAGACGACACGGCACATATTGTACATGACAAAACTACTGAGAGAGCAGCTCAAAGACTCCAAACACTAACAAACAACACAATGACATGGTTTTATAAATGGAGACTAACACCAAACGCGTCAAAAAACCAACTTCTGCTCACAAACCACAGACTCAACGCTGACTCCCCTACAATAACTGCAGACGGCCAAACGACACAACCAAAAAACGACGTAAAATACCTTGGAATCACAATTGACCACAAACTTAAATTCACTAAACACATACGAAACATCAGGGCAGAAACAATAAAGAGAACAAAACACTTCCGATCACTAACCTACAAAGACAGAAGAATCAGAGCTCAATCAATCATCAAGACTCATACAGCTACAGACAAAATGGACAAACAACCCCTACAACTGGACCATACTGAATCCCCTTTGCCTTACAAGACCAACCAGACAATCCCGCTTCCGTTTCCCTACATTAACGCTACTCGAACACTTACAAACGCAACTGACTAGTGGACAATAAAATAATTTCTTCTTGCCACTGAGATTTTATTTAATAATATCGTTAACCTAGAATAAGAGAATTTTCATATTTGTTTTTTATTTAGATTAAGACTACATGTATTAAAAAAGGGCAGAAAGACCGATAGGTCGATAGCCTTTTTTAGAAATAAAGATGTTTACTACTACTACTATAAGCAATCCACTTCACGTTTCCTACACACACAGCACAATATCCTATTATTAAACGAAATAGAAAAACCTGATTAAAGGTAAATGAAACATATCTAATAACCTAGATCTCGAAAACACTTCAAATTAATTTATATGAACATTCAAAGAAACATTAAAATAATGAAAACAGCTTATCACTACATGCGTGTGAATTAATGTGCACGAGAAATACCTAGATTATTATGACGGGCTTCACGAACATGTTGAATGCGAACACACCTGTTATCGAGGTTGCATTAGAAAAATAAATATATTTCTTAAAAAAAATTGTATTTCACCTGACATACAATCGTAACAAACACGAAATTTATCTCAATTCATCAAAACTGTCTCATATATTGCGGCGACAAAAAGCAGGAAAACGTTCTCGAGGTTGAGCCCAGATTTGCTAGTCAACAGGCATATGATATACCACCGAATTGTGTGTTCGGTTCGTCTTAAGTGAAATTTATTGCCACATCGTTTATCATTTCTGGAGCACCATATGCCACGAAATTGATATACATGCATAGTTTCGTCAAACTATGCAACTTCTTAAAGTCCATAAACTAATTGCAATTGCTCAGGACCTTAGGGCTGTCTGCAATATTCCAGGGGATGCAACACTTTGCAGATAAGAGCAAGTAATTCTATACACACAAGTCTTAATTGGATAAAATTTAAATGACTGATTCACAAAGCTAATTATTTAATGAACTGATATATTGATACCTTTTAAAATAAATAAAAAAATTGCAAAATAGGTACTCCAAATGTGAGTTCGTAAAACGAAAACTACAGACTGTGACAACTTAAGGCAGATAGGACATGAATAAATAGCCTATAGAACGGAGTTAAAATAGCATATGATGATAGTAAACACTAATTTATATTATTATAAAACAACCACGGTCATAATGGATGGAAGTTATTGGCCAAATCGATACAAAGACTTATATTTTGCTAAGAGAACTGTCCTAGAATATTCAACGGCAAAGATCAAAACCATTTTCTTGGAGAAAAGTACCGAATGTTAAATCATCTCTCTGCGCAAGTAAAATATCTTTGAAAACGGTTAAATAATCAAATTAAAATTAAACGCAAATTAACTTATAATCATTTATTAATCGAGTAGTATCGATGTTACAGACAATTTTTGGTGTAAAATAGGAATTTCGAAGGTCCTAGCGTATGAGGAAAATAAGCAAAAGGATGTAGAATGCATTACAAAAATACATTTATTCGAACGACGACCATTAAATGAAAATGAAACGTAGATGACATTCGAAATACTATCGTAATAAACGCCCAAAACTTTAGTAGTAGTAAACATCTTTATTTCTAAAAAAGGCTATCGACCTATCGGTCTTTCTGCCCTTGTTTAATACATGTAGTCTTAGTCTAAATAAAAAAACAAAGATGAAAATTCTCTTATTCTAGGTTAACAATACTATTAAATAAATAAGATTTCAGTGGCAAGAAGAAATTATTTTACTGTCCACTAGTCCGTTGCGTTTGTAAGTGTTCGAGTAGTGTTGATGTAGGAAAACGGAAGCGGGATTGTCTGGTTGGTCTTGTGAGACAAAGGGGATTCAGTATAGTCCAGTTGTAGGGGTTGTTTGTCCATTTTGTCTGTAGATATATGAGTCTTTCCGAAATCTTTGTCATGTTTGTGCGTTCGTATAGTAGTTGGGTGGGGGGGGTTGTGTAATGGGTTTTGGGGGTGTCTTATTCGTGTTATTAGTCTTAGTTTCGTATATTTTCCTGACTGTACTTTAATTCATTCCAATATATTCCTGGGTTTCAGTCAATTTTACTGTTTATTATTTAAAATGTTACAAATACGTTTCGGTGTCTTTCTCCACCATCATCAGTTTGTGTGTATAGTTCTTAACATCGCAACGTTTAACTGGTTATTCTTACAAATACGTTTCGGTGTCTTTCTCCACCATCATCAGTTTGTGTGTATAGTTCTTAACATCGCAACGTTTAACTGGTTATTGTTTTGTTAAATAATAAACAGTAAAATTGACTGAAACCCAGGAATATATTGGAATGAATTAGTCTTAGTGCAATTTGTTCTGTTGTTTGTATATAACGTTTTGTCCTTTCTGTTCCGTTGGTCATGAGTATATGTCCATAGTCTAGCAAGGGTTTACAAATAGCTTTATATATTTTGGTGGCGGTGTTTGTGCAAATTCCTCTGTCTTTGTAGGTTAGTGATCACTAACCTACAAAGCAAGTGTTTTGTTCTCTTTATTGTTTCTGCCCTGATGTTTCGTATGTGTTTAGTGAATTTAAGTTTGTGGTCAATTGTGATTCCAAGGTATTTAACGTCGTTTTTTGGTTGTGTCATTTGGCCGTCTGCAGTTATTGTAGGGGAGTCAGCGTTGAGTCTGTGGTTTGTGAGCAGAAGTTGGTTTTTTGACGCGTTTGGTGTTAGTCTCCATTTATAAAACCATGTCATTGTGTTGTTTGTTAGTGTTTGGAGTCTTTGAGCTGCTCTCTCAGTAGTTTTGTCATGTACACAAAGGGCAGTGTCGTCTGCGTATTGTAATATGTATGCCGATCTGTCGATTTGATTTTTGTCTGGTAAGTTGTAATGGTATATGTCATAGCAGTATATATTGTAGAGAAACGGTGAGAGCGGGGATCCTTGAGAGAGCCCTTGTTCAGGGGAAAAAGAAAATGACAGTGTTTTGTCAATTCGTACTTGTAGTTGTCTGTTTTCTAGTAAGTTCTTTATGGTGTGTAGTAGATATATTGGTGTGTGTAGTTTGTATAGTAAGCCTCTAGGCCAGACACTGTTAAAACCTTTGTTAATGTCCATGAACAGGCAAGCTGTCTTTCTGTCAGTTAGGTGGGTAGTTTGTATATTGTTAGTCAGAGTGAAGAGTGGGTGAATAGTCGAGTGCTGATGTTTGAATCCGAACTGATACGATGGTATGTACTTTCCGACCAGTTTTCCCAGTCGCTGCCTTATTATGTACTCAAAAACCTTGCTAAGTACTGGTAGCAGTCTAATTGGTCTGTAATTGCTCGGTTGTGTATTGTCCAGTCCATTTTTGGGTATAGGGATTATTAAGCCGGTTTTCCATGATTTTGGGATCATGTTATTTCTGATGCAGTTGTTCAATTCAGTTAGGATCAGTTTGAGTGTTTCTAGAGTTAGGTTTTTCAGGAGTTTTGTTTTTATTTTATCTTTTCCCGGTTCTGTGTTTTTGATATGCGCTAGGGCTTCATCGTACTCTGTGTCTGTGATCAGTTTGTATGTATAGTTTGGTGAGCTGTTGAAATAGTTCAACTACCAGTCGTTGATCAAGTTCCAGTTGTCATTGTCGAAGTTAGGGTTTGTCGATATGCTGAAGGCCTTTTGATAGTGTCTGGCGAACGCGTCAGCTTTCTCTTTGTCTGTGTGCAGTTCTATTCCGTTTTCGTCAATTGTGTCAGTAGTGTTAGTTTTTTTGTATTGCGCTAGTTCCTTAATTTTTCGCCAGTATGTTTTGTCTTTGTCTTTTTGTATTTCTTTACATGTTCATAGCCATTTGTCTTGTCGGTATTGTCTAATCAAGGTTTTAATGTTTTTGTTGAGTTGGTCAAGGTCTTTTTTAGGTCGTTATTTTGAGTGTTTGTATAGACTCTGTACAGTTCTCTCTTTTGTTTTATGAGTCTCAGTATGAATTTGGGTAGTGTATGTCGGTAGAAAGCATATTTTATTTCCGGGCTAAATTTTCCTCTGGCTAGTGAAGGTTGTTGTTGTATGGTTGCTATTGAAATGGCAAAACTTTATTTTGCATTGTTCGTACCTACGAATTTGTAATACCAATTTTCTACTATGCACAATGTTCCATATTTTATATACTGCAGATTGCATTTGTTTTGAGAAAAATTCCGTTTGAGAAAACAAGTATAATTAAAGCTTCAATATAATCTATCACGTCATTTACGGCATGAACAGGCTGGTCATCGTAGGACTGTTTGCGTTTTCGGCAACTTAGCAGGCATTTTGTAATAACAAATTACATAATATTATTCAAGACTTTGCTTCGAAGGACGTTTCGTACCGGATTATAATAAATGCTAAACTTGCTGTTTAAAAACGAAAATATAAAAAAGGAAGTTGCTTTGTTAAAAATGCACTTTCCCCCACTGTTTCATAACATCTCTTTAAGTAACTCTGGTCATCTAAGCCAGTCTATGTGCACATTAGGAAATACCTTTCCGATACGTAACGTAATATTTTTTTTGATCATTTCTTCATATTACCAGTTTTAGGAACTACACCCTCCGCCGACAGCAGATTTTACCAAACATTCCGGTAAGTCATGAGCGACAGGAAAATTAAATTTTGTTGTTTATATCGCTCTCTGTCGTGAATCAAAAAAATGTTTCAAACAAATTTTACGTGTTTTTAGCAGCAGAATCTGAATTTGCAATAAAAACTGGGGGGTGCCATTTAAAAAATCAAAGTTATCCCCCTTCCCATCCACAAGAAAAGGCAGATAAACAGTAATTTTGTAATCAATGTATTTCCCCCGCGGAATAATACAACTTTGAAACTAAACATTTTTTCGTAGAGTGCTTATTATTCAAGGTATTGCGATGTCTCAAGTTAAATGTTGCACCCCGTATTTTCTTTAAACTTATGTAAAAACCAGACAACTCTCACATTATTGCACAAATAACTGATGTGGAAATCTGAAATTTTCGCAGAAACAAGTGAACCATATGTTTTAATAATACATAAAATCGCATAAACGGTCTATATTAGAGCACATTTTTCACTTTTACATTAAGTATCAGCTTTATAGTCGAATTCCGATAAACCGCTGTCGAACAATTGTGTATTATCATGATCGCACAAAGTCCCATATTGGCATGAACATTTTGTGTTGGCATTAATGTTCAATTGGGAACATTTAATCCATTTCTGTTACCTTCAGTCAAACAATAAATATACTGTAACATGCAAATAGAATCTGAATAAATCAGGTTTTCTTTAAATATTCATAGAATGGGAGCCAATTGATTGTTCAAAGCCTAAAATCGCTCTAAAGTATTTTCCATAACCACATTAATTAATTAAATAATGTATGTTATGAATTATCGAAAAAAACCTCTAATATTCCCTTCACGTAAAAGTACGTTTATTTATTCAGAGTCAATATTTGAATGTCACCCTTTTCCTTTTGGATAAACGTGAGGGACGGCGGTGATGAATTGAAACAAATAGTAATTTGGAAAATGGAAGCCTGACCTTAAGTTCGAAATTTTACCGCTTGGTGAAGAATTGATTTATCAAAGCACTTAAATCCGAGCCCGTAGCAAATCAAGCTTTTGAGTTCCGTAGAATGTAAATATTATTTTTACCCATACTACTCAAGGTTCAGTTTCAAATAGGGTGCATTATAAATTACCTACTATTTTTTTATTACCGAAAAAGAAAATGTTCAAAACGAAGAAGTAAGTCGAACCAGTCGTAGATCTCAAAGGACCAAGAGCTTACAAAAGCAGTGGCCACTAAATTGTGTGTAATTTGATGTCTCTGGGCGCCCGTTGTTCGAATGCAGAAACATCTGCAGGAAACCCCCGAGGACTTCGCATGGAGAAGTGAATCCGGAGAATTTGAATATCGGCCAAGAAAGTGTCCTCTGAGAAATTAGTCGATCTGCATTTATTTTCTTATTAGACAGATCGACAGTTTTAGATCGTAAAGTGGGTGAAATGTTTTACTCCATTGAAAAACAAAATTGGAAACTTATATTTGAAACCGACAAACAAGCAGCTTCAAAATGTTGCAATTCCGAAAGTATTAAAGTTTCCATCTATAGGATATTCACTAGTCGGGAAAAAGTTCAATACGAGTGAAAATCTTTGAAATGTAGGAAAAAAGGCACAAAGTATTTACAAATTAGACAAAGTCCACATCATTTTACGAACTAGAATATGTGTGAAAGTTCATTTATTAAAAAGAGAAATCTGGAAAAGCAGTTTTTGGTCGGGAAATTTTATTTTGAAACATTTTTCAAATTTTTATTTTTTAAAAGTCTCTATTTAAATTCCATTTTATCATTACAATTATGAAAAATCATGTTTCGAACTCCTCGTACATGTTTTTTCGTTGTGGAATTGCATTATCCTAAATCATTTGCAGACATAGAGGACTATTATCGGTTTCTGATCAAGATTTCGCGTTCTGTTTCATTTCCACGAAAAAATATACTAGTCAATGGAAAAAGTAGTTGCAAACCCACACTAAGGGCTCGTTTTTTTGCCATAGGAATTTTTGTTGATTATCTTTTGACTATATCCGACACTTTTAAGTACTTCCTTCACCCTTAAAGCAGAAATGAGTCTCATCTCTCTAACTATTCAAGCTTAATTTCTATTGAAATGGGCACTTTTCCGACGTTGCTCTTACCTAGCTCCAAAAGTCGGTTGTAGACGTTTTTCCTTTTAAATGTGCGACTCAAATGACAATAGGACAATATTATTTGATGCGGCACTATTTTCAAATTTTAGTACAGAAATATTCATAATCTAACAACGTAAAAATTACATCGCATTCATAAATAACTTTACTAAAACCTTGGTTGCCACCTTAATTAAATAATTTATGATTAAAGAATTACTATTAAAATATCCAATGAACTACAAAGTGTCGATATAGATAAACTAGGAATCAGTAAAATTACATGGCCGAGTAGTAGAAAATGTGAGAATGAAGATGGAACAATGTTTCATTCGAGAAGTAGAAAAAATAAAGACAGTCGTAGCTATGAAGTATCTTTAAAACAAAACATCTAGAAGTATCTTTTAAACAAAAAGTAACTATCGAAATGGGTGAGTTCAACACTAAGGTAGGAAAAGATTAAGTAGGGAATAATCAGATATTTACCACAAAGAATGCTATCTTCCTTTCATAAACGCGTGGTATGATTTACATCGTAGAAGAGAAACGACTGTACTCATGGAGGACACCACAAGACCGATAGGAACGCTTAGTCCTCAAAACAATAAATAAACGAGATATACTTTCGCGACCATTGCTTGAAACTGGTGAGACTTTCAGGTTTAAATAAAAAAACAATAAATAAGTAAACGTTTTTGAATGCAATATCAGCGATCAGAACATATCAAGGATCTGATGCAGCTAAACTGGCAGGACAACTAAAAGCCTCAATAAAGAAAGCTACCAAAAATATGCAGATATTGTCAAGCTCAGAAACCCTAGATAGAACTAGTAACAACGAGAAAAAAGAGGCTGAAGCAAATCGAAAAAAGTCAAGAGATAAAACCACCAGAAAA
This sequence comes from Dendroctonus valens, assembly GCA_024550625.1. Lineage (NCBI taxonomy): Eukaryota > Metazoa > Arthropoda > Insecta > Coleoptera > Curculionidae > Dendroctonus > Dendroctonus valens. Next base: position 420,902 of record JAJTJO010000120.1, on the reverse strand, counting down.
CTATGAAAGTAGGAATGGTATTGGGCAAAATAAAACAATTCTGGGATGATACATAACAAATCTTAGAAGAAGAGAAGCTTTGCATTAAATCAACGTTTGAATTGTGAATTTGATTAGAAAAAAGCAAGTTGAAACATATCTCTTACTTTGCGATATTCTGATTTGAATGATATTGATGGAACGATGAATGATACTGATTAAAAAACTGAACATTTCTATAGAACCTTTATAAGAGATTTGGGAACGTAAACAAATAATGTCACCTTACCACTACACTGTATAGCCGATATATTTTATTTTCTTTAAATCAAAGTACCGGCTTTTCAAGTAATCATTTGAAATATACAGAGTGGCCCATTTTCGACACTTTTATAAGGAATCTGCGTACTTGTTGGTGCTATCAAAAAATTAGTTTAGGTGTCAAGTGCTCTTTCTAGGTCAAACTTGAAAATAAGTTGGCACTTTGCCATTGGCTTTTAAATAAATCTAACGAGAAACATTAAAACGAAAAAATAATTTGGTCAGATGATTGTGGAATTACAAGTTGCGATTAAGTAAATCGACATAATGTAAGACATTGGAACTTCACAAATCGCCACTTGGCACGCCCTGAACCAGGTCGATTTGGAGTAAATATAAGTTATTTTTTGTTTCAAAATAAACTGGTGCATTACTGATTTGAAGAAAATTTAAATACAGGTAGATATCCGGACATACTCCAATCAAACTTTTACGATATCCTCGATGATGTTCCTTGAAATGAAGTAGCAGATATTTACTTTCAACAAGATAACGCCCCATAACGCTATTTGAATAAGAGGGTATTTCAATGATCCCCACAAGGGGCCCACCACGATTAGGCATGGGTAACACCGAGTTGAGTTGCGCTTTTGAGTTGTTGCCGCTCTGGGTGTTGATGATTTATAACTCATCCCGTGTGACTGCGCCGCACCTTTGCTTACGTTATTACGCTTGTGGCGGGCTTCATCTACAAACTCACAGGTGGCAGAACCAACCCTGACTGCAACAACTAACCTCATTGAAGATGGCAGATTTGCAATTTGCAAATTGACTACGGTATTTCATGCAATCACGCGTTAGTAAAAGTGAGTGTCACATATAATAATCTTCCCGTTGACTAGACAATATGCATAATACCGGATGTTGCGAAACTTTGCAGTTTAGTCTTGCAACGGAAGTTTCCTGTTTAGTGCCCTAAATAGCAAACTTTAAAAACTATGTTATTTCAACAATTTCCGACACTTGTTAAATCATCCAAATATACGGATCTTTCAGATCAGAAAATTCGCTTATGAGACAACTAGTCTCTACAAGAAGAAAATATATTGGGACTTCATTTATTCCATTCATTAAAACAACGCAACAGGTGTGTGTCTCTCTTCAGTAAAACGAAAGAAAAAGAGATGGAACGCGCTGCCGGCTGCACCGCGTAAAAGCAAAGCACACAACGCCGACGCATCCGACTATACCACAGAACATTTATCGATTTATTAGTGCGTTTGGTTGACGCACCAATCCATGCCGCCGGCACTGCGCCGGCTCTTGAAAATTCACTGAGCTACCCATCTCTAACCACGGTCACCAGATCTAACGCCTCCAGATTTTTTTCTTTGGGGATTGTTGCAAAATTAAAATTTTAAAAAAGTCATTTTAACCCGAGAACAACTTGATCAAAGGATTCAAGAGGCTTTTGGAGAAATAAAACTTTTGCGCATCATTAATGGCTTAAAATTTATTCCAGAAAGATTCAAGAGATAGCTTGCTTCACGGATATTAGCTTTTGTTTCATGGCCTACTGTGATTTAAAGTAATAAAGTTTTAAATATTGGTTGTTAAAAGTTGGTGTGTTATATTATTGAACAGAGATTTTAAAATGAATGCTATCTTCCTGGATAAAATATACAGGGCTGCTTCATTAAAAAAATCAGCTTAATCATAAGTCCGTTAACTAAAAAAACACATGACACCTAGCTACTTTTTGATAGCAGTAACAATTGCGGAGACCAAGAGCCTTTAAAAGTTTCGAAAATGCGACATCCTGTGTTTATTACTTTTCGCAAAAGATGAGCTTTCGAGCTGGTTAATTCTGATAGAGACCCAGTTGGTATTAGGAATTATTATGATAGGTGTTAGGAAAAATGAGTCAAAGTGATAATGTATAGATAAGTAGACAGCGAAATTTATCTCGTTCTACCATCTCAGGAGGGCTGAATTTGCGGAAAAAACGCGGGTTTTTAACTAACAAACCTGTTCCTAACATTGGAGCTTTTAGCTAGAGCTAATGATGATGTAGCTAACGGGTATCTTATAGATCTAGCGAAATAGCGATGTGTATAGTCTCTCAACTGGCCCTTTTATATACATACAAAGAAGTGTTTTCATCATCAACTTTAAAAGAAAAATCCGTGCAATGCATTGGTGCCCCGACTCTCAAACAGAGATCCAAGCAATTGTTACATTCTGCCCAACCGTTTTGTCGGGGCAACAATCGTTACGAATCAAAACGAAGCAATTAGTAGAACACTTTTTGAAAATGCCTGATTTTCGTCTATGGTGCGAACCAATCCTTAAATAACTTACTTGAATGCTTACAATCCACTAGAGAAAACCCATACCAAACAACACTTTTTCATATCGAAACTTCTGGTTGAGTAAATTTGTTGTACCGAAACAAATTTTTGAAGCAGTCTTTATATGCTGCCTGTAGATTAATGAGAGCCAATATTTTGAAAAACTTACCTTTATTCCTATATGAATTGGGTAATCCTGGGATGTAGTCAGCGAAGGCAACGACGGCAAAACTGGCACGATTGGAAGAGAACAGGACATCATACTGTCAACCTGAAAATAATAGCGCATATTTAATAAGTGTTATTTTGGATAAATATGAAAAATGAACTAATCAAAACCAGAAAAAGAGTTGTGTTCTGAACCATTTCAGAAGGTTGTTGTCACCGTTCTTAAAGTGTGCATTTTTCAAAGAAAAGCCCCACCGTTGCAAGTGTGACGTTGATTGAACAAAAGTCCATTTCTCTTGAAACAATAGCCAGCAGTCCGTTCCCAAAAAAAACATATCCCAACTAATTAAACTTGTTTTTCTTTTATACTACCTACTATTTTCGTTTTCGTAGAAACAGGGGTGTTCTCTTTCAAATGGGCTTCATTGTGTTATTTGCCTGCTTGCTTGCACCCTCGCCGTTCTCTCGCATTTAAATAACTTTTCTTCCCCTACGAATTTTCATTGTGTTGTTTTTTAAGAGGTTCTCGGTGGTCCCGAAAGAATTGCAATCCGAAGCTACTCAGGGAGATTTTATCGGTGCGTTCAAATTTAATTTCGACCAAGGCAGCATTTGCAGCTATTGTCAAAGTTTCTAATTGATCTAAATCAGATTTAAACCGTACGTAAATACCTTCCAAACTTGTTAATTGTTCTCCTAATATACAGGGTGGCACAAAAGTTCGGAGACCAACATTGCTTATTTTGTAGCCCGTAAAATTCTCTACAAGCTACGTTTGTTTCCCATGTTAAATTGTTTTTACATTTTGGCTATGTATCGTGAAACGTTGTCATGAATGATATTGATTGTATTGGCTTGGTTTAGAACCCTAAACCAAGCAGCGGAAGCGTATATAGAAACTAAAAGACAAAATAAACTAAGCGCGCAAACACTAAACATGCTAGATGAACATGCTAAACATGCATGAAAGACGACAACTTATAGCAAATAACAGAAGATCAATAGTAGAATACGCCGAAACAAATAAAATCGCCAGAAAAATGAAAAAGGAGGACATCAGAAAACACAATGTTCGAATAGCGCAGAAGGTACTGGAACAATACAAAGGGACGAAAGTGTTCAGAAGACAAGCGACAAACACAAAGACAGAAATCGTCAGAATCAAAGACAAAACAGGACAAAGAATTGAAGGAAGACACGAAATTATAAGAACGGTACAAGAATTCTACGCATCCGAGCAAGACCAGGAAGTGACAGTCACAAACGTCAACTCGGAAGACATACCTGAGATTACAGAAGACGAAATCAGATCAGCATTACATCACATGAAGAATGGGAAAGCAGCGGGCGAAGACGGGATACTAACGGAGATGTTAAAACAAGGTGACGATATACTAGTAGAACTAGAAATATTGTTCAATAAATGCCTGGAAAATGAGGACATACCACAGGACTAGACAAACGCCCTCGTGATAATCATCCATAAAAATGGAGACACCGAGAACCTAGAAAATTACAGACCTATCAGCCTGCTATCCCAAATATATAAATTATTCTGGAAAATAATAACTACCCGTCTTACACCAAAGCTAGACTATTATCAGCCAAAAGAGCAGGCTGGGTTTAGGAAGGGCTACAGGAAGGACAGAACACCTGCAAACGATGAGAACACCAATCGAAAAGGCTGTGGAATGCAATATACCTTTATGGCTAGCATTCATTGATTTTAGAAAGGATTTCGACACGGTGGAAATATGGGCACTACAGCAAGCCCTGAAACACGCCAAAATAGACCATAGATACGCAAACCTAATTAACAACATTTACCGAAACGCTACTCTACAAATCCAGTTACACAAACAATCCGACAAAGTTGCAATTAATAGAGGAGTGCGTCAAGGAGATCCTATGTCACCCAAGCTCTTCACACTAGTTTTGGAAGACGCACTAAAAACAATCGACCTCCAAGACAGAGGCATCAATATCAATGGCGAGAAACTTAACCACTTAATGTTTGCCGACGACATAGTAGTGGTAGCCGAAAGCAGAGAAGAACTTGTCACACTTATCGAAGACATCTACAGAGCCACGAAGCGCATAGGCCTAGGAATCAACTTTGACAAAACGAAGTACATGGCATCAAAAGTAGATGACGAACGAGAAATTCCTTTAGGAGACAACAGAATCGAGAAAGTAACTGCATACAAATACCTAGGACAAGGTGGCGATCAAGGCTAATCAAGAACTCGAAATAAATGAGAGAATACTGTCATAAACTTGGACCTTCACGAAAGCTATACTTGACAAGCTTAAAGTAAAGCAGAGAGCCATTGAGAGGAGAATACTTGGGATATCATTAAGGGATAGGAAAACAAATGAATGCATCAGAGAAAAAACAAAGGTGCATGATGTCCTGCAACGCGCCGCCGCTCAGAAGTGGAATTGGGCGGGCCACATCCCAAGAGACCAGGATAAGTGGAGTGGTAAACTAATTCGATGGAGACCATGGAGCAATAGAAGGAGCACAGGAAGACCTCAGATGAGATGGAGCGACGATCTGAAACGAGCGGCAGGACTAAACTGGTACCAGGTGGCATAAAATCGTGACACCTGGCAAAATAAGACGGAGGCTTATATCCGTAAGGTAGAAAACGGCTAATATAAAAAAATATTTAATCGTGAAACAAACAGTGTTGGCGTAGTAAAATTGTTCGAATCGGAAAAGTCGCCGGATGAATTCACGAAACTCCTCTGTATTGCAAGAAGCACAATCTACAAAACCACCAAACGGTACGAGGAGTTGGCACGACGGCGGACAGGCCTCGAAGCGGAAGACCGACCACCGCAACAACCCCGGAGAATCTAAACAAGCTGAGGTGTCGAATTTGCCGGAATCCTGGAACGACCATGAGAAAACTGGCCAAGGAGGTGGGTATTAACAGAGAGGTGGTCAAAAAAATGGCCAGGAAAGGCCTAAAGCTTCGTAGCTACAAGCTCGGAAGAGGTCGTTACTTGGATGAGCGAATGAAGCAAGTACGACTTGAGAATGCACAGCGACTTCTCGAAAAAAAGTCTTTCGGGTCGATTTTATTCACCGACAAAAATGTGTTCACGATTGAGCGCGTCGTCAATGTCCAGAATAACCGTCAACTTCTTCGGAACTCACTTGGACTTGTTGAGAATTTTCTACTCTTTCAAACTAACATTTAATTTTTCCGTCATGGCGTGGGCGGGAATTTCGAAAAATCGAAAGACGCCGCTGGTGTTCGTCGAGCGCGGTTTCCAGATCAACGCCCAAGTCTCTCAAGAACGCATTTTGAAGGACGTCGTGATCGCCTAGAGGTGACAACACCTCAAAAATCGGCGCTGGACACTCAACAGGATTGGGCGCCGGCTCATTCTGCAAGGTCGACTATGGATTTTTGCAAACCAACAAAATCGCCGTCTGGGACAAGACTCCCTTGTGGCCGTCCAACTCGCCCGACCTGAATCCGATGGACTTCGCAATTTGGTCGATCCTGGAGTGAAACGCTTGCGCCACAAACCTCAACACCGTCGAGTCCCTGAAGCGTTCTCTGCAAAAGGTGTGGGACGAAATCTCAGAAAAAACACTTGCGAGTATCGTCAAAAATGTCGGCAAGCGTCTGCAGGCCCATGTCTCGGCTGAAGGGGGACATTTCGAATAGTGGTTTATATTTTTTGTAGAGAATTTTGTTGGCTTTCGAACGTGTATAATTCGGTTGAATTTTGATGTTTAATAAAAAAATTATGATTAAAATAAGTTGTCTCCGAACTTCTGTATCACTCTGTGGTAACAAAATTGTAATATAATAATAAAATTATATTGTTGTAACTTTCATTACATATCCCCCCTTTTGGTGATTACAACACTTTCTTCTCTGTGTATATTTAAGCTATTTAGGCTTTCACTCGGTAAAATGCCTCTATCAGCTTTAGCCTAAGACACATCAATCATCTCCGCTGCATTGTTTGGTCCTTGGTTAAGCGCGTATGAGCCAACCACCATTATCTCAGAATCAATTTTTCTTAGGGGCAGGTCAAGTTATCATCAAATATTCATCAAAAGTTAAATTTAGCAAACATTTTTTATTGTAGGCAACGTGTTTTAAGATTTGAAATGAAGTGTTTCTACTGATAAATTCACTACTTGGTGAATCCCCATGCCTCAACCAAAACTACGATTATTCTGACTGTGATCATTCTTTCGGGGCCCATAGTATTGCTACTGAATGGATGGGACTAGAAAAGCAACATTTAACTTTTTCATGTCTTTTTATAAGAGGATTTGTTAAGTAAAATTAATTTTTGGCAGGAGTAGAACAGATAATAACCAATCCAAAACTACTCGCTATAGGTTGATATCCTTAGTAATTCTAGATACCCCGATATTTAAGAAATTTAAAGTAATTTACATCCACGAATATTACAAAGGATCTCAGCATTGATTTTACCATTGCAAATAAAATCGACAACATTTAATCCCATCAAACACACCATTGAACATGATCGTTTTAGATGTTGGCTGTTCTGATGCACTTTACTACCCTTATTCAAAGCATTTTAAAAAGCCGGCAAGTTATCCGACTAATTATTTTTCGCTAAAACGCCAAAGGCAAACTAAAAAATTTGACTCCTGATTTTTAACCCGATAGAGCATCAAAGGCCGATCGAGCATGCATATTCATTCACTGTTTTAGATAGGTATGTTGTTTCACAAAGCACGTACTTGTCATTATATAATTGGTTTTCTGCTTTAGGTGTTTTGCCGCGACTAAACTAAAATCCATCGCTTGTGATTTAAAAATAAAATTAAAAAATTACCCAAACAAAACAGCTTAAATAAAAACTCTATTGGCATTTGAGCTTTTATATTGATCATGCCTTTAACTAAATTACTTGGTGCTGGTTAATCTGAATTTTGTTCATTTTAAGCAAGCCATATTTATGGACAAAATACCGTATGGCTTAGAAAAAGAGACTAATGCTAAATGTTCCAGATTAAAAAATCTGTTATTTTCAACTTGTATATTCTTTTTCCTGACTGTACTTTAATTCATTCCAATGTAGTATTCCTGGGTTTTCAGTCAATTTTATTGTCACTAATTATGGTGTTATGTGATGAGCCCTGCGTTTCGTCCCAGGTCTACCTATTGGACTCGTCAGTAAGGCTTAGGTAGACCCTGCCTTATACGCCAGACATCGGTTATACGCGTTCGGACGTAAATGAACCGAGCCGGTGTAGATCTTCTGCGGTGAGATGTTGGCAACCCGTGTTGCCGATGCTGCCACTCGTTCCATTCTGCTTTTTTTTCCCAAGCATCTATATCTTTTTGTATATTCTTTTCCTGACTGTACTTTAATTCATTCCAATGTAGTATTCTTGGGTTTTCAGTCAATTTTCTAGCAATAGGTAGACCCGGGACGAAACGCAGGGCTCATCACATAACACCATAATTAGTGACAATAAAATTGACTGAAAACCCAGGAATACTACATTGGAAAGTTATTTTCAACTACATTTCTATTTTATCTGTTATATGGGCTGTTTGATAGCTATCGGATTAAACTTCTAAGAAGAGTGTTTAGGGCATCAATAGAAGATAATTGAGCACAAGATGCCATGTCCAGAAATGCCCCCTTCAGACACTTATACTCCTTAAGGTCCAAATTGAACTTTATTTGTACGCAAAACTGAAAATTTCTAAAATATCCATAAACCCATACCTAAGTATTTTAGTCACATTTTTACTTAGACAAGATTAATTCATATAATTCATGTTTACTTTGACAAATTACTCCACAAACAAAACATAGTTTCATACATTTACTCGTCTTAATAATCAATATTATTTTTGTATTTTTATATTTTATATTCGCCATATTTTTTAAATTTTATAATCAATAAAAGGCTCTCAGGCATGGATGGAGTTTTCACATCCAGGCAATGATGACATCGATTTCGCAGTGTGTGAATTTCTGAAAAATTCGCCTGAACTTCGATTTGCCTGAAAGTTACTCGGTGTGAACAGCGAGTAATGTGCTATTAACTACCGGAAAAACAAGTGCCTCTGCGTTAGGAGTGAGACATTTTTGAAAGTGTGTGGACTTGCAAACTTTGGCCAATCTCAGCCTGAAACTTCGATTTTTTTTAATCAGTCTATGCTCGATGATATTTCAGATTATGAGTATGACAGGGCGAAGTGTGTTTGATAAACCAAGCTAACGACAACTTTGCAGTGTGCTTCATGTTAGACTTAAAAAATATTTGAAAATCGCGCAGTAAGTTTTTGTCAAGCTCAACTGAAAGTTCGCCTTTTGTTGGACAATCAGCCTGCAGTCCGTGTAGCTTTAAATTTACCTCAGTTCTAGCTACTGACTTCGGTTAGAACTGAACACAATTTCAAGTTTCAAGTTGATCCAGTTTTGACGGGAGAAAATTTTGAAAATGGATCCATGGGCATTAGTTGTTGATTTTAAAATTCAAACAGATTCTGTTTCCATTGATGATATAATTCAAAGTCGTAAATTGTCGAAGATCACGATTTGAAATGCAAATTGAAAGGTATTGGATTCCTACATTTTCAGCTAGAAACTGTAAATTTGACTTACAATAATTATAATGTCCTAACTGTTGCTTCAATCTATAATTGCGCATTCCTATTGCGAATGCAGAAAATCCTATTGTGGTTTGGATCTACAATAGCACATCAAGCCCACACATTATAAGTTTGCAACAATCAAAATTCCTTTTAGAAGACTTCTACCAGAAATTGTGGATTCAATTTACAGTAAAATTGTAGTAGAGTCCACAATATCTAGTTCCAAAACAGCTACTAAACTAGCTTTACAATAGCAGGTATATTGACTATGGCTATTGTTATCAGAGATGAACTTCGGGATGTTTTATGTCTTCAATTCAAGGTTGAAAGGACGATTTTAAATTGAGTTCAATCTAGTGTGAACAAACCTTATTTCTTCTACCAGACCTACCTCTTTTTTCCTCTTACTTTAGATTAAATTACTATTGTCAAATTACAATAATCAGAATGCTTTTTAGATGTTAGAACGTTTTACATCGCTCTTCTACTTTGCCCTAATAGCAAGTCTTGGAAAAAATATAGTAGCAATCTACATCAATTTAATTTTCCATTAAACCGCAACATTTTCACTGTATCTGCTTACTCAACAAATGTTATTTTATCTCAATTTTAAACATGTCTACTTTTCCATTACAAAATTACTTGCTGCAAAGATTATTTCGGTCTGGGATATTAAATTCTAGGGATGCAGCAAATACAACGCTCGAGTGGGTTTAAATCTCTCGCAAAACTAAATATTCTTTGATAAAGTGCCTTTGAAGGAAACAGTTCATTTTATGTGAATTTTAGGGTGATCATTTATTTGTTTCCATTTTTATATGGAGTTAAACTGATTTTATTAGTCGGTTTTCTAATAGATTATGTACGATTTGAGTTTTATAGTAGTAGTAGTAAACATCTTTATTTCCAAAAAAGGCTATCGACCTATCGGTCTTTCTGCCCTTGTTTAATACATGTAGTCTTAATCTAAATAAAAAACAAATATGAAAATTCTCCTATTCTAGGTTAACGATATTATTAAATAAAATTTCAGTGGCAAGAAGCAATTATTTTATTGTCCACTAGTCAGTTGCGCTTGTAAGTGTTCGAGTATCGTTAATGTAGGGAAACGGAAGCGGGATTGTCTGGTTGGTCTTGTAAGGCAAAGGGGAGTCAGTATGGTCCAGTTGTAGGGGTTGTTTGTCCATTTTGTATGTAGCTGTATGAGTCTTTCCGAGATCTTTGTCATGTTTGTGCGTTCGTATAGTAGTTGGGTGGGGGGGTTGTGTAGTGGGTTTTGGGGGTGTCTTATTCGTGTTATTAGTCTTAGTGCAATTTGTTCTGTTGTTTGTGTATAACGTTTTGTCCTTTCTGTTCCGTTGGTCATGAGTATATGTCCAAAGTCTAGCAAAGGTCTACAAATAGCTTTATATATTTTGGTGGTGGTGTTTGTGCTGATTCCTCTGTCTTTGTAGGTTAGTGATCGGAAGTGTTTTGTTCTCTTTATTGTTTCTGCCCTGATGTTTCGTATGTGTTTAGTGAATTTAAGTTTGTGGTCAATTGTGATTCCAAGGTATTTTACGTCGTTTTTTTGGTTGTGTCGTTTGGCCGTCTGCAGTTATTGTAGGGGAGTCAGCGTTGAGTCTGTGGTTTGTGATGAGTTTTATATTTAGTAAAGCTGACTAATTTTCTGTTGAATGACACTCATTGCCATGTAGAATTTAAAAATTTCAATATTCCTATTTTCAGGTTAAATACCAAATGCCTAATCGAAAGCGCAAATGTCTTACCATTTCCAGCACATAAGTTGAATTCTACTTAAAACACCGAACTTAACAAAATGCCACTAAAAGGCTTAAAATTTTGCGAAATAATTCGAAATAAAACTAAATCTTTTAGACATTTAGAAAGTTTTAAATATTGAGTTCCGAGTAGTTTCTCTCTTCAATATAGCAGTAGTAAACATCTTTATTTTTAAAAAAGGCTTTCGACCTATCGGTCTTTCTGCCCTTGTTTAGTACATATAGTCTTAATCTAAATAAAAAAAAACAAAGATAAAAATTTTCTTATTCTGGGTTAACAATTTAATTCAATAAACTTTCTAATTCTAATGACAAGAAAAAATTATTTTATTGTCCAGTAGTCAGTTGCGTTTGTAAGTGTTCGAGTAGCGTTGATGTAGGGAAACGGAAGCGGGATTGTCTGGTTGGTCTTGTAAGACAAAGGGGATTCAGTATGGTCCAGTTGTAGGGGTTGTTTGTCCATTTTGTCTGTAGCTGTATGAGTCTTTCCGAAATCTTTGTCATGTTTGTGTGTTCGTATAGTGGTTGGGTGGGGGGGTTGTGTAGTGAGTTTTGGGTCTTATTCGTGTTATTAGTCTTAGTGCAATTTGTTCTGTTGTTTGTATATAACGTTTTGTCCTTTCTGTTCCGTTGGTCATGAGTATATGTCCATAGTCTAGCAAGGGTCTACAAATAGCTTTATATATTTTGGTGGCGGTATTTGTGCTAATTCCTTTGTCTTTGTAGGTTAGTGATCGGAAGTGTTTTGTTCTCTTTATTGTTTCTGTCCTGATGTTTCCTATGTGTTTAGTGAATTTAGGTTTGTGGTCAATTGTGATTCCAAGGTATTTTACGGTCGTTTTTTGGTTGTGTCGTTTAGCCGTCTGCAGTTATTGTAGGGGAGTCAGCGTTGAGTCTGTGGTTTGTGAGCAGAAGTTGGTTTTTTGAAGGGTTTGGTGTTAGTCTCCATTTATAAAACCATGTCATTGTGTTGTTTGTTAGTGTTTGGAGTCTTTGAGCTGCTCTCTCAGTAGTTTTGTCATGTACGATAAGTGCCGTGTCGTCTGCGTATTGTAATATGTATGCCGATCTGTCGATTTGATTTTTGTCTGGTAAGTTGTAATTGTATATGTCATGGCAGTATATATTGTAGGGAAACGGTGAGAGCGGGGAACCTTGCGGGAGTCCTTGTTCAGGGGAAAAAGAAAAAGAGAATGTGTATCAATTCGTACTTGTAGTAGTCTGTTTTCGAGTAAGTTGTTTATGATGTGGAGTAGATATGTTGGTGTGTGGAGCTTGTGAAGTTTGTAGAGTAAGCCTGTATGCCAGACAATGTCAATCTTCAATATATTACTCTCTTATAGGAGTGATTCTCCTGAATAAATTGTACGAAATTTAGAAGATAGTGCATAAAACAACACTGAATCAACCCGATTTTTTCATGATCATCTACCGTCAGTACCTACTGTCGCAAAAGTAGTTTATCATTAATTTACTCTGGCAAACAAGTAAGGAACTTTAACCAAATTGTAAACTGTTCGGGGCTAAATTGAATTTAAGATGGTGATAAAATCTTTCTGTAGCGCTCGAAGGGCCGAAGCTGGTTTGAAAACTCTTTTAGAATAACACCTCGAAATTTTCGGGGAATGGAAAACTTATTTAACTACGGGGAAACAATAAGGGTGCCAGCAAACAATTACTGCGATAAAGACCATCAGGGGTCCGTTTCAAATGGAAAATCGTACCTTGAATGTAGCGAGAAGATCCATTTTGGCAAGATTATTGATTAAGTTTATCAAGACTCTTTATCAAGAAATATTTTAGTTTACTAACAGACTCCGAAAGCCAATCAGCTTGATAGTGAAGACGCTTTATTTTAATTGAGTCTATTATTTTTCAAAATGTTCACATAATTAATGAGTTAAAATTAACTTTTTTGATTATTCACCGCATACGTTTATGAATTAATAATATTGACGATTTTCGATCTTAACATACCGACCTTATTGCGTGGTTTATAAACCAAACTGTTTCAACTGTGTTACTAAAACACACGTAAATGCAAAAAGAAGTCATCACTTAACGCAATTTTACGACGCGCAGTTACCCTCATAAAAAGAAAGAGGCCATCACAGATTTAAAACGAATAAACATAAAACAGCAGAGAGCGCAAAATTTCATCTTGAAATCACACAAATTATAGACTTGGTACCAGCCAGCTCCTGAAAACAAAGTTTTAATTGTTCCTACAAGAAGGATAGTCCGCACGTATAAACCAGGGATTACCATAAATTTCGGATAAAAGCGGAAAAGCTTGACGTTTTTCAAATCGCAACAGGTGCTTTACAGGTAAAGTTCTAAAAGTGTATTTAGATCTGTTTTGCGAGCCACGCAACAGATGGAATGGCTGGCTATATTTATGGATGCATTTCATTTAACTAAATGGCATAAACGACCGGAGCTGATACGAGCGACATTTTTCACTGAAAAATGCAGCTAAATAGACTCACATTAATCGACAAAGTGAGACACAAATTGTAATATTAATGTGCTCTATCAAAGGAGTTATAATAGTAGTTATAAGCACTGTTCGCTTCCCCAAATTTCACATTAAAAATACTTTATCTGGGTATAATTTTCTGTGCAATTTGTAAATCTTTACGCTACCTTAAAAGCCCACTATTGAATTCATATAATTCAAAGCATCATCTGCTAGGAGAAAATGAGAGTAGCCTTACAGACGCTAATCTGACATACTTAGATTAAAATTCAAAAAAGAGTTGAACTAAAGCAGTGAAACCTCCAGATAACCAGTTACGTAAAACATTGTTAAAACAGTCGCAGAATAGTGGTATAAAAGCAGCATTTGAGAAAAATAAACACAAACTTAAATTCACTGAACACATACGAAACATCGGGACAGAAACAATAAAGACATCAAAACACTTCCAATCACTAACCTACAAAGACAGAGGAATTAGCACAAATACCGCCACCAAAATATATAAAGCTATTTGTAGACCCTTGCTAGACTATGGACCTATACTCATGACCAACGGAACAGAAAGTACAAAACGTTATATACAAACAACAGAACAAATTGCACTAAGACCAATAACACGAATAAGACACCCCCAAAACCCATACACAACCCCTCCACCCAACTACTATACGAACGCACAAATATGACAAAGATTTCGGAAAGACTCATACATCTACAGACAAAATGGACAAACAACCCTACAACTGGACCATACTGAATCCCCTTTGTCTTACTAGACCAACCAGACAATCCCGCTTCCGTTTCCCTACATCAACGCTACTCGAACGCTTACAAACGTAACTGACTACTGGACAATAAAATCATTTTTTCTTGTCATTAGAATTAGAAAGTTTATTGAATAAAATTGTTAACCCAGAATAAGAAAATTTTTATCTTTGTTTTTTTATTTAGATTAAGACTATATGTACTAAACAAGGGCAGAAAGACCGATAGGTCGATAGCCTTTTTTAGAAATAAAGATGTTTACTACTACTAAACACTGAGGGTTGCATTCTGTGATTTCTCAAAAGCGCTAAACTGTGTCTTGCCACAAATGAGATCGATGTAAACTGAAAAGTAAAACCTCTCAAGCGCGGTACAATACTCAACACCCATCTCCATTTAAAATGTATAGGAACTTGAGCAAAAGCTAAAAAAAGCTTTGCCCTCATCTTATAGACGTTTCTTTGCGTTTCTTATACTCTGAGGAAACTTTACTGCTTTGGCGGCGTGCAAAAATCCCCAAAAGAGGTTTAGGATTGGTAACATTAGTTAGATCGTTGCATGTTTCTAGTTGCAGATATCTGAAACAATGGCAGAAAAAATTATGCAGAATGAAATGTTTCCATTCAATTATATTTGGAACCGATTTTGTACCTTTAGGTTGCTCAAGGCAACGTATCATCATTACTTAAAGGAAACTTGTTTGAATTGAAGCTTCCATCAATCTTGGTACTTGCTCCTTAATGTTTTCGGCAATGAAAGGGAAACCAGTGAAAAAACTCGAATAGTCGATTTAATGAAAACGACCTTGCTTTCAATGTGGTTCAACAAACTTAGCCCACATGTGCTAAATATTGTTTCAGTGTTTTTTTGAATAATTAGCCATAATGTAACAATGCTCGGTAAAAAACGGAAAAGAACGTAACTCAGGTATACGAACATCCTGAAATTATAGCAGTGGCGTGGAATTTTGAGTCGGTATCATTGAGAAATATAATTTTTTATTATCTCTAGGCCCTCCAATTTCTCGATCCATTTTTCTTCCCTTGTATAGCTGAGCTGCTGGACCAGTGCGTTACCACAGTTTATCGTATCCTCGCATGAATGGGTCACTTTCATACAGTTTAGTATATTTACTCAGAATATCCTTAGTATTGTCAGACAGGGCCCCTGTGTATTGGCTTCTGCATTCTCTCGGTATGGTATTTCCACAGATTTCTTTAAGAACCTCGGTAAACTGTAGTTTTCCGGTTTTAGTTCTGCACTGCTAAGTCTCTGGTCCAGCAGTTTGGCAAATTCTGACAAATTTTCTTTTTTGAAGTTAAATCTGCGTCTGAAGGAAATTGGTGCTTTTAGGGCAGCATAAATTTCAAAGCCCACCGGTCGGTGTTGGGTTTTTGGTATGGGACTCTTTTGGGTCGTAGACTCTTTTGAGACACAGATCAGCCAGCCTATCACTGGCAAATCACAGGTAAGGGTTGTATCCTCTTCTCCAGATTTTACTTTGGAATGAGTATGGGAGTTTAGAATCATCTCTAAGGGAGAAATCATTCCCTTCACACCATTCTTCCACTGCTTCCCCGTTGTTGTCGGTCTCAGAGTAACCCCCTGAGGTGATATGGCTGTTGAAATCCCCAGATGAAGACGCCATGTGTCTGAGAATCAAAGTTTTTTGGCGGTGCAAAAGCAAACGATTCTGTAGGAGGTTTGTAGACGTATGTGATTGTGACTCTGTCTATTTCTATAGTGGTTATTTCAATTCCTTTGTTCTGGGTGCAATATGCTGATGATATAGCCTTATCGGGCTTGGCGAAAATAGCAATTCCGTGTTTGTTGTGCGGAGTTTCTGCTAACATGTGCATTCCTGCGATCTGGGGTCTATGATGTAAATGTGAATAATATCATATTTAATGCAGTTATTCGGTGGTAAAAGTAAGGAAGAACTTGAAGCATTTGCCCAATGTAAAGCGGAGCAAATGAGCGGGTAAATGTGTAATATTTTTTAGCCCATGGGTTAACTAATATTATCTGCAGTTCTTTGCCAGAATAGCGAATATTTAATGCAAACTAGAGAAATTAAAATGTAAATGATATGCATTCTACACATTGCAAATCAATGAGATTTTAATTGCGAATACCTAGTTAACGAATACAAACAAGCAAATGGGTTGTATTTTGGCTTGTACCTCGAACACGTTATGCCCACTACTGCGATATCAATTATGCCCTTTATTATTAGTTTCGTTAGTTTATTGCTATAATTTTTGACGTGTATGGGCCCGTAAAATTAATGAGACTAAAAATGGAATGCATTTTTGAAATTGAACATATCTAACATTCATTAATTCGTAGTTATTTTGTTTCGAATTTTACGAAATATAGTTTCTCTGTGTTTTTCAACCATTAACTACTCCTTTTAGCAAAGAATACAGTTTTATAAATGTGTAGTACTGTATAAGTAGCTAGTCAATAGTAAACGCAGAAAAAGCAGGCAAACAGACTCTCTCAAATTTTCAAGAAAAAATTTTTTTTCAATTTTTTTATCGGATAATCTAAAACAGGAAACTAAGGCAAAAATTAAATTGTACCAAATTACTTAACAAATAAATAATAATGACGTCAACAATTAAAGTTTAATTAAAAAATTTATCGAAAAAAGTTTCTGGAGAATAACTACAAACAGATTTATTCACCTTGCTTTTATAAGTGTAACAAAATTCATTTTTCATGTATAAAATGCAAGTAAAATAGAATACAAAGTGTATAACAGAATAAAACAAATGGATGATAGCAGAAACACACACATTTCTTAGGTACACTGAAAGTTTCACACACCCGCTTAATTCAAAAATAAACAGCACTTAAACTATGATTTACTAACAAAACATTCAAATTACAAACAGTCTTTCTATTTTCTCTTCCAAATAGATCCAATTTTAGACTTGCTGGGTGTTCTGACTTTTAGTAGACCTTCTGATTATTGAACTGTTATACTGAAGTACATCGACTGAAAAAGTTGAAGCTGCTAATGTGTACAACACTTAGCAGTTAACAAAAGAGACATTAACATTACCAGTTATTTTTTAGCTGTTATTTAACAAATTTATCGGTCTATAATTGAATACAAAATACGCTTAGCAATTTAATATTACAGTTTGTTGATTTATTAACTGAAAAACTGATACAGCTGTAAAATAACATAAAATTGGAGTTCTGCAAGCAACATTAGCAATCAGACTATAAAGTCTTTCACGGTTAAACAATCGATTGAAATGGCTAAACCCCGCGCGCTCATGTTGCCCCACTCTACCCCCACCAACGTTCCACAGGCACAGGATGGTATAAAAACCGCAGCGACACCAGTTGAAGTAGTAGTCGCCGGTAAGAGACGTAGAAGACAAATTTGACCGTTATCTGCGATATCGATTTGATAAATTTCACCGCAGAAGTGAACGAAATGTCAAGATTGAACTCCAATGGTCCACGGCATATAAACACGGACATTTTTTCAACCAACTGACACACTGTTGAATTTGGAAGATTTATATTTTTAACTTTTTATCTACTTTTTTTTAGTTTATTTTTCTTTCGTTAATACAACATTATTTCATAAAGTAAGTATCCTTTCCACATAGACTTTTCGACGACAGACATTCACTTATTTACCTTTCAGAACTCCCTTTCTTTCCGCCAATTTCGTTTTAAAAGTTGTATTTCATAATCTGGGTTTCCTTATCATGTAAGTATTTTTCACCATTAAATGGTTAGATAAAATAAATATAACTCTAAGAAAAATTATATTTTTAATTAAAAATATGCGAACAGCTTATGGAGAGTCAACTCATTTTATATGTATTTTATATGTTCTTTATAGCTGGCTTTTAAAAAAATATGCAATTATTTTATTTCTAACGTGCATATCCTTACCTCGAATTAGTCATTTCAATTAATCAAAAGAGATAGACTTTCGAGGCCATTCCTTGAAACAAGTGGGTTTTTCGGGTTTTTAGGCCGTCGTTCGGTAGATTCTTGACGTTTCGCAAGCACGTGTGGCTTGCATCTTCAGAAGTGGTTTGCTTGAACGCTTACACTGTTCTGATGCGATTCCTCGGGCGCAGTCCGTATTTATGCACCGGTCGCGATGACGTGGTTTGTGATGACGTGGCCTGTGTCATCGGAGCTTGCGCATTCTGTTGGCTGTTGCTATCCTCCGGTGTACATGATTCTCTCTCCTGTCCTGAGCTGTTTTTTTTCTTGCTGTTTTTGCGTTGGTGAGTGCTGGAAACCATATCCTGTTCAGCGCCATTGTCTCTTCTTTTCTTTTGAAATTGTCGTCGTGTTTGTAGATTTCAATGGCTTCTCGTATTAGTCGGGGGCGATACCCTGTTGTCGTGGCCAGGACCTGTGCCTCTCCGAAATATATGTTGTGTGTTCCATCGCTGAGGGCATGTTCCGCCACTGCCGACTTCTCCACATGTCCAAGTTTGCAATTCCGTCGATGTTCTTCTAATCTTGTCGCAACCGATCTCTTAGTAGTTCCTATGTAGACGCTTCCCCACAGCTTCCTTTTCTTCAGAACGGATATTCCCAGTTGGACATCAAAAAAGCTGTAGGAGTGGGACGTGCTGAAAAAAGTGAGTCTACTCTGAAAGCTTTCCTGCCCTATGTTCCCAGGGTTACGGACAGAATTGGGAGGCTCTTGAGGAAACACAACATAAGAACGGTCTACAAGCCCACAACAAAGATCCGAGAATGTCTAGGGTCAGTTAAAGACAAAAGACCTCACCTAGCAACTGCGGGAATCTACCGGATTCCATGCTCCTGTGGAAGCGTCTACATAGGAACTACTAAGAGATCGGTTGCGACAAGATTAGAAGAACATCGACGGAATTGCAAACTTGGACATGTGGAGAAGTCGGCAGTGGCGGAACATGCCCTCAGCGATGGAACACACAACATATATTTCGGAGAGGCACAGGTCCTGGCCACGACAACAGGGTATCGCCCCCGACTAATACGAGAAGCCATTGAAATCTACAAACACGACGACAATTTCAACAGAAAAGAAGAGACAATGGCGCTGAACAGGATATGGTTTCCAGCACTCACCAACGCAAAAACAGCAAGAAAAAACAACAGCTCAGGACAGGAGAGAGAATCATGTACACCGGAGGATAGCAACAGCCAACAGAATGCGCAAGCTCCGATGACACAGGCCACGTCATCACAAACCACGTCATCGCGACCGGTGCATAAATACGGACTGCGCCCGAGGAATCGCATCAGAACAGTGTAAGCGTTCAAGCAAACCACTTCTGAAGATGCAAGCCACACGTGCTTGCGAAACGTCAAGAAGAAATTCTACCGAACGACGGCCTAAAAACCCGAAAAACCCACTTATTTCAATTAATATTTGTTTTGACTCTGGTGCATGGTGTAAAATATTACAAAGAAGAAAATGAAATGTAAAACCTTTGATCAGGAACAAAAAAACAGAAAATGTTTAAATTAAAAATACAAACTGGGCTTTAGCATATCTACTTGCTTGCTTCGAAACAACAAAGCTGTACTTTAGCATTTGTAATGGTTGATGTTTGAATAATAAAACTTAAATTTACCAATGGGAGTATAGAAAGTGATTCAAATTTGATTCCATTCTTGGACTGTCTAAAAGTAAAATAGAAAAAGAGAGATGGTTTTCTGATAAATTCGTGTCTCGCATCACAAGAAAAGAATTCAAAAAAGCACCCTGAACTTAGTATGTAGATTAATTATATAAGTTGAAACAGTAGTAAGAAACTGTAACTAGTAACACAGTTACACATAACCTCAAGTATTAGGTTATGTTCAACTTTACTTTTTACTTCAAAACTTCACTAAACAACATCCGTTTCCTATATCCCGCCATGTATTGTATAATAAAAGTTGGAAAAGTTGACAACACGATAGAGTTGTAGCCCAACTTCAACTATTACTTGATACGGAGCGCCTGACATGGAGTGAGGAAAAAAACATTAAAGTAGCTGAGGCTAAAGTCGTTGTAAATATGGAGTGAATGTGTCCAAAATGTCCAGAGTTTTTAGCAAACATTTATGCGGAACATTTGAACATTTTAACCCTGTATATAGACGGTATCATTTGCTTAGCAAAAATCCCGGTTGATAAAGACACAAAACGTCCCCAACTGGCACCGATCTATCCAAAGTAACGAATGGCCGCGCTCCCGGTAGCGTTTCCGCTCCAGTCACGTCACTTCCGACGCCTAATCTCCCCCGTCTTATTACCGAAAGTTTGACGTGACATGTATATTAGCCGGTTGAGAGACGCACACCCTTTATAGGCCTTATACAATCCGGAGATTTGTTGATCGACGCCCAAAATGTGGAGCTCAGGTGAAATTAGGCTTAACGTTTCGCATTGGTTTGATGAAATAGTTTTATCGATATTCTAATCATAGTTTAGCAGTCGTTTTCTTTGAGACCTGAGATTTGATTATCACAGACACTTCGAGGAATCAAAGCTGGGCTAATCTAACCCCGGTAACTTGCTATGATTTATGATTGGATAATTTTGATTTATGTAGTCATGAGTGAACGTCTCCGTCTATTACAGACTGAAGTTGGTCCAGTCGAAAAATTCTTCGTTTAGGACTGAGCAAAACAATAATTGTAAATTGGCAGCAACATATCAACATTCAATCTACTTAGACTTCAAGCTTATTCAATGCTCAATTTTTTTAAATCATTTTTTTTGTGTTTTATCCGAACAACGCATGATTTGGGAGGTTGTATGATTTCATTTTTCATTATTAGATTAAGGGTTATTGCGCTATTTTACTGGTTCATCAAAATAAGTGATAATATTATCTTGGTAAGTACCTATACTTTTTAATTGTAGAAACTTTAATATAGGTAAGTATATTTAACTAAATTAGGATCTAACTTAGACCACGTGGACGATGTTATGCTGCTCTCATTTCGAGTTGTTCAGTTCATTTATGTACTGAAACGCTTATCAATATTATTTGAGGGCACTAAAATGAGCCAAACCAAGAAAAGAAAGATTTTTAACAGGCATCTTTGGGGTTTGGTGAACAAGAACGTAATCAAACTATATCATACTCTCTCTCTCTCTCTCTCTCTAGGTGCCGTGCCTGTCTTCAGGCGTGAGCTATCCCCATGACAATCTGACGGAACCTTGCTCTATCCTCTGCTGCTCGGAACAGCTGCTCCACTCCCAGTCCAGTCTAAGTTCTTATGTTTCGCAGCCATGATAGCTTTTTGCGGCCTACCAATCGTCTGCCCTCAATCTTTCCCTCGATGATCAGGCGGTGAATGTGATATTTGGTACCTCGCATTATATGTCCAAAGTAGCTGACTTTTCTTGTTTTTATAGTAATTAGGAGTTCACGATATTTGTCTAGCTGTCCGAGAACTTCCTCATTGCTGGTGTGTGTAGTCCAAGAGATTTTCAGGATTATCGGGTAACACCACATTTCAAAGGCTTCTATTTTATTTATGGTGTCGATCTTAAGTGTCCATGTCTCACATCCGTACAGAAGAATGCTCCATATGTAACCTCGAAGTGTTCTTAGGCGCGTTTGTACTGAAAGGTTTCTGTTGATAAGACTAGTCTTCCATTTACCAAGCGCCCTGCGTGCCATTTCAATTCTTACTCTTACCTCTTCGTCACATGTTATTTCATTGATCAGCCAGCTGCCCAAATATCTGAAGTGTCTTACTTGCTCGATATTGTGTCCATTGAATGTGATCGGAATTGGTTCTATGTTTATTTTACCCACTGCCATCCACTTCGTTTTTTCATGTATATGTTAATACCCCATCTTCGTCCAGCCTCGTACACTCTATTCAGCAGCATCTGCAAGTCATCCATAGATTCTGCAATGACGATGGTGTCATCTGCGTATCTTATGTTGTTTATAATTTCACCTCCTATCTTTGCTCCCTCTGTCCTACCATATAAGGCCTCGTAAAATATGTTTTCGGAGTAGAGGTTGAATAACATGGGAGACAAAACACACCCCTACCTTACACCGCGTCTCATTGATGTATCATCAGTAACGCTGTCCTCCAATATAAATATCCTCCAAATATCATGCTAACAGTTTTTTGAATACTGAATATTTTGAATACACTGTATAGCGCTGTATTATTTTTGTTTCACTTTTAGGCTGAGGATGTTGAAAACGATGATTGATTATATAAACTGAGAATCTACCCAACTCAAAGAAGACTGGAGTCCTTTGCCTAGAGATTACTGAGTTTTAAGAATTATTTTTATTTTTGTGTGTTTGTGTGTTTGTGTTTGTTTTTGTTTATTTACTTAATTAAAATTTTATTGTATATACATGCCATTTGATTTTTATTGATCAACTTTTCAAAGATGGGGGAATTGTAAATTTAAAATATTTCGAAACAAGTTAGCTTAAAATGTTTTGTAAATATTTTTATAAAAACGTTAGAGAAACATGAAACTACAGTGTTTTTTGATGAGTAAAAATATTTTAACTGGTGGTATATTTTGGTCCTCGAAGCAGGACTATCAGGTTTATTTTTTTAACCAAAAAACATCCCCTTATATTATCCCCCGAAGATCAGGGGGAATCTGGTCTAAAATTCAGAAACTCAAAAACAAAAAACTTTCTGAGGGCGAACATTTTCAGTTACATAAACATTTGTGAAACATATAGTGCAGATAACTTAAACGTTTCGGGATTTAAATATACGTTTCTGTTAATATACGTTTGTATATTAAATTAAAATAAATTAAATTAAATATACATTAAATATACGTTTGTATATCTTTTCTTCTTCCTCAGATATAGCCATTGCTTCTTCTTCGTCTTCTTTGAGGAAGCCTTAGGGGTTGTTTTAATGCATAGCCATTGCAAATTTTCAAATTGTCACCCTACATATGATTACGTGGAGGCTATGAAAGAAATGTTGAACTCTTGGTGCAGCAATTGTCTTTTATAATACGTTCAATACAATCCGAATTATAGTCCCCTTGTTTTGGTGGCGCAACCTACTTTCCAAGTCTATTTCCATTATTTACTCTGTCTGGCTGTATGTCAGATTTCCAACTTGTGTCTTGGTAAGTAATTAGAGGCTTTTCCAAGTTAGTACGCCCATGGAAGAAGTGGCAATTATCGAAACGAGCCACTAACGAGGCGCTCCCTGCCGAGCGCGAACACGTAAAATAACTGCCACGAGCACGACGATTGTCTTTTGTTGCGGAAAAGTGATTTCCATTTGTTGCGGACACGATCCTGATGGCCTCCGCTGAGCTGATGGGCACCAAACAGAGAATAGCATCGTTATATAATAAAATCTCCATTGTTTGGCTCAGAAAATATGTCCCGGTATCTCTTACACGAAATTTTGCATTTTGGGCTATTTTCCTCTACTTCTTTAATAATGACTATCACTATGATAATTATATCATTCGCAGTTTCAAGAACAATTCAAATATCGTTGTTACACCAACGTAATTTAATAAAACATATTTAATCAGATCTACTTGTTCTGATAATATACAGGGTGTTTCAAAAGTGACGTCATTCCTTTTAAGGGGTCACCGGGGCTCACTTGGAGAGTACGAGAAAAATATCGAAAAAGTTTTTTTCGAATATTTCTAGAAGATATTAACAGTTGAAAATCGAATTTCAACTTTGTTATTAACTATTATTTTAAAATAGTCCCATGTTTGCTTGGTAGCTTTTTGGAATACTTAACCATTCGAAAAGAAACATTACGATCTTTGCTTCAAATTACGAAAATTTTCGATATTAAAAAAGACCTCTTCTACAATTTTTTGATGAAAAGTCAAAGCGGCAATGATATTTTATGTCATTAACAGTTACAGGTAGATAGCCTTTGTCAATAATAACAAGCATTTGTCAATCTGTGACTTACTTTGAAGCTCCTTTCACAAAATGTACACCAACATCGAATTTGCGGATATGTGATTAGTTATGGGGAAATGCCACACTAACATAGCAGAACGTGTAAGACCTTACACCAGAAAAGGGCTAGAGCCGGATAGTACCGGATAATTGTCCGGTGTAAAGGTACCGGATAATTGTCCCTATAACTCCCCAGGGGAAGGGCCACATTCCTACCATGTATGTAAGATACAGAAGACACAAGGACACATTAAATCTCTGATCTTCCGAACACCGGTACAAATTGAGCAGGAGTTAATTAACCGAATACGAGAAGCTGATCAAAAGGTGATCCCAGACTGCGGCGAAGACTGCACAATAAAGTGATTGGGGAACAAGCATGTCTGGAGTTAAACGGGCAGAACTTAGTCAACCTCTTGTGATTTAACAACTTAATTGTATGTTATTTGATTAATATTGATCATTCATACATAACCTTACACAGGAGATGTTTGTTTACATGTGAGGCGAGTTTAGGTATATCACTCATCTGCCCCAAAAAGGATGGCAGCACTGACGGCAAATTGACAGAGTTATCCTAACCTCAAAATATTCCTATTGCTTTCTCTTTGTTTGTTTTGTGTTTTTTTGGTTACTACAATTTTCAATAATTAAGAATTAACAGGTATTTACGTGATGTTAATTGGGCAGAGTAGTAGTCAGCATCTTTATTTCTAAAAAAGGCTATCGACCTATCGGTCTTTCTGCCCTTGTTTAATACATGTAATCTTAATCTAAATAAAAAACAAAGATGAAAATTCTCTTATTCTAGGTTAATAATCTTATTAAATAAACTATCCAATTCTAATAACAAGAAAAAAATATTTTATTGTCCAGTAGTCAGTTGCGTTTGTAAGTGTTCGAGTAGCGTTGATGTAGGGAAACGGAAACGGGATTGTCTGGTTGGTCTTGTGAGGCAGAGGGGATTCAATATGGTCCAGTTGTGGGGATTGTTTGTCCATTTTGTCTGTAAATTTATCAGTCTTTCCGAAATCTTTGTCATGTTTGTGCGTTCGTACAGTAGTTGGTTGGAAGGGTTGTGCAGTGGGTTTTGGGGATGTCTTATTTTCTTGATAAGTCTTAGTGCGATTTGTTCAGTGGTTTGTATGTGCCGTTTGGACTTTTCCGTTGCGTTTGTTCTGATCATATGTCCGTAGTCAAGCAGGGGTCTACATATTGATTTGAATATTTGTGTTGCGGTTTTTGTGCTGATTCCTCTGTCTTTGTAAGTTAGCGACCTAAAGTGTTTCTTCCTTTGGATTACTTTCGTTCTAAAGTTTTGTGCGTGTCTAGTAAATCTTAGCGCTTGGTCAAGTGTTATCCCTAGGTAGTTTATTTCTGATCTGGGAGTAGTTCTATTCCCGTCTGCTAGTATTGTCGGCGAGTTGTCTTTAATTTTGTGGTTTGGTAAGAGTAGCTGGTTTTTTGTTGCGTTTGGTATTAGTCTCCACTTGTAGAACCATGTCATTGTTTCATCTGTCAGCGTTTGAAGTTTTCCAACAGCTTTAGCTGTTGTTTTGTCGTGTACAATCAGTCTCGTGTCATCAGCGTACTGTAAAATGTAGGAGATTTGTCTATGTGATTTTTGTCAAGTTGGTTGTGGTTATATATGTCAGGGCAGTATAAATTGTATAGAAGGGGTGATAGCAAGTACTTGTAGTTGTCTGTTTTCGAGAATGTTCCTGATTGTGAAGAGTAAATATTTTGGGGTGTTAAGTAAGTGTAATTTGTATAATAGTCCTTTGTGCCATACGCTGTCAAAAGCCTTGCCTATGTCCATAAAGAGACATGCTGATTTTTTGTTTTCAAGGTCTGTAGTTTGAATGTTGTTAGTTAGTACAAACAGAGGGTGAGCAGTCGAGTGATTGGGTTTAAAACCGAATTGGTATGGTGGTATATGTTCCAATTAATTGTTGTAGTCTATTCTTTATAATGTGTTCAAACAGTTTGCTCAGTACAGGAAGTAGTGTATTGGGTCTAAAGTTTTGTGTTTGTGTGTTGTTTAGTCTCGTTTTCGGGATGGGAATTATTATTCCCGATTTCCAAGTCTCTGGTATTATGTTATTTTTTATGCATTTATTGAATAAGTTAAGTATAGTTTTGTGCGTTTGTGCAGTTAAGTTTTCCAATACTTTACTTTTTATATTGTCTTTTCCTGGTGCTGTGTTTTTGATCCGTGCAAGTGCTTCGTCGTATTCTACGTCCGTAATCAATTGATGTGTGAAGTGTAAGTCGCTGTTAAAGTAGTTGTCGTACCAATCAGTTATTCTAGTCCAATTCTGGTCATCAAAATTAGGGTTCGTTGAAATTGCGAAAGCTCCCTGAAAATGTCTGGCAAATGCGTCTGCTTTGTCTTTGTCTGTATCTAGTTCGGTGCCGTTTTCGTTGATTGTGCCAATGAAGTTTTTTTTTTTTCGTATATTTTCCTGACTGTACTTTAATTCATTCCAATGTATTCCTGGGTTTCAGTCAATTTTATTGTTTATTATTTAAAATGTTACAAATACGTTTCGGTGTCTTTATCCACCATCATCAGTTTGTGTATATAGTTGCTTTCAACTTCACATTTGACTGGTCACTCTAGAGTGACCTCTAGAGAGTCACCCCCAGACAACACCTCCAGAGGAATGACGCCACTTTTGAATCACCCTGTATATCAATGAAGCTTTATGGTCATTACTTTCTTGGTTGGGAGCTGATTTACACAATTTCTTTAAGCTAATTTCCATTCCAAGCCTAAAATATTTATTGCTTCTCCACATTGACCTCCTATGCTTCTCATTTCAACACCAACATATTCCAAGTTAATATCAATATATCGTAGTACGTATTGGCTGAAGCAGAGCTGATGGCCAAACTTGCTCTCTACGTGGGGATATTTCTATCAAAGTTAATTAATTTCTATTAATTACTTTCAAACACACACGCTTTAAATGTATTTCCGTCAAAAAATGTTTGAGCAATAATTCTGGATGGCAATAAACATGTTTAATAGTTTGCAGTTTTATGTATATCGTATATCAAGTCATTTTGTTCTCCAAAACTAAGATAAAGGGTCAATGAAACGAACATTTTTATTACAATTTGATCGTTAAGATTGTAGTATTGAAATCAACAATTACGCTACTTTTGTGCAGTTTTCAAGGGAGTTGAAAGCCAATCTAAACAATCTTGTTTACCACTCAGCCGTTAGGAATTTTGCTTTAAAAAATACATCTTTCTTCAAAGTAACTAGTTTTAACTTTCAGAAATATTCGCACCTATTTCGTGTGCTTACATTTGGAAATAAGTAAAAGTGTTTACATAATCCCAGTATAGAATGGCGGATTTTTTTAAAGGCTGCTGTTACAGCACTAGTGATGCAATATGGACAACAGATCCCTGACACTAGTGAGGTAATACAATATTTCTGTTGTTTGAAAAAAAATATATGAAAATGTTTCACTAAATATTAGTTCTTCAGCTGATCCAATATTTCAAGATATCATTCGAATATTATTGGATATTCCAAACATAATATTTGGATTGGAAATGTAAAAACATATTTTCTTCTTTTGTACTTTTCTTTAAGACTCACGTTGTTTGCAAATATTAATTTAATTTAATTTAGAAAACGACTTTTACCGCATTCGAAGGCAATAAAGTAAGCAAAAAAACTAATAAAATTAGAAAAAATCATCGTGATGCAAGTTCTGCATCAAGTTTTATATCGGCAATTCGTAAATAACTCCGAATTGATGGTTTTGCTTATGACATAACTCACATATCAAAACAAGCTGGGCAATGTACCTATGGATAATTGAAACCATCTCAACTGGCAATAAATGTGGTTAAAACCACGCAACCTCCACATTAGTTACACTAAAAATTTAACTAATGGAATCTAATGGCTAGAGCTAATAAATCAATCGCGGCAAAAAGCCCTCGAAGTAAAATTGCACTAGAAAAGCCAATAATTCGTGCCAACCGCATGCACAAAAGCAATCGTCTCAAAGTTTATTTATGGAGCATCGATCGACAAACAACTGGGCAAGATTTACCGATTTTCTCAATGAGCCGTAATTGGTTTCTAAAGATCTTCTCAATTGCCCTTTAATCAGTTTAAATTAATCGATTTTTGAACGATTGTCCTACTGCGTAATGAATAAGGTGAAAAACACTTTTGAACACATAGATTAACAATTGTTGTCTTTTTGGAACAGAATATATTTTTATAAAACTTTTCCTTTCATTTACGTATCACATGGCTTTAAAAAAATATTTATACAAACTGTGAAGGGACAAATCAGAAAATACATAGAATTCAATATTTCTAAGACGTGCTAAGCAAGAGACCAAAATATTCTGGAAGAACTATACTTGTTGCCCACTGAAAATGCTTGTTTTTTACTTTCCTTTCTATAAAATAAAACGTTTCTTTTTATTTGAAATTTCGAGTTTTAGTTGGAAATTTATTGTCCCGTTATTTGGGCCTGTCGGCGACATAATATTTTGGATAACACCCCGAAATTGCCTGTGGGTTTTCGGCTCTGATTTGCATTTTTATTTTATAATCCTTATAGTGTTCGGCATTATCTTGGGAAATGGTCGCGTCAAAAACGGATTTGTGAGACGACAGCCCGAGATTGTCGGACCGCTATATTAGGGTTTCGCCTGAATTTATATGTTGCCGCCGGTGTTTCTAATTATTTTCAAAATGCAAAAGAAACGAATTAATTCCTGAAAGTAAATGGTATTTTATCTTGTTAGGAGCGAGTCAGCGAAAACAGGGTTTATCAAAACGCAAAAGTGAACATTTTCAATATTTTAAATTAGTGTATACATATACGGGGTGTCAATTTGAAAACTTCCCACTCTTAATATCTCTCTTACCGTTCAAAATATCAAAAATCGGAAAGACATGCCGATTCTATCTCTAAGGGGGACACTTTCAATTAATATTTTGAGCCTTCTTGCTTCAACCTCCTAGGAAGGGTAGATGTCACCCTTAGAATATTAAATGGGAATGGCGGTCAAGTGGCACATCGTTTTAAAGGGCCTTCAATTCTCTTTTTTTAGACCAAGGCTAAAAATATTAATTTAAAGTGTCCCCCTTACAAATAATATGTACCTGTCTTTCGGATTTTTCATATTTCTAACTCCAAGAAAGATATTAAGGGTGGGAAGTTTTCAAATTGAAACCCCGTATATTCAATTTCAGCTATTTTTTTAAATATTTTTAGAATAACCATGGCCCTATAATTCTATTTGGTCTAAAAAAAACCCCATCCCATAATGGAATAGAGCTTAATAGGAGTTAAGTTGGATACTGGTAAATTTGGCATAGTTTACAAGTTAGAGCCCATAATCTTTATGGCTTCTGTGAATTTTTAGTAACAAATTTCTTTAAGGCACACTTTTTTCGGTGCTGTTCTCTAATTGGAAGGTTCTTAAATCTTCTGAATTATGTTTGAAGAATTTTAAGGACATCAAGTAAGTATGTAAAATAATCTACTAAAAAGTCACAGATCCCCAGATGCATAGCAGTAATTTTTTGTCTAAAATACTTTCATAATAAATTATTTAAATTTAAAATGTCTTTGATTTATTGTTCTGTGTCATTACTATAAAACCCCTTTCATTTTCATGACTTACTTCTTGACGATTATTGGATGAACTGAATTGAAATGTAAAAGAAACTTAATTACTTTATATTTATATTATAAGGAACAGAAAGGACAAAACGTTATATACAAACAACAGAACAAATTGCACTAAGACTAATAACACGAATAAGACACCCCCAAAACCCACTACACAACCCCTCCACCCAACTACTATACGAACGCACAAACATGATAAAGATTTCGGAAAGACTCATATATCTACAGACAAAATTGACAAACAACCCCTACAACTGGACCATACTGAATCCCCTTTGTCTTACAAGACCAACCAGACAATCCCGCTTCCGTTTCCCTACATCAACGATACTCGAACACTTACAAACGCAACTGGACTACTAGACAATAAAATAATTTTTTCTTGTCATTAGAATTGGAAAGTTTATTTAATAAGATTATTAATCTAGAATAAGATAATTTTCATCTTTGTTTTTTTTTTTAGATTAAGACTACATGTATTAAACAAGGGCAGAAAGACCGATAGGTCGAAAGCCTTTTTTATAAATAAAGATGTTTACTACTACTACTTTATCCCTTCTCAAAACAAGTTTTAAAACGATTTGAGGTTTATTAAATTCAGTAAAATTCTGGTAACGATAACGTGAACTGGAAAAAAAAACAAGGGAAAAGTTTTCATTTTACATGGTTTTATATACAATTGTATAACATTTGATTAAAGCATTTTTAGGACAATGTTTTTTTAAATAGTGATTACTGATAATTGACTTCGCACATATTGGTTTGATTTACTTTGTATCTTTTACTTGATGTAACTTTCTAATATATTTTTTTTTACAATTAGAGTTTTGTAAACTATGTGTACAAAAGTCATCAAGTGCTAGTAATTTATTTGAATTAATAGCTATCTTCGATAATTTTCTAGACAACGTCCCGCGCTTTTGATATTTTAAGGGTTATTAAATATTATTATATTGATTATAATTTCATTTATAAAATTTACATTACATTACAAATTATTGTGTATATTTTCCTGACTGTACTTCAATTTATTTCAAAATTTCCTGGGTTTCAGTCAATTTTATTGTTCATTATTTAAAATGTTACAAATACGTTTCGGTGTCTTTCTCCACCATCATCAGTTTGTCTGTATGAACTTTGGTATGATCGCCAAATTCTTGCATCTTGTTAGGAAGTTTTTTCTGTTCCTCTCTCTTGCCAGTTTTGTATGCAATCTCCCATATGTCCGTCTTAATTCTTCTCCATCCATCTGACTTATCTTGCTTTTGTTCCCAAGCATCCCATTCATTGTTGTGTATATTTTCCTGACTATACTTCAATTTATTTCAAAATTTCCTGGGTTTCAGTCAATTTTATTGTTTATTATTTAAAATGTTACAAATACGTTTCGGTGTCTTTCTCCACCATCATCAGTTTGTCTGTATGAACTTTAGTATGATCGCCAAATTCTTGCAACTTGTTAGGAAGTTTTTTCTGTTCCTCTCTCTTGCCAGTTTTGCATGCAATCTCCCATATGTCCGTCTTAATTCTTCTCCATCCATCTGACTTATCTTGCTTTTGTTCCCAAGCATCCCATTCATTGTTGTGTATATTTTCCTGACTATACTTCAATTTATTTCAACATTTCCTGGGTTTCAGTCAATTTTATTGTTTATTATTTAAAATGTTACAAATACGTTTCGGTATCTTTCTCCACCATCATCAGTTTGTCTGTATGAACTTTGGTATGATCGCCAAATTCTTGCAACTTGTTAGGAAGTTTTTTCTGTTCCTCTCTCTTGCCAGTTTTGCATGCAATCTCCCATATGTCCGTCTTAATTCTTCTCCATCCATCTGACTTATCTTGCTTTTGTTCCCAAGCATCCCATTCATTGTTGTGTATATTTTCCTGACTATACTTCAATTTATTTCAAAATTTCCTGGGTTTCAGTCAATTTTATTGTTTATTATTTAAAATGTTACAAATACGTTTCGGTGTCTTTCTCCACCATCATCAGTTTGTCTGTATGAACTTTGGTATGATCGCCAAATTCTTGCATCTTGTTAGGAAGTTTTTTCTGTTCCTCTCTCTTGCCAGTTTTGCATGCAATCTCCCATATGTCCGTCTTAATTCTTCTCCATCCATCTGACTTATCTTGCTTTTGTTCCCAAACTTAGTGGCCAGTCAAATGTGAAGTTGGTAGCAACTATATACACAAACTGATGATGGTGGATAAAGACACCGAAACGTATTTGTAACATTTTAAATAATAAACAATAAAATTGACTGAAACTCAGGAAATTTTGAAATAAATTACAAATTATTAATGGGTATGTTGATAATATCTTAGTAGCATATTTAGACATGTAAAATAGATTCATAGATTCCAAATGACTTTCTGTTACAGCTCGTTTGTAAGAATTTTGGAATAAACTATTTACAAAATTAGAATGCATGCAAGCAATTTAAAATGCAATGCAATTTTTTTACTGTTGTCTGTTGGGAATCTGTTGGTTCTAAGTGAGTGAAAAAGTACCCTAAATTCTAATAACTGATACAAATTTGATAAAATCTATAATTATTTAACCTATTCGACCTTTAGCCACGTACAGAGTTCCTTGTCTCTTGTTTTTATTTTTTTTTTCATTAAATTTTTTACCACCCTTTCGTTTTAATTAATTATATTCATTTTGAGTGTACACCCTGCCCTATGTGCAAACATTACGGCTCAAGGATTTTCAATGTTAAAATCACAAAAACGTGCAGGATAACCATAGCAGCTAACACCCTTCATATTACGCGGTTCTATAGGATTACGACACTTCCGTTCGGTTTCGATATGACATTTCTTTGGTTTATTGCGACCTAAAGAAGTTCAAAGGGAATGTCAGGGCAAAGGGTGGCACGCACTGTCGTTTAGGGCCACTTTACGTCAAGTGAAGGCTAACCTTATACTGAATAAGGGCGCTCTTATCGCGACCAACAACGACGCCACTTGTCTCGTCTCAACATCTTGACTGTTCCAGATTTTAACCAAGTAGTTTTTTATATTTCTTTCACTTATTTATTATCGCAAACAATAACGAACCGGAAATTTGGTTGGTGCAACACAGTTTGACTTTGTTTTGCTGATAAAACTGAAATACTTACAAACAATTATAACAAATAAGTTTTAGAAAAAGAATGCATTTTTTAGTTTAATAAATTTTTTATCGATGTCACAAAAAATATGTATCTAATTAAATATAAATTCTACTCCCAACTACTATACGAACGCACAAACATGACAAAGATCTCGGAAAGACTCATACATCTACAGACAAAATGGACAAACAAGATTGTTAACGTAGAATAAGAGAATTTTCATATTTATTTTTCATTCAGATTAAGACTACATGTATTAAACAAAGGCAGAAAGACCGATAGGTCGATAGCCTTGTTTTTAGAAATAAAGACACCTAAAATAAAATTATAAAATTTGTGAATTATACATTCAAAATATGTACGCACTTTTGGTTGGAAAAGTATATCGATTTTCAAAGAAATTATTTAACCATTTAAAGTACAAGAAATATACAGGTATAAGGAGTGAAATATTCGAAATTATCTCACCAGAATAGAGCAAAACCCTTGTCAGAACCACAAATAATAACATGCTCTACGTAGAAAACGATAGTTTGTCATTAATTTTTCTGAAAATTCCCCTTTGGAAAGCCGTCCGTTACCTGCGAGGAGACACCCAATATACAACTTTCCCACGCATTAAAAATTATACCGTCTAGCCAACAGATATTTTACCTGTACCTGTTCTTTGGTATAGGCTACAGACACTTAAAATGACGACCTGACTTCTTAGGTCAGGTTATGCAAGAGGGACTATCACACCTGCCTGTTTGCTACTACTGTTGGTTTTATTGCCCATCTTTTACTTCGCGCATTTTTTTGATTCGGTCTAGTCAAATTTTGAATTTTGTGGCTGAAAAAGCTTTCACTTTAAATATGGAGGAATTGAAACTCGAATTAATAAATGAGTTAAATGACGCAAAGACTTTAGCTTTCAGGATACATATCTATTTTAAGTTTTTAGGCAAAAGACCTACGCAAAAAAACATCTATTAATACGGATGGTACTTAGAGTAGTTCTAGATTTTTCTATAACTGTTAAGTAATTTGTTAAACAATCGTTAAATAGATTCTTCTCAAGCAACTTTATAGACGAATTGAAATATCGTTTGCTGTTTAAGCAGATTCGCACAGAAACGCGAATATTTTTAGTGCCTTTTTGGTGCAAATTAGCTTTTAAAGGCATATTTTAAAATGTGTGCGTTATTGTTGCTCTTGTAATTGTGAAAACGTTTTTTTTTCTATTCAATGGTATAAATTATTGTTCAAAACCTTTTTGAATCCATCAAGTGCTAACTGAACAGTTAATAAAGTTTTCCACTTTTATATGTAGCATTTTTACAATATTTTCCACATATATTTTTGTATCAATATATTGAGCAGGTTGAGAATTGGTATTCAAACTTTCCGAAATTTGTACTTTGATTCATGACACAACAATCGGCTTTTTGACTTGCTTAAATATGGTTCAATGGCAGTACTTACATCAAATAAAAACGGCATTATCCTAGAATAAAGTTTCAGCAAACCGGATGTTCTTAAAATTCAGTAACCACTCTGTTGCACATACAAATTAATAAACGCCGAACAATAGAATGTTTTTCACCGTCTCAGCTAACAGGGCCTAATGTAAACACAAACCGAGACAGGAATGCAACTTCCAGGATATATTTTTAAAGCCGAGGGTGCCTAGCGAAGGATCACTAACTACTAACTTATCAAAAGGTATAAGGGGACCCAAAAATAGGCAGATAGACAGGTGGTTTTGAGTAACGGAATGTTGCGGTCTGTCCATTAAAAACAGCTGCATTCACTTAAAACTAACAATAAGTACCTGCTGGATTAGTAGGAATGTATGTTACTTTATGACAAAATATACAGGACAGTTTACAATATCTTACAGCGCATATTTTTTCGGACTTTTTCTGAATTAGCCATTACTTTCAATTCATTGTGGGTAATTAATTGAATTAAATTACATTGTATTTCATTCAAATAATTAAATCGGTCAGATTTTTATGTACATTTAAACAATTTATACCAACGTATTGTAAATATTTGAACTCCGTCACGGCGTAGTCTGTCTTTGACGGTAAGTAGAGCAGCCAAAATGGTTTTACAAGATTCCAAACTTGATTCTTGAAGAAAAATAGTGAAAAAAAGTTTTTCTCAACATACCATGAAAACCGTAAATATTTGTTACGTAGCTCCGAAGTTTCTCATATACAGAAAACATGTTGTCTATAATCGCGGCTCAAGTATCTGGTAGAAGGTTTATTGTTCCAACATTCCTACTTCTTAAAACAGTGTTCCACATCCTAAATGTAGATTTTAATTAAGAATGTTTAAATTATGACAATTTTATGACTGAATGTGTGTGAAACTCAATAAAAACTATGCAAATGTCTAACTTTGCATTATGGCATTACTCAACCAGGAGCATTTAAGTTGGTCATTTCAATGATTTGCTTCATATAATTAATATTTTTAAGAAGAAATATAAAAGATTTTAACTTTATAAAAGCATTAGCTCATTTTTAGCCGAAGCTGATCTTTGAAACTAAGTAAAGTAATACGGGAAGCTAATTTCCGCCTGTCTCCTTTTTATATCTCTTTTACCTACTGATGCTAATTATATAAAGTGACTTGGCCTTCAGTAAATTAATAATTAATGTAAATTATAGCATCAAGGAAATGAACATGGATGAATATTGAAAACTAATAGAGTTTTCCATAGAGGCATTGTAAAAAAATTATAGATATAAATTGCCTGTTTTCCAATCAATGCGTTTTAATTAGAAAACGCAGCGACTTTTTTTTAAAATGAATTATTGCTGCTTCATTTGGAACATATTTGGAAATTTATCTGAATTGAATACGGAAAGTGTATTTTTTTATTGAGAAATTGAGCAAAGCTGAATTACAGGACATCGAATTGCCTAATAATGATCGGTGTATGTAATTGTTGCTTTCGATAAAAACTGCAAACTGTTTTGATTTTTTCAAAAGGTAAAATAAATCAGGGTCTCTCCTGCTCCTGTCAGTAAATTTTCAATCTTAAGCAAATTGAATTTCAAGTACATATTTTGTTTAATGCGTATTTGAAGAGGAACATCTATAGAGTCAATAAGATCATCAGAAAACTGGAATAATTTCCAGCTGAATGAATTTTTTTTTCTAAATGGAAGTCGGACCAACAATATTGACTCAGTTTGTCCACAAAATTTTTTATAAAACAATTAATAAGAACTCAAGTGGGTACAAATTTTATCAAAATATTGGAACGACTAATTATAGTAACTTAATAAATTTGATAAACCAAATTTACTGAAGTTCATGCGAGACTACATAGCACAATTGGAATTTAAAATAAAAATGTATAAACAGTGTGTCGCACTTAAGATGGAAACACACCTGTATTTTATTTATTTTTGGAAGCAGGGTTTTCAGTTTCGGTACAGAGGTAGATTGTTATGAGCTTAATTGTTTAGGGTACCCATTTCTACCTTCAGATAAAAACCCAGCCCACTGCGACTTTGCAAATAGGGGCAATTCGCTATATTTTGCAATGCGTTAGGAGATATCGGATAACTTACTAGAAAAAGTTGTTCAGAATGTTATTTGAACGGTAAATACCTAGTTTCAAGCCAAAAGTCAAATCTTAAGTGCGACGCACTGTATATCACAAAAAAATAAATTACCAGTTTTATTAAGTTTAATTAATTTAGTTTAATTAAGTTTTATATGTATATACGGTAATTATATTTTATCTACCCTGAACAAGGGCTCCCTCAAGGATCCCCGCTCTCACCGTTTCTCTACAATATATACTGTCATGACATATACAATTACAACTTACCAGACAAAAATTAAATCGACAGATCGGCATACATATTACAATACGCAGACGACACGGCACTTATTGTACATGACAAAACTACTGAGAGAGCAGCTCAAAGACTCCAAACACTAACAAACAACACAATGACATGGTTTTATAAATGGAGACTAACACCAAACGCGTCAAAAAACCAACTTCTGCTCACAAACCACAGACTCAACGCTGACTCCCCTACAATAACTGCAGACGGCCAAACGACACAACCAAAAAACGACGTAAAATACCTTGGAATCACAATTGACCACAAACTTAAATTTACTAAACACATACGAAACATCAGGGCAGAAACAATAAAGAGAACAAAACATTCCGATCACTAACCTACAAAGACAGAGGAATTAGCACAAACACCGCCACCAAAATATATAAAGCTATTTGTAGACCCTTGCTAGACTTTGGACATATACTCATGACCAACGGAACAGAAAGGACAAAACGTTATACACAAACAACAGAACAAATTGCACTAAGACTAATAACACGAATAAGACACCCCCAAAACCCACTACACAACCCCCCCACCCAACTACTATACGAACGCACAAACATGACAAAGATCTCGGAAAGACTCATACAGCTACAGACAAAATGGACAAACAACCCCTACAACTGGACCATACTGAATCCCCTTTGTCTTACAAGACCAACCAGACAATCCCGCTTCCGTTTCCCTACATCAACGCTACTTGAACACTTACAAACGCAACTGACTAGTGGACAATAAAATAATTTTTTCTTGTCATTGGAATTTTATTTAATAATATTGTTAACCTAGAATAAGAGAATTTTCATATTTGTTTTTTATTTAGATTAAGACTACATGTATTAAACAAGGGCAGAAAGACCGATAGGTCGATAGCCTTTTTTAGAAATAAAGATGTTTACTACTACTACTATTTTATCTACAACTGTTGGCCATGGCTACAACAGAGTGCCAAATCAGGCACTCTTTCAAATGTC
This sequence comes from Dendroctonus valens, assembly GCA_024550625.1. Taxonomy (NCBI): domain Eukaryota; kingdom Metazoa; phylum Arthropoda; class Insecta; order Coleoptera; family Curculionidae; genus Dendroctonus; species Dendroctonus valens. The sequence continues at coordinate 382,928 of JAJTJO010000120.1, read as the reverse complement.
ATAATGATATTTATTACCACACTAGTGCTTTTTAAAATTTATGACCGAACTAGTGTTTTATTAATATGGTACTAATATTGGTACCGACCAAAAGCTTCTTGATATTTCTTCCGTGATTTATCTATCTGGCACAAGATCCGAAACAACATTAAAAGCTTCGTTCTCAATATGAGATGGCAGATCATTATTAAACGAATTATTAACAAAGAGTTTGAAAAGAAATTTTTAGAAATATTTATAATTGAATAAATTTATTATTTATCTAAATAAGTACTAATTCACTATTCTACTGCTCTTAGTTTTCACTTTCTCTGCCATCATTTGCCGTCTATTTTTACTCTCCGAACCCCATTTCTCGTCACTCCTTTTTGTTAATATTTGAATAGTCTTGTGCTTCTATACTCGTGTCGTAGCTTTATGAGTATCTGCTAAAATTCAAATTCGAGTCACTATTATAAATTATTCTCTTTTTATAACTTCCTTTTTACTGCAAAATTACCGCCCTTAGACGAAACGGTGCTCATTGAATTAATTTAGGAGCTGGATCAAAGACGCAAACACCTGTGAATAATGCTTTGATATATTTCTAAGGAAAATGAGCGTATGTATAAAGGTGAAGAGGCACAAATAGAATTAGGCACCCTGCAGCTTCTTTTAAAGGTATTGTTTGCTTTTTAATCAAAAGAGGTTTAATGGAAAGTGTCAGTAAGTGGAACTTTATATTTTCGAAAGATGAATTGTATTTTGACATTTTGCTGGGGTCTTTTGCTCGCGTAAAACTACCCGTACATATTTGAGAGTAATGTTGAAAAATGAAACTAGTGAGTTTTTTCCGGTTTTCGGTTGGTATGGATATATCTCCACATTCGTTTTTTAAGAAATAGCCGCGAGAGCCTAACTCTTTCACCAGAATTGTTCTCATTTTGTGGACTCAGTTTTCGTGTGCGCTTTTCAATTTTGTTTGTCATGTTTAGCATTTCTACTTCTAGACTTATTGAAAACTTTCGAGCTTTGTCTTCTTCGGTGATTCTTCTACATCTTCTATTATAACAGAACATTTTTCTTCTGTTTCTTTTGCTATATTGTTCAAGCTGTTTGAAACACCCACATGGTTCATTTGGAGAAAATTGTTGGATTGGCGAAAGAAATTGTTAAATGAGAACATGTTATAATGTTTCGAAATATACAGGGCTCTTAATTATTTCAAAGTATGTTATATTTTTTAAATGGAATTAAGTTCTGGTTCCTTGGTCACTGGTGACACCTATCTTAGTATCTTGGGTTGTACATATTTCGGCATTATCATTGATTTTTGCATTACAGTTTTAGAGAAATAAATGTTTGTTATTTGTTTTGAATTGAACACCCTGTATATTTATCTGGCATTTTCATAGTCGTTTATAAAAAAACAGTTATTTTAAATATATCTATATACAAATCAGTGATATAATTACGCATCGAAGGACAAAATCAAATGTGTCCTTTCCTCGTTTTTGTACTAACCAGTTTGAAATTTGCATTTCGAATCCCCGCTTTATATTAAACCCACACTAAATTCCCTATTTCCTAACTTGTTTACGGTTTAAATAGGAAGCCCTATGTATACTAAATAGGCGGTAATTTGTTTCCGACAAATTGAATCTAACAGGTTTAAATTAAAACAGAGGCAAATTAGAAATTAACAAACAAATTGTGTTCATTAATACGCAGGAAATTAAGTGCGGAAATAAAATTATGTTGTCGACAAGCAAATTTGGCTGATAGGTCCCTATTCATACATTCTACGAATATATTTTAGTTTTGCTTTTGCAATTTGTTAATGAATTTTATGGCGTTTTTTTTGTATTAAATAGATTAACTGTATTTTGCATATTCACATGCATTTTCACCAATTAACAATGCTTTAAATTTTTTTCATTTATAGAGGTTTAATTAATATTACTTCAGTAGAATTAGTTGCACATAGAGCGAACATAAACGAAGAAATTTTCAGTATTTCTCGGCGCAATCAACTATTAATATGCCTGTTGCCATTCCCTGTGTACTTCCACTTTTGGAATATTGTATTCGATTTTCTGTAACATTCCTTCACATTTTCAAGACGTTGCCGAAGCAATTCCCCAGACATTTTGCATTCAAATACAAAATAGAACCATATGTATTTTCAAAAAGGTTTGAGCTAAATTCGGAGAAATATGCGGAATCTATTTAGCATAACGCACTCTTAAAATGGAACATTTGTCGAAAAGAATTACGTTCTGTATGGAATCGCACTTGAATAAATATGCATTTATAAGGCCCTACACATGTTTTCGTGTTTACGTGAAATTATTGCTTCTAAGTTATTATATTTGCATTTGCAGAACGAAATGTGTTTATGTGTTTGATAAAAAGGTGCCAAAACCGAATTGTGAGAGCTTCGCGTCTTGAAGGTAATTGGGTTTCTTTCGATCACGTTAAAAGCTTATTTTTATTCACTTTTGACTTTATTTATGATGGAAATAATGGCCTCTCTGAAGTGCTTTTATATTTTTGTTTGTTGGAGTAAATCGTCTGAATTCCACACCACTTACGTTTATTTTCTTTTAGATGTTTGTGTACCACTACAACGGTTTAATTTTATGCGCATTAACTTTTAATAAGTATAAATGGTATTCAAACAATACAAATGCTTTGTGTTTTGCCCACTTTATAACCTCAATTTTACGTTTACGTATTTGTATTTAAGGGATGCAATAAAATTTTTAATGAGTAACTTGTTGCATTTGTTTTGAAGTTAGTTAATATTTTGTTGTGGTGGTTTTCATGTTTTTTGTTGAAAACATCTAGTGTAGGGAAGACCGGGGCTGGTTGTCGCAAAATTTACTTAAACACTTTTTTTAGCGTTCTTTTTAAATTTATAAGGATATCAGTAAATTTACTTTGTACTTTCATGTGTAAGGAAGACTATTTACAACGAAATTGTAAAAAAAATACCTGGATATAGAATTTTAGTGATGTTTGTACTGCTCGAGACAATGAGACAAGCTGCCCTACTGTGGGGCATATTCTCGTAATAGCAGGGGTGAATTGTCGCTAATAAAATGAATGTAATTATTTTATGAAAATCTACAGTGGTTTATTTATTTATGGTTTTTAGAATCATCCAACAAAAGACAATTCTGAACGGCAGACGATGCAGAATGTTTCTTCATCATCATTTACCATTTCTTCGTCGATGAGTTTTAATTTTTTAGCTGTTTTTCTTTGTGTGGTTACCTTTTTCTCGGTTTCACTTCCAAAAACTTTTTTCTTAACTTGTTTTACCGTTGGCAATTTTGAAGCTGCTATTTCATCTTTTATAGGGCATTTGTTAAAATAGCAGACTTTCCCTTTTTTCTCCCGCCGTTCTTTCTTTTTCGCTCACCAGCTTTTGGAAATGGACGAATATCTTCGGGTGATAATACGGTTATGGCAGACGTTGAACGAGTAGCTGTGGTTTCGGAAACAGGAGTTTTGGGTAAAATGTCTTTCAGAGCAGCGACTTCCGGAATAGTGGCTTTGAGAACAGTGGCTCTTTTGGCTTCATGGTTTGACGATGAAGCTGATTTTTTTCCGTGTTTTGCATCTCTACTTGAATATTATTGTTTTCTGGTGGTATTGGACGATCTGTCACGTAGCTTGGTAAGAAATCTGCTTCAGTGAAAATGTCTCTGTTCAACGGATAAATTCCAGCCACTCGACATTCTGACATAATGCCAACAGGCGTGAAAGCATGAGGCAAAGAACTGGCGACAATTCCAGGAATATCATATATAGATATAGTTGACCCGGGATGAATTTTCATCCATGCGGCACAAGCAGAATTCACAACTTTTTTGAGAGGACAAAACAGACTTCGGTCTAGAGGTTGGAGCTTGTGGGAACAATGAGGAGGAAATGATAGCATTAGAACCCCATTTTCTTTGACTAAATCTAATGCTGGAATCGAAAATGTGATTCGTGATTATCCAACAAGAGTAGAACAGGCCTATCCTTACTGCACTTGACATTGTTGACAAAATGCCTCATAAAAACGATGAAGTTTTCTTCTTTCATACAACCAGAAATATTTGCGCTTCCCATACATCCTTGAGGACCGTCGCGGATAAAATGTTCTTTATAAAGGACCCGAGGGAATACAAAAAAGGAGGAAAGTTTTTACCACCAGCAGAGACTGCAATAGCCATATTTACTAGGGTGTCTCTCTCTGCTCAAACTAATGATCCAATTTATTTGAAGCCTCTTCTTGCAACAACTCTATCTGGACGTTGCACGGAAATGATGCCTGTTTCACCCATATTAAATATATCCTTTGGGCGGAAATGATCACGATCGAAAACGGCACAGAGATTGTTAAAGAACAGCTCAACATTAGTCTTGTTAAAACTTGTCGCTCTAGATAAACTAGTCACCTGTGGTGTTCGTATAGAGAGTCGTGGATGCCTTTTAAGGAAACCCGAAAACCAATCTCGACCAGCCGTGAAAATATCAATCCAGGTATATGGAAGTACTTTTCCCAAGGCTTCTCCATAGTCATATGATAGACGCCGGACTTCCTTTGCAGTAAGACCGAAGTAAATATCTGACTCCTTCTTAAGATATTCTTCCAAGCGAGTTTCCTCTTCGCCAGTGATGACCATCCGTGTTTTTTTATAGCCAAACTGGGCTTGTGACTGTACGTCTGCAACCTCTGCGTCGGTGACTTTTTAGCAAAATCTTTCTAGGGCTTTGCAATGAGCATCAAATTCCTCGGCCGCTTTTCTGATAGAAAGTCGAGATTTTCTCAATTTAATTGCCCTTGCAGCTGCCATTATAGTCTGTGGGTAGGCGGCGGTCCGATCGGATGTTCTTTTAAATTTTCTAACCATCCGTAATATAAATTGTAGGGATGTTTTTAAATCTTCCATGGAGAAAGTCATTTAACATGATACGATAACTGTGCAAGGCATTCCGGAAAATGTTACTATGCTTTTGGATTCATATACAAGTTGTTACACATTCAAGCATTGGTATGTCTTAAACCATAAGGGATACGAAGTCGATTAAATAAAGGTAAAGTTGCGCATTTTGAAGCGAAACGAAATAGTGTTTATAATGTTAGTAAATCGGGCAGAAAGACCGTGGGTCGATAGCCTTTTTCTAGAAAATAAACATTGTTTATATACCTATATGTTAGTAAATCGGCGACGGTAACTATTTTTAATGTACCATTTAATGTTCATTTATTTTCAACAAAAGTTTTGGCAACAAATTTGCTATTTTTCGCGTCAGAAACACTTGGTCTTGAAACACATTGCTCTTGTAAAAAAGATTGTTAGATAAGCAATTGAAGTTTTGATTCGCTGAAATTGCAATAAATCTGGTGTTATTCTCGACAGTTAATATTCAGCTGCACTCACCTGATAATTAGTAAAACGGTATTTACTTATACCAATTCTGCCTGAGTTTTGTCAGTTACTATTTAGCCCTTTTATTAAGTTATAAGTCTAGGCGGGGAAATTTTCTACCGTTATGTTGGTAACTTGCAATCAAACAACTGGTCTGTAATTTTGGTAGAGCGAACCCCAAAACAAACTCGGCATGTCCCCAGGTAGCTCGTTAAATCACATTATATTAATCCATACCGCAAAATACTTAACAACGTTCCCAACTTTCAAAGTCGGATTTGTTTTCAGGGAGCTCGAGTTAGTTCCAAGTTCGGTGCATCTCGTGGCTTTCGGTATATACAGTTGAGGTTGTGCAACGAAACTATAACGTCGGAATAAATGCTTCTGAAACTTAATCAAATTACCTCGAGGTTATTTTTCTAAACAGGTAAACGTAAAATATCTATGCCCCTCGGGTTTTTGCTAATTATATGCAAAAAAATGTCCCGTTTGAGTTTGTGAAGAGCTTTATGAAGTGTAGCTTTCATCTTTATGTTTCTGAAGACTTCAGACTAAAGTAGGGATTATTTGCTTTTTTTGAGCTGCTATACATTTAACTACTTTTTTAAATTTATTAATTTTAAATGTAAACACTAGAGAATAATATGGTTTTGTATGGGAATACCTAATGTGATACTCTCAGGTGGACTTTCACATCTCCCTTTTTTAATTCAAATTTGTTTCATTAGTCACGGTATTTCTAATTTAAGTGGTTGTTAAATATGTCAATTTGATTTAATAATGTTTTCGGAAGATTTCGCAAAATTGTCAGACATTGTTTTATTAATGGAAATTGTGACTATACTTTTTTTTTAACTCGACACTCCAGAATTATTTTATTGAAGGTAACTATATGTCGAAATACGATTATTTAACTCAGCTTGCATTAGTGTGAAAGTAGAGAGTTTTCGAAACACACACAGTCAAAATTTTTCCAATCCAAAAACATCCTTCCTTATTATGCTACCAGTAAGTATTGGCAAGCTTTTTTCAGACGCAAAAAATCGGAACCTTCTTAGACTTGTCCTGTAGCAGTCATACTTTTATGGCCACTCTGAAAAGGGGTAAATTACAAACATTGCATAAACCTTTAAAAAATTCGATTGATTAAAAGAAATTTGATTGATTGATTGATTAAACTGTGAGGAAAGTCCAATTTCATTTTCTTAATATAATACATTGATTCACCAATTACACTACTTCCAGTACTAAGCAAAATTTTTGAATACATAATAAAGCAGCGGCTTGAAAAAGTGATTGGAAAATATATACCTACCTACCAATTTGGTATCAAACAACATCACTCGACTGTTCATCCGCTCTTGATTTTGGCCAACAATATACAAACTACCCACCTAACTGACAGAAAGACAGCTTGCCTGTTTATGGACATTAACAAGGCTTTCGATAGTGTCTGGCATAGAGACTTACTATACAAACTACACACACCAACATATCTACTACACACCATAAAGAACTTACTAGAAAACAGACAACTACAAGTACGAATTGACAAAACACTGTCATTTTCTTTTTCCCCTGAACAAGGGCTCCCTCAAGGATCCACGCTCTCACCGTTTCTCTATAATATATACTGCCAGACATATACAATTACAACTTACCAGACAAAAATCAAATCGACAGATCGGCATACATATTACAATACGCAGACGACACGGCACTTATTGTACATGACAAAACTACTGAGAGAGCAGCTCAAAGACTCCAAACACTAACAAACAACACAATGACATGGTTTTATAAATGGAGACTAACACCAAACGCGTCAAAAAACCAACTTCCGCTCACAAACCACAGACTCAACGCTGACTCCCCTACAATAACTGCAGACGGCCAAACGACACAACCAAAAACGACGTAAAATACATTGGAATCGCAATTGACCACAAACTTAAATTCACTAAACACATACGAAACATCAGGGCAGAAACAATAAAGAGAACAAAACTAACCCAAACTAACTTACAAAGACAGAGGAATTAGCACAAACACCGCCACCAAAATATATAAAGCGATTTGTAGACCCTTGCTAGACTTTGGACATATACTCATGACCAACGGAACAGAAAGGACAAAACGTTATACACAAACAACAGAACAAATTGCACTAAGACTAATAACACGAATAAGACACACCCAAAACCCACTGCACAACCCCCCCACCCAACTACTATACGAATGCACAAACATGACAAAGATCTCGGAAAGACTCATACATCTACAGACAAAATGGACAAACAACCCCTACAATTGGACCATACTGACTCCCCTTTGTCTTACAAGACCAACCAGACAATCCCGCTTCCGTTTCCCTACATCAACGCTACTCGAACACTTACAAACGCAACTGACTAGTGGACAATAAAATAATTTTTTCTTGTCATTGGAATTTTATTTAATAATATTGTTAACCTAGAATAAGAGAATTTTCATATTTGTTTTTTATTTAGATTAAGACTACATGTATTAAACAAGGGCAGAAAGACCGATAGGTCGATAGCCTTTTTTAGAAATAAAGATGTTTACTACTACTACTCTTCTAGAAAATTTCGATAAAATTTTTTTCACTATTTTTCTCGTTTTCCCCAAGTGAGCCCCTATAACTCCTCAAAAGGAATGACGCCACTTTTGAGTCCTGTATATAAACAAAATAATATATTCCAATGAAACGTTTGGAGAAATAAAAAGTTGTTTTTCTCAAAAATGAAAAATTTTAAAAAGTGTTTTCCAGAAAGAAAACAATCAATAATCCAACACTTGTGATAAGAAGATATAGCTTCTTAAGCAGCATCTCCTTCTCTATAAGCAGCTTTCATAGGAACTGTACTTGATGTAAGATTATAAGCTTCATCTTTCATAAAAATAATACGATTAGAAACGTAAAAATCGTAGCTTTTAGTGGTAAATGACGTAATAAGAGACATAGCTGAAGATCCTGAATGAAGATAAATAAATTCTATTGACGATTAAGTACAGTTGGAACTTAATAAAGAAATTATGTTTCAATTGGCCTGTGAATGACGTGTGTGTAAAGTGGTATTGGTATTCATCAATCAAGTTACTAAAGAACTTTTCAACTGAAATATGGCAACATTGGTCGAAGACAAACACAACTGGTAAGGTATTAATACTGGTCGCTCGTTTCCCGCCATTAAATGTGGACAAAGTTAAAAAACCAAGAGCATACCATAAGGTAAACATTCTTACGATTTCGTGACTAGGAAGGTTCCACCGCGAGACCGGAACCTTGAACTTGAAGCTGCGTTTAGAACCGGTTACTTCAACGGCTCGGTTTTATGCAAGGACTGAATACCAATGAGCTGAAGAAATCTTTTTCAACATGTTTTATGTACGATTATTATAGCTAGATGGTAAGAGGAAGGATTGAGCTTTGATTACAGGAAATATGTGTTCTTTGTTAGCGAATCGGTTGGTTGCTTCCTCGACTATTAATTTTGGAAAAACAATTGAACTTTGTGGTATTAAATATTTCAACTACCGGTACATACACATATTTAACGACAATAGATACATTTTTGAAAAAGACCTACATGCTTCTCCACAAGTAGGAGAAGCATTCTCCTACCTGTTACTTAAGGTAGTTGCAACCCTTGAAAGTCTATCCTCAAAAATGATTTACTGCAATATGCAATCTAACGGTGTCAACTACTTTGAGTCCTATTAAAGCATTTTAATGGCTTTTAGTAGATTTTTCAATATATCCGAATATAACATTATTAATCCTAAGTTTAAAGTTATTTGTTTTAAGTGGTTATTTAAGTCCTCTCAGGCGATTCTGCGTTCCAGAGAAGTCACTGGTTGATGTTGTTATCTGTTATTTTAGAGCAAATTGAGTTTTGCAATTCTGGTTTTTGTCTATTTCCTTATCAAGAAATGTATATTTGTTTCTATAGAATACAGTATAAACTGCTATTTTTCGAATATGCGAAGGCCTATTCTAACGAGAGTAACGGTTTTTATCCCAAACATTCAAGTTTCTAATGAGTCTTTACATCTTCAGAGGTGCGGCGACCAAATCACCTTTGAAGTGGCAGGCCAGTCGTACTTTCGAAACGTTAGAAATAAATTATTTTTGACCCAAAATAGCGAAAAACTCATCAGCTTCAAGTAATCGCCACAAAAGTCCAACTCTTTTGATTCATGTTTCCATTTCATTTTTAGAAAGACACTTGTAGGAAAACGCATTTTGGAATGTTAAAACTGTTTGAAACTTTTGCACATTTTCGATCCTAGAATCGAGCCACTACACATATTTGACTTTTGTCATTTTATAAAGCACCCAACAAACGCATTAATTGGTTAATTGATTGTAATATTATTTTTTGTAAAAATGAATGTATGTTTCGGTATTTAACATGTATGTTGGCAACAATGTTTCTTTGGAACAGGTTGACTGACCTTCTATTACTGCATCATTCTCGGATGCCGAAGAAGACGGTTTCTACAGGTTGTGCAATTAGCTGTGTTACTTTCATTTTTGATGGTCATGGCGACCTAGAAAAATTTTGCTGCTTAATTCTTCGCGAATCGTACCGGTTTTACACAATCGATACCTGCATGTTTCAGGGTTTCTGCCTTTTAGTTCGTTTTTTTACTTGAAATATATACAACAGCTTTGCTTTGTTTTAATGAACGGCCTTTAATTAAACCTCTTCAATGATTTTTCGAGAATAACCAGCAAGTGAACGTTTTTTTATTTCGAGTCATGGCACAAATTTGCCTTGTTTTGTCCTTTGTGTACGAGTAAATGATAGCTTAATTGTGTTTTCAATTTTTCATTGCGGGAATTAAATTGAATATACATGAAAAAAGAGCCAACTCGTATGGATATAACGGCACAAGAGATTGAATAAAAATATATCTTAGCATTTTTGCTGACAGATTTTTAGGCGGATTAGCAAGCAAGAAGACTCTTTAGGACCAGTTTTGAACGTGTTAAGCATATATAAATAAGTTCATGTAAACGCTTCAGCTGCAAGTGATTGGCAACTAGGAACATCTTAAAATAAACCACGCACGACAAATTCAGAGGTTTGAAACACGTAATGATTGAGACTAAGCGTGTCTCAGCTGCATTTATGGTAAACATTTGTAACCAAATCTGTAAATAATTTTTTCACTAAACTAGAAGTCATTGAAGAAAAAGCGTCCAGTTTGTTCATAAATTGAATTTTTATCCAATTATTTTCAACAAAAAATAATATAATCCCACTAAACTGGAAAATATACAAACTGTATATTCTGATTATATTGTTTTAATTATAATGTTCCTTCAGTAACTTTAGGGAGGTCTTTTAATTTTATTGTTCGTTTTCATTCTTATTTTTAAAATTTTTTTTTGTCTAAATTTACGAATTTCGGGCAATTGCTGTAATTCCTGTTTACTATTCAATTTCATCTAATAAGTGTAACATGTTTCGTTTCAAATGTTTGTTATCGTTGTTCTTCATCATGAAGGAGCATCATTTTCTTCAAAAAGTTTAAATGTCATCCGCGCGCCACTGGAGTCCTAAAATTTATCAGAGTAGTTTTGAATACCCCTGTAAAAGAGCCATAATTCTGTAAATAAATGGTTCGGCTTAAGACTCATTACATTGCACAATGCGATCTTAAAAATTGAATTCGAATTCATTCATGCTAAAATAAAAAGGTCATAATTAAGTATGCTAAACGAACAAAACTGCAAAAAAAAAATTGAGAATTTTGGTCACCTTAAATCCAAAACGACTTAACCGACCAAATAGACTAAAGAAATTGACCAAATTTACACTCAGATCCCATAATTATTTCCTGGTATTAATTGCGCCTCAATTTATGTTAAACTTAAATTCTTCCTTAAATTACAGGGATTTTTAGTCCAGCAAAAGTTAGTTTTATAGATTTGGTTAGGATTTAAATCATGTTTAATGACGTTACATCAATTGCAAAAGATGATGGAGTTTTTGTCTACATCATCTACATTCGGTTTCTGTTATTCACCCGAAAGAAATAAAAACTCCATATAACAAAATACAAATCATATAATGTCTTAGAATTAAGACTACAAGGCGCTACGACAGACTACAAGTCGGCTTGAGCTTTTAAGAATTTGTCTTATTGAGCTTTTAAAAAGTTTTTGGAATTAGAGTCTAAATATTGTACTTATTTTATATTTTTGAAGTATTTCGACCATTGCGTGGTACTTAAAAGTGTGAAACTAAAACCAAATCGTTTTAAATCGGTACAGTTTTCGAATTTTGATAGTTCCCCAAGTGCTTTTGCCTCAGTGGCTTTTTTCTTCTAAATATTGGGAAGAGTCGATTCCAAATCCGAAACGGACCAAGCCTTCCAGGAAGGATTTTTCCTGAAACCAAAATCAAAAAAGAGGTCGGAAACCGAAGTCTGACCCCACCTCACCAACAACACCAACTCCAGTATGCAAAAAAACCTCCAGTCAGGGTTGACACCTCTATAGCTCCAACGAGTCAACAACTATTTTCAGCCACCACAACAGCAGCACCAACAACCATAACAACAACAACCTCAACAATCAACTCCAACATACCATCAACAACATCAAAGCTACTACTTCGCACACACATTCTTACTAGAAGCTGCAAGAACAACATCTCGAAATCAGTTGGCCCTCGAATCGAGGAAAAAGTGAAGGATAGCAACAGGGATGTCATCATCAGGAGAGAGCGCGACTTCCTCATAAAAACTAACGAGGAATCAAACGCAACACAAGCGCTTCAGCTGTTGATTGAACGGGGTCTCCTTTCGTCATCTAAGGTGCACCACAGTAACACCTGTTTTGTGGTGTATTGAGATCGGAAATCTCAGACGGGATGTTCCGGCAACAACTCCAAAAACAGAATTTTACCATCAAGTTTTGCAAACGGATAATCTCACGTCAACGAGATAAACTACGCTAATGGTAAGGCGCACCACCGGAGACCTAAACACTTATGAGAGGCTAATGGGGGGAGCTCTCCGTCCACTTCCTGGGACGAGTATTTAAAATAACAGAAAGTAATCCACTAAAGCCCATTCCCGCTCCGTATGACCGGTCTGGCGTAGAACAGACTGCAAGGAAACCATCACGTGCGGCAGATGTCAGGGATCACATCCAACGATATCATGCGAGTTCCCTCTTCCAGTTAAGTGTGCAGCATGTAATACTGAGGACCATGCAGCATGGAGCCTACGACACCCGAAGAGGCCAACTGCTCCGATCGAAGGCATTTCTAACGTACAAGTAAAGTGCATCAACAAAAGATGGGCCGAGAGGTCAATTTTGGTAACCGCGCGAAGAATGGTCCATTCACCCATTACAAACCACAAACACCAACAGGGAAGAGCTACTCAACATTGACACCTCCGTGGTCTTCTTTGGAACTCGTGTGTATATATTGATGATTTATATGTTACTTCCTAATAGCAGTTTCCATACTGAACCCCGAAAGGAACTAAAACAAACAATTACAAATATAGACCCTTTAACATGAGACTACTTTACGCGAACGTCAACGGACTTAAACGCAAAAAACTTCTGATTTACAATTATATAGAACGTAATGACACCGACTGCTGGATGTTTGTAGAAATCAAAACAACACTGGGACAAACACCCACTTATAGAAACTGGCAATACATTTGTAAACACTGCAACACTATGGCCAATGCTAGAGGGGGTGCGACCCAACGGTGCAACTGGGTAAAGCCAATCCCTCTTCCCTAAGCAACCCTCTGAACGACTGTCTTCATTTTACTCTACCTTACCTAGACGACAACCTGCACATTTTTTTAGTGTATATCCACCCATGCTCCAACATAGAGCAAAACATTCTAACGAAAGCAAGTCTATAAATATGCCATAATTAATGGATACCTTAACATGAACAAAATTAAAAAGAGACAATTAAACAAATTTTTGCAAAACTCAGATTTTATAAGACGACACACTCCACCGACATTTTTCTTGCCTGAGAATCAAGACTCAACACCAGATGTTTTACTACATACAAGAAACCTTACAAACAACATAGACGCGATAAGATTGACCAACAAACTTGGATCAGACCATTTGGCTATGACTTTTAACTTCAACTCACAACAAACTCTACCTACAATTGCCACAGCAAAACCTAGCTCCGAAAAACTCAACTTAAGCAAGACCGACTTGGACAAAGTTAAATCACACACACTTGACTACATAAAGGCAAACCCCGAACTTATCTCCATCGAAGATCTGCAAGAACACTTTTCACAGAACATTAAAAAATGTTCACCCCAAATTAAAAATACCTTTTACCAGCAAACTCTACTCAGGTTTGTACCAAGATAAATAAAACATAAAAGAGATTTATACAGACAATACCGAATTACACAGGACGACTGTATCAAAAGAACAATTAACAACTTAACCCTATTGGAGCATCTCCAATTATAAATTTCCACGCAAAACTTTGTAATTAACGCAGGGCAGAAAGACCTTATAGGTCGATAGCTTTATCTGTAAGAAATAAGGATTTTTTACTACTACTACTACTACTACTACTACTACTACTACTACTCCATACAGATTTTGCTCTTTCATCATTAAGTTCCTCTAGTCTGAATAAAGGGTCTTAGTAGGAATATGAAGAACTGATCAATTGAAAAACTGTGTGTTGAAGTACAAAACATGTAGCAGAAGTTTCCAACGCTCTTTAAGAATAAACATGTTTGTTCCATTATATGCAAAAGCAAAATCTAATTTAGGCTGAAAAATAATGATTTTGCGTGCGAAATATATTATCCAAGTACGGATACGAACCGATGTGAACCAATCTAACCAACCCGGGGCGATATCTTAATTAAATGAAAACAATAGGGCTACCTGAAACAGAAACTAATTTAGAACGTTATGTATCTACATACATATGCGATTAAACAGCATATTAGTAATTACAGTGCTACAGTATTGCCAAGCAATGCATAGAGCGACAAAGAATTATATCATGTCTATGGAACTACAGGGTATTACTTCCCCTCGTGTTGAGGAAGAAACAAAATATCTTCAAACCAAGAGTTTTTGATTGTTGATAATTGAGTAATTCCTCAAGATGTGTTTTATTGGAAATGTATTTGTCGTCGCTGGCTATTCCATAAGAATATTTTACGTTGTCGACCCAGGTTACAATTATATTTAGTTCATTCCAATATATTCCTGGGTTTTTCAGTCAATTTTATTGTCACTAATTATGGTGTTATGTGATGAGCCCTGCGTTTCGTCCCGGGTCTACCTATTGGACTCGTCAGTAAGGCTTTTAGGTAGACCCTGCCTTATACGCCAGACATCGGTTCTACGTGTTCGGACGTAAATAAGAATAAATAAAAAAGCCTTACTGACGAGTCCAATAGGTAGACCCGGGACGAAACGCAGGGCTCATCACATAACACCATAATTAGTGACAATAAAATTGACTGAAAAACCCAGGAATATATTGGAATGAATTAAAAAGTACAGTCAGGAAAAAGAAATATACGAAAAAGATTATATTTAGTACATTCTTTTTAAAGCCTTTTGTGCACAAATTAGATATTATGCTATTCGCGTTTTGAAAAATTTGCAGTACACACAATCACACGACTTTCTAAAGAAGTTGTGCTCTATTAAAATGTCTTCTAGAAAGTGCACTCAACTTTTTCATATTTAAATTATCTAATTGGCTTAATAGAACAGAGAAGTTTATTGAAATTTAAACTTTCAATTTTTTAGAATATACAGATTCGATGAATAAGCCTATCCCTAAAATAATGTCCGTTTATTTTCAATGCTGTGTTCGATTGTATTGTCAGACATTAGTTTTCTAAGATTTGAGTTTTTCACAGCCGAAGGTTGGACGATTGTTTCAAAATATGTTATATGTTATAAGAAATAAAATTTTTGTTTTCATTTTTCAAAACTTTACAAGTTAGGAGAAAGCATGGAGCGTTTGTTGCCTTGTTGCCTCTTCCTACTTACTAGCAGTTGCATACTTATATTGATTCCTTTTGTTAAAGCTCTACTTGTTTAAACAGAAACGATTTTAAACATTACGAAGTTGGGAATTCTCAATAATAATGGTATACATATAATTAAATACTAAGCTTTAAAAATATTGATCTAATTAAATTAAGTACCATTTGTTTTAAGTACAACCAAATAGCAAAAAGTGGTAATTATTTTTGAAGCTATATTCTGCCCTGTTAGTGTTAAAAGTCGCAACTGAAATTTTCTGGGATTGTTTGTTTTTTAGAGCTGTACCATGTAGGGTATTCCATTGATTTCATTAATTTTGTGACCTAAAACTGATAAGGTTTGTTCAGTAAGTACATTATAAAGAAATTATATCTGCTTGGAATTTCGAGTTTAAGAAATTACGTTATAACTCAAAACAATGAATTTTACAGTAACGACTTTTATCATTTTATAACAAGGCAGTATTGTACTATTACATGTACGGATTAACAATAGTGTATTATATTCCTAAGTCCAGAAGTAGACTATTATATGGAAAATAAAAATTATGAAAAATGTCATTATTTACCTACGTATTTTTTATTATTATTATTGACCTAGGGAGAGAAATATGACTTCTCATTAGGGCAATGAAGTAAATAATGGTTACTTCTCAGGTTAGTAGAAAAAAATATATTTTTGTATATGTATATATATTTTTATTTTGACATGTTTCGACTTCTATTCAGAGAGTAATTATGCCTCGAAACATAACGCAATGAAAATGTATCAATATGAAATGATTTGCGAGGGACAAGATATATTTGTATAAACTTTGTTCTCATTTCCGACTAATCAGATCTTTGAAATTTCCAAGTTGTGGGGGCGTAGATGCCCGGCGCCTCCAAATAACTTTTTGAAATTTAAAATTTTTTTTAGCACATTTGACCCAAAATAAAAGTGTTCCAATTTATCTCTCACCCGAACTTAAAGTAATTAAGTCGGCGCATCTCTTCTGATACAACATTTGACAGCTCCGATCTTTAGCAGTACAGTTATGGATTACATTTCGATTTTATGCACGTGGTTTTAATTCAATCATTCTTTAAAGGTTCTGTCTTATAATGGCGGCAAGAATGTCTTTCAGAGCGTGCGTTAGAAATTTTGGTTTCGTCTGTTTTCGTTGTTTTAACTAAGACTAATTAATAAAACTTTCCCTAGGAAAATTTTATGCAACATTAACTTGCAAAGCCGTGAAAAAATGTAGGAGTAGGCAAACATGTATCAGGTCCATCTTTATACAGGTTGTTCCTAAAAAATGGCAAATTTGCCATATAAAATCTTAGAAAAACTTTTTATTTTTGAAATTATAGCCCCTTATTCCTCTGAAAAACGTTAGTTTTCTTAAGATTTTAAATGTTAAATTTGACACTTTTGTAGAAACAATCTGTTCAAAAGCAACTAAAGTACATAATACATGTTTGCTTAAGTAAATTACACTTTTATTTAAGACTTTGCAAATTCCTATCGCAGAATATTTTGTTATTTGGGCAGCATCAGTAACAACGTGAAGGGCTGCATTTGTCATGCATTATAATAAAACGCAAATATTTCCGAAACACTTGGAAACAGGAATAAAATATCAGACACGAAAAGAATCATTGGAGATCTTTAATTTATTGAAACACAATTTATAATAATAATAATATTGTTATTAAAATCAAATCGCATTTGAAATAATCATTTGACGTCTACTTTCGCTATAACCAAATGTCCATGTTTTTAAAAATATTTTAGATGCGTAGAGCAGGACCGCTTTACTAAGACCTGCATTTTTTGGATCAATTGTAACCATACTTTTTGGGATAGGGTTTTGGGGAAATGCCACAGTAACATAGCAGAAGGTGTAACAACTTACACCAGCAAAGGGCTAGAGACACTGGACGATTGGCTCCATGAACTGACGCAGATTGTGGATATATGTAAGATACACAGGACACAAGGACACATTAAATCTCTGATCTTCCGAACACCGGTAGAAGCTGCTCAAAATGTGAGCCCAGACTTCTGCGAAGAGTGCATAATAAAGTTATGTGACACGGGCACAAACATGTTTGGAGTTAAACGGGCAGATCTTTGAACACCTTTTGTGAATTCACAACTTAATTGTATGTTATTTGATTAATATTAATCATTGATACATGACCTTACACAGGAGATTTTTGTTGACAGATGTGTGGGATTTAGGTATATCACTCAGCTGCCAAAAAGGTTGGCAGCACTGACGGTAAAGTGACACTGTTCTCCTAACCTCAAAATATTTCATTGTACTTTCACTTTTTCTGTTTGGTGTTTACCCATGGTTACTACAGTTGTTAATAATTAAGAAGCTACAGGTATTTACGTAATGTTAATGAGGCATATTTCCTTGAAAAACATTGTTGCCATCCTTCTGATCTAGGTTTTTGCAAATATCTCAGTTTTGAATAAGAATTATTTTTTTTTACTATTTTTCCTGTACTCCTAAAACACTCCCAGACAACACCCCTAGAGGAATGGCGCCAATTTTGAATCATCTTGTATTTATTCAGTGTGTGTTCAGGGCTATTTATTATCAATGAACCGCTCTTGTTATACTGATCTTTTGAAAATAGAAACTATTCTTTTTTTACAAAGAATAAAAATATAATCAGAGTCTTCCTGGAACGCATACCAATTCAAACTTATAGTTTTCTTAATGTAAAACCTTGGATATTATTACAGATTCGGATCTTTCGCCAAAATTCTGAGCAGATTTCGTAGAATGTACACTTGACTTAAATTCAACTGTTGCGATCGAGAAATTAAAGATCTATATTAATCGCAAAAGTAATGAAAAAAAATTTCTTTTTCATACATCATGCGTTTGTAGGAAAATCCATTTGCACCAGAATAATAAATAGCGAATTAGTATTGCTGTAAACTGTTGAATTTAGTCAAACAGTATCAGCACATGTAAGCATTAGTTCTTACCCCTTACTAATTTTGATTAAGCCTGCAGGTTAAATCTGATATGCAAATTTAAAACATCATCTACACATCAAATTTCCGGTTTAATAATATTAGAAGCAGGCAGTACAAGTGGAAACATATTGACTATTTACCTGTATAATATCAGCAAGAATGAAGGCACCCTGAGTACATAAGATAATAAACCAGCTTTGTTAAGTGTTATTCGAAGTGATTGTGTCCCATTGATGCTCGTTTTCATTACATGGTTATCGTCAGCTTCGGAATACTGTTTTCAATTTCAGAAATGTAGACGAGCGCTGACATAACACTGATTATGAGCTGCGTCTCAGTTAACTTGTAATCTCAGTCAACATATGGGTAGTTTTATGTAAAAATCACTTTTTGGTGTCCATTTTTTGACATCTCGGAGTTATGAACATATTTGTTTACAGGGCTATTTAAAAATTTTGATATCAACTCTGCTTTTTTTAATTAAAAGAAAACATCTCGGATTGGACATCAATGTTTCAGACCAGAAAGAAAAGCTACTGGCTTTGACTAGAAACTATACAGAGTGGCCAAACGAAAGCGAAATAGCTTTAATTTTGGCTGTTAGAGAATTAAATAAAAAAACAACACTTCAATTTTCATTTTCAGTGGGGAAACGTTTTCAGGATGTAATAAAATCCGTACTGGTCAACCCTAGGTCAGGATGGGGTCATCTCAGAAACTTTACATGGAAGTCGAGTTACTCGTTGTTGGACAGATATTTTTATTCTCTTTGCGGCCATATCTTGCCTAAAGTATTTTAATGTCTTGTCTACTGCGGTCTACCAGCGGTAAATGAAACAATTTAGAAAATATTATCAAAAGGAAAACGGCATCATATTGAACGGCAAAATTGATTTAAAAATTAACCTTGACTAGTTATGTTTTTAAAACTTAGTCTCACAACAAAAAAAATATATTTTTCAAAAGTTAATTAGAATTTTAATTATTTATATCTGATGAGATTGAGTGCATTGTAAAGTAGCAATTGTTTCGTTCAGAAGAAGAAATTTAGTCGATTTAAGCAACGTCCCAATTTCACATTATAACTTATTAAAGTTTTAGCTCATTTCTGTCTTCTTTTCTTAACTGCGCACATTTAAATCTCTTGTCTTTGCTCAACCCGTGTTGTTTTTGCTGACTTTTTTTGTTGTTGTGATTATCTGCATATCTTTTTAATTAACTAAATCGCGAATTTCAGAATTTGGCAATCGAGCGCGTCTTAAGTTGCATAAGGTGATTGAAGTTGGATGACTGTTGAGTCAATTTTTGTAGTTACAAAATTACTGTTACAAGTTCATCTACATATAGGTTTGATCGTTTCCCAGTACGGTTAGAGTTTTTAAAAACAAAAATGTATTTCCATTAGCTGTAAATCTATGAAGAAGAAAGACAGCTAAGTCTCAAAGTAGGTAGCTGTGGATGTTGTATAAGTAAACTATTTTCGAACATCCGGTGAATTGCTTCAGTTTCATAGATAACTTTGCAAAATATTGAAATTTATTAATGCACAATTAAAAGGCAAAACGCAAAGAAAAGCATGTATTTTATAGCATTTAACTCTACGTCTCTCTATCGAAAAACGTTCTTCTTGGGCACAATATTCCGATCGCGGCCGTTTCTCTACAATAAATACTGCCATGACATATACAATTACAACTTACCAGACAAAAATCAAATCAACAGATCGGCATACATATTACAATACGCAGACGACACGGCACTTATTGTACATGACAAAACTACTGAGAGAGCAGCTCAAAGACTCCAAACACTAATAAACAACACAATGACATGGTTTTATAAATGGAGACTAACACCAAACGCGTCAAAAAACCAACTTCTGCTCACAAACCACAGACTCAACGCTGACTCCCCTACAATACCTGCAGACGGTCAAACGACACAACAAAAAAACGACGTAAAATACCTTGGAATCACAATTGACCACAAACTTAAATTCACTAAACACATACGAAACATCAGGGCAGAAACAATAACACTTCCGATCACTAACCTACAAAGGCAGAGAAATTAGCATAAACACCCCCACCAAAATATATAAAGCATTTGTAGACCCTTGCTAGACTATGGACATATACTCATGACCAACGGAACAGAAAGGACAAAACGTTATATACAAACAACAGAACAAGTTGCACTAAGACTAATAACACGAATAAGACACCCCCAAAACCCACTACACAACCCCTCCACCCAACTACTATACGAACGCACAAACATGACAAAGATTTCGGAAAGACGCATACATCTACAGACAAAATGGACAAACAACCTGTAGGGGTTGTTTGTCCATTTTTTGGACAAACAACCCCTACAACTGGACCATACTGAATCCCCTTTGTCTTACAAGACCAACCAGACAATCCCGCTTCCGTTTCCCTACATCAACGTTACTCGAACACTTACAAACGCAACTGACTACTGGACAATAAAATAATATTTTCTTGTCATTAGAATAGGAAAGTTTATTTAATAAGATTATTAACCTAGAATAAGAGAATTTTCTTTTTTGTTTTTTATTTAGATTAAGACTACATGTATTAAACAAGGGTAGAAAGACCTATAGGTCGATAGCCTTTATTAGAACTAAAGATGTTTACTACTACTACTATTCCGATCGCGACTCATATCATACATTTAGTAAAAATGTTTTGACGAATTAAATACCTTTATTTTGACCATGTTCTGCTAGGGTGCTACTTTTAACCGAGTATACAAATGCTCTAATTGCGTACATTAGATAATATCAAACAGAATTTTCTTATTATATTTTGTTATTCCTTACGTGTCTTTCAAGTTCATTCAGCAATTAAAAGGTTCAATACACAACTAATCAAATTATATACCTATATACGCACATCAAGAACACTGCACCGGGGAAAGATAAAATTAAGGCAAAGGTCTTGAAGGGCCTAACTCGGGAAACACACAAACTGATCCTAACTGAATTGAACAACTGCATCACAAATGGCAGAATCCCAGAAACATGGAAAAACGGCTTAATAATCCCTATACCCAAAAATGGACTGGACAATACACAACCGAGCAACTACAGACCAATTACACTACTTCCAGTACTAAGCAAAATTTTTGAATACATAATAAAGCAGCGGCTTGAAAAAGTGATTGGAAAATATATACCTACCTACCAATTTGGTTTCAAACAGCATCACTCGACTGTTCATCCGCTCTTTATTTTGGCCAACAATATACAAACTACCCACCTAACTGACAGAAAGACAGCTTGCCTGTTTATGGACATTAACAAGGCTTTTGACAGTGTCTGGCATAGAGGCTTACTATACAAACTATACAAACTACACACACCAACATATCTACTACACACCATAAAGAACTTACTAGAAAACAGACAACTACAAGTACGAATTGACAAAACACTGTCATTTTCTTTTTCCCCTGAACAAGGGCTCCCTCAAGGATCCCCGCTCTCACCGTTTCTCTACAATATATACTGCCATGACATATACAATTACAACTTACCAGACAAAAATCAAATCGACAGATCGGCATACATATTACAATACGCAGACGACACGGCACTTATTGTACATGACAAAACTACTGAGAGAGCAACGCAAAGACTCCAAACACTAACAAACAACCCAATGACATGGTTTTATAAATGGAGACTAACACCAAACGCGTCAAAAAACCAACTTCTGCTCACAAACCACAGACTCAACGCTGATTCCCCTACAATAACAGCAGACGGCCGGGCGACACAACCAAAAAACGACGTAAAATACCTTGGAATCACAATCGACCACAAACTTAGATTCACTAAACACATGCGAAACATCAGGGCAGAA
Organism: Dendroctonus valens; assembly: GCA_024550625.1. Lineage (NCBI taxonomy): Eukaryota > Metazoa > Arthropoda > Insecta > Coleoptera > Curculionidae > Dendroctonus > Dendroctonus valens. The sequence continues at coordinate 360,582 of JAJTJO010000120.1, read as the reverse complement.
ACAATGAAGAGAGCGAAACACTTCCGATCACTAACCTACAAAGACAGAGGAATTAGCACAAACACCGCCACCAAAATATATAAAGCTATTTGTAGACCCTTGCTAGACTTTGGACATGTACTCCAAACCTTTCCGTGGACCAACGGAACAGAAAAGACAAAACGTTATACACAAACAACAGAGCAAATTGCACTAAGACTAATAACACGAATAAGACACCCCCAAAACCCACTACACAATCCCCCACCCAACTACTATACGAACGCACAAACATGACAAAGATCTCTGAGAGACTCATACAGCTACAGACAAAATGGACAAACAACCCCTACAACTGGACCATACTGAATCCCCTTTGTCTTACAAGACCAACCAGACAATCCCGCTTCCGTTTCCCTACATTAACGCTACTCGAACACTTACAAACGCAACGGACTAGTGGACAATAAAATAATTTCTTCTTGCCACTGAAATCTTATTTATTCAATAACATTGTTAACCTAGAATGGGAGAATTTTCATATTTGTTTTTTATCTGGATTGGGACTGCATGTATTAAACAAGGGCAGAAATACCGATAGGTCGATGGCCTTTTTTAGAAATAAAGATGTTTACTACTACTATTGTTAACCTAGAATAGGAGAATTTTCATATTGGTTTTTTATCTAGATTAAGACTGCATGTATTAAACAAGGGCAGAAAGACCGATAGGTCGATAGCCTTTTTTTAGAAATAAAGATGTTTACTACTACTACTACTATACCTATATACATTTGGAACAAAAAACCGTACAAATTCCCTCCAGTTGCCACGGTAGAAGACATTTGTTTTTTTGCTGATAATGATGTAAAATACATTTTAGGCTAACACTACTGTCTAACAGTTCCATGAATCATTCATTCTCTAGTAATATCAATATTCCTCTTTAAAATGCAGAGAGCATTCAAGAGAATAACTAAATCCTGAAGCAGGCATGACGAAACAAAAGCTGAAAATCATTTTGTCAGCATTTCAATCTTTTACGCCTAAGAGACTCTTTGAAATATGAATAACGTATTGCTTTTGATATATTATAGCGGAATTGTAAAAATGTGAAAAACAACATGAATAGATTCCCTATGCTATAGAGAAACCAGACAATTCGTCGAATACACGCAGCTCAAAAAAAGCGGGTTAATACTCGGAAATACTCTAAAATTCTCATTAAGTAGTAGACATTGAATTACCTGATCAGCTAAGGTTTAATATTGAATCCGAATGGCTTATTATTTTTACAGGGACCCAGCAAAGTAATTTCCGTTTTCGCTTTGATCAACTTGAACTAAGTGTTTCCACGCTATTAAATACTATAAATTATATTATCAATAACCAGATATTGTGTCAACCGTTACCCAAATTTTCCTTATTTTAAGGAACTATATACATTTCTATTTAGTTCAGTGGCATCACATATGAAGACGCATGGTACTCGTGCATGTGCAGTGTTCTAAATTTTATTTGGACTTCAAGAATTTCGGAATATAAAAGTTAGTCGGTCGATTAAATAGGCAATTTTGTAGTAGTATTAATGACGATTTTAATTATTTAAATAATTCATCGTAAACAGCAATTATTTTAACAAAATTAAAAATCGTATATCTCAGTACTTTCGTTTTTGTCGAAGATTTTGATATCAACATCTTTAAGAGTATTTTACTTATGACTAACTTAAGACTTCTTTGAAGATTATTTACATTAGGATCGATACCTTTGGGTGCAATATGATTATTTTTATCAGCGGATGGCTGGTCAGAAGATTATAGTAATAAATTTAAATATAATTTTTAAAAAATTAAAGCTTCAAAAATATTTAAAGTTAAATATATGGAAAATTATGACTTTCTTAGATTGGATGCTGTGAATCTGAGGCATAGAGATCTACCTTTGAAATAAATATATTTCTAAATGTTCAATAGCATATTTGTCTCTAAGTACATAAACTGTTTTTTATGTAGTAACCAGAAAAAAATATATTTCCCGTCACTCAGTTACGCCTTACTCTTCGTTTATATGCCAATGTTTATACATATGATTTCTGTGGCAGTCGGCCAATAATAAAAGTGATGACAAACTGATGAAATGGTTTAGTAATAGAAACGTTCTGTAAAATCTTTCAACTTATTTGGATATGCTGTATGGTGGCATCGTAAAAGTGTCATCGATTTTCTCCTCTCATGTTCGAACATAAGCTCTTAATTTATACCATTTGTATTACCGTATAAAAATGTAATAGTTATTTACGTAACCAGTAGGATATGAATATTATTGTTATATTGTTATGCACACATATGAAGAGTTGTAATCACATAAGTGCGTTAATAATATATTATCCTACACGGTACGTACAATATTTTATCTACAACTGTTATGTAATGACTATGATTTGGCACTCTTTCAAATATCATAATGATCTCTATGACCGCACTAGTGCTATTTTAAATTTATTACAGCACTAGTGTTTTATTAATTTCTGGTTCCGATCAAAAGCTTCTTGGTATTTCTTCCGTGATTTATCTGGCACAAGATCCGAAACAACATTAAAAGCCTCGTTCTCAATATCAGATGGCAGATCATCGCTTGAACTCATTTTAAAATGTGTAGTTTTAAGACACAACGTTGAGAATGATCGACAGAAGCCATTTAGTTCCCCTCGTACCTATGTCTGTTGCTGAAGTAATACAAACTCTCATTAGCTGTGTTCTGTGTTCAATTTTATAACTAATTATTTCTACTTAAATAATCATTAAAATAATAATGGTTACAGTTTACAAAAGCCTTTTTGTCATATAAATTATCGACATAAACAACATTCAGCTCAGCTCAGTTCAATTACTAAAAACTTTAAAACTGCATTTAAAGTTCAGCATTTTGAAGGTTGATGTATGAAAGTTTTGATTATTTCCCACTAAATGTTATGAAAAAAATGATATGGAAATAACTGTTTTGTTGACATTTTTTATTGAACATGAATTATCAGAAATATAACTGCTGATTCGATGTTCAATAAAACAGAAGCGATAAATTTGTAGTCTAGTTAGAATCACTACCTTGGAAAGGGAGTTTTTAAAACAAATTTATTTTACTTTCGATTGATATGGATTCAGCTTCAAGATACAACTGCCTGTTTATTACAGATTTGTTCGAATTTATATTATTTAAGTGCTGATGTGTTACATACCATCAGTGAAACTACAGAACAATATTTATAACGTAAGAGTAATTAGATACTTCCTTACGCTGAGTACGTGAAATAAGATATCATAACTGTACGTGAAATGAGATATCATAACAGTCTTGATTACGGCAATTGATGACATGGCGGATTATTTTCGAGGAAAAGAAACGCAAATAATTTTTTTTTGTTTTCTTGCTTGCTGAGTTGTATGACAATGTAGTTGTATTAGCGTCGTTTAACACAAACGACTGAGTATCTGTATAGAAAAGCGCTATTAATTAGACTTTTCGACTCAAAGATAGAATACCAACGGACTAAAAATTAGTTCAAAATTCTTCCAAACTTTCAACTAAAAAAAAAATCTTGCAAAAAAGTTAAGTACCCAAACATTATTACATATATTGGATGAAATTAAGAATACCTTCCAAATGTTTTCTCCAAAATATTTAAAAAAGTAATTATAGTTTTTATGCCAGTTGGTACGGGAACAGTCCCTAATTTTTTTCCAAAAATGTTTGTAGCATCCGCATATATTTACATTAAAAGTTTCTTAAATATTCCTATGAATGCGATAGGTCACTCATAATCTACATTGTCAAGTAGAAATTAATGACAATATTCTCTATCGACCGAAAATTATTGATGTCGGACTTAATTTTTATAAAACATAAACACTTTTATAATGGAATAAAATCCGAACTGACTTAAAACTGATGAGTTTTTCAGGCTTTTCAGCTATCGTGGAAATATTTTCTTCCTGACCTTTCGCAAGCACGAGTGGCTTGTGAAATTAATTATTTTCTTAAAACGACATCCCAAAAATCGCACCAGTTTTATTGAAATAGTTAATAATTCTGATAGTCTTCCAATTCAATCTGATACAGTTCCACGAACATGAATCAAAGACATATTTAAATTGCATGTTTAAGTGTTAATTGGTGTATCGGACGTAATGTTAATTTATTCTATAAATTCGCTCTTTAAGTAAATCGTTACATACCCACTGTTCAAGCGTTGATAAATTTGTTCTAAGTCCTTCTTAAGAATCGCATGTTCATACCTGCAAGAAAAGAAATTTTAAAGCTACTTCATAAAAATTATATATTAGAAAACCAAAACCCGGAAGTTGACTAAAATTATAATTCACTAAAACCGGATGTGAGTTTTAAGCTTTTTAAACTAGTAGTAAACATCTTTATTTCTAAAAAAGGCTATCGACCTATCGGTCTTTCTGCCCTTGTTTAATACATGCAGTCCTAATCTAGATAAAAAACCAATATGAAAATTCTCCTATTCTAGGTTAACAATAGTAGTAGTAAACATCTTTATTTCTAAAAAAGGCTATCGACCTATCGGTATTTCTGCCCTTGTTTAATACATGCAGTCCCAATCTAAATAAAAAACAAATATGAAAATTCTCCCATTCTAGGTTAACAATGTTATTAAATAAATAAGATTTCAGTGGCAAGAAGAAATTATTTTATTGTCCACTAGTCCGTTGCGTTTGTAAGTGTTCGAGTAGCGTTAATGTAGGGAAACGGAAGCGGGATTGTCTGGTTGGTCTTGTAAGACAAAGGGGATTCAGTATGGTCCAGTTGTAGGGGTTGTTTGTCCATTTTGTCTGTAGCTGTATGAGTCTTTCCGAGATCTTTGTCATGTTTGTGCGTTCGTATAGTAGTTGGGTGGGGGGGTTGTGTAGTGGGTTTTGGGGGTGTCTTATTCGTGTTATTAGTCTTAGTGAAATTTGCTCTGTTGTTTGTGTATAACGTTTTGTCCCTTCTGTTCCGTTGGTCATGAGTACATGTCCAAAGTCCAGCAAGGGTCTACAAATAGCTTTATATATTTTGGTGGCGGTGTTTGTGCTAATTCCTCTGTCTTTGTAGGTTAGTGATCGGAAGTGTTTTGTTCTCTTTATTGTTTATGCCCTGATGTTTCGTATGTGTTTAGTGAATTTAAGTTTGTGGTCGATTGTGATTCCAAGGTATTTTACGTCGTTTTTGGTTGTGTCGTTTGGCCGTCTGCTGTTATTGTAGGGGAATCAGCGTTGAGTCTGTGGTTTGTGAGCAGAAGTTGGTTTTTTGACGCGTTTGGTGTTAGTCTCCATTTATAAAACCATGTCATTGTGTTGTTTATTAAAATTGAATACTAAAAATATTGATCATTCATGTGAAAGTGTGGTCTTATCACTGGAAAGAAATAATTTGCATATGGGCATATCATTTTCTCGTACTGCAAAATCTTAACCGCCAAAAAAACGTTTAAATGGATTTTGTCTATTGCCAACTCGACAGATCAAAAAACCGCAATGAAACACTTTTAAATGAAAATTACTTCAAAAGGAAGGAACCCACATGATAAACGAGCTTCAAAAGTGACAAACAACTGTTGGTTTTTTCACCCGCAGGTGGGAGTTCGAAGAGCTTTAACAATCTATAGGGAATAAAAGGGGCTGTTCGACACAATGCAGGAAAGATTCCGAACCCGCTGTGCTTATGAGAATTTCAGCGCTAAATCATTTGTGCGTATCTTAAACTAGTCCATTTTTTTACATCATCTGATTCGCACCAAAATATGAATACATCTCATATCATCTCGAACGAAAACGATTTATTTTCGACAATATGACTCCCCACACCGCGAGAAATATACGTCTGGCATGTGTATGAAATCAATCACTCGTAAGATATATCCTGCACATTGAATCCTCGCAAGGATTAAATTACCGATGGGGTCCTGAGAGTCCTTTGAAAAACGAGGCCGTATTCAACAAACTGAATGGATCCCAATAAAGTACTTACTATACCTTTTATAGATAAGACTTTGTGAGCGGTTAGCAAATTTCTTCAATATTTAACTTTAGAAGAATTGTATGCTCTCCTGTCAGATAATCTATAACTGTAGTTAACCCTTCATGAAGCCGGAAATAACTTCTATATTAATCAGAATAAGATTAAAGATATCAACCCAAGCCCCATTTTTAATATTTGCTCATAAAAAAAAACTTTTCAAAATACAAACTTATTGCAAAATTCTGCTCTCTGCCCGATAGCACAGGATTGATTCGTGTAACCATACTTTCGTCAACCCTTTTTGTGACTACCAAAGTACATGCGAACATGGTTTCGGCTTAAACGTTTCCATTGTTATTTTTTAAACAACATAATTCCATTCAAATTTTCGATTGAGAAGCCTTAACATTTTGATCATAAAATTAAATAAGAAGCTAAATTAATGACAACGACATCCTTCGCTCTCCACACATTATCGACTCTATTTATGAGATGAGCTCAGATTTTATCTAGTCCAACCCAAACGGTGGTTCTCATTTAAAAGTCCAATTTGGCCCACCTACCACAAATCTGACTTTAGAAACGTAACCGCATGCGGTAGCAAAAAATTGAAGAGACATTTATTATTTGGAATACAACAGAAATGTTATTTGTAATAATTTGTATTTGGAAAAATACAGTGGTGTGCCATTTCTTTCCATAACAAATTCGGTAGCGTGCTGGTACCGACGTTACTGGCTAAAATCAACAAAATTATTTTATTGCAAAACATGCGTTTTCCTATTGCTATTGATCCCTGCAAAATGTCGTTAAAATATCTCCATGCGTTTTGAAGAAATTTATAATTTTGAATTTTTTAAATTAAATTTCAACACCCTGTAAATCCGTAACGAAGCATCTTTGAGCTATCATTTACCTAGCAAACTAGGGTTATTTTCGGAAGTAGAATACGTGGTTAAAATAATACCCCGTCCTCATGAAACACCTTATGTATGCTTTTAAGTGAACAATAAACTTCCACATGTGTTGCTTTACATAAAATATTCATCAACATTGTCTCTATTTTCGCAATGTTAAAATTGCTCGGATTGTTTTTCATAACATTATATGAGATTTTGTCTTCTTTTTGTATGCAGCTTTTTAGCTTCCTTTGAGTTGCTTTCCGTCTTAAAATGATCAAAGCATGTTTTGCCTCCAGATTTTCGCAGCTACAGTTTTTTTTCACGTCAACTGTGGAGTTTTAGCACTATACAGTGTGTCCAGTATAAAATGATGTACATGGGGATATTGGAAACCGTTAAAGATACAGAGTGGACCAAATGGGGAAAAAGTTACGCAATCAAGTGCCTATAAATAATCTGTCATCAACTTCTTTGAACTCGGAATAGCAACGGATATACAGGGAATAAAAGAAAAAAGTGCGTTTTATAAAATCCTTTATATAGTGTTTATTATAAAAGATACAATAACGAAATTTTTAGGGTGGGGGTAAGAAATGAGCGTGAATTTGAAAATAAAGTAAAAAATAATCTAGGCCCACTATGTTCAATGAGGCCGAAGTCAACTTTTGTTTTTCTTATGGGCGCCATATTGAATTTCTGCATTTTAAAAATTCCCTTTAAATATGCTCTTCAACCATGTACAACATGTTTATGTTCAGTCAAGATAAATAATTAAAATTAACAAAATTAAGATTTTATGGTAGTAGGCATTGATATTTCTCTTCAATTTCCCCATAGTGACGTGATGCGATTAGAAGAATGGCATTTTGTCAGTGGTTTATTCAAAGAAATAACGAGTTACCAACCTTTTCCTTAAAAGTCCTTTGGCCAATTTACTAAATGTGGACTATTTAATCGTAAAAATACCGTTTTTTGGTCAGATGAAAATCCACGGCTAGTTCGTCAAGTTAGGCACCAAGAGGTTTGGATTTAACGTCTGGTTAGGTATTGTGGGTACCCACGTGATTGGACCATTTTTTTAAATGAGAACTTAAATTCCGAGAGATATTTGAACCTCTTACAAACTAACGTAGCGGAAGCACTTATGGATGTTCCAGTAGCTACCCTGCAAAACTTGTATTTCCAACAAGACGGCGCGCCGCCACATAATGGACGTATTATCACAGAATTTTTAAATCACGAATTTCCCAACAAGTGGATAGGCAACCTGGGACCAGTAAGATGGCCTGCGAGATCCCCTGACATACCACCGCTTGATTTTTTTGCATGGGGTTTCCTCAAAAATGTGGTATACTGCAGGTCATACGAAACCGAAGAGGAGCTGAGACACGCTGTTATAGAAGTTGTTAACAGAATTACCCCAGAAATGATGAGAAAATCCTGTGAAGCAGTAATGAGACGATGTATGTTTTGCGTGCGAGAAAACGGCGGCTTATTTGAACACCTACTTTAATCCTAAAATGTTACTTGTTCTTTTGCAGTGTTCGATGTATGATCAATAATAATTTAAAGTAATAATTAATAGAAATATCAATGCCTACTATCATTAAATCTTAATTTTGTTAATTTTAATTATTTAGCTTGACCGAACATAAACATGTTATACATGGTTGAAGAGCATATTTAAAGGGGAATTTAAAATTGCAGAAATTCAATATGGCGCCCATAAGAAAAAAAACAAACGTTGACTTCGGCCTCTTTGAACATAATGGACCCAGATTATTTTTTACTTTATTTTCAAATTCACGCTCATTTCTTACCCCCACCCTGAAAATTTCGTTATTGTCTCTTTTATAATAAACACTATATAAAGGATTTTATAAAACGCACTTTTTTCTTTTTTTCCCTGTTAATCCGTTGCTATTCCGAGTTCAAAGACGTCGATGACAGATTATTTATAGGCACTTGATTGCGCAACTTTTTCCCCATTTGGTCCACTCTGTAACTCTGACGGTTTCCAATATCCCCATATACATCATTTTATACTGGACACACTGTATACTTGTATGATTTCCACCAATTATTCCCTTCTGTCTTCACTTTTCAATATCTGGCCTAAATCGTTTAAGATTTTTTTCCATGTATCATTATCGACTCTAAGACTAAAAATGATAGGCGTGTTTTTAGTTCAGTTCTTATTGACAAAAATATACCAACCAAAGACACAATATTCAAATCATTTGAACTTACTGTATTATTTCTTATTTTAGGTCAATTGCTTTACATTACAGCTGCGCTATTACCGATTGCAAAAAGAAAATTTGTTATATTATTGAACTCGTCTATTTTGAGTTTCAAAGGAAAGTTTCATATAGTTGCTTTTGATGATTCTTATTTCGCAGAAATAGTTTGGCAACATAACATACAACCAGCTGAAATCTTTATTACATGGATTTTAATATCGTGTGTGTCGCTCAATTCCCGTTCATGTTGACCTAATACTAAGCAAATTGTTTTATTGCACTATATATACGCCTTAGTGTAATTTGGTATCACTCTGCAGACATTTTACAAATGAAAGTTAAATTTCCGTAAAGTAAATGGTAGTTTGACTCAACTCAAATAACCACGGGTTTTAAACGAACAAATCACATGACAGTGGCAAAAAAACGTTAATTAATATTAAACATTTCCGATGTTAAGTCATCATTTCAATAAAAGCGATTCGGCATTTTACATAGCAGTCAAGCAGATTTTTTAATAACGCTTGAATCATCATTTTATTTCAGCACAAAACATTGGAAATTGCATCAGGGGTCACTTGGTTAATTAGCGCGGATCAGACTAATTTGAACATTCAGCAAAGTCTATACGGGCACCAAAATGGCAACTGAAATAGTCACTACCAATTATGCATTATGTAATTGTGCAAATAAGACTGTTTAATTAAATTGTGTCATTAGCGATCGGGTTTTATTTTAAATCAAACACTACAGAAGCGAAGTCACAACACCCTTTTTGACAAATTTCTAATTCACTAGTTGATTAAATACTATCGCATAAATCAAGCTTTATGTTAGAGACAACTAGAAAATATTTGATACTAAGTTGGACAATTGAGAGCCAATTAAACCAATAAATGCAGTGTAAGCCCTTGAAACAGTCTTATTTGTAGAAAACTACTACTATCTACTATATTAAGAAACATAATTTTTTCCTGCGAAGACTGTATTTGTCACAAGACCAAAGGCATCCGATATTCGCTGGATATAGTCACTCAAGAAAACCCATCTCACCAATGCTCTTAATATAAATATTCCTTCTATCGCCTTCATCCTTATAACGCTTGATATCCAACAGTAATTTCTGAAGCCGAAGGAAGTGATTATGAAACGTGTCAAAGCTTCAATCCACATAATGGATTGTTGAAATTTCAAAATAAAAGTACTTGAAAACTTTAAATTATCTTTTAATAAAATCTCAAAGCTCGAGACGCGTACTATTTCGAAAATCTCTTAGCGTTGATGACACGAAATGCGAAAGTTTTTGTTTGTTTCGGAAGCAGGTACAAAGGATAATAAACAATAAATTTAAAGAATAACACAATTTCGTCGTCGACGCGCTTAAAAAGTTTAAAATCATCAAGTCCAAACGGGTGAAAAAACCTCTTAAAAGTTTCCGTTTCGAAGCGGTAAGCATCAACATTTATAAAATTATATTTAATGTTGGCACTAACTTGCAAAGGAAAAAACTTGTATTCATTAACTGATTTCAATCGCAAGCCGCCAAAATGTCCTCTTGTATCATTTTTTTCATAAATCATAATCACAACATCAATTGGAATAAATTAGTATTATCAAAGTGAGAACAATGCAATGCAGTTTCCCAACGTCACATGCCGTACGCTTCTTTCAAACGAAAACAATTACATTTAAGGCAGTAATTAGAAGATTTGAAATTCAGATTAGAAAGTTGTGTTATAAGTTGTTTCGAAAACAGTTACAACTTTCCGGTTTGCAGGGGAATCTCACTTCTGACCTTAATTAGTTTCTGCATAGAGTTAAATAAGATGGAGTCTGAGAGCTTCCAAGGCAGTTAATTTAAAGTTCACTTCAATATTTGACCGAAACATGACAATAACCTCTTTCTTATTTATGCCTGGAGAATGGAAAGTAGAATTTTTTCTCAAAGTTATAATTACTTTCTTCTTCAAGTGCCTCTCCGTTCCGGATGTTGGTTATCGGCTATTCTTACTTTGTTGATGGCGATTCAAACCACGTTCTAAGATTTGACAACCAAGAAATTCTCCGTCGGTCGGGTGCTCTCCTGCTGCTTGTAGGATTTGCTGTAGCAGCCCGTATCTATTTGGGTTCCTCATTATGTGGCCGAAATACTGAAGTTTCCGACATTTTTCGGTATCTAACAGTTCTGGTTCTTTTTCATCCGTCGCATTACTTCTGTGTTGGTAGTTTTTTCTGTCCAAGTTATTTTCAGTATTCTCCTGTAAAGCCAGACTTCGAACGATTCAAGTCTCCTGGCGGTCTCTTTAGTGTCCATGTTTCCACGCCATACAGAAGGACCGAGAAAACGTAACAACGCAAGAGTCTAAGCTTCATCTCTAAGGACAGATTATGGCTTTTAAATAGCGAGCTGATTTTAATAAACACAGAGCGGGCCTTCTCGATGCCACATCGTATTTCTTGAGAGTTGTCCCATCTCTCGTTAATGATTGTCTCCAAGTATGTGGACTGCCTTACTCTTTGTATTCTACTGTGCTTGATGTATAAACTGTCTTCCGCGATGTTCCTTTTACTTGCTATGAGGAGTTTGGTTATGTCTGCTTTCATTACCAACCCGTACTGTGAGCTAATTCTGGTCACCCTATCCATTAAACTCTATAATCCTTGAAGATTATCTGCAAAAATTATGGTATCATCGGCATATCTTATGTTATTAAGTTTAGTACCGTTTATAGTGATTCCTTCCTCAATGTTGTCGAGTGCTTCTCGTATTTGTATTTGGAGTACACGTCAAATAAGATGGGTGACAAAGCACAGCCTTGCCTCACTCCTCACAGTATATTAATTTGTTCTGTGCGACTGCCATAAATTCTCAAAACTGCTGTCTGGTTCCAATATAAGTTTACAATTATGTTTGGCACTTGCTTTTTTGGGCAGTATTATAAATTCTGACCTCAACCAATCCGCTGGAATTTCTCCTGTTGAGTAGATGTTGTTGAATATTCTAGTCAGCCATTTGATTTTATCTTCGTTCAGTAACTTTAGGAATTCAATCAGCTTGGTTCAGACCAGCTGCTTTCCGTGGCTTCGGTTCCGAAATGGCGGCTCTCACCTCGTCTATCAGGATTTCCGGTCCCTCTCCTATAATTGGTTTTTGTTCCTTGCGTACATCATGGAATATATTCTCTAGATATGTTTTCCAGGCCTCCTTCTTTTTCTCAGCGTCAATAATGATTTCTCCACCTTCGTTGACCAAAGCTTTACATTTGCTTTTGTGGCCTTTCCCTATTATTTCTCGGACTTTGCTGTGAGCACTGAAGTTATCGTGCATGTTTTGATGGTGTCCGATCTCGCGACATTTTTCTAGTATTCCTTTTTCTTTCGCTTTCCTTATTTCCTGTTTTATAATGCCTTGTATTCGTTTATATTCCGTTGAATTTTCTTTATTTCGTCTTCTTTCTTCCATCAAGTTTTATTTTCTTCTTTCTTCCATCAAGTTAGTATTTCTGTCGTCATCCAAGAGTTTTTCCTTTTTGTCCGGTCCTGTCCGGTTTCAACAATTCTTTCTTTACTGTTTCTACTGCTTGTTTTAATTTGTTGAGTTCCATATCGACGTTGTTGTTTTCGTTTGGATGAATGTTGTCGTTGAGCATTGTCGCTGCTGCTCCCTCTATTGCTGGGATTTTGGGTCTCTGAGGGTCAGAGTTTGGAGTCATCCTAGTGTTGACCTTCTTCATTTTAACCTTAATTACACCAACCAGGGAACAGTGATTTGATCCAATGTCAGCTCCTGGATGTTTTGTGGGATAGGCAGCTATTTCTAAACTTCCTATTGAGTAACACAAAGTCTATCTGGTTTCTGACTATTCTGCCGGGTTCATCCCTAGGCGATCTCCACTCCTCGTATATATTTGGCGGCAGTTTAAACCAAGTGTCCATTACTTCGAGTTCATTCGTTACTGCAAAAACCTCAAGTGTATCCCCTATAACCGGGTGATGTACGACTTTCTCCCACTTTTGAGTTAAAATCGCCCATTACAATTGTGATATCATATTTCGTCAGTTCTTTTAATATATTATTGCGTGTTGTGTACATATTTTCCATTTCTTCATCTTCTTTATCCAGCGTCGGGGCGTATATTTGTATGAGTTCATGTCAACCGGACTCGCTTTCATTTGGATGAGTGCTGTTGTTTCTGCTACGACTATAAAGGCTTTCACACACTGCGCTACTTTCTTGTTCAAGACCAAACCCACATAGTGTTCATTTCTTCCATTCGTAGTGCCAGAAAAGAGAACTCTATAAAGTTCTGAGATATATTCTATATATGTATTCTATTCTATCTATTCTATTCTATTCTATGTATATATTCTAGATGATATATACATCGAGGATTATAATCCTCGATGTATACAGTGTGTCCAGTATAAAATGATGTACATGGGGATATTGGAAACCGTTAGAGTTACAGGGTGGACCAAATGGGGAAAAAGTTGCGCAATCAAGTGCCTATAAATAATCTGTCATCAACTTCTTTGAACTCGGAATAATAACGGATATACAGGGAAAAAGAGAAAAAAGTGCGTTTTATAAAATCCTTTATATCGTGTTTATTATAAAAGATACAATAACGAAATTTTCAGGGTGGGGGTAAGAAATGAGCGTGAATTTGAAAATAAAGTAAAAAATAATCTAGGCCCACTATGTTCAATGAGGCCGAAGTCAACTTTTGTTTTTCTTATGGGCGCCATATTGAATTTCTGCACTTTTAAATTCCCCTTTCAATATGCTCTTCACCCATGTATAACATGTTTATGTTCATATGTAATGGTAGTAGGCATTGATATTTCTATTAATTATTACTTTAAATTATTAATGATCATACATCAAACAGTGCAAAAGAACAAGAAACATTTTAGGATTAAAGTAGGTGTTCAAATAAGCCACCGTTTTCTCGCACGCACAACGTACATCGTCTCATTACTGCTTCACAGGATTTTCTGATCACTTCTGGGGTAATTCTGTTAACAGCATTGCCCCATGCAAAAAAATCACGCGGTGTTATGTCAGGGGATCTCGCAGGCCATCTTACTGGTCCCAGGTTGCCTATCCACTTGTTGGGAAATTCGTGATTTAAAAACTCTGTGATAATACGTGCATTATGTGGCGGCGCGCCGTCTTGTTGGAAATACAAGTTTTGCAGGGTAGCTACTGGAACATCCATAAGTGCTTCCACTACGTTAGTTTGTAAGAGGTTCAAATATCTCTCGGAATTTAAGTTATCATTAAAAAAATGGTCCAATAACGTGGGTACCCACTATACCTAACCAGACGTTAAATCCAAACCTAACTTGGTGCCTAACTTGACAAACTAGCCGTGGATTTTCATCTGACCAAAAAACGGTATTTTTACGATTAAAGAGTCCACATTTAGTAAATTGGCTCTCATCTGACCAAAGGACTTTTAAGGAAAAGTTTGGTATCTCGTTATTTCTTTGTATAAACCACTGACAAAATGCCATTCTTCTAATCGCATCGCCATTCTGGAGTCCCTGGCAGGACCTATCACGATAGGGGTGATATTTATAACGCTTTATAATACTATTCGCCTTTGACCGCGCAACACCTGTTGGGGCTTCAATTTGTTGTAAAGACGTACGAGGTGTCTCAACCACGTTGTTGCATTACCAAATTTTCTTTATTTTCGTCTGGAAGTTTGTTTTTCTTTACCTTAGCAAAACTCTCGTAAGCTACAAGGTTGTCTTTCAGACGCCTAAACATAGTTCTACCAGGTTGTCGCCTTCCTGGATATTTATTTAAATACATTTCTTCAGCTTTCGCTTCATTTCGACGACAGAGAATAAAACACTCCAACATATCGTATTTTTCATAATTTGAAAAGTGATTCATTTTGAAACACACAATTAATTACAAACACTTGACAATAAATTCTACTTTGACAGTTACCTAGGTAATTAAAACAGACAACAAACGTCACTATGGGGAAATTGAAGAGAAATATCAATGCCTACTACCATAAAATCTTAATTTTGTTAATTTTAATTATTTATCTTGACCGAACATAAACATGTTATACATGGTTGAAGAGCGTATTTAAAGGGGAATCTAAAAATGCAGAAATTGAATATGGCGCCCATAAGAAAAACAAAAGTTGACTTCGGCCTCATTGAACATAGTGGGCCTAGATTATTTTTTACTTTATTTTCAAATTCACCCTCATTTCTTACCACCACCCTGAAAATTTCGTTATTGTATCTTTTATAATAAACACGATATAAAGGATTTTATAAAACGCACTTTTTTCTTTTTTTCCCTGTATATGCGTTGCTATTCCGAGTTCGAAGAAGTTGATGATAGATTATTTATAGGCACTTGATTGCGCAACTTTTTCCCCATTTGGTCCACTCTGTATCTTTAACGGTTTCCAATATCCCCATGTACATCATTTTAAACTGGACACACTGTATATTACCAATGTCCGGCCATCTCATTTAACTTACTCCAAGTTTATTTATCCTGATTCTCTGCATTTTCTTGATTGTATTGTGAATTTTACCTTGCTGGCTCATTGCTTTGACATTCCAGGTTGCAATTGGTATTGATTGCTCTAACGTCTCCGCTTGTAACTGTCCCTCCCGGAGAGCCGATTGAGGGACTTACTCAGGATGCTGATTTAGCTGCAAGCATAGCCATTTTGATTCTACTAGGACATATCCATTTTCGAACTTTCATGAGGTGGGTGTCCAGGTTCTTCCTCAGCCTTATGCCGTTGACAGTTCTACTGTTCATCCGTCTTTGGAGCTGGTTTCCCAACTCCAGGACAAAAGAATGCCCTTCCTTTCTCGACTCGTCCACACGGAACTGTTCGTCTACAAGGGTTTTGAGCTTATACCGGTTAATAATATATAATTACTTTAATATACTATATTATTTACTTTCCGATACAATGTGTTCCAAAACAGGACAAAAAATAATGGTTACTACTTTCTGAAGATTCACTTGTACGTTAATTTTTGGACAAACACTTGGATAACTTGGAGCAACAAGTTCTGATCACCTCGCCACAAAAAAATTATTCAATACCCGGGTTATAGGTTGTAGTAACAGGTCAAAAGTTGAGATATTTTAAGCCTTAATTTAAATGTGGTACCCGAAACATTAGCAAATCCTAAGGAAAGAACATTTTAAAGAGTAGAGAAGCAAGCGGCAAAATGTCTCATTTTTATCTAGGAAAACAACCAACAAAGTATCTGACTTGGTGGGAGTTTTTTTACATCGAACAGGCAGTTTTGAAGCCAGTCCTGAAGAACTGATTCAATACATTACTTGAAACAATCACTGTGAAAGCCATAAAAATAATTAAATATGATTAATATCGCATACTTGATAGAATTATTTTAAATTTCATATAGTTCTCCGTTATTAACACAAAATTAGTTGAAATAATATATATTTAGACGATTTAATTAATATCCAAAAATTAATAGTGATATAAAGAAACTTATTTTTTGTGGATGAAGAATAAATCAGCGGAATACGAGACGACAGCCTAACAACTGTAATTATAGCTCAGAAATGAATTGAATATTTTTCCGTTTGCATAAGAATAAATTATTCGTTTTGGTGATTTATTCAGCACATATCGAGTTCATTGAACATTTCCAGCCTTCGAAATTAATGATGTTGTGAAACGTGAGCAGCAGGATAAGGTCTTTATTTTTACACGCATTATTCGATTCATGCACAATTAGCCGGATATAAATAGGAAAATCCAAATAAACCGAGATTTTCAAGCTGAATAAAGTGCTCGGAGAAAAACAACACATTGAACAATTCAAAACAGAAACATTACACGATATTATTTTCCAGACCAGCCCAGAACAACAATACGACAAAACAAAATAAAAATTGATGGGATCAGTCGACTTTATGAAATTGTTTTCCTTTCGCCAGAAATACGTGCACGCGTCGTTTCGGTGATGGTTTTAGTTTTAAGCTTTTTGAACTATGAAAAATGCAACAGATAGATCCATCTATCCATTTCGATGCCAATGGGGAATTGGACTGTTCCAATAAATAGAATCCAGCACAAAGAGCTTTAGCGTCTTTCAGATGATGCTATGCCCTAAAGGCTTGCGAAAAGTTAAATGAAAAATGCCGATTATATCGTTAGAAAAAGTCTTAATCCTTTCTCGGACTTTATTGGACGTGGACGACAGTATGAACCACAGAATATAGATGTAACCTATTAGTCATTTCGCATGATGTATTGATCCAAATTATTTCAATTTAAACAAAGTATATATTATATTTGTATTCCCAGTAATTTATTTCAAAATTTCCTGGGTTTCAGTCAATTTTATTGTTTATTATTTAAAATGTTACAAATACGTTTCGGTGTCTTTCTCCACCATCATCAGTACACATGCACAACAAAAATTGCATAGTTTTGATTTCGATAACACAAAAATACTAATCAATGAAAACAACTATAATAAGAGAAGAATCCATGAAATGATACAGATCAAAAAACACCAGAATGCAATGAATTTTAGATCAGACACAGACAATCTTAGCTCAGTGTATCACACATTAATTAGATGATCGCATGCATGAACTGAATGGACCAGCTAAGTGAAAAGTAAACAGCTGATATTGAGGAATTGCAGAGCAATTCCAAGAATGCAAAGAAAAGGCGAAGTATAAACCGTTTTTTTGTTGTCGATGTCGAATAAAATAGGGAATTGAATGTCCAATCAAATGTGAAGGTAGAAACATCTAGACATGTAAGTTAAATTTAGATCTCTAAACATTAGATTCTAGTCTTTTCCCGAACATGTTTATCCCGACTGATCACCTGAAATCCCTAATTGTACTTTTTAATGTGTGTGTGATTTGTATTTTAATATGTGAATTTTGTGAAAGTTTTTTTTAAATTTAAATTGATAATAAATGTAAAAATGTATATTTTAGACAAACTGATGATGGTGGAGAAAGACACCGAAACGTATTTGTAACATTTTAAATAATAAACAATAAAATTGACTGAAACCCAGGAAATTTTGAAATAAATTGAAGTACAGTCAGGAAAATATACACAACAATGAATTCCCAGTAATTATCCCACGATCATCTTATGATCCGTAAAAACCCTTAAGGACTTTCTTTACAAAACATTTGCCTTCGGACCCACAAGAGAGAATTAAGATGAACCCTGAATAAACAAACAACATCCGAATAACTATATTTCCAAACAGTCATACAATAAAACGTTAACCCTGTCAACATCCGTCTTATCACAGAGTATAGCTGAGGGTTATTTTAGAAGTAAGGAATTAATATTATTCAGATCGTTGCCTAGCTCGGAACTGGAGCTAATATTCTGGAATTGTGTGTTTGATATTTAAATGTAATAAACAGCGTTTATAAGTTTCTTGTTTCATTCTATTTGAACCTGTACGGCTTCAGAAGTGGTCTATTACATAGATATCATCGATAGCGATATAATGTGGACAAGCCATAAATTTAGTAATTTTATCAGGACAGCCATTATATTCTACATATTCCAAACAACTTAATCCAAAAAAAATCCTGGGTTTCAGTCAATTTTATTGTTTATTATTTAAAATGTCACAAATACGTTTCGGTGTCTTTCTCCACCATCATCAGTTTGTATGTATAGCTGTTTCTACCTTCACATTTGACTGGCTATTCTTCTAGAATAGCCAGTCACATTCTTCTAGAATAGCCAGTCAAATGTGAAGGTAGAAACAGCTATATATACAAACTGATGATGGTGGAGAAAGACACCGAAACGTATTTGTGACATTTTAAATAATAAACAATAAAATTGACTGAAACCCAGGAATTTTTTTGGATTAAATTGAAATACAGTCAGGAAAATATACACAGTGATTCCAAACAACCTCACTCGACTATTCATCCGCTCTTTATTTTGGCCAATAATGTACAAACAACTCACCTAACTGACAGAAAGTCGGTGTGTCTATTCATGAACATTAACACAGCCTTTGACAGCGTCTGGCATATGGGCTTACTCTACAAACTTACTCACGTACTCCACACATCAACATATCTACTCCACATCATAAAAAACTTACTTGAAAACAGACTACCACAAGTACGAAAAGACACCAAACCACTTCTGCTCACAAACCACAGACTCAACGCTGACTCCCCTACAATAACTGCAGATGGCCAAACGACACAACCAAAAAACGACGTAAAATACCTTGGAATCACAATTGACCAGCAACTTAAATTTACTAAACACAAACGAAACATCAGAACAGAAACGATAAAAAGAACAAAACACTTTCGCTCACTAACATACAAAGACAAAGGAATTAGTTCAAATACCGCGACAAAAATATACAAAGCGATCTGCAGACCCCTCTTGGACTATGGACATATACTCATGACCAACGGAACAGAAAGGACAAAACGTTATATACAAACAAAAGAACAAATTGCACTAAGACTAATAACACGAATAAGACACAACCAAAACCCACTACACAACCCCTCCACCCAACTACTATACGAACGCACAAACATGACAAAGATTTCGGAAAGACTCATACATCTACAGACAAAATGGACAAACAACCCCTACAACTGGACCATACTGAATCCCCTTTGTCTCACAAGACCAACCAGACAATCCCACTTCCGTTTCCCTACATCAACGCTACGCGAACGCTTACAATAGCAACTGACTACCGGACAATAAATCTAAGATCTCTGTTTGTCAGAATTAAAATTATTAACTTAGAATAAGATAATTTTTACCTTTATTTGTTTATTTAAAATAACACTGCATGTACTAAACAAGGGCAGAAAGACCGATAGGTCGATAGCCTTTTTTTAGAAATAAAGATGTTTACTACTACTACTAATCTACATATTCCAAAAGACAAAAGAAAAAGTCAATTTATTCACTACAAATGTGCAATACTTTGTCTATATACATTTATTTATAGGTGCACAGTCTAGCTACCCGAAAATAAGTCTTTTGGGAATAAATGGGAGGAATTTTAATTATTTGTTAATTAAATAAAGCCACTATATATCAGTCTAACTGAATTATTCTAAGCTAAATTAAGCGCAAGGTTTTAAGCAAAGCTCCAAAATAACTACAGTATAAAATGTACCAAAACCAAAACAGCAGAAGCCTCAAACCAACTCCGAAACGCATTTAATTCATATCGTATATGATTTCATAAAATTTATTGCCTAGCGGTCGCAACATATACAGCCGTTTGGTTAACATTGCCAATAATATTGTAGCAGCCATTATTCAATTTTAATTTAGTTCCAATTTCCTACTAAAAAATATTGGGGCTGCTTGTTTCCATTGTTCGCCAATATATCAAATGTGCGTTAGCCAAAATAGGAATTTGTATTATTTTTCATTTCTAAATAACATCCGCTTTTTGGTTTTAATAGAGAACCCTCAGGTGAGAACATTTGAAATATATAAAACCAAAACTTTCTCATCTAATTTGATTAACGATATTAAATCCAGATGACCACCGAGTTATGTAGATAATAATGGAACATATGTATTTTATCCAATAGCAACTTCCCTCTTGAATGAAATCGACGATATTTAAAAACCCTAAACCGCAGACAAGTCAAATAAATAATTAAGCCGTGACTGTAATAGAAATTTATAACTTTATCTCGATAAAGCTGTATTTATAAACGCACATCTGCTCAGGCCATATATTGTATTATGAAACCTTTCTGAAGTCAAATATAGGGTGAGACAGCCCAGATCGTGTAAATTAAAATGGACACAATGATAAGAAAAGTTTATATAAACTAGCGGTTTTTAACAGTTTTTTTCGGAAATATGGTACATACTTCTTTTTCTAGTATTGAAGTACCTAGTTCTAGTACCCTTACGGTATTAAGTACTGGTTTAATGTATTTTGGATAATATTTCGTGCTTAATTTTATGGTGTAGACCTAATAATTTAAATAGAAATTAAGGCTAAAAATTGCACTAAAAGCGCCACAATTAACTAAGTTTTAATTTATGCTAAAATTTTTAGCATTATATGTAAACATACTTTTTTATAAGAAAATATAAAATAAGTTTAATCCAAAAAAAA
The DNA here is from genome assembly GCA_024550625.1 of Dendroctonus valens. Classification (NCBI taxonomy): domain Eukaryota; kingdom Metazoa; phylum Arthropoda; class Insecta; order Coleoptera; family Curculionidae; genus Dendroctonus; species Dendroctonus valens. The sequence goes on along the minus strand of JAJTJO010000120.1, from coordinate 339,276 downwards.
TTCCTGGGTTTCAGTCAATTTTATTGTTTATTATTCAAAATGTCCCAAATACGTTTCGGTGTCTTTCTCCACCATCATCAGTTTGTGTGTAAGGCTGTTTCTACCTTCACATTTGACTGGATATTCTAAATTCATGTACTTATAAAATAAGTACATGTCTTTAACTCTAGAAACTGTTTTTATTTTCATCTCTAGTACAATGCACTAGTCGATTTGCATAATTAAAACTGGCCCACCCAGTAGACCATCTTACACATTAATGTTCGTAAGATATTAATAAAATGGATGGGCGCCACAAATCAGGGAGAAGCCGGTTTAATTAATATACTTAAGGCCGAGGTATAGGAATAATATGGGGAACGCACTTGAAGTAGGGGTCTGAAAGATGTAGAAGAAATGTGGATCAGATGGTGATGGCAAATTAAATTTCATCCTTCAGTGTCTTGTCCTTAACTTCATGCTTTCTTATATTACAATCTAATGTTCTTAGTATTGTAAATGCGCAAGGTTTCTTTTATATATGTAATTTGAAATTCGATTTTCTACTTGTGTTCAATGTATTCAATTCAATAAGTCATTCAAGCAGCCATTTTACCTTAAACATGTTATAAATTAAATTAAGGTAAGATGACTAAATATTGCATTTATATCTCAAAAATCTTTTGAAACATCGATTTCCATTGATAATTCAAAGCTCCTTGAATGCTTGTCATTCTACTTAAGTAATATTTCTATTAATTATTTTTCTGGTTCTTATCAGTTCACATACATTTGTTTTGTTAACTCTGCCTGCGGAGAGAATGGGTGAACCGAGTAGCTCATTCGAACTGCAGCCGGTCTCAAACCCGGATAAGAGGAGGGACCTTAGGTAAGGCTAGCGGCCTGCCAGAGGGTGCTAGCCTTACTTCCATACAGGTGCCATACAGTGCTTAAAGAAATGATAACATAGCCGCGGACAGGACAGGAAAAACCGATGACAACCACGCACGAAAAAAAAAACGATTATGGAAACAGAAACAAAAACCACGCAGACTTGGATGCTGGAATAAAACAAGGAAAGCGAAAGAATTGTTAACTCAGATATGCGCTATTAACGAACTAAGAATTAATAACACATACTTCCCTCACAAATCACAGCACAGATTTACATTCGAAAATACTCGAGGCCAGAAATCAGTGATTGATTACATAATTACAAATAAAAACATTCACCCAAATAGAATCCAAGACGTCAGCAAACGCGGGAACGAATCATAACTTAGTACTGGCCAAAATAACTGCCAACGTTCAATACGCGGGAATAGACGAAATATCCAAAGAATTACTGATGTACGGAGGGAACACACTATCCAAAGAACTACACGTTCTTTATAACAAAATCATAGAATCCAAAAAAATACCAAACGAATGGAAAGAAAGCATAACCATTCCAATCTTCAAGAAGGGACGAAAAAAAGACCCAGAAAACTATCCAGGAATTAGGCTATTAAGTTCAGTACTAAAACTATTCACTAAAATACTGGCAGAAGATATATCCTCTCATGCCATATGCGAAGAGCAACAAGGCTTCAGAAAAAAACAGGTCAACAGTAGATGCCATCTTTGCTATCAGGCAAATTGCTGAAAAGGCTATGGAATACAACAAAATAGCATATATGTGTTTTATAGATCTTACGAAAGCATTTAGACCGAGTAAAACTCACTGATGCTGGGAAACTTCTCAAAAAGAAAAACGTGCACTCGGATATTTCAAGCATTGTTGCGGAGTTAAACACTAACAACTGCACCCAAATACAAGTGGAAAGCAGAAAGACACGCAGACTACCCATGCAAACTGGACTAAGACAAGGCGATAGCCAAGCCCCATCCTCTTCAACTTGATTATGGACGAACTGATAGCGGAAGTTGAAAAGGTTGGAAAAGGATACTCACTAGGAGACAAAGAACTACAAATAATTTGCTACGCGGACGATGCCGTGCTGATCTCAGAGGGTGAGGACAACCTGCAGAGAATGTTTTATCAGTTCGAAAAGAGAGCTATCAAATACAATATGGAGATATCGGTAGCAAAATCAAAAGTGCTAAGCATCTCAAAAGAGCCCAGAAGATGTAAATTCGCTATAAACAATAAACCAGTAGAACAGGTCAAAAGCTTCAAATATCTCAGCGTCAACATCACGAGCAGCAGAGACCTCCAAGAAGAAGTAAGTCTCAAACAACCAAAGCAGCTTTAATATCAGGATTCCTTAGAGATATAATATGGCGAAACAAACACATGTCCATTAAAACCAAAGTCCGCATATATAAGACCTGCGTGAGACCTTCTATGACTTAAGCTGTAGAAACAAGATCCGAAAAATCCACAAGAAAAAGGATTATCCGCACTGCAGAGATTAGGTCTCTAAAATCCATAACAGGCTACACACTAAGGGACCACAAAAGATACGAAGACATCAGAGAACTTTGCGATGTCCAACACATAGTTAGATGGTCCCGAAACAGACGTCGCGAATGGAGAGATCATGTTGAACGGATGAACGACAACAGATTGTCGAACATTGTAAGAGATGGTCTCCCAAGATCCAGCAGACCACCTAGACGTCCACCCATACGTTGGCATGAAAACTAGAATTCATCATCCCAGATACAACAAAAAAGTAGAGAACAAGGCAGACGCCTTACAAAAAGGAAGAAGAAGAACAAGATACATTTGTTTAATCATTCAAACAACAGATCTAGAAATCTTCCTTTACAAATGTCTGTTTTCCTAAAAGCAACGGTGTAATTTTGTGTTTTTATCTAATATTTTATTGTTAATTCAAACTATTCTCCTGGGATTCAGTTCAGTTTTTGTTCAGTTCAGATTTGCATTAATAAGCATTTTCCCTTTCGGTTTAAACTGTTTCAGATGAAGAGACTTGCTTGTGAGTGAGTGATAGATTTTTTTCTTCCGGAGGCTCCGAATTTCTATCATTATGATAGTTCTGGCGGTTTTCTTGTGTGATAAAATATTTGTCATGTAAGTTTTCCTGACTGTATTTCCACTGTTAATTTAAACTGTTCTCCTGGGTTTCAGTCATTTATTTCGAATTCACAATTTTTCATTCTTTAAAACGTTTCGGTGTTTTTCCACCATCCTCAATTAGTCTGAAACAATTGTCACAACATTTTGTTCCATTAACGTATGAACTATTCAAACATTTAAAAATAAAAAAGTTACATTGTTTATTGGTACAGACCGTCATACTAAACACTCTCAAATTATTGAAACTAAAGGTAAGGAATCAGGAAAACAATGTTTGGGGAAATACCAGAATTCCACGTTCTAGAATCTTAAAATATTCTTTTACTTACTTAAAATCGTATAGGTAGTTGTTGCTACTCTAGGCTTGGGACTGATACATTGGTATTGTCATGATCATTTAATGTTTGTCCATCTTAGAACAACAAAACTAAAAAACTGTTATTTCAGTTCTTTTCATTCACCTGTTTTTCCTTTACATTCAGAAGATACTATTTTTGGTTTGCCTAACTTACAATATACTGGGTGTTAATCTTTTATGTTTATTTCATTTTTCACCTAATTAATGTTTGATATATTGAGCTTAGGTTGTCTGTATCTGATCTAAAATTCATGGCATTGTTAAGTTTTTGATTTGAATAATTTCATGGCTCCTTCTTTTATGATCATTATTTTCATTAATCAGAAATTTTGTGTTGTCAAAATCGAAATTATGTAACATTTGGTGTGCGTGTTGTGTCAATGCTGTTTTATTTTCGCTATTTTTCCTTATGCTGTATTTATGTTCGTATATTATTTTCTTTAAATCGCAGTCCACAGTCTACTTTGTATAATACATTAGGGGTGTCTAATTTATCACTCTTTGGTTTAAATTTTGTAAAACATTCATTTGCTAGGTTGATTTTAGTTTTTTCGGCTATATTAATATTATGCGGTTTGAAAATATTTTTAATTTTGGTGTTAATCTCAGGGATATATGGTAATGATCTAAATTTGATTTAATCTTTTTCTCCTTTAGTATTGTTGTTCCAATTAGTTGAATTGTAGGTATATTTTGTTTATTTTTCGTTTTATGATCGATTCGAAAAATGTTTTAGGATAGTTGTTTATTAACAATATCTTTCTGATTTTCTCTAAATTTTCTGTTCCATAATCAGAATGTGACAACTTAATATATCTATCTGTAAGTGTCGTTATTACATTTATTATATAAACATAAAACATTAACACCCAGTATATTGTAAGGTAGACAAACCAAAAATAGTATCTTCTGAATGTAAAGGAAAAACAGGTGAAAGAAATGAACTGAAATAACAGTTTTTTAGTTTTTTTGTTCTAAGATGGACAAACATTAAAATACCAATGTATCAGTCCCAAGCCTAGAGTAGTAACAACTACCTACACGATTTTAAGTTAGTAAGAGAATATTTTAAGATTGTAGAAGGTGGAATTCTGGTCTTTTCCCAAACATTGTTTTCCTGATTCCTTGCCTTTAGTTTTAATAATTTTAGAGTGTTTATTATTTAGCGGGCAGTTCCAAGTGCCCTTTTTTCAGAAAAATGTTTGAATAGTTCAAACTTTAATAGGACAAAATGTTTTGACAATTGTTTCAGACTAATTGAGGATAGTAGAAAAACACCTAAACGTTTTAAAAAATAAATAATTGTGAATTCGAAATAAATGATTGAAACCCAGGAGGACAGTTTAAATTAACAGTGGAAATACAGTCAGGAAAACTTACATGACAAATATTTTATCACACAAGAAAACCGCCAGAACTATCATAATGATTGAAATTCGGTGCCTCCGGAAGAAAAAAATCTATCACTCACTCACAAGCAAGTCTCTTCATCTGAAACAGTTTAAACCGAAAGGGAAAATGCTTATTAATGCAAATGAAGGGGCACGAATTTAAGGTAAGTAGACACTTTGATAAATTTAATAATAAAATTAAAACAATGGCTGAATCGATCCTCCATTGTGTAAAAAATTTAGAATGGACGCAATAAGAAAAGTATGCAAAAAAACTGACAATTATGTTCTAATTAATTAATTATTTGAGCTAAACAATAATGGATAGTTAGTTTGGTTTTATTTATTAGTTTTTCGAAAGTATTTTGTCAACTTCAATCGGAATTTACTTCCTTAAGCTTACAATATCCCCGGTAAATTCGGAAACTCATTATATTTCCTTCCTGTCAGTTAGCTTTGACTCAAATATGAATGATGTCCTCAAATCATCAGTTTATTTTTAGAATAATTGCAGTGTTCAGCTATTTTCCAATCTATCTTCTTATCTATTAGACAATCTTTTGATGTCATTTTTGTCCTTTTATATCAGCAATTTATATTTATCAATAAAAATTGTCGAATAAGATCATTTCATTAACTATACTGACGTCCACATACATTAATGTTAAGCAATGTATTAGTAGAGCAATCATTACGCAACAGGTCGGCAGGGTTCGATATCCATTTCAAATGAGAAATTAAGGGCCAAAGCTACATCGTTCAAAGCTTGCAAAATCATAATCAACTATCAGCTTTCAATGAAACTTGATATTCCGCATTTATCCAAATGAAAAGTATGTGTGGAAGTTCAACAATGGGCATAGTAGATCGATAATCCATATGAGAGGGTTTCATGTCCAGAGATTTCAAGATAAAAAAACTCTTTTTAAAGGGGATTTGATCCAAAATTGCTTGTATACACAGTATATACAGTATTTTTTATTGATAGTTCAACCTGTTCAGCGTTTTTAATATTCACAATTCAATTTGAAAACTTCCCACCCGAAATATCTCTCTTGCAGTTAGAAATATGTTTTTGTATATTCTTTTTCCTGACTGTACTTTAATTCATTCCAATGTATTCCTGGGTTTTCAGTCAATTTTATTGTCACTAATTATGGTGTTATGTGATTATATATGCTTGGGAAAAAAAAGCAGAATGGAACGAGTGGCAGCATCGGCAACACGGGTTGCCAACATCTCACCGCAGAAGATCTACACCGGCTCGGTTCATTTACGTCCGAACACGTATAACCGATGTCTGGCGTATAAGGCAGGGTCTACCTAAGCCTTACTGACGAGTCCAATAGGTAGACCCGGGACGAAACGCAGGGCTCATCACATAACACCATAATTAGTGACAATAAAATTGACTGAAAACCCAGGAATACATTGGAAAGGTTAGAAATATGAAAAATCCGAAAGACATGTCAATTTTATTTGTAAGGGGAACACTTTAAATTAATATTTTTAGCCTGGCCAGGAGGGGTAGATGTCACCCTAAGAATCTTAAGTAGGAATGGGGGTCAAGTGGCACATCGTTTTAAAGGGCCTTCAATTCTCTTTTGTTCAAAAGAGAACTGTTTATTTAATTCATACATCATGCACTGGGCGTTTATAAATTGCTGCTGCTTTGTCTTTCGCTGGAAAAAGTAGAATCAATTTTTCAAGAAATGGTGCAAAATCATTAAAACAATAAAATTTGTCGACGCACTAGGAAGAAATTCCAAAAAATGAGCTAAATATAGACAGGTCATTCAATGGCCAAGCTCCGATCCATTTAGTCGGGACATAGAAATCTGACAGTTATAAAAGTTTAGACGTCCATTAATTTCAATCGGAGATAAACAGTCATCCTGAATGTAAACCAGAACAAGCCATACATTATCTTTCTTTCAATTCATTTCCATGTTGAACCCGTGCCAAAACAGTTGCGCTTTAATTCTCTTAATTCATCTACCACATGTTCGGTTCACAGGCAAGCCTGTTGAAAACAGAAAAAATTCGTTTATGCTGCTAGGTTTTTCTACTTCGAAAATAGTATTGTGTTTGTGTTGTTAGTTCATTTTGAAGCATTGCCATTTTGTTTCCGCCTACGCCATGTTTCAGAGGGGCTAATTGGAACTCGTCGTTTTATGAAAATGTGCTTTTTTTTAATTGGTTTTAATTTTACAAAACGCTGCTTAGTAACTGAACATGTCTGTTCCTAAGTGGATTTGTTAATTGTCGTTAGAATTGTGATTTCACGAAATAAGACTTATTACGGAAAATAGAAAGACAAAATTTTCAAAACACAGGACCTAATTATGTGGGTATATTTATGTTTAAAGGAAATCAAAGAAGGTAAATCAACAGATTCAGTTAAAAAATGCTTTAGTACCACGTGATTGCGAGATTAAAATAAAAATTATCGTCGCCAAAAGTGACTACATAAAAGTCGATGAGTCGACTTTAAATCCAGTTGAAAATATTTGAAGAAAAAAATAATTTTCTATGCATACCGATAGATTCATTCAGTTGTTGTTTCCGGACTTTTAAATTATACATTTTTACAGTTTTTTGTTTGTTTATTCAGTCTTTTTTGGGCACTGTTATAAAGGTAGACTTTTACCAGTACCATAAAATTTCAGCATCACACCTTTTTCTCATCAACAACTTTAAAAACATTTACTGCTACTTTATCAGAACCTGTCGCATTTTCTTCTTTTGTTTGCTCTAGGGATTTATCTCCCTTTTCAATAGCTTTGATCCGGTCAGTTCGAGACTATCCATCACACAAAAAAATTTTCCGACTTTGCATGTCTCCAGCTGTGCTCTCTTACATCCAATAAGTTTGTTGTTCCGCCTATTAACTTTCCAAACGTTTTGAAAAATCCAAACTATCGTTGTGGTGTGGATACCGTTTGAGCCTTTTATGCATAATGAAACGTGTCTCAGTTCAGATTTTTCCATCTCTAGACATTTTTGGATAACCATTATTTATTAGTTTCCTTTATGTTTTGGAGATACTTTATATTTTCTCTTCTCTTGTCGAATAACGACAGTATTTCCTACGTCTTCCATTTGCTTGCTTCTTCCTTTCAAGCACGATTTATTCGCGCGGGTCTCCTAGGTTAATAAGTATCTCATTCAGCTGGTCACAAAACTCATCTTTTTCGGGTTGTAGCGCATCTTCATTGGGGCCCTACGCCGTTATTATTAATTTTCTTAAAATGTCTAATTTACCAATCAAAAAAAAATCAGTAATGCTGGTGAAAAACCGTTCAAGTTATAGTAGTAGTAAACATCTTTATTTCTAAAAAAGTCTATCGACCTGTCGGTCTTTCTGCCCTTGTTTAATACATGTAGTCTTAATCTAAATAAAAAACAAAGATGAAAATTCTCTTATTCTAGGTTAATAATCTTATTAAATAAACTTTCCAATTCTAATGACAAGAAAAAATTATTTTATTGTCCAGTAGTCAGTTGCGTTTGTAAGTGTTCGAGTAGCGTTGATGTAGGGAATCGGAAGCGGGATTGTCTGGTTGGTCTTGTAAGACAAAGGGGATTCAGTATGGTCCAGTTGTAGGGGTTGTTTGTCCATTTTGTCTGTAGATGTATGAGTCTTTCCGAAATCTTTGTCATGTTTGTGCGTTCGTATAGTAGTTGGGTGGAGGGGTTGTGTAATGGGTTTTGGGGGTGTCTTATTCGTGTTATTAGTCTTAGTGCAATTTGTTCTGTTGTTTGTATATAACGTTTTGTCCTTTCTGTTCCGTTGGTCATGAGTATATGTCCATAGTCTAGCAAGGGTCTACAAATAGCTTTATATATTTTGGTGGCGGTGTTTGTGCTAATTTCTTTGTCTTTGTAGGTTAGTGATCGGAAGTGTTTTGTTCTCTTTATTGTTTCTGCCCTGATGTTTCGTTTGTGTTTAGTGAATTTAAGTTTGTGATCAATTGTGATTCCAAGGTATTTTACGTTCAAGTTATAATTGAATAAAATAGTGACACAAGACAACAAGAGATAAGTTCTAAGCACTCCAAGTGCTATAATTCTAATGCAAGTTGGGATATCAGTAACCACACCTCGTTTGAGATAGTATATAATTTTTTTCTTGCTTGTCTTAATCCTCATCTCACTTCAAAACATGCGATAAATACGTTATCTTAAGCTAATGCTTGCCAGTCCCTCGATTATAAACTTACTTCATAAATTCCATTTCGTAATATAAACCTTGATTTTTTGGATTTTAATATCAGCACCAACTAATGTCGGTAAATACCGTAGAGAATTACAGAAATAGATCAAGATTTGGTTTATCGTTTTGTGGAAAACCTGATGGAGATTTGGAACAATATTTTTCTATAAACACTCTCAAGTTTGTATTTACATTAATGTACAATATATTGTTGCTTATGTTCATGTGTATTACTATTGTTGATACCAAATCAGTATTTTTGGGATAGATTATTTTTTAAATGCTGCAAGAAATCATAGTTAAATTGATATTTTTATTAGACATTTGTAAAATTTTGTATAGAACATCAGATTTGCAATTGTATAGAACATCAGATTTGCAATTTACTTTAAACCGTGCAAAGAGCTGAATAAGTAAACGAACAAGCAAACATGCCGATGAAGACCATGTTTGAAGTTTTATTAGAGCTACTTCGGTTCAACTTTTGCTTTTTGTGGGCTGCATTTTGCTTGGTCAGTTGTTGAATTTCTGCTTTCTGCAGTGGCAGAAGTGGCTTTGGCCTCCAGAAAAGGGCGGTAGATGGTAGGGTGGATTTTAGTTCAATAGTTTGAGGATTAGGTTTTGTAAAATTAAAGCAGCAATCTTGACAATTTTGGGTTTAGTTTCGGTGTCTGAGAGGAGCAGCAATTGTAGTAGCTGAGGGTTTGGTGAGGAGTATTTTCTGGGAAAGGGAGGAGTGGAATTTTTTGTGAGTTTGGAGTTGGAGTTTCCGGACCTGGGGAAGTTTAGGTTTTCTGAGCATAGGAAATTTCTGCGTTCCAGTTTGTTGTTGAACAAGTTAAGCTTCCGCTTAGCTTCGCAATTTAGCATCATTTTGCATCGACTGGTTTTCTTGCATTGTTTGATAAAGTGATTTCCTGCACATCTGGGACACGAAGGGTTGGCGCCACAATTAGAAAAGGTATGGCCGAATTTTTGGCAGTTTTTACACTGCGGAATCTGTTTTATGTTGAGAGAGTTGGGACTTCTTTGGGGCTCTAGGACTACGGCTAGGTTTTGTAGGTCGGTGATCTGAGTGAAATTTGTTTGGGATTTCGGGAGGAGCACTTTCACCGTATTGGACACTTTTTTAAAGTGTCCAAGGCGATAAAAGTGTGTTTGTTCTGAAGAAATCCCAGAGCCGTGATGTCTTGAATTATGTCCTCAATTTCGATACGGGAATCAAGGCTTTTTATAAAAAAGGACAGCTTCCAGTCCTCTGCAGTGTGGAACGTGTGGGTGAAGTATTGGATTTCGATGTCCTTGCGCAGGTGGAGGATTGGTTTATGATTTTCGGATTTTTCTTTGTAGATTTAAATATCGGAAGCTGATTTTCTGGTCTTGGCAAAGAGGATATATTTTTGGGAGAGCAGTTCCTGAGTTTTACGTCAAACTACAGGATTTATTATGGTTATGGGAACTTTTTCTGGTTTGGGTTTGGGGGTTGGTGTTGGAACCGCGTTTTGTTGGGATTTGGTGGGTTTTTTGGAGAATGTAGAGGTGGGAAGTTGGAGTCTTGCTGGACTCCATTGGTTGTGGGGATTTTGGGGCTGTTGAGTTGGATTCAGCGGTGGTTTTAGGGCGGAAGGTGGTGACAAGCTCTTTTAACAGAGAGTTAATTTGGCTCAGGCGGATTTCGTTGGTTGCATACGTTTTTCAACTCGGGCCTTGAGAAGCTTGTTCTCAGTTGGAGAATAGATTGTTCGTCGATTTGAGGTGTTGAGGGCATTACTTTTTTTGAGGCTCCAGCCTCCTTTGACTCCTCTTGAGTTGTGTCGCTTTTCTAGCATTTTTAATTTTTTCATTTCATCGTAGCGCCGACCACGTGTTAAAACACATGATGTTTTGGGCTTTTGACGCACTTACGCTCACTCACTGCACTATACTTTTTTTGCCTTCGGCTGGGCGAAGGTTTTGTATCTCGAAAGAGACACGTAAACTGCTTTCTCTTCAGAGACCGCGTGTTAAGAATCATTGTCTTTGGTTGGCTCATCTGATGTGATGAAGACCAGATTGTTAATAAGTAAAGATTAAAGTAAAGAACTAAGAAAGGCCAAACGTTGTTACTAAAGTTAGAACAGCTACGAAAGTGTTCAAAAGATACAAACTTCATCGCTGTTGACTGAGTTTTTGCTCCAAAGAAACACCCATGCCAATTTTTGCCCAAATCATTCATCACCCAGTACTACTGCTCCCTCCCAGCACCCCTTTCTACACAATCCTTCCATTCTTAAACATGAAGTGAGAAACTTTCCTCGCCCACTCTTTCAGCCAGCGATGATTTGTAATAACTGGTACACTACTAATGTAGATTTACCCTAATCGATCCTAGAGGGGCCTTTGCGAGAGCCCCAGTAATAAGGAGTGAGTTATTTACGTCGTCGGGGGTCCATTTATTTACTTTTAATAGGAATTTCTGCGGCTTTATTGCCAAAATAAATCCGCCGAACGAGATCCCGAACCTGCCAAATTAAAATACCTGTAAAATATTGATGACACACGGGACTCGTGTGAAGCCGCTCGTAACGGTTTTAGATAAATTTAATTTACGCTTATGGAGTAGGTGAGGCTGCAAAGTTATTTTTAATTGAATGTTAAAGGGGCTCTTGTTTAGGCTCAATTGTCAGCCTGTGACAATTTATAACCGAGCTCAGCGCCCTCATTTCGATATAACGGCCAATAACATTAAAACGCCTGGTTTACATGCTGAGAATTAAAAGCCCTTGTATTGGCAAACGCACGGTACTTATGGCCATTTTTTCTTTAATTACGATTTTAATATGATGTAACACCAACCGGGTGAGTTGAAATATCGAGTGCATCGAAATAAATGTTTAAAGTACGGATTAGAAATCGTTACGGCTATTCCTACTAGATCAGAATAGGTCAAAACTCGAAGAATTAAAGTTCATTTATACGAGCAAAGCTTTTTTGTAAAGGGTGTATGGATTAGTTGGAAAAATCTTGGAAAGTCCGGCTGCTTTCAGTTTACTAGTCGCTATTCAGAATATGAAAAGATAAGGCCGAAGTTTATTGATAAAGATAAAATAAAAACAGCTCATGCAATTAAATATGCAAGTTTTTCAGATAGATAGTCACATAAGAATGACGAAAACTTGTGTATAGATGGCAGACACATGAAGCAAAGTAAATATTCTGGATTGCACAAACTGAACATAATAGGGCTTTTTTAATTAAGCGAAGTAGGGAAATCTGCGAATGAAAAGCTTTAATGTTCCTTAGTCAGGTTCAAAAGCACAAATCGGACTATTTTCTGCAGCAAGATCATATTTTCGTTCAAGAAAAATTACCATTTGAAATTTAGGACGAAATGAAACAAACCTGAAATAAACTGACAATAATTCCAAACCGGTGTTATAAAATGCAAGACAGTTTAAAAAGCAAATGAAAGTACCAAAAGGTGTGCTTGAAGCACGAGAGCCAATAACTATTAAAATAACAACGAGAAGAAAATGTTGACAAAATGAAATAAGGCTGACAGTGAAACTAATTTAATGATTATCAATTGTTGACAGAGCAAGAAAGAACACAAAAAATGTATTAGCAGGTTTACGAAAAGATAAAAATGTATGAGCAAAGCAAGGAAGACAATTTCATGTGGAAAAATAAATTTGATTCTCAAAATTCCAGAATTAGCAGTCAGGATATCAACGATGTTCACAATACTGTTCGATGTAAATGCAAAAGCTTTTCGAAATGTTGCTAAATTTAAATTATCTGACAGCCAAACCTGTATAAATAAATTATACAGAATTAAACATGATCAGAATCATTCAACGTTACTTAAACAAATAATGTCGAAAGATCCTTTCATAATAATAAGTCGAAGAAGTCTTTTTAACGGCTTCATTTCCCTGTACTCGTTTGTCAATTATTCTCAGTACGTTCATACTACTTCAATGTAACTTACAATCCCAATATTTTCGTTTTAATTTCCTTTTTGTGACTTGATATTTAATGATATATGATCATCTCAATTTAATATGTACCTGCTAACCAACTGCACATTTTGAATTTTGTAATCCAACCATATAATTTAACGAATCTTTAATTAGTTATCATATTTACAAAATATATCGGTCATTATTGTGTATATACATGTAACAGTTTGTTTATTGTATAATATACCAATTATTAGTGCCAAACTATAAATAAGCACCGAGCTTAATCAACATTATCGATGCATGTATATTCAGTATTGTTATACATTTTAATATAAACATTTAAACTAACCGCATAATGTAAAATTGACAAATTTGGTGGTTTGCACGAGAATAATTCCGATTTCAACCATTATTGCCACTCTTACAATCTCTCAAAAATGCATAGATGACTACATTTCTCAATCTAAAATTCTTGCGGCTATAAGCCAAGACCGTGACTGCTTCATTGGAATATTTACTTTATACTTTTTCGCCCAAATGTTCTTTGAAACAGTTCATTTTAAGCAGTTCAAAAAGAAAAAGGTTCCAGAAATAGAAGAAAAAAATATATATTTTTTAGTATAGTTCCTGTAGGGGCTGACCGAGGCTTGTTGTCGCAGGGGCAAGTTGTCGTAATCGTTATATCGCCAAAACTAGGGTACTCAGGTTATCGAAATTGATATTTTCTGAATCGATAGAGTTACCCCATCTCCAATTTACCAATAACAGTGTATTTGATTTTATTAGATGGGGGAACTGCAGTTTGAATAATCGCAATGCCTAATTCTTGTGTAACTTTTTGCCCTGAGTTAGTTTCATGTGATTCTACAAATAATAAGCTTGAAGGTAGGAAAAATGTATATTTTATGATAGTTTATTATGTTTCTTATATCTTCTTAGTTTTGTATGTGGGTTCTGTTCTGAAACCGATAAGTTATTTGATCAAATCCTAGAATATACCGGTTAGGGTTATATGTCGCATTGTTTGCAGGGCATGTTGTCTTAATGCGACAATTTGCCCCGATGCAGCAATTTGTCCAAGATTTAAAACGTTGCTACAATTTAAATTACAGATGATTCGAAAATTTAAAAGAACAACCGATCGGACCCCCGGGAACCCACAGACTATGATGACAGCTGCAAGGGCAGTTAAATTGAGAAAACATCCGCTTTCTATCAGAAAAGCGCCCGAGGAATTTGATGTTCATTGCATAGCCCTAGAAAGATTTTGCAAAAAAGTCACTGACGCAGAGGTTTCTGCCGGACACTCACAACTCCAGTTTGTCTATAAAAACCACGGATGGTTTTCACTGGCAAAGAGGAAACTCGCTTGGAAGAATATCTTAAGAAGGCGTCAGCGTCAGGCGTTAATCCAAAAGAAGTCCGGCGCCTAGCATATGACTACGGAAAAACCTTGGGAAAAGTAATTCCTAATACATGGATTGATAATTTCACGACTGGTCCAGATTGGTTTTCAGATTTCCTTAAAAGGCATCCACGACTCTCTATACAAACCACACGCGACTAGTTTATCTAGAGCGACACGTTTTAACAAGACTAATGTTGAGCTGTTTTTTAGCAAACTATGTGCTGTTTTGGATCGTGATCATTTACACCCAAACGATATATTTAACATGGATGAAACAGCCATTGGATCATTAGTTTCACCAGAGAGAGACTTTTAACCAGAGACCCTATTAACGATGGCTGTTGCAGTTTCTGCTGGTGGTAACAGCGTACCTCCTTTTTTTTGTATTCCCTCGGGTCCATTATAAAGCACATTTTATCTGCGACGGTCCTCAAGAATGTAGGGCAAGCGCAAATCCTTTTGGTTGGATGAAGGAACAAAAATTTAATCCTTTTCATGAGGCATTTTGTCAACAACGCGTATTGTATAACAACCCATTCAACGTTATGTCTGAATTGTGATTCTGATGATGACTACTAATATCTCATTGACCTTTTGTTCAGAATTGTCTTTTGTTGACTGATTTTGAAAACTATAAATAAATAAACCACTGTAGATTTTTATAAAATAATCACATTCATTTTATTAGCGACTAGTTACCCCATGTATTTCGACAATATTCCCCGTAGTGGGGCAGCTTGTCTCATTTTCCCGAGCTGTACAAAATTCACTAAAATTCTATATCCAGGACATTTTTTTTACAATTGCGTTGTAAATAGTATTCGCAACATGTGAAAGTACAAGTCACATTCCTGATATCCTTATAAATTAACAAAGATCCTAAAAAAATGTTTAAATAAATTTTGCGACAACCAGCCCCGGCCTCTCCTATTCGTGTTGGGAAACCCTTTCCATCCAAAGAATGACAAAGATGTATACGGAAAATTTCATTCAAATCATTCCGTATGGATTCTTTAAATATCGAATATCGATCCATATTGTATTCAGTTGACAACTGTGCACTTAATGTGGTCAGTAATGCCCTGGTAAAAAATGTAACTAATAACTTAGGTGATGAGAAGGTGAACAACAAATTAACAGAAAATACCAAATTAATACGAAAAATATTGAAAAACCATGAGCAACAATTGCCAGCAAAAGTGCTTGGATTCGAACTGGAAACCGATTCAAGGCTGATAAGGCAAATTAATAACTTCATTAAAGAAAGTTAAGAAGTTTTACAGAGCTTTTTCCGATTGAAAATTCTCAAACTTTTGAAAATAGATGAACACGCACGTTTAGTAATAAACAAATAATGTAATCGAAGGGAGCAGTCAGATAACTATGCATAGATATATTTAACGGAGTACGAGGATGCAATTAGTTTACTAACAAATTATCCGTTTTAAAATTTTAGTCCAAAAATTTTAGGAAATCAAAATGTTTCTTTTAGTTCAATATTTTTGACACAAGTTGAAAATTCTTACTTTAATGAACAATGGGCAAAGAGCTTTTAAAATACCTTCGAGATTTTATACAGTTTATTAAATCCTACTGACTCATTTACGCTATAAAACGCTACTAGTCTTGGCTACACCTTAGGAGGAGGTATTCATGATCATGATAGGATTAGATTTGTTGCCGATTTCTTAGCCTTTGAGTAGTAGTAGTAAACATCTTTATTTCTAAAAAAGGCTATCGACCTATCGGTCTTTCTGCCCTTGTTTAATACATGTAGTCTTAATCTAAATAAAAAACAAATATGAGAATTCTCTTATTCTAGGTTAACAATATTATTAAATAAAATTCTAATGACAAGAAAAAATTATTTTATTGTTCACTAGTCAGTTGCGTTTGTAAGTGTTCGAGTAGCGTTGATGTAGGGAAACGGAAGCGGGATTGTCTGGTTGGTCTTGTAAGACAAAGGGGATTCAGTATGGTCCAGTTGTAGGGGTTGTTTGTCCATTTCGTCTGTAGATGTATGAGTCTTTCCGAAATCTTTGTCATGTTTGTGCGTTCGTATAGTAGTTGGGTGGGGGGGTTGTGTAGTGGGTTTTGGGGGAGCCCTTGTTCAGGGGAAAAAGAGACTGATAGTGTTTTGTCAATTCGTACTTGTAGTTGTCTGTTTTCTAGTAAGTTCTTTATGGTGCGTAGTAGATATGTTGGTGTGTGTAGTTTGTATAGTTTGTATAGTAAGCCTCTATGCCAGACACTATCAAAGGTATATTAGCCATGTTGAGGGTTTTGGTTATATCAAAGGTATATTAACCTTTGATTTAAGCGAAAACTTAATTTTACAATATAACAAATTTAGAGAAAATAATATTAGTTTGTGCAACGTGCAATGTTATGAACTTGATATGGTGAAAATATTTGCTAAGTTTTCAAATAACAATTGCCCTATTTCCTTCTAGCCATTTATACGTCCTATATGAGACCCAAATATCACTGTTTCGTGGGCACAATTCTAATTTTCCTGCTCCAGATGATTTGAATTTTTTTCCCTTTTATTGTATGCTTCAGAAAATACCTAGTACACATGAACTATTTTTTGTTAGCAAGAACATACTAACGATAAAGTGGACATTATTGCCAAGTTTGATGAAAATATTAACACATGATCGGCATAGTTTCGAGCTAGTTTTCATATTAAAAATATATATGAAAAAACGGAGAAATAAACACACCCACGGGCATACAGACAGTAACTTATTATAAATAGTATTGCAATAGAAATTCAACATTATCTCGAAACTATGAATGTTTACTCTAGAAGGATCTCTCTTTATTAAAGACAGGGAATTGAACAAATATATGGAAAACAAGAGAACTGGGATTATATGAAATAACATGAAGTTGATATAATCTGAGACTGAATAATTAAAGCCAACATGTTATATTATTATTTTGCACTTGAACTAACTATGAAAATGAATTAATAATTTAAAAAATGTTATCCAATATTTCCTAATAAGATACGCACCTTTTGAGACACACCAATCGGCTCTCGTCTTTAAGGCTTCTAGTAATCCTAGACAAACTATACAGGCGGTTTGTGACGTACCTAGAAATAAAAACAGTTTAATAGCAAAAAATGAAACAGAAATTTCAAATAAATAAAATACAATCTTCCCCCTTTGGACTGGGAATGCAATAAATGAGAAGCATTTTTCGCAAAGATACATGCTAAAAAGTAACGAAGAAAGTGGAATTATTGTTGAGGTTTCTTGCATCTCCTTTGCACCAAAGCTTACGTGTTACGGTCGATTGGTTTCAACTCAGAGTAATAAAAAGCAGTGAGCCTTTTCCTTTTAATAGTGCCCTTCCCATTTTGCGCCCATAAGACTCACAAAAACTAATATTGTTCTTTATTCAAATGTCCATTCGTGTTATTATCTGCTTGTTTCAACTGATGTCTCAAAAGCAAGAGACTAAATCAATCAAAATCAACATCTTTAAAATACAGTCGAGTAGTAGTAAACATCTTTATTTCTAAAAAAGGCTATCGACCTATCGGTCTTTCTGCCCTTGTTTAGTACATGCAGTCTAAATTTAAATAAACAAATAAAGTTAAAAATTATCTTATTCTAGGTTAATAATTTAATCATTTTAATTCTGTCAAACAGAGATCTTAGATTTATTGTCCGGTAGTCAGTTGCTATTGTAAGCGTTCGAGTTGCGTTGATGTAGGGAAACGGAAGCGGGATTGTCTGGCTGGTCTTGTAAGACAAAGGGGATTCAGTATGGTCCAGTTGTAGGGGTTGTTTGTCGATTTTGTCTGTAGATGTATGAGCCTTTCCGAAATCTTTGTCATGTTTGTGCGTTCGTATGGTAGTTGGGCGGAGGGTTGTGTAGTGGGTTTTGGAGGTGTTTTATTCATGTTATTAGTCTTAGTGCAATTTGTTCTGTTGTTTGTATATAACGTTTTGTCCTTTCTGTTCCGTTGGTCATGAGTATATTTCCATAGTCCAAGAGGGGTCTGCAGATCGCTTTGTATATTTTTGTCGCGGTATTTGTACTAATTCCTTTGTCTTTGTATGTTAGTGAGCGAAAGTGTTGAGCTTTATTGTTTCTGTCCTGATGTTTCGTATGTGTTTAGTGAATTTAAGTTTGTGGTCAATTGTGATTCCAAGGTATTTTACGTCGTTTTTTGGTTGTGTCGTTTGGCCGTCTGCAGTTATTGTAGGGGAGTCAGCGTTGAGTCTGTGGTTTGAGAGCAGAAGTTGGTTTTTTGAAGAGTTTGGTGTTAGTCTCCATTTATAAAACCATGTAATTGTGTTGTTTGTTAGTATTTGGAGTCTTTGAGCTGCTCTCTCAGTAGTTTTGTCATGTACAATAAGTGCCGTGTCGTCTGCGTATTGTAATATGTATACCGATTTGTCGATTTGATTTTTGTCTGGTAAGTTGTAATTGTATATGTCATGCCAGTATATATTGTAGAGAAACGGTGAGAGCGGGAATAATAAAATTCGCATCTCTTCATTACAGCCTTGTTTCCTTAAAATTTGTTGTTATAAAAAAACGCCAATTTATTGTGAGTAAAAAGCCGCATTGTACCATTAACAAAGCGGTGGTTGGGCGCGTTTTTGCTACACTTGAAAATAGAAATGGTGATAATCGAATCAAATGGGTTCGATTAAAAATATCTGGAAATAATTCGGGGTTAACATTCATCAAGAGAGATGTAATAAGAAGAGTTGAACTGAACGCAGTATTTTGATTTACAGAAATCTCGATCGGTCAGAAAAATTAAAAGCAACACTTTATTAACAGGACTTTATTTATAAGAGCGCAATTCGCTACACGCTTTTGAGACAAAGGAATTCGAATTAAAGACCAGAGAGAATAATATAGAAGTTAAATAGGAATTCACTGATATCAAAGGGAGGTGAAATACGAGCAAATTGTATTTAAAACCCAATAACAACAAGGAGGATTTAGTTATAATATAATAGTAATAGAGTTATAATTAAGGAAAAATAATTATTAGTCTCGAAGTACGATTAAGAGCCGGGCTGTACTTGAATGAAGAAGTGACTGTTCTGTTCATCTCACGGTTTCAACGAAAACATGGAACCCATGAAATACAGTTGACTTGTGTTAACACTGCCATTTTTAATTCGAGGGAACAATAATAACTATTATTATTTCGATTATTATATACAAGATATTATAAATATCTCATAAAACAAATAGAGGCATAGAGTAATTACTAATAATTATAATAATTTATTATTAGTAATATCAATAATAATAATAATAATAATAGTAGTTCAGTAATCTACATGTTTTGCGTCTTATAAGGTATAAGGTTTATTTTGCTCTATTTAAATTAATCATTTACTTAGGTTGTCTTTGTTTTGTAGTTGTTGTCTAATTTAAGACTAGACATTTACAAATTTTTTAAAAATATCCATAATAATTTACTCAAACCATTTAGGGTAGCATCCAGATCACTCAGCTAATAAATTATTTCAAACGATTATACCGTCGATTAAAGTCGATTAAAGTCGATTATATAACGCACAATCCAGCAACAACTCAAAAGCGCAACTCAGTGTTACCCACACTTATTCGAATCATTATTTCGATTATTAAAAATGATATATTAGTAATCTCTCGAATATAAATATTTGATAATTTTCATCATTATCTGGAAAGCGATTTAAAGAACAACCAAGATCAATTGATGCTTGGTATTTATTTTTAAGTTTTAAAAGAATGTATGTTAATGTTTCAAAAATTCAACTACTTTTTTAACTTTATGCTGATTTGACGCCACTGAGCGATAAAGAAAAATTGTTTAACTCTCTATCAGAATTTTTTCTACGTCCTTTTCAGTATAATAAACTATTGTAGAAAATTATACGTTTAATAGCATCCGAGATATTGCCGACTACACCCGGTATGTAACTATATTGCTTAAAACACAATGTGCGCCATTATACAATCTCGATACCTTATCTGAAATATTTTCGGAAATGACTTGACTTGACTAACTGGAGGAACGACTTCCGGTTGCGCTCTTTCAGTTATTCAAGTGAGAAATTGCAGACATCTGACGCTCGGAAACCTCATCCGCTATATTTCCGGTCCCTGTGCACAGCCATCAAGTTATTGCTATTTTTCTACTCGGTTTCTTTGCTCTGCGATTGTAAAATAAAACTGTTTGTAACTTATGTCCAGTGGTTTAACTACTTTTCCTAGAATTTACGTAATATTCGCTGATTTAAATAGCAATTAGTCTTTGTCTAGTATTGGCCTGCAGCCTGGTATTTCCAATAATACGAAAATATAGAGGAAATGCAGTTAAAACAATATAAAGTGTATATTTTTGGATTCCGTCAAATGGGTTTAAACGAGATACATTTTCGCGCATTTGCTTTTTAGGTTGGAACGTAGACTTGCATAGACAAAGCGTTCTTTGTTATTCTCAAAATTAATTACAACACATTTGCACTCGCTCAGACTAAATTTAGAATCTATAAATTAATGTGTTTAGCATTATTAAATGGCTGTAGAAAAAAAACAAGATGAAGCACCCATAGGTTTGTTACAGCAGTCCGGTTTGGAATTTGGTCAAAGATTATGTAAATATCTATTTTCAGTTATTTTCGTAAATAAGTGCCAGTCTAGCAGAACGGAAACTTAAAGCTTCTTTCCTTTCAATGAATTTTCTTTAAAAAAGCAAGTATCAAATTCCTTTAATAAATCTAATAAGCAAGATGCCATGATGTCATGGACCTTCGAGGCTGGGACTACTTGAATATTACT
Organism: Dendroctonus valens; assembly: GCA_024550625.1. Lineage (NCBI taxonomy): Eukaryota > Metazoa > Arthropoda > Insecta > Coleoptera > Curculionidae > Dendroctonus > Dendroctonus valens. The sequence goes on along the minus strand of JAJTJO010000120.1, from coordinate 318,121 downwards.
ATTTTTAACGATGATCATCCCAATAAATTACTAGTTAACCTTATATAAATCATTAGAGGACGACTATTTCATTATCTGCTTTGAAGGATTATACAGCTTTAAGTGGCCGAATACGATTCTCCGGAAATTTCTGTTTTTACTATGTTTACAATTGAAGCATTACTTCATTAGGAGCTCGTTGCGTTAATTGACATAATTTGATCGGAGCCAATAGCTAACTTAACGCATGAAATATAGGACTCAATGCGGCCATTAATAACCTTTGGAAATTACTTACTGAGACTAGCTAAGAATATATCACATGTTAAAAGCTGTTCACTTTCTCAGTTAAGTTTTTTATTCAGTTTAGTCTCCTGCACCTAATTCTGAAAGGTAAAAAGTTTGAACAAATGTAACAAAATATAGAAACATAATGTAAGATTTCTCTTCTTAATTAACGTTTTCTACCAATTCGACGTAGACAGTAAATTTTCTATTCACACTTTGTTACTCCCATAATTTTTCAAAATTTGCTTTTACTTTTTCGTATTACGCTTTATACCTGCACTGCTCTCATCTGTGCTCAGGGGAACTAATAAAATATCATATTAAGATATCCAAAATCATATATAAAACTAAATGTAATTTTAAAATGGAATGTTCACAAAGCTCTTGTTTCTTAATATTCCCATCACTTGGGTTTGTCCTTAGTAGAAATCAGAAAATAAATATATAATTAAATGTTTTGTATACCACTACAATAACTGTAGACGGCCAAACGACACAACCAAAAAACGACGTAAAATACCTTGGAATCACAATTGACCACAAACTTAAATTAACTAAACACATACGAAACATCAGGGCAGAAACAATAAAGAGAACAAAACACTTCCGATCACTAACCTACAAAGACAGAGGAATTAGCACAAACACCGCCACCAAAATATATAAAGCTATTTGTAGACCCTTGCTAGACTATGGACATATACTCATGACCAACGGAACAGAAAGGACAAAACGTTATACACAAACAACAGAACAAATTGCACTAAGACTAATAACACGAATAAGACACCCCCAAAACCCACTACACAACCCCCCCACCCAACTACTATACGAACGCACAAACATGACAAAGATTTCGGAAAGACTCATACATCTACAGACAAAATGGACAAACAACCCCTACAACTGGACCATACTGAATCCCCTTTTTCTCACAAGACGAACCAGACAATCCCGCTTCCGTCTCCTTACATCAACGCTACTCGAACACTTACAAACGCAACTGACTACTGGACAATAAAATAATTTTTTCTTGTCATTAGAATTGGAAAGTTTCTTTAATAAGATTATTAACCTAGAATAAGAAAATGTTCATCTTTGTTTTTATTTAGACTAAGACTACATGTATTAAACAAGGGCAGAAAGACCGATAGGTCGATAGCCTTTTTTTAGAAATAAAGATGTTTACTACTACTACTACTACTGTTTTGTATAAGGACACTTATGAGTTGCCTAAGGGCACACGATTAGTAAGCTTTATAAGCTATAAGATTTATAAGAAAATCGAATATTACGGCAAAAAAAGAACGATCCCAGAGAAGAAATTAGTCTCTTTTTAACGAAATTTAGCTTGATTCTTTTTTATTCGTTTTAATTATTACCGGTTCTATTAGTTTGACCAAAATTCTAATTTTAGGTCTTCGGAATAAAATTCAACAGCTGTATTGAAAAGCGCACAACGATTGAAACGAACTAACCCCCAATTAGAAATTTTAATTTTATGTTATTTAATTTGCATGTCTTCATAAAGGGAAATGTGTTCGCTTCCACGGATCCCCAGCTGAAATAATTATCTTTTTATTTCAGCTTACCAGAGTAATATTAAATGCGAAAGGAAAAACCACATGCTCATTTTCATAATTATAAAATACATTATTTAGCTGGCAAATGCGGTTCCTGTTAAAGGCCCGCAAAACATAATATATTAATTAAAAGCATCATAAAGGCTGGTTGTGCATCGGAAGTGAATCATCAGAACGATCCCATTAATAAATGACCTAGAGTTGATTAACTTAATGGAATGTGGTTGTCCGGTTCAACATCGCAATAAGAATATTCAAAATTCTAATTGTTACATTTGTTTAAAATACAAAAATCTCGATACATATACATATGAAAATTTGCTTTTTTATTAAAATAAATAAACAAGACAACACGAAGACTTAATCTAAATCTTATCTGTAATTAAATAAAAGTTTTTAAATCGAGTAAATATTTTATTGTACAAAATTAAGCAAAGTTTTTAAAGACAAATGGTAAACGCAGCATTATCGAATTATATTTAAAGCCGTCATTAGCACATGAACTAATTTCGTTCTAAAAGCAAAATCCTGGTTTTTATGGAGTTTTCGAGGTTGAAATTTGATTCTATCGCCAGATGTACACGACAAGCATTTGCAGATTTGAAACGTAATAGCCGTATCAATTGCGCTTGATATAAACACGTTTTGGCTCCAAAAACATGTTGCTTCGGATCAGAATCCATTCATCATTTTAGTAATTTGTATAATGAATTCATTTCAGAGGGAATTTTTAATTAATTCTTTTAATTTCACAATAGATCGGAAAATTCTTGATTTTTTCCATCAGCCGAAAAGACTGCGAATTAAAGGATTAAAAAATACAGATCTGACAAAACTTGTTCCAAAACAACCGCTTCTTTAATCTTCCTTACCGGTTCATCATCGATGAGCTTCTGGTAATTGGGAAGAACTACCAAGCGAAGAAAAAGTATAACAATTGTGTTCGCAGTTCTAGCAAAAAATAATAACATTTCTTCTTGAACAACAGGTTTCAATACATACAAAATTGCTGATACTACTCGGTAGCGCTTCAGCCCGTGATGTACCTTGGCTGAGGCAACAATTTGCCTCCAACTGTCTCGGTCTTCCATAACTTCTAGACCATTCGCGATCCCCATTTTCCGGAAGTTCGATGTTATATTATCACGCCATCTTAATCTCGGTCTTCCAAGTGGTCGTCTTCCTTCTGGTGCTCTCCCATATTAAGCGGACCATTCTATCATTTGCGCCTTTATGCCTTTATGGGGCCAACCTTTGTGCCTTTATGAGGTTAGTTCTGCATTTGTTTTGATTCGGTAGCTTTGCGTATTCTGGTTTTTGGTGCGTTCGAAAATTTTCCTCGGCACTTTTCTCTCGAATCTTCGAATGAGTTCCTCATTTCGCACCGTAAGTGTCCAGGTTTCGCAGCCGTACATTACCACGGGTCTTATCATGGTCTGGTACGTTTTGATTTTCGTTGTCCTAGTCACGTATTTGGACTCTAGTATATCCTTTAGGGCGTATAAGCACCTGTTGGCTGACTTTAGGCGTTCTCTGATTTCTTCACTCATGTCCTTGTCGGATGTGATTGTTGACCCTAAATATTTGAATTGTTTTACGTTTTCAAAGTTGTATGTGTCCATGGTCACATTATGTCCTACTCTAGCTCTGCCAGGTCTTGAGACGTACATGTATTTTGTTTTGGCCTCGTTCACTTTCAGCATGGCATTGACATTTGAATATATGCATGGATCTTCTTCGATTTTGTAAAATAGTTCTTTTGCTTTTATGAAGCTTATGGTCACCGCGCCTATATCTTCGGCATATGCGAGCAGCAAGTTTGATCCACTGGCCCCAAATAGTTGGGTTTCGATTTTGGCTTCTCTTACTATTTTCTCCAATACGGTATTAAAAAGCGTGGGTGATAGTGCGTCTCCTTGTTAAAGACCTGTGTTCACCTGAAACACATCTGAGAGGTCATCGCCAATCTTTACTCTACACCTAGAATCCTCAGCACAAGCTCTGGTTACTCTGAGCAGCTTAGGTGGGATCTCAAACGCAGCTATTTCATGCTATATGTTGACCCTTTTTATCCTGTCGTATGCCTGCTGAAAATCTATAAATTACTGTTGGAGGTCTTGATTGAATTCCCAACTCTTCTCTAGCAATTGCCTAATGGTAAACAGCTGGTCCATTGTTGACCTATTTGCTCTGAAACCGCACTGGTAGCTTCCCAATATTTTTTCGGTGAAGGAGGTTAGTCTTAGAAGAATTACGTTCGATAGGACTTTATAAGCTACATTAATTAGTGCTATCCCTCTGTAATTTTTGCAGACCGTCCTATCGCCTTTTTTGTGGATGGATATCATAATACTCTTCTTCCAGTCATCAGGTATAGCTTCTTTTTCCCATCTGGCTTTAGTGAGGTTTTGCAGCTGTGTTATGATAGTATCGCCACCGTACTTAAGAAGTTCTGCTGTAATTAGGTATCTGCCCGGGGCTTTGAAATTTTTCAATTTCTTTATTGCTTTTTTAACTTCCTCTTTAGAAGGGATATCATTGGGTTGTTCTGCAGTCAGCAGATCCATTGCTTTCTCCTCTTCACCAGTTCCTGTATAAAGCAGATGACGGAAGTAGTTTTTCCACGTTTGCAATATTTCTACTTTGGCAGTTATTAGATCTCCATTTTCCTTTTTTAAGATATTGTCGGTCTTCGGTCTGAATCATGCTTTTGTGGAGCGTAGTTTTTGGTAGAATGTTCTTGTGTTATTTTTTCCTTCTTCTTCTAGTGCAATTAATTCTCTGTCTTGCTATTCTCTCTTTTTTCTTCTCAACAGTTTCATTCCGAGGCTTCTTAGTCGTTTGTATCTTTCCCTGTTCTCGTCTGTGGGACTTTTTAGCATTTTCAGTCTAGCAGTATTTCTGTTCTCCATAGCATCTTCACAATCTTGATCATACCAGTGGTTTTTGTGTTGTCTCCTGGGTTTATCGTCCATCACCCTTCTAGCTGCTTCAGTAATTGTCCCAGATATAAACTTCCAATGCGTATCCATATCAGTATTGTAAGTGGTGTTCGCATTTTCTCTGATAAGTCGCTCTAGTTCTTTCTTATACTGTGCTCTTATATCTGTCTGCTGAAGCTTTTCTGTATACCACTGAGGAGAGAGACGATTGGTTCGCTTGTTCTTTGCTGTAGATATTCTGACGTTGATCTTGGCATTGACCAGAAAATGATCTAAATCGGCATCTGCCCTCCCAGAGCTTCTTACGTCTGGTACATTACGTCCATGTTGCAAGACACGGACGTCAATTATAACGTGATCTATTTGGTTCCTGGTTACACCATAATTAGATACCAGTGTCATTTTGTGTGTATCTTTGTGTTCAAACATAGTGGACTTTATTAACATTTTACTTGATGCTGCAAGATCTGTAGATGCTGCTGAATACCTGATATATTATACAAACTACAAATGATAATATCATAGATATATACAAATATATTTCAGCAAGATAATTCAGGAAAATAAAGAAGTAGGATGTTTTTGATTTTTTCGTTTCGCTCTGAACGTATAGAAGAAACCACTCAGGAAGCTGTTTCAGCCAGTATACACATCATCAGGCAAATAGGTAACATAAACAAACTAGGAAAAGAAGAAAATCCTCTGGAATTGGCACTAGAAGGGTGCAGAATGGTCTGATTAGCGCTGACTGTTTGTTGCTTAGCGCATTGTTAATTATCGCTAGTAATTTTGTTCAAACAAATTTTGTTCTCACTATTCAAATCAGTTTATTCCAAAAGACTAAACAGCAGATTTGTTTTTCAATCAACATTTCCTAGACAAACGCATATGCCAGCGCGTAAATTCATAATGGTTTTTAATTAAAAAACCAGACTTAAAACAGAATGAACAGTTGCTAGCACCGTACTAGTGTGAAACATTAGACTGATTTTCACCCACAATTGTCCGTTTTATGTTTAAATAATTGATGTGAGGCATCGACATGCCTTTTTACAAACCATTTAGTCAGTCGTCACTAGTTATGCCATTCATCCTTCGCAGAAATTTTAATGCACTAATATACAAAAATAATGTTTTGAGGACTTGGAAATTCATCAATTAATAAAAAGTGTGTTAATGCTAACAATGAATCCAAATAATCCAGTAGGAAGGTGTTGATCTTGATCACATGAAATCCAATACTTTATTTTACAACTTCTGCTTTCTCCTCAAAAACTTGACTCAACTCTGTAATGGATTCGAATGAATTTAGTCATTTATTAAAATTGACTTTACTATGTACTAATTGACATGTTTCTACTAAAAATAATGAAAAATTCCTGCACGATGCATAATACTTTAGTTGTTGGAAGCTTGACCATAAAAACAGTTTTTTCACTGCTGCGTTTGCATGGTTATCATTTGCCCAAATATAGGCCAATAGTATATGGTTATTAAATGTATTACCTCAAGATTATTAATCGACTTAATGTCGATAAAACCTGCCTGAAAATAACAAGGCTTTGACAAATGATAATGCTGTAATTTAGATATAAGTGAGCAAATATATCCCAGCTATTCAATAAACCTATTAAATTCACAACAATCAAAAATCTCATAATAAAGTAATGAGTTGTTGCATAAAAAGGTAAATTCAATAACTTCTAATGTATGAAATAAGCAATTGCATCAGGGAATGAAAATATTGGAGAAATTCGACTATGCTAATGTGAAAACAAAACCTCTGATCAGTAATAACAGATCACGAGATGCAGTTATATAAAGTTTCAAGCAAATAGCCTGGGTTCGAGTAATTTGTGGCAAAAGTTTTCGCCTCAACTATAAACATTTATAACATTATTAAGTCGGCTTTATAATTTGCTGGCCAACATATTAAATTTCACAAAGGCGATTAGAAACATCAAAGCGAGTTGCGGTATTTTAAAATTTGGTTTCAAGAGGATGTTCTCCATGCTGATGTTGCTTTAATGTAACGACGGGTTTTCCAACTTGTCGGGAATAGAAGATGAATATTAAAACTGGATGGCAAAAATAACTTAATTTATTCGTACTCGTTTCTAAGTGTTTTCGTTGCAAAATTGGCCGAATTAACATTAATCTGCAACAGGCTCAAATTTTGCAATTAGCAATGATAATGAAGACACAAGATTAAAGATGAGTCTTTGGCTCGTCAAGTATCTTCCTAGTTAAAAATAACAGTATTGAACATACAAGGTTACATATTAATGAAGCAATATTGGCGTCGTATCTTTTAAAAGGTTACTGGAGCTGACTTAGTGAGTACCGACGTAGTTTTAAAAAATATATCTTTGGTTGATTTCTCGAAGATATAAGCTCTTGAAGATGCAGTTTCAACTTTGCTATAGAGCAATATTTTTAAGCAGTTCATTGGTCATTTAGAAAACTTATAGAATAGAAGTTTCTTAAACAAGTTTTAAACAATTACAAACCTAAAAATGTTTAATTAAAATCAAAAAGTTTACTTACTAAAGCAACCGAAAACCGCGACGTGTTATAATAATTAGAAGCACATCGACTATTCTGAGAAACTGCAAGTAAGAGAAGAGTGGCCGTCACTGAGTAGCTGATTGCTGAAGTCATACTGAAAGCAGTTCTCAAACGCAAGTATTAAAATTATGTTGAGCTTGATAGAAACAAGCACCAGAACGGGGCATAAAAACAAATGAAAGGTTTCGCGCAGATTCTCTCTCGAACTTTCGAAGACACTCGGTAATTATTTGAAGAACCGCTATTTGTCTACCGCCTTATCAACTTTTATCGCCCAAAACTTGTCCATTTTCTTTAACACCAAGCTGCAATATAAGAACCAAACACTATTCTAAACAATGGAAACTGAGGTTGTGAAGCCAGTTTACGAAGTGAAGTTGAGCGGTTTTCTAATACATTACTTTAGGAACCAAATTTACAAATGCCATTTTCAACCACTGAATCCTCACGTCTCATACAGACAACAGTCTAATATTACTACAAAAGTAATAAATAAAATCCGAATACGCAAAGTTAAAAATTACGTTGCCAAAATTATTTATTTAGTCTGAAATAAACGGCAAGCTTTTACATTGTTTTAAAATAAATTTGTTGTCATAAAATATTTTCAGGTCATTATTGTATGGCATTTCCTGAAATGTGTTATTCAGCCATTAAGCGCGGGCCGTTCAACGCATGGGATAAAGCCTACATATTTCAAATGGCAATAAAATCGTTTTTAGTGTTCAAAGCATCTGCAATGGAATTTTCTTCGAAATCCCAATATATGATTTAAAGACTGAAATAATAGTTTATTAATATTCATGGCAAGTTTTTCAATGAGTCGCAGACTGACACGAATGAAATTGGTAATATCTATTTTTGGAACAATACGTCTACGCTATTTGGTTAATATATAAAAACTTCTGACGAGCAATGGAATTATGTTCGCATAAATTTGCATTGCAATGAACATTATATCACAGTATTGAAAAGTAAAGAACCGACAACTGGCTACAGCGATTATAAATCAAGTGCCAGTTATAAAACCAGCTAAAGAACGAATTTATATTATATTTAAATTGTTATAAGTGACTGTTGCGCAAAAATAGACTTATTTGAAATTACTGATTATGTAAAACGTATGATAATTTAATTAATATTTCAGTGATTCTCAATTAAAGTTCTCTACAGGTTATTTCATAATAGCGAGGTCATATACAAGGCATCAATCTGAGGATGATTTTTGAACTATATAAAAACATATATTCCGACTAGAAATTAGTTTCAACTGGTTTCAAACTAGAAATTAGTTTCACTCTTGCATTCTTCTCTTAGGACAAAGCGTTCTAAAACCTTCACTGTAATCTATAAATTGCTGAGTTAATCGTATCGATCTTGAATCGGCAAAAATAATGGGATTTAACAGTCATTTCTGATAGTTTCAAAATATTGTGGAAGTAGACAGTAGCCCTCATTGAAGGTCCAAAGCCCAATCTATAATGTTCGGCAATCATCAATTGATGTAATAAGCAATAGAGGTTGGGATGAAGATATTTGAGCAGCACAGTGAGTTCCGGGGATGAAATCTCCCGAACTCTGTAGCTCACGCCGCAAGACTTTAAGAGGAAGAAATGGAGTGTGATCCCTGAAAATCAATTACTGTAATATTTCTACTACCAACTGGGCATGTCGACTCTCAAGTGTGAAAGATTGTGTAAGCAGTGAATAGCTAACAAGCTCCTGGACCTGCAATGCTCCAAAATCATGAGACTCTACACGATGTAGCTTCTGAAAAAAGTACTTGCGAACATAAATAAAACATAATAAACATACTAAATATAATGAACATTCCACCTTTAAAAAATCACCGTTTGTTACTGGACAGCCGCATGTTAAGTAAAATGGAACTTGGAAATGGGAATATTCTTATCAAAGAGGAGAAAATTTTGCAGTCACAGTTCGCAAAATGAGTACTATTATGAGCCATCGGAATGCTCCAAATGAAGCCATTGCCTTGAATATCGATGAAACTGGGTCTGTTAATGACTTGAAAACAGAAACCTTCATTCGTCTTGGTATCTAAACTGAAAATATGGCAGGAGTGCGTGCAAATCTTGAGGAAAGCCCGACCACTTAAATTCAACATAGAGCTCAGGAAATTGGGGTTTCCGCAACAACTGGTCATCATCACATTTTAACAAAAGGTTTGAAACTTCCTGTGTAGAAAGTGGCATTGGCTCAAGGGATAAAACCGGAAGACCATGAGCAATGAAGATTTTGTGTTGGTTGGACTTTGGAACAAGGACAATTTGATAGTAACTTTTAAATGGACAAGGCCCATTTTCATTTTGATGGCTCGGTTAATCGATAAAATTGTCGCATTTAGGATTCCGAAAATTCATGTGCGATTGCTGAGAAATTGGTGTTTCCGCAACAACTAGTCATCAAGTTTTAACAAAATATTTTAAACTTTTATGTGGCAAAGTTGCAAAATATGGATCTCAACAGCCTGTGGTGAACCGGACGGTGCAAGATGCCATACAGACAAAGAACCACCATCATTCCCGACGGTATTATTTTTCGATTTGGAGGTCGGTATTGGCCGCCCAGATCATGCGATTATCGCCTTGTCGCTAGTTTATGTTAACAAATCCACAAGGACTAAAGCCTTAAAACACGAAATTAAACACAGTGTCATTGAAATACCGCAAAATTTATGAGCAACACTCTTTGAAAATGTCATGAAAAGAGCACGTCTGTGCCATCAAAGCCAAGGCGGCCATTTATCCGATGTCTTGTTCCATTCGAAACCTCATGAGATGTACTCCATTATTCAATAAATGTTTCAAAATTTATGACGCAAATATGATTTTTGTTTAAAACTCTATCCTGGCATTCTTATTGGAACACGTTTTACAGACGCACCCTGTATAAGAGAAATAGTGATAAAATAAGTTATTTCTTATATATAATATCATCCATTTATTTAGATTTGCAACTTCTCTGCTTAAAACCAAACGACTTCGGCTTCTTATTTTTGAGTAAGATGAAATCTGGAAAAGTTAAATCGAATTACTTCCATAGTACAAGAGTACGAGGCAAATTCTGAAAATCTCGGATTTAATGCGATTATATTGATTTGCCTAATTGAGTTATTCAGACCTAGAAAAGTTTTAAATATAACTACAAAATCTGACATGAGCAATGAATAATAAGACATAAATAATATAAAAAATATAAAATTTAAACGTTGGTTGTTAACCCAATGTAAAATACATCCGCTTGATCTGTCTGAGCTGTTTGCATTCGAACTTTTTTTCGAACGTCCACTGTATTCTTTGACTAAACCAAAGCTCTCGAAAAGAGTCGATTTAAATTATGCAAAAAATTATCAAAGAATCAAAACTTACTACAAAATTTAATCGAATTTCCTATAAATATCGGAAGAGCAAGCTCAGGTGCCATAGGACTTTCTAATACGCGGATTCTGTAGCTTTCGTCGTGTCCCACTCACATATACGTAAGGGAATGTAACTCACAATTATTAAACGGTATGTTCAGGTGGAAGAATCTAGAAAACGCTGAAAAAGCAAATTACTTACGTGTCGACCTCGACAGGTCATTAACATATAGAGACCACTGCAAAAATACCAGACCCAAAGTCACGACCCGAAATAACTTCTTAAAAAAACTCGCACGAAGTAAATGGGGTGCAAACCCAAGCGTCCTAAGGACTACAGCGGAAGCTTTGTGTTTCTCGACAGCGGAATATCCTTGTCCCGTGTGGAGTAGGTCTAAACATGCAAAACAGGTCACAGTCGCACTAAACGAGACATGCCGAATTGTGACTGGCTGCATGAAACCTACCCCCGTGGCCTTACTATACCAGGCAGCAAGCTTTGCCTCCCCAGAAGATCGACGCGAGGAAGCCCAACATGTCGAAAGATTCAAACAAACGTTTGATGACAGACACCTTCTCCACAGAACCACCACCGAATTTTCCACTCCGACAAGAACCGCCCCGAGGGATGAACCTGGAATGGAAGACATGGCAAATCCTAAATCGCATGCGGACCGGTGTTGCTCCCGTTAAGGCTAATTCTGGCAAATGTGGAGCATAAAAATGCTGACGAGGTGTTTTGCGAATGCGGAGAAGTACAGACTACCGACCACCTAAGAGCATGTAGGTACTGTCCATCAAAGTGCACCCTTGATGAATTATGGCTTGCTAGAACTGAAGCCATGGACGTAGCCCGGGGGGATACTTGCAGAGAGATTGTAAACATTTTGCACCGGAATCAGAAAAAGTTAAAACCGCTCTTCTTTAAAGAAGTTATTAAATAGAACTCTAATCGGAAGTCTCGTAAGTCTAATTGGTGGCAAGATGTGCGTAATTTCGAAAACTAAACAAAATTGGATGTTACCTAAAAAAGCACTCGGTCACAAAATACGCAAATAATAGAAATATTATGTTAAATTGTAGAGAAAAACTACGAAGTTAAATAAAATAGATAATAACAAATTGCTGACAAACACCAGCTGATGAGAGGGGTTTTCAAAATAAATTGAGTGTCCACCAATTCGAAGACAATGTAATTGACTCAAAACATCTGAATCTAGAGTAAATGAAAAAGCTTGAAATGAAAGGCCTAATCGGAAGAAAAGTTAAAAACAGTGTTAAATATTTAGGAGTTTGTTTAGGTAATTGTATGTGTTGCATACGACACAAGTATAAATATTACTGTACATATAAAATATTAGTTGTCAAGCCAAGCGGACGCATTTGCAGCGACATTTTCAATATGCCTTCACAACCTCCATAACCGAACCTTGTACGACCACAAACTTTAACGCAATAAATAATTGGGACGAGAACCTAATTCACAAACGAACTAATTACTGAAGAAGAAGACGGACGAAGCACTCGCACACATTAAAAACACCGCACCACACACACACACACACACATACCTGGAAAACAGGAATAATCTTAATACAATTCCTAAACCGGACTAGACAATACACCAAACTCAAAACTACAGACCTCACACTACTCCCTGTCTGAGTAAAATTTTGAAACTAATAAAAAGCTAGGACTGCGAAGCAAGTCAGTTGGAAAGCGGCATACCAACAATACAAATTCGGGATTTAACTGAAACACTCTCACGTTCACCCACTTTTTATATCGTAGAGGGCTTCCCTCACAAAGTTATCCAGTGCAAGTGACAAGTTTATTTGAAGATGAGTTCGAGAGGCGACAATGAGGTTTGTGCGACAGCATGGTAAAATACGTGCAATCTAGATAATAATGTATGATCTGGAGGCAAAGAGCAAAATCCACATGGGAATGATGACGGAGGATAACAGCCAGTACCCCCAAAAAATAAATGCGTGGTTGTGGAATAGTACGCGAGGACTAATAGGAATAGGGCCTTTTCTGTGAAACTCTGTTTTTTTCTGTCTCAAACTGGCCAAGTAGATCTAGAATTTCTCAACTTGACTTAAATCTCACACTAGAACGACAGAACGAGCCCAAAAATTAAAGAACATCTTATAAATGACGAAGAACTGATTTTCAGCCAAGATGGTCAGGTCTCCCCGCACTATGCTTGCTCATCTGTGGGATAACTTATTATGGATCATCTTTCAGAATTAAGAATCACGATAGGGATTTCTTGACAAGCCCAAACAATGTGAGGAGTTTTGAAAGAGAAGATTCAAGATCGAAAGAAGTGCGTGTTTGCATCCGGAAATGGTTTGACAAACGCGGCAGAAAGAGTTTATTGATCGCCTTGGATTTTGTCAAGTCGTTAAAGGGAAAAACACATGTGAACATTAATTTGATTCTGTCTGTTTCTTGAAATAAATCGACTACCTTTTCAGAACTACAGAAATTTTTAACTCTTAATTATTGAGAGGTCAAATCGTAAATTTCTCCGGGTAATGTTGTATGCCACATGATACCTGAATCATAGTTTGAATCAAAATTGAATAAAACGCAGGAGCTTCCATTTGAAAAAATAAAGTGGTCGTAACTAAGTTTGGGACAACCCTGTATAAATAAGTTTCATATAAAAAAATCGCAATAAACATATAAAAATGCCGGGTCGAGCCTTGTTTCCAAGAAACAGTCCGCTGAATTGTACTGAATTTTTAAATTGTAATTTAGACATACGTCTGGGACTCACTGTATTGCAATCACTATAGACGTGAAAATAAATTAAAAGCCATTTTTTTAAAGAATGTGAAAAGCTTCCTTTTCTGGAAAATGCCCTTGTTTTATTTTTCGATTCGCAACTTCCACGAAATAAACCCCAGCCGACGTTTGATAAGAAAATAATCTCGTGTTCTTCGCCGGCATGAAAAGTCACATTATTTCATGTTTGAAGCTTCTATAGGCAAACGAATTTCATGGGGAAGGCCACGAGACAAAACCGAACTTAATCGCAGTTTGCTTTTGTTGCCCTGTTGTTCCTTCGTGCTAGTGTGCACACAGCGCCTGTTATGTTTTGTTCGAGAGCAAAAGGTAAAAAGTGGAGGTTTTCTATACGAAAGTTTAATAGAAAATAAATCGCAATGTTTTTTTAAAGTTAGTAAAAGTATAAAACGGCAGTCATATCACTTAAACGTTAAAGTATGAAACGAGAATGAAAACCTTGCGAATCCTCTATAGGACGGAGGAAATTGCAAAGGTGGTTGTTTTCTATAAGGAAAGTTGAATATATGATACAATTACATAACACACGCTAAAGTAAAAACGTTTTAACGGGAATGGAAAAGTAACACGGCAGTCAATCCCACTTCAAGTATGAAGCGAAGAGGAAAACCTCCTGAGAAACTATTTAAACAAGAGACACTTGAAGCCACCATTATATATTACAATCACGACACAAACAAACCCAGATCGAGCACAAAAACTCGCTGGTATATAATAATTTATTTATCCCAAAATATAATTCATAGCTTATTATTTAATACATTCAGCCTTAATTCAAATGGCCTTGTTCCGGGCTCTCGAAAATAATTGCTGTACACCGCAGTTTATTACGTTTTTATTTAAAATTAACACTGTAATTCCATACGCAATTTTGGGTAACAAATTGAATTTCGAATAGATGTTCAGTCAATGAGTATTTTCAATTTTGAATGGCCCAATTCGGTTATGCCAAGGGGATTCGAACTAGGACGAGGACAAAAGGACAGAAGGACCAAAAGTCTGGTATCCATTTTGATTTATATCATTGTGCACAGAAGGAAAACCCAAAACCAGTTAATTTAGAGGAGTGTATATTGAAAAATTATATTGGAAAACGATACAAAGATAAAAAGTGAAGTAAGCTTCAATTCAGTATCAGATTTCACAAAAATATTAGGGGTAAGCTTCCAGCACTTAAAGGCCAGCAATTTATATAATTAAGCCCCCATCTGTCCTGATTACCCTCCCTATGGGGGTTATTTACCAAATCGCTAACGAGTTTTATTGAAACAAAATTCCATGAAAGTAGGCAAACATGATTTGAATTCATTACTGTATTCGGTCTCTGATACAACCAAACACAATAACTTTCGAATGAAACAATTCTTTGAAAGATAATGAGCTTATTGTGGAAACAAAAAAAGGCTATTATGCTAAAAGCATGTATTTAGTACAAAGTTAAAACAGGCGCAGGCGCTTCAGTGATGTTACATTGTTGAAATTTAGTTTCGCCAGTGCATTAGATACTAGAGAAAGTCAGACACAAAGAAATGCACCTTATAGTAGAAAAAGGTACAGGAAATAACATAAAGTTGCTGGCTGAGTTATGCTGGTTGACACGTGGTGAAGTGGGCGAGAGCGGATGAAGCAGTTTTAAAAGTTCAATTAACGCTATTTGGAAGGTTGGCAACTCTAACAATCGACGCCAGATATTTTTTGCAAACGAAACGTTGAATGATTTGAATTAGGAATCCACTGAATATTAAGCTGAAAAAAATTTAATTTTTCCCGGAGTTAAATGCCCAAATGGTTTTTCAAAAGCCTTACTTTATAGTCTTGGCTAGTTTTATTTGCTAGGCATTAGCGGCCTAGTAGATGTTAGTTTGCTACTTTCTCCACAGGTTTATCGCCATTTGATTTTAGTAAAATATAATTAGGTCAAAAGCGCCATTACCTTAGCTAACGGAGCTATTTGCCATTTTACAATTAACTAGCAACATTCCATACCACATCCAGCCTCTTGCCCTTTTTTCCCCCCAGTGATGAACTTATGATACACCAACACACTAATCGGCTGACACTTTTACCCCCCCCCCTCCGAACTTCCTTTTTATCTCAATTCCATTTTTTAGGTGTGTGTCGATGCAGATTGATGTGACAAATTCCGGTTTGCACCCCGCGAAAACTTATTGACATCGGCGCCCCCCCATCATGCTACTTTTCATCACCCACCCACATCTAATCGCTACTTTGTTAAGTTGAATGTACCCACGCTTTCTTTCTCGTACACTCCCGGTTCACCAAGCCCACAACCAGCCTGCTATATGATTGTTGCATAAATTTGTATTTTCCGGCCTCACATTCTTCCGTTTATTTTAAATTCGGCTACAGTTAACTCTTAACGGCAACATCAGTTTGTTGCCGCTGGTTTTTTTTGTTGCGAACAGTTAAACCCCTTCCTTTTCCCCTTTCCCCCCCTTTGTTTGGACACAGCCCTACAAGGACTCTGCCTCACGACCGCTACGGCTTTTTTTTTTTGAATTTTGTTTTGCCCCTGTGTATTTATTCTTTATTCCTAATCTGCAAACACCATCGCCTTTCCGTCGGACCCCTCCAGATTCTGATGGCCTCTTCGATTTACCCGATTTTTAACTAATGGTCCTCACACGATCGGCCCCCCTACCCACTCTCCCCCCCTAACAGTAGAAAACAAAAATTAAAATACTGAAATGGCACAATAGAATGGAAACAACTATTTTCCACACGACATTGCTCGTTATGTCTTTACGTGTTATGCTCGGTTGTGTATTGTCCAGTCCATTTTGGGTATAGGGATCATTAAGCCGTTTTTTCATGTTTTTGGAATTATGTTATTTCTGATGCAGTTGTTCAATTCAGTTAGGATCAGTTTGTGTGTTTCTTGAGTTAGGCTTTCAGGAGTTTTGCCTTTATTTTATCTATTCCCAGTGCTGTGTTTTTGATATGCGCTAGGGCTTCGTCGTACTCTGTGTCTGTGATCAGTGTGCAGGCATAGTTTGGTGAGTTGTTAAAATAGTTCAAGTACCAGTCGTTGATCAAGTTCCAGTTGTCATTGTCGAAGTTAGGGTTTGTCGATTTGCTGAAGGTCCTTTGATAGTGTCTGGCGAACGCGTCAGCTTTCTCTTTGTCTGTGTACCGTTCTATTCCGTTTTTGTCAATTGTGTCAGTAGTGTTAGTTTTTTTGTATTGCGCTTTAAACTTATAATTTTTCTAAAAATTTGAGATTGAAATTAAGTCAGTTATTTTGTGTCTTTAAAAAGGCTTAATTTATTTTCATTAACAAAATGGTTGATGCAAATATTATCAAATGCACTCAAACTATGGTTGTTTCTACTGTTGCTTCTGAATTCATTCATGACCTAGTCAGAGCTTCTATTGAGAAAATGATAATTTAATTGTTGTTATGTGTGCAAGTATGTCGCAGTTTTACTGTTGTCGTAAGAGGTTTTATTGAAAGATGCTATATTTAACTTTTGCTCACACATCATGCCACTGTAAAACTTATACATGAGATATAAAATTAGTTCTTTAACCAGCTTATATATAGCCATTCAGGTTTATGTTGAGTTTCGGTTTCTAATAGGGCTGCAGATGTTCGTCTTTTCGCAAACAAAGTAATAACAAAAATTACATTGCATAATGAATTGATGACATGAAATTTGCAATATTATAATACTGACGGACAAGTAGGTACGTTTAACCCAATTTATGTTGCAAATGAGGCATTGCAATTGGTATTTTCACAAGCGTGCTATACAGAGGCAGGTTAAGAGCAAATAAAAGTTTCACAAACTGTGGATATTTATTAATAACACCATTGGGTGAAACAAGAATTTTGGAAGGAAGAAATCAGACTGCGGCTATAATATGTAACCACGAATCCGACTACTAATAAATTTTTGGCACCGGTTAAAAGCTAGTTGAATTATATATTCTTATGACAAAAAACCAGTCTTGTGCATAACCGTCACTTATTATTTATTAAATCCTGTTTTAACCTGTAGCTAAGTTTCGAGTGTTTTAAATTTAATAATTTGTGATGCAGAGGTGAACTGAACAGCAGCAAAATGTGTGTAAGAGTGTCTTAAATCATTTTTCCGGCGAATTTTTTAACATGGAGATAATAGATAAGGTACCAGAAGATAAAGATAATTAAAGGCCCTTTAAAACGTGTGTGCCACTTGACCCTCATTCCCGTTTAAGATTCTAAGGGTGAGATCTACCCCTCCTAGGGGGTTGAAACAAGAAGGGTAAAAATATTAATTTAAAGTGTCCCTCTTACAAATAAAATTGACGTGTCTTTCCGATTTTTCATATTTTTAACTGTAAGAGAAATATTAAGGGTGGAAAGTTTTTAAAGTGACAGTCCGTATTAACATACATGGATTAACTCGAAATGAGACATTTATTTCTTTTAGACAGTTATTATGATAAATTCAACTAAGGAAAATTACTAGATTTATTTTGAAATTTACAGTCTTACCCAAGAGGGTAAGCGTAGTTATATGGAGAAAACCAGTTAGAAAAATAGATCGTATAATGATCGCTAAATGTTCTAATGTTACATTCACAATTTGATTGGAAATAAAATTGATGACATATTTTTTTACTTTATCTCTTGAAGGAAATGCTTTAGTCGCTCTTTGGGAAGACTTGCAGTGGCTTTAAATTCTTATGTAAATTTAATAATTAACATTTCATCTTCCAAACAACACCGCTTAATTTTCAAATGTTTGTCAACATTTTTAAATGCCAAAGTACATTTTCTAAAACTTTGATCTAAAGTAAAGGAAACATTAATCGCCAATAACAAATGGTTCTAACGATAATTTGTGGTGTATTTAAAACGTAATTGCGACCCTCGGAGTTAAACAGTTCCAACAAAATCTGCAAAATAAGATAAAAAATAAGTTTTAAGAACAAGTTATATGAACTAAAACAATTAAAACTGCTTTAAGAATCACTCAAGAAATTTGGCTAAAAATCTTTAAATCGACAGTTGCAAAGAAAACAATTTAATCAGTAAAAATTAAATATCAATAAAAAATAAACGTATACGGGAACTTGTGTAATACTTATAATATATTTCTTCAGCACACCAAGATATCTGCTACACACTATAAAGAACTTACTAGAAAACAGACAACTACAAGTACGAATGGACAAGACACTGTCATTTTCTTTTTCCCCTGAACAAGACCTCCCTCAAGGATCCCCGCTCTCACCGTTTCTCTACAATATATACTGCCATGACATATACAATTACAACTTACCAGACAAAAATCAAATCGACAGATCGGCATACATATTACAATACGCAGACGACACGGCACTTATTGTACATGACAAAACTACTGAGAGAGCAGCTCAAAGACTCCAAACACTAACAAACAACTCAATGACATGGTTTTATAAATGGAGACTAACACCAAACGCGTCAAAAAACCAACTTCTGCTCACAAACCATAGACTCAACCCTGACTCCCCTACAATAACTGCAGACGGCCAAACGACACAACCAAAAAACGACGTAAAATACCTTGAAATCACAATTGACCACAAACTTAAATTCACCAAACACATACGAAACATCAGGAAAACAATAAAGAGAACAAAACACTTCCGATCACTAACCTACAAAGACAGAGGAATTACACAAACACCGCCACCAAAAATACAAAGCTATTTGTAGACCCTTGCTAGACTTTGGACATACTCATGACCAACGGAACAGAAAGGACAAACGTTATATACAAACAACAGAACAAATTGCACTAAGACTAACGTAACACCCCCCCAAAACCCACTACACAACCCCTCCACCCAACTACTATTCGAACGCACAAACATGACAAAGATTTCGGAAAGACTCATACATCCACAGACAAAATGGACAAACAACCCCTACAACCGGACCATACTGAATCCCCTTTGTCTTACAAGACCAACCAGACAATCCCGCTTCCGTTTCCCTACATCAACTCTACTCGAACACTTACAAACGCAACTGACTACTGGACAATAAAATAATTTTTTCTTGTCATTAGAATTGGAAAGTTTATTTAATAAGATTATCAACCTAGAATAAGAGAATTTTCATCGTTGTTTTTTGTTTAGACTAAGACTACATGTATTAAACAAGGGCAGAAAGACCGATAGGTCGATAGCCTTTTTTAGAAATAAAGATGTTTACTACTATTTCTTCAGGGCTCGGTTTTTTCCAATTATAATTCATTGTTATTTTAACATGGACACTTTTTACATCCGAACAACATTTTTAGTTACGAATTTATTTGCTTTTCGTCTTAATAGAATGATGTGCCATTATATTCTAAAATGTCGTCTATTACAAATGAGACGACTTTCTAAACTAGTGTTGTTTTATTGTTTATTTTTTTTCTTTTTAATATACGTACTTATTTAAATCTTAATTATGGCATGACTTCAATTGCGGTCTATTTTTACTTTTTTACTACGATTTGATGTATTTTGAGGCTTCATGAAGTTGCTAAAACAATAACAATAGAAATATAACTTTGATTTTTATATTCATAACACACCACCATATAGGTAAGAAATACCTACTGAAATTATAAGTTAAAAAACCTTTTAGAATTTGCTTTAATCCTTTCCTTTACTAAAAAGCAGGATTCGTAGTAGATCTAAAATGTAGGGTAATTTAAACTTTTACTGTTAGTATTAAGCCCTGTTTAATTTGGCCAATAAGACCGCTTTAATTTATTCTATTTACAGTTGGAACCTTAAAAAGCTAGATATATTCCTAACTAGGCTACTTGAACATTTATGAATCGTTCGATTTTGAGCTGATGGGTTTTTAATGGACTAAGTTTTCCAGCGGATAGTTATTTAAAGCGATTGCAGTTATCCAAAAAATAAATTACGCTTTTGTACATATCGCAGGAATATGAACGCCATACAATATTAAACTACATGTTTTGTCCTTCTAATGATAATACCTGAATTTAGGTAAAAAAAATGTTTTAATGATCCGTCAACTACCTGATCCAGACTGCCATTTTCTATCTGTTTTATATTTATTTATACTTTATTTTTAATCGGCTTTGGAATAGTTAGAAGCATTGTTAAAAGTTATGTTGCCTATTTTCCTTATACCGTAAAAGATGCGGTGTTTAAATTGCCAAGGGCATTCAGAATATGTGGAAACCTTGAAAACTAACGAGAACCTAAGGTATCCATATTCAAATTAGGTTCTTAAGATTGCGCGATATTATTAGTTTAACCTTTTGGAAACAAGTCGGATTTGACGATTATTGCAGGTAATTGGTGGATTCTTAGACCCAAAATAGCTTTCTTTGTTTGAAGATAACTTAATCATTTTTAAAAATAAACGTGCCACGCAATGAACTTCTTCATTTAAGACATTGTTTTTGAAGAAAAAATTAATTTATATTGCGGATTTAGAATAGTATGCATAGTTATTGAATGTATTTCTTTTGGATTATAACCATGTGTAGTCACCTTTATTAGCCCAACAAAATAAATTACACCCTATTAAGCATCCCTCAGCGTATGATAACTTTAAATTAAAATAAAGTTAGAAAATCTGCTGCAAAGCAGATGTTGCAAAAATTATGAACTTAAGCAACCGGAGACTTCACATCGAACCTTCGAACCTTCCGAAAATCTTAAATTTTGAATGCTTCAAATAACTGAATCCTGTCGTTTTTATAGAATTGGTCTACATCTAACCATTCAACAAACATTTCAAATCTTTTAAGTTAAACCACGTACTTAATTCTAATCTCCATATTCAAGCAACTATTACTCAATAAATCGCATTAGTTAAACGTGAGCCATCGAGCAGCCACACCTGAAGATACAGACCACTCGTGCTTGCGAAACGTTAGGCAGAAATTTTTTATTCACCATGTGATTAAGCCTGAAAAAATTATTTAAAAATTTAAATTTTTTAAATTAAATTTATTTCAATTTAAATCTAAAATGAACTAGATAACATTTCTGACTCTGTTGAAATAAATATTTACCAGTCACACAGTATTATTTACAATGAACCATACAGTTTAGGGCATGAAACTAGGGTCAAGTTGCACATCGTTTTAAAGGGCCTTCAATTCTCTTTACAGTGGTATGACCTTCCCCTGTCTCTTCCTTGCTACACCCATTTGTAAATATCATTTCGATGGTACTACGAGTACCTAGTTAATTTGCGTTCATTCGATGACTTATTGCTGAACTTCACAAAAGTCTTAAAAAAAGATGGTCAGGAAGTTTAAAAGATGTAGGCAAAATAGGAATATTATTGTTAATTTTCCTTTGCTTCTTGGACTGTTCAGTGATAACTTTTATTAAGTGCATAAAGTGTAAGAATGGTTTATTCTCTTGAAGAAAGAATTGAAATTATTTTCAATAATGGAGAGGTTAGAAAGTGCGCACGAAAGACGGCATTGGTTTTCAATGAAAGAAATCGAAATCATGAAGTAAGTTACAGATATGTGGTGGATTTGGTAAAAAAATGTTATCCGAAACTGTTTCGGTGAGTAATAGAAAAAGAAACAACGTACTAGTGAAGAATGAAGAAGCTCAAAATGAGGTGTTCAGGTTATTTGCTGCAGAGCCCACCAACCCCTTGCGGACAGTAGCCGAACAGACAGGAATATCACACGATACGTAAGAAAAGCACTGAAAATGCATAAACTCCATCCATACAAAATGCAGCTACTTCAAGAACTCCATGACGATTATTTTGATAGAAGAATAGAGTTCTGTGAATTCATGAGTCCTCAAGTCAACGCCATCCCCAATATTCTGCCGAATATCTGTTTCAGCGATAAATGTTCATTTTTTCTAAATGAAAATGTTAACAAAGAAATTGTCGATATTGGAGTGACAACAACCCGCATATTTTTCGGAAGGAAGCTCGAGAAGTGATCTGTACGTTAAGATGCTTGAAGAGACTATTGATCCTCTTATCGCGCATGAGCTCGAAACTCAAATTGATGCAGATGGTAATTCAGTTTTACAAGAGGTTTCATGGTTTACATTTCAGCAGAACGCTGCTCCACCTCATTATTTTCTTCCGGTGCGACAGTGGTTAAACGAGAGATTCCCGAATAGATAGATTGGCAGAAGGGGACCAATTGCATGGTCTCCAAGATCACCTGATTTAACCCCCTTAGACTTCTTTCTTTGGCGACATTTAAAGTCCATTGTTTATAAGACACAACCTGCTGATATTGATGATCTTAAAAGGCGAATTGCAGCAGAATACTGGTCGTCAGACTTTATTATTGTACAGGAAAATGGACAACAATTTGAACGACTGATAAGATAGTGCGTAAATAGATCACATGTGTTTTTTGTGGACATTTCTTTTTCGCAAATAAAACGTTATTTTTGTCGAAGTAAAATAATCAATAAATGAGATATCAATTGTTTAAACTAGATTTATTCCTGTTATTCAACGATTTTAACGGTGTCACCTACTCTTCTAATCATTTGTACTGCAAGGAGAACCAATGCAATAATTTTTGTATCAACAGTACCCTGGAAACCAACATCGCAATGCGGGAAAGCTTAATTCTTTTTGCAACGTTGAAATGCGATTAGTCGGAAACCTCTGGACAAAATACAACAAAGTAGTACACCGCTGAAAAGAGAATTGAAGGCCCTTTAATACGTGTGTGCCACTTGACCCGCATTCCCATTTAAGATTCTAAGGGTGACATCTCTCCCTCCTAGGGGATTGAAACAAGAAGGCTAAAAATATTTTTTTAAAGTGTCCCCCTTACAAATAAAATCGACGTGTCTTTCGGATAATTGTACGTAAAATTGCATTTTGTCAGGTTCAAGAACCACTTCAAATTTTATTAAACACCTTAAGCCATTATTTCGATTATACCATAAGAGTGATTTATTACTTTTCTTTCCATTATATTAATATTTGGATTATTCTCAGCATTATACAAGATCAACAGTCAGTAATTCAATCGTTCATGCAACATTGCTTTATTTTAGGCTAAGTTTTAGAGTTTTTCCAAGTCAGATTAATCAGCTTTAGTATTGTTTCAACAGCCGCACTGTTTAGTCTTTGATATTGAATCGATTCTGACCTTCATTATTTGTTTAATTATGCGAGCATTTACAGTCGGAAAATTGAGAAAACCCATAAATGAAAAACAATGAAACGGATTTAGCGTCTTAAATTGACAATAAAGCAATCGTAAAGCTTGATAAAGTCCATGGAATTTTATTTTCCCACTGATTGTATAAATACAATACACGACCCCCAGCTATTCCAGGAATTAATTGACGATTTACGCAATTGATTCGGTTGTGGCAATGAGTTGATCTGCTATTTTTTTTTGAATCGGATCATCAAATTGGATCAGGATGTGGCAGTTCGGTTTTATTGTGTGGTTTATGGCACCGTAAAATCGAGAATAATTTTCAATTCCAACATTAAACATTTAATTATGCCCTGCAGTTTACGTAATTCTTTGTTAGTCGGGTCTTTCACACCGAGAAATCATGTGTTTCAGCTAATTTTACCGTTTGTTTACTGTACGGTACCTTCTGCCGGGTTTGAATATATTATCTAATGTATAAACGTGATGGGGACGATTTTATGGGCGGCAGGCAAAAAAGCACGTAAAAATCGGTTAAAGAAAGTTAATAATAATCTTGATTTATTTCAAAGTTACACTATAAAGTTTAACATAAAATATTGCCACTTTAGAGTAAGAAAACTAAAAATTTGCATAATAACGTTTGCCGGGCTTTCTTCTAAATATATGGTCTCGATTAAAACATCTAGCAGCGATTTACAAAGAACATTCTGAAAAAACTCACTGTTCAAAAGTTTAATGCTATTGTGGTAAGCCCCACATTTATACGTTTTAGTCTGTTGCTTGGTACTGACTGCATAATTGCTGTTCTGTTGGATTTACATTGCACTGTGATGTCTCACAGCCTTGAAGTTGTGATTGTTCTTTTATAGATAGTAACAGTGCGAGACCTATGCTTAAGACTGCTCCCTGCGAAAAAGAGCATTATTACAATATCACTACCAGTAACAAGATGAAATCCAAATAAAATTATCGGGCTGTGTGGAGAGTATTTTTCCACTCCAACTCTACACACATATACCAAGGCTTGCTTATGGAAAATGTTGATTGGTTTTATGTAGTACATTCTGGTTGTATTTTTTATATGGAAACTAAAAAGCGGCATTTAACGGCATTTTTCATCTGTTTGCTATGAAAAGAAAAAAAATGCTGTTCAAGCAAGAAAAAATGTTTGATGGTGTATGAAGAAGATGAATTGTCAGCACGCCAGTTTGCCAAAAAAAGGGTTTGCAAAATACATATCTGGCAACTTTCATATTGAAGACATGCAGCAACACAATCGGGAGGGCAACATAAAGCTGACGAAAACAAACAACAACTCATTGATCAAATCGGCTAATACAAATTTGTGGACTTTCTAGAAAACTAAGTTTAGCAGACGCCAATGTTTAATTGAAAGTCTACATATGGGTTCTTCTTCAATGTCGAGAAATTGATCTTTTGAACCACATAATGGAATGGGTTGTCAACTACATGTTACATGGACGAGATCATAGAAATAAAAAAATTGAACTACTTCTAGAACCAACATTTATCAAAATAACGGGATGAACTTCATGAAGGCAAATCGAGATTCTATCGCGTAACACAATGGCCCATTATGTAGTGAACCTGAATGATTCGCACTGACAATGTTGGCACTTCAGTGAATAATCTAGGGACTCACAATTTATCCTTGTGCGTAACAAACACGATAAGAGGACTATTTTTCCAGGGTGGTTTTATTTTTTCTCCGTTCTGAGCTTTAAAGACTGCAACGACAAAAAACACAATGATTGCCTATGAAATTATATATTAATAAAATTATAATGTTGGAACAACTTTCACAGTTTTTTCTAAATATAATAAAATCAGAAAATTTACCTTATAATTAAATTAGTGAAAATGATGACGGATTAATACCAAACTAACTAATAACGCAAAAATGTTCAAAAAAAAAACAGTGTCCGAATGTCTCAAATGCAATGGTGATATCACATAACACTACGCCCAGCCCTGACGGGAAAAAGTTGGCGTCCAAAGGGGGAATTAAGTTTAAAAACTTACAATTTTGGCGTCAAGCAATCTTCTGTCCGTCAGCCCCCAGAGAATTTATTTGTACGACTTGCCTTAAGTCGGTCCTGACGAACTAAACCTGTTGAGCTCGAGAGTTGCTCTGGTACTACACCAATTTCCAGGAAAATATATAAAATATCTTCAGGAGTTCAGAGTTGTGTGGGTTCTGTACGGGGTTGTGGTTCCAATAACTAAAGGTACTACGCCCTTTATTGCACAATGAAGTCACTATCGACTACAGGGGCCCGTGTCAAATTAGACGCCGGGTAAACCAAAACCCAAGGGGTTGAGAGGGTACACACAAGTGCCGGTGGGGTCGAAGTTTCGGGCTCGATATGAAATGCGAACTACCTCGAGGTTCTTCCCTGTCCGCCTGCAAAGGCACACACACATTCTTCAGGTAAATCTTTATAACATCGGGGGGAGAGGCGAGGAGAAGAGGAAGGACCCAGACAATTTTTATGGGGCGCCTATTCGAAGGGAATTTAGGGTGTTGAAGCTTCGTTTGTTGCAAGAAGTCTGCAACAGAACCATTACAAAACTGCACAAATTGAATGATTCACTTAGGTATAGAGAAGAGGCCAGAAGTGATCAAATGGCAACGTGTATTGTTTCGCGCCAAATAATGGAGGCCTTCTACAAGTTGGTTAACTCGCCAAGAGCGTCTACAACTTGGATGTCATATACAGCTGCCACCACCTTATTCCTCCAGATCTGGCACCTTCTGATTAAATGATGAAAATTATAGATGGCACGTCGAGATAGAAGGGCTGATTCATCATAGAAAAGTGTGATTTGCTATCCATTAATTGAGTCTTAATTTAATTTAAGGGATACGAATTTTTATCAGATATAAATGAAGACAATTGTTAAGAAAAAGACAAATAGTACCCTAACGAAAGTTATGAAAAATTTTTAGCATTCGGTTCGAAGTAATTTTATTTAATTATCTTAAGGAAGGCGATGTACCAAATATATATATAATCTTTATTTCCTAATAGGCTATCGGCCCCCGGCCTTTGCTGCCTTGCATTATACATGTATTGTGTTAATTTTCTAACTTAAACTATCTTAACTGTAAACTTAAAATTATTACAAGCAAAAAAAATCTCTCTTCTAGTCATGTCTTTTCATCGTCTAGCAGGGGGTTCAGTCGTGTTGGAAGTGTTCAAGAAGTGTTGTTATTGGGAAGCGGAAGCGGGATTGTCTCGTTTGTCTCGTGAGGCAAAGGGGATTCAGTAGGTTCCAGTTGTAGGGATTGTTTTTCCATTTCGTTTGCAATTGGAGTTGTCTTTCTGTTATTCGCGTTATTTTTGTTCGTTGGTATAGTAGTTGGTTTGAGGGGTTGAGTAGTTGGTTTTGAGGAGTCTTATTTGGTTATTGATCTCAGGGGAATCTGTTCTGTGTTTGAATGTGTTGTTTAGTTTCCTAGATGCATTCGCTGTCAGTATATATCGTAGTCAAGCAGAGGTCTACATATTAATTGGTAAATTTTTGTGGCGGTCTTTGTACTAATCCTTGTCTTTGTACGTCAGTGATCGGAAGTATTTTGTCCGTTGAATGATTTTTGTTCTTACATTCTGTTGCGTGTTTTGTAAATTTTATTTTTTGGTCCAGTGTCATTCCTAGATATTTTGCCTCTTGTTTTGATCTATTCGTTTCCGTCTGGTTGTTTTTGATGGAGAGTCGTCTTTAATTTGGTGGTTGGTAAAAGTAGTTGGTTTTTCGTGGCGTTTAGTGTAAGTCTCCATTTGTAGAACCAAGCAATAGATTGTCTGTTAGTGTTTAAAGTTTTTGAACTGCTTTTACTGTAGTTTTGTCGTGCACGATCAATGCAGTGTCATCGGCGTATTGTAGTATGTAAGCAGATTTGTCAATGTGTCTTTTGTCGTGGAGACTGGATTGTATAGTCGTGGCAGTATATATTATAAAGAAGAGTGATAGCGGGGATCGTTGCGGGAGTCCTTGTTCAGGGAGAAAGCAAAGGAGAGGGTGTTGTCTATGGTACTTCTAGGTGTCTGTTGGAGTAGATTTCTGATTCGTGAATTATGTATTTGGGGGTTTTAAGCTCGCAAAGTTTATAAAAGTCCTTGTGCCAGACACTGTCAAAGGCCTATTGATGTCCATAAAAGGACATGCTGTTTTCTTGTTCGTGAGGTGAGTTGTTTGTATGTTGTTAATCGACTTTTATTTTCACAAAAAAACTTATTCCGAATAGTCAAATAGATTGATAAATCTTGGGTGTCAGTGCTTCATCTCAAATGTTTTTCCTCTTCGCAATTTTAATTTGATAAATTTTATGATTATATTATTATTGTTTTCAAGGAATTCCATGTACTGGATCAATAAGCAGCAGCTAAATTCACGGCATAACTTTTGAAAATTAGATAATCATTTTAATACTTTTAGGAAACTATGCACGTAATTTAATATAAATATAAACTTATGGAATGTCTTCGGTTAGAATTAAGAACTTTTACCGTTTTTCACCTTTGGACGACTCAATAACGGTGTAAAGTAACAAAGTAATTAAAAAAATTGCCTTCATATAGGTTTTTAGTTACAAAAAACTATGATCGTAGCCGTTCAAATTTTGAAAAAAAATAACCGCCCCCGACTAACCCAAACACACGCCCACTGAATATTGTCTGTCGGGTCGAATTTCTATTTTAAAAAAGAACAAGAAAGATTCAGGTACCATGTTTCTTTCCGCTCCGGCTTGGAACGCGAGACGCTTATTAGCATCTTAGTGGACATATTTTAAATAAAATAGTGAACGTATTTTATAAATTATCAGGCCAATTTTTTGGTTTTTCAAAATATCTCTAACTACAGTGAACTGTTTTATTTAATTGTTGCTGTATATTAGATGCGATCGAAGTTAATCATTATTTATAGAAATCTCCACAGTTCTACACCAATTTAATGTCGTGGAATTTCACAAATAATATAATATTTGGCTAGACTTTGGACATGTACTCATGACCAACGGAACAGAAAGGACAAAATGTTATATACAAACAACAGAACAAATTGCACTTAGACTAATAACACGAATAAGACACCCAAACCCACTACACAACCCCCCCACCCAACTACTATACGAACGCACAAACATGACAAAGATCTCGGAAAGACTCATACAGCTACAGACAAAATGGACAAACAACCCCTACAACTGGACCATAACGAATCCCCCTTGTCTACAAGACCAACCAGACAATCCCGCTTCCGTTTCCCTACATTAACGCTCTACTCGAACACTTACAAACGCAACGGACTAGTGGACAATAAAATAATTTCTCTTGCCACTGAAATCTATTTATTCAATAACATTGTTAACCTAGAATGGGAGAATTTTCATATTTGCTTTTTGTCTGGATTGGGACTGCATGTATTAAACAAGGGCAGAAATACCGATAGGTCGATGGCCTTTTTTAGAAATAAAGATGTTTACTACTACTATTGTTAACCTAGAATAGGAGAATTTTCATATTGGTTTTTATCTAGATTAAGACTGCATGTATTAAACAAGGGCAGAAAGACCGATAGGTCGATAGCCTTTTTTAGAAATAAAGATGTTTACTACTACTATAATATTGGTGTACAATGGGCGATTACTCGCGTATCACAGAGTGCTCTTTTTGCCAAGTACCAAAATTGTTCCACGATGTCGAAAATATTGATTTATTTGTTTATGCATTCGCATGTACTATTACTAAATCAACATAGATTTTAAATCCTAAGTTGTACTGAACCTTTTAAAAGGCATTCATTCAAAATGAGCCACCTTAAATCTAGTTTAATTTGAATAATTGAACAAAACACAAAAAACAGTCACACTTGTGCCCCCAACTACCATCACTTTTAATGATGAATGAATCAGATTTTCTAGAAAATGAACTTACGGATTCCAGTTAAATTATCTTCTAAAAATAAAGGCTGATCTCTTTTTTCCCAGATTCTGCACAAACATTATAAATACAAACATATTTTTGTATTTTGCTCAATTTATCAAATCAAAAAAGTTAGCGGTGGCGCTTGTTTTGAAATAAAAGTCCTGTTTATCTTTTCCGATCTAGAATTTTCAAATTCGTAGTGTCGTTTTCTGTACAGAAATGATTATGAAAGGTAAACTAGTGGTTATGGACGGTTTCCAAGCGTATCAAAAAGTTGTTCACGTTATTTTTAAAGTTATATAACAAATAATATTCGCCACCAGCTAAAAACCCGTTTTGAATACGTCAAACTCTGGCAAGGTTCTGAGCCAATTAACCACACCTAAAACGGACTAATAATACTATAAATTAGTTAATTCAGATATCAAAGGACAAATATCTTTTTTATGAGTTGGGTTTCATTTTACCAAAATATGTAAAAAAGGCAAAATACGTTCAAATGCTTCATTATTTATAATTAACTCAAACTTTCATTTTGTATTAAAAATCACATAAAAACACATGCAATGTTAAACGATTGTATATTTTAGTGAGGCGTGACATCATTAAACTAGTAATAGCGTTAATGGACATTACAAAATATGACCGTAAATATAAAAGGTTTGATTATTTTTGGGCGTGTTGAAAGCACGAAAGCTTCAAATAAAAAAAAGCTTTACATATTTGCGTTATAAAAAGATACTTTGCAGAATAACGTCGATAGGTTGAGAAGCAATAAACTGCCAAAGTATCATTGGACACTCAATCATGTGGCAGACATTTTAAAAGTTGGAGTTTCTAAAAACTTTCTTTTAGTTTAACTTGATTTTTTTTATTGGTTTTCAATAATTTAAATCCCAAGGACACTCCAAGATAATTAGAGATATTTCACAGCAATCTGTTACAGGTTTGGCAACCAGCAAGTGAGAAACAAAAAAAAGAAAATTAACACACAATGGAATTTTGAAAACTACCTCAGAATCGGCTTAAAAATACAGAAATCGATTGAGATTATCTGATCATCAATCAAATATGTTTCAACGACTGCTCAATCATAATTATCAGGTCATTTCCCGTATACATCATATATCATGTCTATTTCCGTGAGATTCATTGCACTTTCGATTTTTGGTATGTGGTGAAGTACTTCAGATTAACCGCTTTGTGCGGCTTCTAATGACCGACACTTAGCACACCATTGATGGATGCATTAAAAACATTAATTACGTGTATATTTTCATGACTGTATTTCAATTTATTCAAAAACAATTCCTGGGTTCCAGTCAATTTATGTTTTTGTTTTTTTTTTTTTTTTTTTCTTTGTTCTCCGAACCGACCGTCCGCATTTTTTTTTTTTTACTTCTTTACTCGCTGTGACGAACTCACTTTGAGGTGAATCGTATCTATTACACCTCCTTGAGAGTACAGCTAGTCATCTCTTGTGATCCACACTTCACTAGGTGACATTATTACTATATTGAACTCGGTGATATATTTAATTAATGTTCAGCAAAAGATTCGCTTAAGTCAAATCTCAGGTATAAGTCACCAATGACGCGAGTTCGTGTATTTGTTAAAGCCACCAGGTAGTCTAACATTAAACTGATGATGGTGGAGAAAGACACCGAAGCGTATTGTGAATTTTAAATAATAACATAAATTTATGGAACCAGGAATTTTTTTTGGAATAATTAAACTTTAAGATAGACTTATATAGACACTAGACATAAGCTAAAAAGTGTCTTATAGCATTCGTTTGAAGAGTTCTAAATAAACTTGAATTCTGATATAAATATACATATTTTAAGAAGGTTTTCAGAACTTATTGGTGTTGCTTTGGTTTGAACGTCCCGAATTCACTTCCGATTTCAATCAAACCATCAATCAACTGCATGTGTTAAAAAAAATTCTCCTTTAAGTGTGCAAAATTAAGCTGTGATGCCTACAAAATCGAGGTGTATTTGGAAATTTTATATAAATTACCCGCAAACATATATGCGGACATAAAAACCCGATTCGCATCTGAGTATAATGCCTAATAATATATCTGGTATTATTACTATTATAGTATTATTAGTTTATTAATGTTCGCCTAAACATTTTGACAAGTAGTATTAGTGTGAAGTTTAGTGAATTGAATTGTTATGAGAGTATTAGTCAACTTTAAAGCGATGCGACCATGATTTTGTTAAAAATAAACTTCTCTATTTAACAATTTCTGAGAATTTTATATTTGGTCAATTTTATATAATTTTTAAATTTAGATGTGGTTTTTAATTTCGATATTGGTTTGTTTGTAACAGTCATCCTCAAAAAAAAATATGATTAGTAGAAATTAAATGTTACTTACAATATATCCGTGTTCTAGTAAATTAAAGTTAATTTGCTCATCTTGACGACATATAATAATATATAATATATATATATATATATAATATATATATAGATTATAGTATATATATATATATATATATATATAATAACTTTTAACTTTATATAAAATAAATGAAAACAAGTAATCGATAAGATTTAATTCATTGGCCAACAGCAATTTAATAAAATTTTAAATAATCAAAAAAACTAAATTTCGAGAATGGTTTCCAATTCGATCCGCTTTCAGTTTGGCCTAAATCTTCTTGTATTTTATAAAATTAAATTTACAAAGTGGTGCACTTTTGAAGTAAGACTTTCACAATCGAAGTCTCTTCTTCTTCAGCCTCTCTCGGTCCACTGGACGAAAGCCTCTCCCAGTATCTCCACGAAGTTCTGTCTGTGCTACTCGGAAACCATTTTCCTGCGCATCTTTTGACATGTCCAACCATCTTTCTGCGGTCTTTCCCATCTATCTCCTTTGCTCCTTTAGGTCTCCTATGTAACCAGTCTTATTGTCACCTGTCTGTATTCTGCTTGCAATGTGTCCTACCCATTGTCATTTGGTGTCATTATTTTTGATATATCTGTTAGGCCTTTTCTTTCTCTGATGATTTATTGATCTTTGTGTAAACCCTTAGTCTTTCTGCACTTTTTCTGTAAGCGTGACAGTTTACTCAGCCACAAGTAGCTACGGCAGTATGCACGTTTCATATACTTTCGTTTGAGGCAAATTGGTATTGTAGGGTTACTAAAATGTAGTTCAGTCGGCCGAAAGCGGTCCATGTCAGTCCTATTCTTGCGATATCTCCGCGGTCTGATTTTCTTTCCCTAGCCTTAATTTGTATCCAGGTATACGTAATGGTTGACGTTTTTATTAACTGATTATTTATGTTTATTTGTATATTTTCTCGGCACATGATTTTGGTCTTCTGAAATTCATTTGCAGTACATCGGTTGAAGCCTGTTGGAGTTGATGCAGCATTGTTCTAGTTCGTTTTGTCAGTACTGATCACTATAAGTGTCTCGGACATTCTCAAGTGGTTCAGGTATGTCCCATCTATTTTAATTCTTTATTTTGCCAAGGCAATTTTTGAAGACTTTTCCAGAGCTAGGGTCGGAGCCAGAGCTGTCGGAGCATTGGGTCAACTGTCGGACGCCCTCTCGATGGGATTTTATTCGATTTATATCGAGGTCTTCATCAATAGTGTACTCTAGGGATGCTTTTGCTTAGACATTGCTTATTAGTTTAGAGGGGAACTTGGAACTTAATCAATGACTGGTACTTGAATATTTTAACAAACTCACCAAACTATGCTGCACACATGATCACAGACACAGAGTACGATTGAAACCCTAGCGCAATCAAGAACACTGCACCGGGGAGGGATAAATTAAGCAAAAGTCTTGAAAAGCCTAACTCAAGAAACACACAAATGATCCTAACCGAATTGAACAACTGCAGCAGAAATGGCCAGAATCCAGAAACATGAAAAACGGCTTACTATAATCCCTATACCCAAAAATGGACTGGACAATACACAACCGAGCAACTACAGACCAATTACACTGCTTCCAGTACTGGGCAAGATTTTGAAGGCATAATGAAGCAGCGGCTTGAAAAAGTGATGGAAAGTATATACCTACCTACCAATTTGGTTTCAAACAGCATCACTCGACTGTTCATCCGCTCTTTATTTGGCCAACAATATACAAACTACACCCACCTAACTGACAGAAAGGAAGCTTGCCTGTTGTGGACATTAACAAGCTTTTGACCAGGTGTTGGCATAAGGGTTACTATACAAACTATACAAATAACCACACCAACATATATACTACACACACATAAAGAACTTAACTAGAAAACAGACAACTACAAGTACGAATTGACAAAACACTGTCATTTTTCTTCCCCTGAACACAAGGGCTCCCTCAAGGATCCCCGCTCTCACCGTTTCTCACAATAATACTGCCTTGACATATACAATTACAACTTACCAGACAAAAATCAAATCGACAGATCGCATACATATTACAATACGCAAGACACACGGCACTTATTGTACATGACACAAACTACTGAGACGAGCAGCGCAAAGACTCCAAACACTAACAAACAACACATGACATGGTTTTATAAATGGAGACTAACACCAAACGCGTCAAAAAACCAACTTCTTGCCACAAAACCACAGACTCACGCTGACTCCCCTACAATAACTGCACGGCCAAACGACACAACCAAAAAACCGACGAAATAAAATACCTTGGAATCACAATTGACCACAAACTTAAATTCACTAAACACATAGAACATCAGGGCAGAAACAATAAAGAGAAACAAAACACTTCCGATCACTAACCTACAAAGACAGAGGAATTAGCACAAACACCGCCACCAAAATATATAAAGCTATTTGTAGACCCTTTGCTAGACTTTGACATATACTCAATGACCAACGGAACAGAAAGGACAAAACGTTATACACAAACAACAGAACAATTGCACTAACACTAATAACACGAATAAGCACCCCCAAAACCCACTACACAACCCCCCACCCAACTACTATACGAACGCACAAACATGACAAAGATCTCGGAAAGACTCTACAGCTACAGACAAAATGGAACAAACAACCCCTCCAACTGACCATACTGAATCCCCTTTGTATTACAAGACCAACCAGGAACAATCCCGCTATCCGTTTCCCTACAGAACGCTACTCGACACTACAAACGCAACGGACTAGTGGACAATAAAATAATTCTTTTGCCACTGAAATCTTATTTATTTAATAGTATTGTTAACCTAGAATAAGAGAAGTTTTTCATTAGAATAGAAAGTTTATTTAATCAAATTGTTAACAAAAGAATAAGAAAAATTTTCATCTTTGTTTTTTTATTTAGATTAAGAACATGTATTAAAACAATGGCAGAAAGACCGATAGGTCGATAGCCTTTTTTAGAAATAAAGATATTTACTACTACTACTAGTTTAGAGTATCTTGAGTCTATTCTAGATCCAAGCCAGTGCTCTACGTACGGGCCCAAGTCTAACGGAATCGAAGGCTTTTGATAGCCTACGAAGGCCAGGTGTATGTCGATGTGTTGTATCCATTGCCTTTCGAGAGTAGTTTATTGTTGTTGTGGTCTAGGTGTTGAAACCTTTGCGAAATCGGCCTTTCCATGGCTGGTAAGCGTAAATTTGATGTTAGTTCTTATATTATTCTAGAGAGAGTTTGTATAGTGTGAAGAGGCTTTGGGTCGAAGTTATCAATATTGATGTAACGTGTCCTTTTCTGTGTATAAGGGTGGACTTCTGCGCTTCGGCAATCTCGGAATGTTACCCATATTAAGCATTTATTGAATAGTGTCCTTAGTTATTTGACCAGGGTTTCCCCCCCATTTCTAACATTTCACTGGATGTTGTCGTCGCCCGGGGTTTTTCTATTCTTATTTGTTTCAATGCTGTTTTTATTTCTTGGTTTGTTATATCCGGAATTCCTTCGGATCCGCATTCATAATCGTTGTTGTTTTTGACTTCACGTGTCTGAGATACATGACTGTTATAATTTTTTGGGTAGAATTCCTATTATATTGTTGTGATTCTTCGTCGGTCTCTTGAAACAATTCCTTTCTTATCTTGATCTTTGTTATTTTCGGTTTACCTTCGATTGTTTTCCGTAGGACTTTCTTATTGTTATCTCTATGGCTTGTTGGACTATTGTGGTGTTTACGTTTTAGGGTCTTTACGTGATTTTCTTCACTATATTGTTGAGTTCTTTGGGTAGTGGTTTGACTCTTCGGGAATTCGCGCCTCTTTCCATCCAGCATCTTCGTTTCTTGACTCAGTTTGCATTGTCTTGTGTCTGTCGTGTGCATACTTTCTTGTCACTAGTTGGATGTCTGAAACGTGTTGGTCGATAGTGTCGAGGTCCAAATTTTTGTGCTCTTCAACAGGTTCCAATTTCTTTTTCCGTCTTGATGTATTCCTCGTTGTTGTTTGTGGGGAACCGGTTTTGTATAGTGAGTTTTCCTCTTTCGATTTCTAGTTGGAAAAAAGTCTAGCCCGTACCAGCCTGTGATCGCTCCTGTGTCAAATTGGTTCAGAACTGAGACATTACGCTCATTCTTCTGTTGTTCGAGAGAATGTAGTCAATCTCGTTTTATATCTCTTACATGAAACTAATCTAAAGTTTACTTCAAATATTCAGATAAAACATAGATTACTGTTTTCTATTCTCCAACCACCTATCTGATATTTAAACCAATAATTATTTTACTTGAGGGGGGAGAAATTCGTCATCTACACAAAAAAGATCCCTTGTGATTTTTGAGTTATACATATTTAGTATGTACTACCATGTTGTACGTACGTAACAAATTTGCATTTTTGAAGAAAAATCGATTTTATTTACAAAAAACTTTGTCATTGACAGGAATATACACTTGCGTGCATAGAAATAGGCCCACTAGTAAACTTTTGACTTTAACTATATTTTTTTTGAAACTGTTCCATCATCAAAAAAAGAAATATGCTGTTTGAAAGACAATTTAATATGCTTTAATGTGAGTATAAATTATTGTGAGTATCTATGTTTACATAGGTAAATAATAATGCATTAAGCAAATTAAGCTTTTTATATTTAACTAAAAGGGTTATTGACAATTAACAATTAGCACTTAATTTTTAAAAATGGTATGCACCCCTCTTTCCACTAATAACTTCCTCATACCGATTAGGCATAGATATATCAAGTTTGCTATTGTTTCTGAGGGATATTAAACCATTCTCTTCTATGCAACAATAAGCTCTGGGATCGAATTTGGGGTGGGTGTGACGTCTAGCTCGAATTCTTCGTTTTAGCTCATCCCATAAGTCTTCGATCGGATTTAGGTCAGGAGTGTGATGTGGCCACTCCATAACCCGAAAACCGACTTCTGCAATGTAATCTGCACGATTCTGGCGGGTATGTGCGGCTGGCATAGTCATGCATAAAGGTAAATTCGCTCCGATGTAGTCGACGTAGGGTACACATGAATTGCTAAAATCTCCTCGGTATATCTAACAGCCGTTAAACCTCTTCTCCGTGAACACGGTCGCCCCTACGAATGAACTGAGAGTCGGTTTCGTGACTTCCTATAGAAATTGCACCCACAGATCATTGCAAGGAACCACCTCCATAAGCACTCCGCTCTTCAAGCAGCAATTGAAAATCGCTCTCTATGTCTCGATTACACGGTCCTTCTTCGCTCGCTACCATGGAGGCATATTCTGGTTTCATCTGAGAACAGAACAGATCCCATTGTTCCAACGTCCTATTCAGATGATCCCGTGCAAACGCAGCGTGTTTGCCGATGAGCTGGAGTAAGTTTTGGACCAATCGCAGGTGTTTTAGGGGTCAGTTATTTTCCTGCCATCTTCGTCTTCTTTTCAATTACTAATATCCCACTTCCTGCACCTCACGGAGCAGTCGTTGCACTTGAACGGCATTAATGTGACGATTTCTAATGTTGTTGACACAATAAAGCGGTCTTCACGAGCGGTTGTAAATTGTCTTCTGCCTGTTCCAGGTCGCCGATGAAATGCGCCTGGTCCTCATAACGTTTGCACACTCTTCAGAACCGCTCCGCTGGCGTGTCATATCCAATTGCTAAGCAACAGCTTGCTGACTAAGTCATTTTCAATTAAAGCCATAAACTTGCGCGGTTTTTTTGTGGTAGTATGCATTACACTAACACACATAAAAGTATTGAGATTATGAAAACGAATTAATATGCAAATTCAGTTGCAAAACAGCACATAATTTTTAATATTGACCAATTTTTTATTTTTCGTTACAATCACCACATAACCACGTTCCATTGTTTACCGTTTGCTACGATATAAACGACAAGCCTTCTTGATAAATTTATACTCACATCAAAGCATATTAAATTGTCCTTTCAAACAGCATATTTCTATTTTGATCTGATGAATAGTTTAAAAAAAAATATAGTTAAAGTCAAAAAGTTGACAGTGGGGCCGACTTCTATGCATACAAGTTTATATTTCTGCATTGTGATAACATATTCAAATATAAAATATGTGGAGCTGTGCGGTAATTATAAAATAACCGATGTTTGAAAATGTCAACAAGCTATAGAGACTACATTGGAAATTAACTTTTCTTTGAACAAAACATTATTTCTATCGGGGCTTATAATCATGCTGTTTAAAAAAAGTGATCACCAGGTGCATATTATTGATTTAGATGTTATTGCATGTTTACACTTTATTATGGAATTAAATATGGCCATTTTACACCCATTATCGACTTAGAAAATGCAAGCAAAGATACATATAATTTTAAATTGCTAATATTTATTCAGCTTGCTTATATTCTCAGGAATATCAATTTCAACTGTATGTGAAAGAAACAGATTAATTCAAGATGGCAACTGGTATGATATCATTATATGCGGTCGTGATGTTGGGATCGTTCCAAGAAAATGTCTTTTTTAAACTTTAATTTTTAGCCCGAACAAACAGAGAAAACGATAGTTATCTTTTAAGCAAAACATCAGTTTTTTACTTCAACTAACTAGCTATGAAGAAAAAAAAAATTTTTAGCTGTATCGCATTCTTTAAACGGGTTTTTGGGGATTTTTGTAGTTATTTCAAGATCATCATTCGCCCAGAAACACACTAAAACCGAAAAATTTTCAAAAGTTGGTGGTGTCTCACATGGCTAAACCTACTTTTATCCCTAGGAGAAATATTCGGTTGAAAAATATGAAGAAAACTATACTTATATTTGAAAACGGGCAATATTTTAGATATGTTAAAAGCGGGGTGTTGCCATGAACGCGTCACTGTGTCCTAGTAACCTTTGTGTGTATATTGCGCTGACCCATACATAAAAAAGCTAAAATATTTACATAAGTAAGAAACGCAGCCTACCCAAAATTCGCTAAATGAATGAGAGCATTTCTGCCGAACAAAACCATTGCACTTTTATCTAAGACCACATGGCATTGCTGACACTTAAAAACAAATTGCTTGTCTCAAGTTCAGAATTATTCTGAAACTTGACCATATGTGTTAGATTGACCATATTGTTCATATACACCACGCAATATACACCAAGTAAACCAACCAAATATGGGTTTCATTTGAAGTGTTCTACTACAAAGCGGGTTTTTCGGAATTTCTATATCTCGAGTGTATATATCGATAGATCGGGTTTTATCGAAAAAAACAAAGGCATCGGTTTTCGTCAATAAATGAATAAAAGAGGAAAACAATTGAACACCAAAAACTAACAATTTTTACTTACTGATTTTTAAGTAATATTGAGGTAATTTCAACAAATTTCGATTTCCACGAGTCAGAAATGTTTCAAAAACTTATTTCTGTTTGATTCAGTTTTTTATATCAAAAAAGAATTTTCCCCCACAGATCAGCAACCTTTTTCTTCGTATGTCGACTTAATAAATTTTAACAACTATTTGATGCGATAACCGCATTTGATTGGCCTAGCGGGAATCAATTTCTCGGATTAGACGCACGCACATACTAATAGAGAAAAAGGACCCTTGTTATTCTAGAGGGTATTCATATTGGCGGAAACTTTTCTGGAAGACACTGTGAAAGACAGTTACGCCTGGATAAAACCAACATTATGCCAAAACGAAATGGGTTAAATAAAAAAACAGAGAGAAGAGAATAGAATAACTGAGTCCAATCGAAGAATAGATGATACAGTTTCAACTGCATGTTTTAACACCCAACGTATATGTAAGCAAAAAAAAATGGGTACCAAACACAATTTAAACTGAATATCGTTAAATTACTTGACTAAAAATGGGGTTAGCGGGGTGGGGGGGTTGGATTAAAAAAGATACACGGTTGGCCTCAACTAATGTGCCAAAATCCATTGACATTATTGACTAGTTTGTATATTTCTTTTCCTGACTGTACGTTAATTCATTCCAATATAGGTACTGGGTTTTTCAGTCAATTTTATTCTATTTATTTTATAGCCTTACTGACGAGGGTCCAATAGTAGACCCGGGACAGCTGGGAAACGCAGGGCTCATCACATAACAACATTTTAAATTAGTGACAATAAAATGACTTGAAAAACCAGGAATATATTGAATGAATTATTGACAGGCAAAAAAAAATGATTGCGTTATTTAGGCAAAATTTGTCTTATCTGAAAAGTTAATAGTTTCCGAAATACAGGGTGTCAAAGTTGTT
This sequence comes from Dendroctonus valens, assembly GCA_024550625.1. NCBI lineage: Eukaryota > Metazoa > Arthropoda > Insecta > Coleoptera > Curculionidae > Dendroctonus > Dendroctonus valens. The sequence continues at coordinate 277,803 of JAJTJO010000120.1, read as the reverse complement.
CGTTGTAAATAACATTTTCGTTTATTTTTAATAGATTTTCTTAACCAGTTTTACTATTACAGTAAAAATTGTATTTGGGTTGTTTAGGAACGACCAAATTTAAATTTTCTCTTTTCTCTGTCTGGAGCCATTTAAAAACATCGAAATTTTTTGGGTTTGGTTTTTAAATATCGCTTTTTTGTTGGCCAATTTCGTTCCACGATATTCTAAACCAAAAACTGTGTAACTTGTTCCAGTCCAAACGGGGAGACCCGTTTTCGAGGTTTCATATGAAACCTCTGTGAGTTGATTGATAATATGTCGTAAATTACATTTTTGATCGGGGGCCTGGACAACATTTTTACTACCACTTGTGTCCGTTACGACTAGAGAAATATTTTAACTTTTACTTTTACTTTGGATTTTTGAATCACAATTCAGGACATGTGAGAATGGGTTCCCATCTATGCAACTTTGAGAACAGTGACTATTATGTCTTGATTAACGATGAAGCTGATTTTTTTCGGGTTTGTTATGCATTCTACTAACTATTATTGTTTCTGGTGGTATTTACCGATTGTTGAAGTCGGAGCTTGGTACGAAATCTGATTCCTCAGTGAAAAACTGTCTCGTTCAACGGATAAATGTAGCCACTCGAAATCCTGACAAAATGGTAACAGGCATGATAGCTGTGGCAACGAACTGCGTAAATTCCAGGAATATTCATATATAGATAAGTGACCCGGGATGATTTTTCTCCATGAGGCACAAGCAGAGAACTCACAAAATTTTGAGAGGACCAAACACACTTCGGTCTAGAGGTTGGAGCTGTGGGAAACCTATTAGAAGGCAATGCTTACTGTTACAACCCCCGTTTTTGGCAAAAATCGAATGCTGGAAATCGAAGATGTGATTCTGGTTATCAAACAAGAGTAGAAAACGTTATGATTATGATATCATGAATAGCATGTAAGTTTTCTTTCTTATCAAACCAGGAAGGATTCGTGCATTCTTGAGGACCGTCGCGGATAAAATGTTCTTTATAACTGGACCCGAAGGAAATACAACAACCACCAGCAGAAACTGCAAGACCCACGTTACGAAGGGTGCCCTCTTTTCTGCTGAAAATAATGATCCAATTTGTTTGAAGCCTCTTTCGCAAAACCTCTATCTGGACGTTGCACGGTAATGAGCCTGTTTCATCATGTTAATATATAGTTTAGGCGGAAATAATACGATCCAAACGGCACAAGGCTGTTAAAGAACAGCTGAACATAGCCTTGTTAAGTCTTGTGCTCTAGATAAAACTCGTAGCCTGTGGGTTGTATAGAGAGTTGTGGATGAGTTTTAAGGAAAACAGCAAAACCAATCTGGACCAGCGTGAAATACCAATCCAAGTATTGAAAGACGGTTTCCAAGGCTTTCTTGGAACTTTCATAGTCATATATGCTAGGACGCCGGGACTTCCTCGGGAGTAAGACCGAGTAAAATTGACGCCTTCTTAAGATCTTCTTCTAGCGAGTTCCTCTTCACAGTGAAGACCACCGTGCTTTTTATAAGCCAATGCTGGCTTGGTGATGTCCGGCTGCATCCTGCTGCGTCAGTGACTTTTTTGCAAATCCTTTTAGGCGCTTTGCAATGAACATTACAAATTCCTGGCGGCTTTTCTGATAGAAAGTCGATGTTTTCTCAATTTAACTGCACCTTGCAGGTTGCCATCTAGTATGGGGTGGGCGGGGAGTCCGATGGTTGTTCTTTTAAATTTTCTAAGCCATTATTTAATTTAAATTGTCGCGACGTTTTAAAGCTTGACAAAATGTTGCATCGGGCAAGTTGTCGCAGTAAGACAACATGCCCCGCAAAAACAGCGACATATAACCCCAACCGGGTTATATTTTAGGATTGATCAAATAACTCTCGTTTTCAGAACAGAACCCACATACAAATAAGAAGATATAAGAAAACATAATAAACTATCATAAAATATACATTTTTAGTACCGTCAAGTTCACTTTTTGTAGAATCACATGAAAACTAACCAGGGCAAAAATTACGCAAGTATCAGACAATGAGATTATTCAAATGTAGTTCCGCCATCTAATGACATGACAATACAATGTTAGAAACTCGAGGTTTACAATATCGATTCAGAGAAATATCAATTTTCGGAAAAACTGAGTTACCCTAGTTTTGGCGAGCGTTCTATACGGATTACGACAACTTGCCCCCTGCCACCACCTAGCCTCTACCCTTAACATTTTTTGGCTAGAAGCAATATCGTTTAGAAACGGAAATATTGGGGTAAACAAAAATGCGATATTTTAAAACCTAAAAATGTTTGATGTTTTAAATCTCGGCTCTAGAAGCTAATAATTAGAACAGAAACAAACTCCCAAATACAAATTTTTATGGTTACATAAAAATGGGCTAGGAATCTATTTAAAACCATAAACCACATTTTTTTTATTTATTTACCACTTTGACACCCTGGATCTCGGAAACTTATTAACATTCAGCCACGACAAAATTGCCTAAAACGCGCTATTTTTGACTCGATATATGTCAGTGCAATTTTGTCACATCAGTTTGAGGACCACCCTGTATAATAATAAAAAAAAGTAAGTAATTATTAATGACGCTGTTAAAATAGATCGCCACATTTTTTAAACAAAAATTTGCAGGACCTATCAAATCCACACTCATCTATTTCGTATAGTTCCAACTGAACCGAAGTTTCAAAGCCGTTATCGTGAGCTGTAATGTTGAAACCTATTCTTGTTGTATATTATATTAACTAGGAACTGAGAGTATATAAGTTTCAGCGATTACAGAGAACCAGCAAACCTTCATAAAGCTGTTACTGAATTTATAATTTTAAAAATATTTTCTGTCACCTGATTAATAATCTTGAAGCGAAATAGCGACAATTTTGCAATACATAGGGACGGCCTGTGAATATTGCCATGCTACAAGAGCTTCATGACCGCAAATATTCAAAACAACTCTTTTTGTAGATGATTGGATGTAATGTGACTACAGCCACACAACTTGTGTTGGGGACCATGCATATGTGAATATTAGTTTAGATAACAAATATTCAAGTTAAATAGATGATTTAAATGGGCATAACCATGAATATTAAAAGGACAACAGCACTATCCCAAATACAATATAAAATAGGAGTTTCTAAACGTAATATGCACATTCGTTTACCCATAGGTTCTGGATCACGCTTTATATAACCCAATACATTTCACTGTTGTAGTTAGTAAAGTAAAACCATCTAAAAAATCATTAGTCTCGACGTTCGGACAATTAAATTTTAGATTTGGTTACAAACAAAATTCGTTACATTGTATCTGATTAATGCAATAAACATAATCTAACAATAGGGGGCTGAAGCCCGCATTACAGTTTCGAAAAAAAGGACAAGACGCAACGAATATAGTAACAAAACAATAAAAAACATTCAACTGGGAAGCAATGAATGCAATATTAATCCCATTGATTTTTTTTATGAATTAATGAACGGTAACAATTGGTTGTGCTAGTTAATGGTGGCTTTAGCCTAATGTATTATCGAATAACATATTAAGCATATTCGCCGATTTAGATGAAAACTAATTGGTTTTGTTTAAACGTAAGTGTGAAAAGATGTATAACATCATTTTGTCAATGTTATCACAAATCAGACGTAAAAGTTTAATTATGTTTAGTGCATTTCAAAATAGAGAGAATGGGATAATTGAAAATATTAAAACGGAAAGGCTATTTATATCTTATCAAAAACTGTTAAACTAAAATTGATGACCACGTTAAGCAACGGCCAAAAGTGCAACGAAATACCGAAACTCAATATATAATAAGTATACTTAGACTTACTCCAAAATCTTTGATTAAAAAGGATTCATTGTCGGTACCTGAAAGAATAAAAGAATTAAAACATCTACATCAAATATTGAATAGTAGGATAAATAAGAAATTAAAGAGGGTTGTGTGGTGGTTGTGTTTTGTTTGTAGTGGTGTTCGTTTAGGAAGATCAAAAGATGTAAAATAAAAACAAAATAGTAGTTATTATGCCATTATCTGAAAATTATCTAGAATATAAACAGTAAAAATATCGAGTTGAGTTTTTAAGAAAGCTTCATCTGAATCTGACTGAGAGAAATTTAAAAATTACCAATATATAAGCAGTAGAAAACGGAAAATGAAACGACTACTAAAATATGCAGTTCACTCTGCTGTTGTTACATCTAAAAGAAATTTATACCCACTGAGGATTGTCTTTCAAAAATTATAAAGTACTCCGATTATAGTTAGATTTCGAGCAGAGATCAATGATAATCATGATAATTTTTTCCTTTTCATCTGTTTCGCGGTAAAATCCCTCTGGACCATTCTCAACTCCAACTCCTAAGAGATCTGCCATTTTCGTTTTGCGTCATATTTGCCTTTCCCATTTTTGGGGGTTATAGCATACTTTTGATATTCTAGTTTCAATGATCCGAATTGATCCATTCGACACAGTAACAAAGTAAAGAGACAACAGTTACTTTGCACGATCTTGTTCAATTCCTCGTACGAACACTGCTCTACTCTTAACATGTTATATGTTTATTCATATTAAAAAAAAAACGCTGATGAGTTCAAGGTGTTTTTTGCCTCTTCGTGTCTAAACTAAACACATCACTCATTTCTATACATTTTGATTGACTTCCCACAAAGCTTTCTTAATTTGAGCTATTCTTTTAATCGCAAGTTAATACTTAAAGTACTGTCCGAATTGAATCGATTCGGAAATTCCGATTCGAAGTTGGTTGTTGGCTTTCTCTTACTTCATGATAACATTTTCTCCATTTCGAGAATTGCTTCTTTAAAAATCTTAACACTATCTTGCAAAATGATTCTGGTTTCCTCGGAGCCGTAATGAGTTTTTCTTTCCGAACAATTCGCATGATATTGTCCTCTGTTGTGTCATCTTGACTGTGTATCATTTGTAGTAATAGGAGAGTGTCCTTCTTTGGTAAAGTTGGTCACTCTTGGCTCTCCTCAAAATGTACTTTCTTGTTTCATTATTATTGTATTACCATGCTATTTATTATTAAACTTTTATTATTAAAATTCCTACTTAAAACCGGGGACAGGAAGGAAGGACATAGCCGGGGTACAGGGGGTATAGGTCCAATAGTTTGCTGCTAGGAATGTGCAAACTATGCGAAAAAGTCATCCAACAGAGCGTAATAAAATAAAAATTCCACGCCCCCTAGTCAGTGACCAATTTTGGTTCAGCTGCAACATTCGACAATAGTTGCAACAAGTTCAAAGGACCATTACTACTAGCAGAAATTCTTGTGTAAAGTGGGAGACGATACTGCGAGGCAATTTTTCTTGACGTTGCACAGGCCTTTGCCAAGTGTGGCCACGAGCGCCTGATACAACTTCAAATACTGTTTCCAAAAAAAGTGTTGCTGTCTGTTGGAATCGTGCTCTGACAAACAGGATGTTTCAAGTTAAAAATAAATAACAAACTTCCGCCCGCATCAGCAGATCAATTCTAAAGTTACCTCAAGGAAGGCTAACGTGGTCCACCCGGACTTACTTGTTCACAGCAGATTTGCAAACCCAACAGAAAGCATTAAAAATGGCACATTTGCAGGACGATGCGTGCTTCAGATCATCCCCTATGAGCTAAAGTACAGCAACATGCAATGGTATAGAAGCACCTAGTAAAAGCTGGAAAACGTGGCTCACACCAAGAGATCAGCATAAATGGCAGACAATCAACCCATGTAACTTTCACACACTCCGAAGATTACAACCAGGTCCCAATGATATTTAAATAATGAAGCAAATACGGGATAAAGACGCGAACTCAATATCGGGAATTCACTTGAAACAGCCTGTGAACATGTCGAGACACGATATATGTGCCAAAAACAGAACAGTTAGATTATAAACAGGAATGTGCTGGATAATCAAGAAGAAATCAGCAATGTACGTGAAAGCAAGCTCTTAATTTACAAATGCATTCTGAAACCTATCTGGACCTATGGAAATCCAATATGGGGCCCGCAGCAGGACTCAAACATAAAATAATAGAACGTTTATCAATCCAAAACACTAAGAAACATTGTAGCGCCCAGCCACCTTGGATCGTTACAATGAAAGCATCAGAACATACCTGCAAATCCCCATACAGTGAAAGAAGAAACTAACACTACTTCAAACTTTCAA